>CM054127.1:78442835-79666823 GCA_028751855.1 Ambrosia trifida
GGCTCAAGAGAAACTTGGGATCGGATTGGTAAAAAGCCCGAACGAGCCGAGCCTTAATGAGCCCGAGCCCAAGCTCGAGCTTGAAACATGACTCATTTAGTTATCGAGCCCGAGCTCGAGCTTTTCATACGAAGACCGTTTAGGCTTGCGAGCCTAAACGAGCCGAAACAAATTTTATATTATTATTATTATTATTTTATATACAGTATACCCACTATTTAGCATTTACGAGTCAAGCTCGAGCCAAGCTTTGGCTCATTTAAGCAATCAAAGTGAGCTCGAGCCGAGCTTTTAGCTCCTTTTAAATTGTTCTATAATTATTTCGAGCCGAGCTCGAACCTTTCAATTTTACTTTCGGGCCTAGTTCGAGCTCAATGTATAAGGCTCGAACCGAGCCCAGCTCGAGCTCAAGGTTCATAAAAGCATGACGAGCCGAGCTCGAGCTCAGTCAGGCTCGGACTCGGGTCGGCTCGTTTACACCCCTAGTAAACATTTCTAAACTGATCTAAATTATATGATCACCTGATTCAATGACCGAATAAGAAAGCTTTTGTTTACTTTAGACTCTATATATTGATGCATTGTACTTTTAAGTCTTTATTATGCCCAAATAATAAAAGAATCATTATACATTTACACATTTTCGTAGCTTACCGTTTTAGTTAAGCCTGACTCATACTAAATTACTAATCGTTTTCACAAGATGATAATGCAAAAATAAATTAATGAATACCTATAGTTTGATATGCAATTATTCTTTATTTAATATATCATTTAAATTAAAAGTTTGGAATGTATTTATCTCTTAATGAATTGATACATTTTGATGCAATTTTTAGTTTCGCCGTAACGCGCGGATTACTCACTAGTCTTAGAAATGAACATGCATGAACTAATAGTTATGACAAGTAGAAAAAGGAAACGTTGATTCTTATATGATCTTAAGGAAAACGTTTTACATCCATAGTTGCCATATCGATTCCAACTCCCTCTTAAAATCAGATCATTATCTTGGATCTTAGTTTGACTTGATCTAGCCTTGCCATCCATCTCTTGAGACATGTTGAATAACACCGAAGATGGAAATCTAGCGTTTAGACAAACAGCTTTTGAAGAGGGGGGGGGGGGGGGGGGGGGGGGGGGGATGAGTAATGTGAGAGGGGAGGGAGAGAGGGGATGTATTTGTAGTGTTTTGGAATTTGGAGTTGTTTTTGACTATGAATGCATGGATCAAAACCTGGGTGGGGTGGGCATATGCTTTTACTTTAGGGTCACATTTTTAAGGTGTGCTATTGTGATTTGTAACTGCTCTTATATCAAAATTCAAAACAACTACTTTAGAAAGTATAATGTTTAATGAATGTATAATGTTTTTATTGTTTGCATGACAATTGTTATGTCTAATTTGAATGGAATTTAGAAAAAAAAAATTACAGTTTCTAATAATGCAATATGAACAATATTCTATTTATTTATTACTTTACCATATTAGAATTCATGTATTACACGGTTAAAGAAATGTAATTTATATACTATGTAATAAAATAGTTATATATTTTTAAAAACTCATGTTATACACGAGTTGAATAAAACACGTGTATTGGACTGGTTGAATAAACATGTTTAGTACACGGATTGAATAGAGATAATGTAATTGATTAACTTATATAATTGATGCGATATTTACTTATTATAATATTAGCTTTTGTTCCGAGAGCATCCCGAGGTTGAAATATCTAATATGACATAATAAAATATCTAATATGACAACATAATTAATGACTTGCAATACATGATTAATGAATATTATTATTATTATTATTATTATTATTATTATTTTGTACAAATTTCTGCTATAAGTTATCATATTCAAATATATAAAAAAAAATGTCACACCCTCAAATTCCATGTGCGGGGTTTTACCGCGAGGCGCGTGACAAACCAGGATCTAAGTCAACGGTCACAATAAACGACACTATATGATACGTAAAAATGACACAAACAAACCAACAAGTTTTCATAAATAATCCATCGCTGCGGAAGCGTAAAACTTTATTACAACCCAAAATGTAAAAGTACGTAAGTCTGAAAAGCTAAGTAAGATGCATATGAATCCTAGACACCGTGAGACTCCGTGCGCCTATGATAAGCTGCTACCTCAACGACCTGAGACAAACATGCTAAAAACGTCAGCAAATAATGCCGATGAGTTCACAAGTTTTATGTTAAACGTTTATGTAATAAAAGCCATCATGTTATCACTATGTTAGAAATGATAGCGTTAGCTAGACGCATGAATAATACTACTACGACCGGAAACCATTACAGACAACGATATATGATTTTTGCCCGAAACGATTATGCACTACCATTCCCTGGTAGCGTTATGACCGAGACAATATGCACCCGCCCGGCTCCCAACCGACGGGTGGGGTCTGTCAGTCCCAATAGATCTATCCACATTTCCCCCGTTATGCTATCCAGCATATTCATGGTTTCCCCGGGACTTTACGTATCGTATAGCACAAATGAATTTAACACTAGTATAACATGATAATTTACGAAATATGTATAAGCATGTGTCTCCCCCGAAATGTAAAACGTAATGTGGGGCCGTGAAACTCACCTGATGTTGCTCCTCACACTAAGATAGGTAAACATGCTCAATAGACGGCACCAAATACCGGTGACCTATCATGACGAGCGTATAAGGTGTTAGACTAACAACCCATAGGTTGATTAGTCCCTAGCAGTCCAGACCACAACCGTGTACATATGAAATGATGTTTAAACGTTTAACCGACCACACTAGACAAGACCCGACATCCCACGTGTTAGCCACAAACAAGATATCATGCAACTTATGCAATTAAACACTTAGCATGCACAAACATTCACCCTATCTAGCATAGCGCCCAATTAACGCATAAACAAGTCCGAACACGTGTTACTAAGTCATTAGACATGTTACGGGGTTCCTAACATGTTCCTAGGTGTCAATTCATGTTTCGGGATGTTAAAATATACATATGGCAGCATTACACGCGATTAGGAATCAAACATGTGATTAGGAAAAGTCAACTGGTGATTAGGAGAGTCAAACTAGTGAATAGAATTGTAATCACTAGTAAAATGGGGAATAGAATTGTAATCAGTAGTAAAAATGGGGAATAGGATTGTAATCACTAGTAAAGTAGGGAATAGGATTGTAATCACTAGTAAAATGGGGAATAGGACTCCTATTCGCTAGTAAAGTGGGGAATAGGGCTCCTATTCGCTAGTAAAGTGGGGAATAGGGCTCTTATTCGCTAGTAAAGTGGGGAATAGGGCTCCTATTCGCTAGTACTGCACTGTTCCGTCCTTTTTGCGCGTTTAACCCTCCAAATCAGATCTGAAACATGTGTAATACACCCAATACCCAACCCAAAACATTAACCCAACTATTTCAAGCAAAAACCCCTAATTTATTATCACCCTAGTCGTCCCGAATGCATGCGGTTTCCCAAAATAGCATAACTTGCATGTAAGCATCACATCAACATGTAAAACTTACCCTAAATAGCAAATACTCAGATTTCATCACATAACGACGTTATCTGACATTATCCTACTGTTCTAGCATCATCCTAGAGTAAACCCTAACCTCAAACAATCAACAAAACACAACATATCATCATCAATCCTTCATAATCATTCAAACGGGTCAAAACGCCTAATATCAAGAATACACATCTATGGACCTTCAAACTCCTAGGTTAACATCATATTACCTCATTTAGATCAGAAACACAATAATAATACAAGAACAATCATGTTTAAGCAATAAAAATCCTATCTTGCATGAATACATCACATATAACAAGTATAGAGGTTTGGGTTTGTTTTGAAACCGATTTTAATAAGTTTTCAAAGACACAAATGTTTATAAATCAGGTCTGGACTGTTAAGGATCAAAACAATATCATTATAAAGGTTTGGGATGAAGAACACACCTTGAAATCGTGAGATTATGGGGTGTAAGGCTTGGAAATATGATTTCTTGCTCAAAAACGTGTTGCAGAGGTTGGATAAGGTGTGGGGTGGCTTTGGGATGTATTAGGGTTTCACAAATGATGTTTTGAAACATAAGGGTGGTATTTATAGGCGTTTTTAGTCGTCACTTGCAGTTCAGGCAAGTACGAGATTGTACAGGCGAGTAGGACTGCTAATCGCTAGTAGGAACTAGCGAATAGCCTCTTAATCGGCCCAAAGTCCCCTCTATTCGCTACTTGTTCTAGCGATTAGGCCCTAATCACGTGAACAGTACACGTGATTAGGATTCTAATTGCCTATACTATTGGTGATTACGCGTAATCACCTATAATGTCATGCAATTACGCGAAATCACTGTTTTAACACATATAAACACGTATTCACATACCGGCAAGTCACATAATGATTATAAGTATGTAATGCACGATAACTAACACGTTCCCATCCGTTGTTTTAAACCCGGCGATTCCACGAATCACCGATCTTGTACACATGGTTATGGACCGACACCCAATGGTCCCTCGGACCATTGTAACGACTCCCGATGATTCCCAAATCATCGATACGACCTCAACCGACCCGGTCAAGTATGATATTAAGTAGTTGTTTTCAATGTTTTCGTTGAGGTAGACTCGTATATATGCAAAGTATGAAACGCATGTATGTAAGGTACGAAACGTATGTATGTAAAGTACGAAAAGTATTAGCCTGAATATGCCGGGGTGTCACAAAAAACGAATCTCTGCCTATGAAGTTATGTTTTATCGTTTCTTATTCAAATATAAAAAAACCCTAAGTAGTGATTTATTAGTAGAGTAAAATATATTTGAAAAACAAAAACCTCACAAAAAATACTCGTTTTATTCTCCGTTTTTTTATATAGCAATATGGTACTCGTTGGAAAGATAATAAAACGCTCGTTAATTTGGTGTAATTTTTTTCTTTAAAAAAATCTCGTATATAAAAGATATTAACGTTTAAAAGTTATGAGAGGGAAACATGAGAGAAAAATTTTAATTTTGTTTTTTAAATTATTTTTTTTCTAAAATAACTCAATGAGTTTTTGTTTTTTAATTGGTCCACATAGGTACCACATGGCACTCTCAATGGAGAGAATGGCCTCTTTGAGTGCCATATAGGATATAAGACTTTTGAATATTAATATTATACTAGGTGAGATCCCGTGTGGAAACACACGGGAGGAGTCACCCAAAACCTTATACGTTGTACGCTAACCACTGACAAGTCGGCATACTAAACGTCTGTTTCGCAACGTCTGTTTATATTCACACATCAACAGACGAAAGCATTAGTACTTAATAATACTGAGGCAATAGAACGTTTGTATTCAACTGTTTGTAATTGAATGTCTGATTCAAAACAGTTGCTAATTTAACTGTTTCTTTATGAACAGTTGTTGCATCAAACAGATCTTACCAACAATGACATAGCATATACTTTTAATGACTTTTTTTTGCTAAATACCAATTATTTGTTCAGTTTAACAATTGACTATTGATATATTCTAATAGCTATTCTACTTTAATAGTAGGACTATAGTACTATTCTAATCGCTATTGATATATACTAATCGATATTTTTCATCATATAAGAATAAAAAATTTAAATTTTAAAACACATAATATATAAAATAAAATTCTCATTAACAATTAATAACCATAAAAATATAAAATACATTTAAATAATTATCCTGTTGTACTCAACAATTCCTTTAACCTCTTGTTCTTCTCTTTAACAAAAGTTTCTGTAGGACATACATATTTTTTGTGTGTCCTCACCGAACTTTTCGTTTGACTTTATCTTTTCCAATAGAAATGAAGAGGCATTCCATCTTTCCCTTGATACATTGGTACCAATTACTTGATTCAATTTCAGATTGGTCTTCCATATGTGATGTTCCAATAGCCATGTAGCACCTTCAATAACTTGTAGAATCTCAAATTCTTCATCTTCTTTAAAGCAGTCTAAAACGATTTTTTTGAACATCTGACATTTTACACCACTGGTTGCTGGTGGTGGAATCCATGTTGCTAGTATTTTTTAGTAGATTGATAAACCTAACAATATATGTTAGAAATATGAAAATGAGATATTTAGGTCCTTTATATTATAAATCATGGTTAAATACGTAGTACTGTCAATACAAAATATATTAATCTTAATTTGATTAAAAACTTCTCCTTTTTTATAGGATGTTTTGTATGTGAATGAAAGAAATACACTAACTATTCCTAAATTTGGTTTTCAACTTATTAGTTAGATTTAAAGGAAAATATAAAGTTGCAAGTTACTTTCTGTACTTTTTATATATTTTTAATAGAAAGAAAGACAATTGCAACAAACAATAATAATAAAATAATATTATTAATAAAGTAACTTCAAAAGCGTAATCATTATTTTTTAGGGCTTTTCATAAAATATGTTGAGTTTACAACCCTTGTCATTAAAAGTATCACTATAAAGTTAAATTTCAGAAATCTTTTCAAGTCGATAAATTAAATCTTGATTATTATGTGTAATATATGATGAAACAAAACAGGAAATGCATTGTTAATTAGTCCCTTAGAAGTTTTTATAGATAATAAATATCATGTTTAATATTAATATACTGCTCATTATGAGAAATCAGAAATATAATAATCAAACTAAGTAAATTACAATAATATTCATATTTGAAAATTGCAAACATATAGAAAACTTTAAACTTGATCATCTTCAACAGTTGAGCTACAATAAGATATTGATTCTTTGATAACTTGTTCCACCTTCCCCTTCAAATACACTATCCTTGCTCTGATCATTTGTTCCAGATTTAGATGAAATGTATTCCGATTAATGTTGCTCATTGTTTTCTGGGCAAGCTCTTCCAGAAAAACGCAAATTATTGGAATACTCGATCTTCCCTCAGAGAAATAATATTTAAAAACCATGCTCAAAGTTAACTATAACTATATCAAATTTCATGAGAGTAAAAACCAACTTAAAACATGAAGTGACTTAAAAAAAATTTCATCACCAACAGTTTGACTCAAAATTTCCATTAAAAATATTTCATCTGAATAAAGAAATTCATTGTTCTTGAAAGCTTTATACTTCTCTGAATACAAATGTATATCCATTTGGGACAATTATTTGAATTCAAGATTACTACTGATATCATACATTATTTAAATACAAAATATATATGTATAAAAAAAGGAAGCTTATAATGAAAGCTTCGAGGGAAAATTGTCAACTATAGTACTCATAGTTTTATTTATATTCAAATTGTCTCGGGTTAACAGCGGTTAACGTGGGCTTTAACATAAAAGAAGTCAAATAATAATAACTTTGACTCATCTATAATACTTATATAGTCATAAATCTCTTCAAATTGGTCTCTGGTTTATATATTCAAATTCTTGAGACTATGTTTAATTTATTCTAAATATTGTTTACCACATGTCTTTACTTATTAACAAATTTGTGAAAGAGTTTTATATCATTCGAACTTATTATTGCAATAATATAATTTCATTAAAATATTAACTAAAAAACTAAATAGAGAATAGAAATCTTTTAAAACAACAAATCCAAATAACTGAAAAAAACTGCAATAATATCAAATACGAAAATTAACAATATTCGAATATAATAGCTCATATTAAAAAAAAAATTCGAACAAAACACAAAACAAAACAAAAATGAGAGAATTCAAAATCTATCACGCTTGAATTATATAGAGATCGAAACATATGGTTTTGCTATATATATGTCATCTATCTCTATAACAAACATATGGATGTACCAACATTGCTTGTAAAAATTTAAGGAAAATACCAAAACCAACATCTTTACAACAAAATTGTTGGTAAATGTTTTTTTTCTTTGTCTCTAACTGTCACACCCTCAAATTTCCACTTCGGTGAGGCGCATGACAAACCAGGATTCAAGTCAACGGTCACAATAAACAACACTATATGAAATACGTAAACCCAAAAAAACGGTTTTATAAGCGGAAGCATTTAAAGAATTAAATCAGCTACAAACAGTGTTCCAAAGTATTCAAGACACTTATTTCAAAATATGCAACTAAGCCTAGACGCCAATGCAGACACGTGCGCCTAGTCCAACAGATGCTACCTTAGCGACTTGAGAAAACATGCCTGTGACACCCGGCATGTTTGGCTTAAACATATTAGTAACATCTAAGTCTACCTTAGCGAGAAACGTTTATAAACGAATTTAACTGGGTTAGTTGAGTCGGGTCAAGTTAGGATTGTCCAGGGTACAATGATCTGGAGGATCATTGGGAGTCGTTTTGGTAATACACTAGTACTGGGTTCCGTTGTTGGTGACATTACATGAACTAATTAAGTATATGTATAGATTATGGGTCGTGTGGTGGATTATATACATAGATGTGTTTAAATGATGTGTAAATGATTATCTATGCTTAAATATGTCAATATAGATTAAGGATGCATGCTTATGTGTTAAGATGTGTTAGAATGCGTTAAACACGACAAACTGGAAAATTAGTTAAAAAGGAGTTCTGGTTCGACCACTTCGAGTAGTCGAAGGAGAACAATTGCCTGGTTCGACCCTTTGTAAATGGGCGAACCTGGGATGTGGAATTGAAAGAATTCCCTTCGACCAGGACAGGGCTCATTCGACCCTGTGTAAGGGTCGAAGGAGGCCACCTTCGACCATTGAAATGGGGCGAAGGAGAAGTAGTATAAATACCAAACTTTGTCATTTTTCATCATTTCACAAACCCTAACCGTCCCAAAACGCTCTCAAACAATCTTAATCACTAAGGAAGGAGTTTTTGCTCTTCTTTTTCATAATCTAACCTATCTACAAAATCTAAACAAGAATCCAAGGTGTATTCTTAATCCTAAAACTTTTTAAAAGCATTTTAATTCGTTTTCATCTAACCCTAATTGTCCGGATCTGTTCTAAGGGTGTTTTATTATTAAAAACCTTTTAAACATCTTTCTAAATCAAAACATTATCATTTAACATAGGTTTTCATAGTGAATAACATATGTAAATTGTGTATTATGTGGTGTTATGTGTTGTTCAATGATTTGCTGTTATGTCTATGATAGAAACATGATATAGGATTGTTATTGATGTTAGATTATTGTTGTTTAGGATTAGGATTGGATATGATGATATTATGGGTATTTGGGGGTTTTAACGAATCTAGACTTGATGCATGATATTTATGATCAATAGAATTGATAAGAAAAGATCGAACACTCGACAAACTGAGCATTTCAAGTTGAATAAGAATCGATTTCAAAAGTTTCCAAATTGGGTAAATTATTCATGCATGAAAGTGATGTTTCCATAATCTTTACCATTTTGGGAAAGGGCTGAAACGGACGTATTATCGGGGGAAATCGGTGGGGTTTTGTAGGGATAAGTTATCCATGCTTGAGTGCTGTGTTTGATGATGTTTCGAGTCGTTTTGAATGTGTTTGAAGCTTTTTTAGGAAAATTTGCACAACAGGGGCGAACCTGGCCTCCTTCGACCGATCGAAGGTGCGAAGGAGGGAATCCAGGGTCGAACCTGGGTTTTTGTTGGGCGAATGTGGCAAAACGGGCGAAGGAGGCATCAAACGGTCGAACGAAATGTAAAACGGGCGAAGGAGACTGAAAACTGACTGGTTCGACCGTTCTGATGCAGAAATGAGATTTTTGATACAAACTAAGTGTTTTATGCTTGAACCTTGTGTGTAATCTATGTGTAGTTGATTAGTTAGGGTAATGGGTCACCAACGGGATGTCGGGTCGGTCTAGTGTGTCGGTTAAACATTCAAACACGTTTTAAAACATACTTGATTACGATCTGGACAATCGGGGACTAGATAACCTTATGGTTATTAGTCGGAACACTAATGTGAACATTTTGATAGATCTCCGGTAGAGGGATTATCAAGGGCTTAACATCTTTACTTGTAATCGAAGAACGCTATTTAAGGTGAGTTCACGGCCCCACTTTTACTGCTTTAACTTTCGGGGGAGAAAACATGCGCTAAACTATTTTGGTAACATATGTCATACTATGGTTTTTAACTTTATATTGCTATACGATCTTTGGAAGTCCCGGAGGAAACCATGAATGTGTGGGAATGCACGACGGGGGAAATGTGGATAGATCTATTGGGCGTGACCTGCCCCACTCGTCGGCTTGGAGGGCCGGGCGGGTGCATATTGTCTCGAACAGGAACATTGGTATCATGCTGAACATTCGGGCTGCTTAAACATGCTAAACATTGCTAAACGTGTCTAGTAATGGTTTCTAATCGTAGTAGTAATAAAACATACGCCTAGCTAGCGTACTTGGTAACATTGATATAGTATGGACATGGTAACGTTTTGGTAACATATTGAACAGACCTGTGAACTCACTAGCATTATATGTTGACATCTTTTTGGCATGTTTTTCTCAGGTCGCTAAGGTAGCAACAAATGGAACTAGGCGCACGGGTCTGCATTGGTGTCTAGGCATAGTTGCACGTTTTGTAATAAACAGTGTTTTGAATACTTTGGATCATAGCATAGCTGTTTAAATACTTCTTAATGCTTCCGCTTATAAAATCGTTGTTTATGGTTTTACGCTTTTCATATAGAGTTGTTTATTGTGATTGTTGACTTGGATCCTGGTTTGTCATGCGCCTCGCGGTAAAACCCCGCAAGTGGTAATTTGAGGGTGTGACAGATTGGTATCAGAGCCAATGGTTATAGTGAACTAGGACTGCATGTAGAGTCTGGTCTATAGCCGAGTCGCACACACTAGACGGTCACATACTTGAGTCTATTAGTGGAATACGTACTAGCGTTGTCGGGGTGTCCTTACATTATCATCATGCTTCTCCGTTACATCATCCGCTTTTATTTGGGTTCTTACCTACTCTTGTCTTCTTCTTCTGGATTTGAGAAGGAGGGGTTGACTTGTTGGTTCTAGCACACACATGCCTTCCTACACTTGCACCTATCGTCACACGTTACTAGGCGACGATATTCAGTGACTGGGGTCTGGATTAGGGGTACATCTGGAGGACCATGTTGAGCAGTTTATCATTTCGGGTGCACACGAAATAATAAACTGGAATGCATGAAAATCCCAATGGATTTCGAGTTTGGATGTATAGTCCTGGATTTGTCCATAGGTTAACTCTTGTAAATTTCTAGTGGTTGACACTGACATCCGGTAATTTCCTTTTCGTTCTGTTCTTTTTCGTTTCTTTCTTTTGGGGCTTTGCGCAATTTTTGGGACGAAAATTCTTTCAACGTGGGGATGATGTGACACCCGGCATGTTTGGCTTAAACATATTAGTAACATCTAAGTCTACCTTAGCGAGAAACGTTTATAAACGAATTTAACTGGGTTAGTTGAGTCGGGTCAAGTTAGGATTGTCCAGGGTACAATGATCTGGAGGATCATTGGGAGTCGTTTTGGTAATACACTAGTACCGGGTTCCGTTGTTGGTGACATTACATGAACTAATTAAGTATATGTATAGATTATGGGTCGTGTGGTGGATTATATACATAGATGTGTTTAAATGATGTGTAAATGATTATCTATGCTTAAATATGTCAATATAGATTAAGGATGCATGCTTATGTGTTAAGATGTGTTAGAATGCGTTAAACACGACAAACTGGAAAATTAGTTAAAAAGGAGTTCTGGTTCGACCACTTCGAGTGGTCGAAGGAGAACAATTGCCTGGTTCGACCCTTTGTAAATTGGCGAACCTGGGAAGTGGAATTGAAAGAATTCCCTTCGACCAGGACAGGGCTCATTCGACCCTGTGTAAGGGTCGAAGGAGGCCACCTTCGACCATTGAAATGGGGCGAAGGAGAAGTAGTATAAATACCAAACTTTGTCATTTTTCATCATTTCACAAACCCTAACCGTCCCAAAACGCTCTCAAACAATCTTAATCACTAAGGAAGGAGTTTTTGCTCTTCTTTTTCATAATCTAACCTATCTACAACATCTAAACAAGAATCCAAGGTGTGTTCTTAATCCTAAACCTTTTTAAAAGCATTTTAATTCGTTTTCATCCAACCCTAATTGTCCGGATTTGTTCTAAGGGTGTTTTATGATTAAAAACCTTTTAAACATCTTTCTAAATCAAAACATTATCATTTAACATAGGTTTTCTTGGTGAATAACATATGTAAATTGTGTATTATGTGGTGTTATGTGTTGTTCAATGATTTGCTGCTATGTCTATGATAGAAACATGATATAGGATTGTTATTGATGTTAGATTATTGCTGTTTAGGGTTAGGATTGGATATGATGATATTATGGGTATTTGGGGGTTTTAACGAATCTAGACTTGATGCATGATATTTATGATCAATAGAATTGATAAGAAAAGATCGAACACTCGACAAACTGAGCATTTCAAGTTGAATAAGAATCAATTTCAAAAGTTTCCAAATTGGGTAAATTATTCATGCATGAAAGTGATGTTTCCATAATCTTTACCATTTTGGGAAAGGGCTGAAACGGACGTATTATCGGGGGAAATCGGTGGGGTTTTGAAGGGATAAGTTATCCATGCTTGACTGCTGTGTTTGATGATGTTTCGAGTCGTTTTGAATGTGTTTGAAGCGTTTTTAGGAAAATTTGCACAACAGGGGCGAACCTGGCCTCCGTCGACCGATCGAAGGTGCGAAGGAGGGAATCCAGGGTCGAACCTGGGTTTTTGTTGGGCGAGTGTGGCAAAACGGGCGAAGGAGGCATCAAACGGTCGAACGAAATATAAAACGGGCGAAGGAGACTGAAAACGGGCGAAGGAGACTGAAAACTGACTGGTTCGACCGTTCTGATGCAGAAATGAGATTTTTGATACAAACTAAGTGTTTTATGCTTGAACCTTGTGTGTAATCTATGTGTACTTGATTAGTTAGGGTAATGGGTCACCAACGGGATGTCGGGTCGGTCTAGTGTGTCAGTTAAACATTCAAACACGTTTTAAAACATACTTGATTACGATCTGGACAATCGGGGACTAGATAACCTTATGGTTATTAGTCGGAACACTTATGTCAACATTTTGATAGATCTCCGGTAGAGGGATTATCAAGGGCTTAACATCTTTACTTGTAATCGAAGAACGCTATTTAAGGTGAGTTTACGGCCCCACTTTTACTGCTTTAACTTTCGGGGGAGAAAACATGCGCTAAACTATTTTGGTAACATATGTCATACTATGGTTTTAACTTTATATTTCTATACGATCTTTGGAAGTCCCGGGGAAACTATGAATGTGCGGGAATGCACAACGGGGGAAATGTGGATAGATCTATTGGGCGTGACCTGCCCCACTCGTCGGCTTGGAGGGCCGGGCGGGTGCATATTGTCTCGAACAGGAACATTGGTATCATGCTGAACATTCGGGCTGCTTAAACATGCTAAACATTGCTAAACGTGTCTAGTAATGGTTTCTAATCGTAGTAGTAATAAAACATACGCCTAGCTAGCGTACTTGGTAACATTGATATAGTATGGACATGGTAACGTTTTGGTAACATATTGAACAGACCTGTGAACTCACTAGCATTATATGTTGACATCTTTTTGGCATGTTTTTCTCAGGTCGCTAAGGTAGCAACAAATGGAACTAGGCGCACGGGTCTGCATTGGTGTCTAGGCATAGTTGCACGTTTTGTAATAAACAGTGTTTTGAATACTTTGGATCATAGCATAGCTGTTTAAATACTTCTTAATGCTTCCGCTTATAAAATCGTTGTTTATGGTTTTACGCTTTTCATATAGAGTTGTTTATTGTGATTGTTGACTTGGATCCTGGTTTGTCATGCGCCTCGCGGTAAAACCCCGCAAGTGGTAATTTGAGGGTGTGACAATGCCAAAAGAGACGTCAACATATATAATGCTGGTGAGTTCACAGGTTTGTTCAATATGTTACCAATGTTACCAAATGTTACCATGTCCATACTATATCAATGTTACCAAGTACGCTAGCTAGGCGTATGTTTTAATACTACTACGATTGGAAAACCATTACTAGACACGTTTAACAATGTTTAGCAATGTTCAGCCCGAATGTTCAGCATGTTACTAATGTTACTAGTTCGAGACAATATGCACCCACCCGGCCCCCCAAGCCGACGAGTGGAGCAGGTCACACCCAATAGATCTATTCACATTTCCCCTGTTGTAAATCCCCGCACATTCATGGTTTTCCCCGGGACTTTCAAAGATCGTATAGCAATGCAAAGTTAAACCATAGTATGACATATGTTACCAAAATAGTTTAGCGCATGTTTTCTCCCCAAAAGTTAAAGCAGTAAAAGTGGGTCCGTGAACTCACCTTAGGTTGCGTTCTTCAATAATATAAGAAAGCCAAGCCCTTGATAATCCCACTACCGGAGATCTATCAAAATGTTCACATAAGTGTTCCAACTAATAACCATAAGGTTAACTAGTCCCCGATTGTCCAGATCGTGACCTAGTAAGTTTTAATGCGTGTTTAAATGTTCAACCGACACACTAGACCGTCCCGACATCCCGCTGGTGACCCATTACCCTAACTAATCAAGTATACATAGATTACACACAAGGTTCAAGCATAAAACACTTAGCTTGCATCAAAAATCTCATTTTTGATTGTATAGGGTCGAACCAGGAGTTTCAGTTCCACCTTCGCCCCTTTTAAAGTCACGTTCGACCCTTTTAAAGCCATGTTCGACCCTTTGTAACAGATTCGCCCATTACTGTCCAGGTTCGACCCTGGGATTCCACCTTCGACCCCACGACTGGTTGAAGGTGCCCAGGTTCGACCCTGGCAGATTGTTTTTCCCCAAAACGCTTCAAAAACATCCGAAAACATCCCGAAACATCATCAATCACAGCAGTTAAGTATGAATAACATATCCCCACAAAACCCCACCAATTTTGCCCCAAAACCTGTTCAATTTAGCCCTTTCCCAAAATGGCAAAAATTATGAAAGTGTCACATCATGCGTGAAATCTTTACCCAATTTGGAAACTTTTCGAAATCAATCCATAATCATTTTAAAAATGCTTAGTTTGTCGTGTATATGAAAACCTCAAAAAGTTCTATTGATCATACTAGCATGCAACGAGCCCTAGCTTTATTAAAATCCCCAATTTAGTCATGATATTATCAATCATCTAATTGTAACCATAAACAATCCTAAATTAACATCAATATTAGCCCTAGATCACGTTTCTAGCATTAATACAACAACAAATCATTAAACAACACATAATATCACATAACACATAATTAACATATGTTTATTGATATGAAAACCTATGTTTAATGATAGGGTTTAGGTTTAGAAAGATGTTTAAAAGGTTTTTATTGTTAAAAACATCCTTAGAACAAATCTGGACATTTAGGGTTAGATGAAAACGAATTAAAATGCTTTGAAAGGGTTTAGGATTAAGAACACACCTTGGATTCTTGATTAGATGTTGTTTGTAGGTTAGATTATGAAAAACAAAAGCAAAAACTCCTTCCTTAGTGATTAAAATCGTTTGAGAGTGTTTAGAGTCGGCTAGGGTTTGTGAAATGCTGAAAAATGACAATGTGTGGTATTTATACAGTTCCACATTCGCCCCTTGCATGGGGTCGAAGGTGCCACCTTCGCCCCTTTGCAAGGTCGAATGAATAGATTCTGTGGGTTGTTCCAGGTTCGCCGCTTTTCGAAGGGTCGAACCAAGACTTAGTTCCAGGTTCGCCCCCACGGCTTGGGTCGAACCAGGACTTGTGTTTTCCATGTTTTTCGGTTTTGTCATTTAACGCATTTAAACACATTCTAACGTATGATCATGCAATTCTTCCACATGTTATGCATGTATAGGCACGTATAATCATGTTCACACCTTGTAGCACATATTATCATGTTATGTTACGCGTGTGTTAATAATCTGCCTGTCCTACTTGATTCAGTTCATGTAATTTCACCAACAACGGGACCCGGTACTAGTATTCCCAATATGACTCCCAATGATCCTCTAGATCATTGGACCCTGGACAATCCTATCGTGACCCGACTCAACTAATCTAGTTTAGTCCGTTTATGAATGTTTCTCGCTAACGTAGACTTATGTATTACTAAAATGTTTAAGCCGAACACGCCGGGTGTCACACTAACAATCTTTAACAACAACTTAAACTGACAATGTTTCAACGAAAATAAAGTTAAAAACATTTTTTTTTCAAATTGCCTCATCATAAATAAAGATTCTACAACAACTTTAAGATTTCATAATTTTATATAGAGTAAAACAAAATAGGAACACAAAAAGTGTGTAAGGGCTATTTTGTAATCTCATACGAATTTATATACTGTTTTACAACATCTGCTAAATCCTAAACAACTGTTCTAAAATAACTGCCATGAATTAAGAAATTTCAAACAATATTTGACCATATGAAACAGATATTTAAAACAGCTATTGACTTATGAATATATGTTCACAACAACTTTTTGGACACGTCAACAACGGGACCCGATACTAGTATATTCCCAATATGACTCCCAATGATCCTCTAGATCATTGGACCCTGGACAATCCTATCATGACCCGACTCAACTAATCTAGTTTTGTCCGTTTATGAATGTTTCTCGCTAACGTAGACTTATGTTTTACTAAAATGTTTAAGCCGAACACGCCGGGTGTCACACTAACAATCTTTAACAACAACTTAAACTGACAATGTTTCAACGAAAATAAAGTTAAAAACATTTTTTTTTCAAATTGCCTCATCTTAAATAAAGATTCTACAACAACTTTAAGATTTCATAATTTTATATAGAGTAAAACAAAATAGGAACACAAAAAGTGTGTAAGGGCTATTTTGTAATCTCATACGAATTTATATACTGTTTTACAACATTTGCTAAATCCTAAACAGCTGTTCTAAAATAACTGCCATGAATTAAGAAATTTCAAACAATATTTGACCATATGAAACAGATATTTAAAACAGCTATTGACTTATGAATATATGTTCACAACAACTTTTTGGACACGTCAGCATCACTTTTAATACGTCACCGACAATTTTTCATATACAAAAACCCTCTTACATCCAACCAGATATTCCACTCTTATCGTATTCAAAAAGCAGAAAAGCGCTTCAGTATCAATTACGACCTAAATACATTCCAGTAGGCGGTCCTATTAGATCCCTAATTTCAATTCAATTGGTTTGTTTGAATCATTAGAATGGATCTCCAATTAAAACTTCGTCATAACTATCTACCATGTCTGGTTAAAACCGAAAATAACCATCAATTTCACTCTATAATCAATTTGCTTTGCATATCGAAATAGTTACCAATCCTAACCGCTGATGCACCAATATATGAGGATACACTGAAAGAGTACTGGAACAAAGCCGAGTGTCGGGAGACGAATAAAAAGCCTTATGCGGTTGTCTCAAAGATTGGAAATACAGATATCGAGATAACACCGGAATTCATCTGCAACACGTTCTCATTAAACGATTTGCAAGGTAATAATTCTTTTGAAAAAAATGAAGTTCAGACAGAGTTAATTGAGAGAGGGTATGAAGGTCAATTGACTGCATCAACAATGTTTAAACCAAATTTCCCCCCACCAATGAATTTTTTTTTTTCATACCCTTCTTATATGTCTGTCTGCAAAAACAACTTATCTTAGACAGTATTTACTGATTTAGTATCTAATGTAAAGGCTATAAAATCTGGATCTCGTAATGGTTTTTTACTTTATCCAAGATTGTTGAGTGTCTGCTTACAAAAACTGTTGCCTGATAAGGATTTTAAAAAAGGATTAGCTATTAAAATTAATAGCTTATCGAATGAAACTTTTACATGAATGTTGGACGTTAAAAGTACAGAAAAAGTAATTAAACGCAAAAGTACTAAAAAACAAAC
Source organism: Ambrosia trifida (assembly GCA_028751855.1). NCBI lineage: Eukaryota > Viridiplantae > Streptophyta > Magnoliopsida > Asterales > Asteraceae > Ambrosia > Ambrosia trifida. Next base: position 78,460,818 of record CM054127.1, read on the forward strand.
ATCGATGTTTCAACATCTGTTGTTCTAACGTCTACTTCGGAGACAACTGTGACGACCCGGAAAATTTTTCTTCGTATTCGTTTTCTCTCCTCGACTTCGGGAAATTTTCGGGACGAAAATTCTTTCAACAGGGGGATGATGTGACACCCGGCAACTTTCGGTAACTAACTTTTGAAAACTTAGTAAGTCTACCTTAGCGAGTCGCGCATACGTTGCACATAACAAGGTCGGTCGAGTCGAATCGCACAACATTAGGGTTTTAACATACGCAAGTCTCGGGTCCCGGGAATTGGTGATCGGGCGGGAACGTGTTATTTATCATGCATTATATGTTTACAATCATTATGTGACTTGTCGGTATGTGAATATGTGCTAACATGTGTTAAAACGGGGTTTAACGCGCAAAACACACAAACACAGGGGTTACAGGCGATTAGGCTTGCCTAATCGCCAATATAGGGGCGAGTAGGAGGTTGCTATTGGCGAGTAGGGGCTAATCGCATAACTGTTCATGCGATTAGGCCCCAATCGCATGAACAGTCATGCGATTAGGCTCCCTAATCGCGTGTAAGACTGCATACTCGCATGATACGTGCTGGACGACTAAAAACGCCTATAAATACCACCCTTGACCTCCAAAACATCATTTGTGCAACCCTAGCCGTCCCATAACATAACCCAACACACAAACACCCTCTGGAACTCGTTTTTGCATCAAAACCACCATTTTCAAGCTTATTCCATCATCACCTCTTGATTACAAGGTGTGTTCTTCAAACCCAAACCTTTAAATGATTATGTTTTACTCCCTAAACGTCCAGACCTGACTTATAAATGTTTTTATCTTTGAAAATCCATTTAAAACCGTTTTTAAACAAACCCACACCTTTACATGTGTTATATGTGCTATATGTGTTTAAAGATAGGATTTTTGGGATTGAATCATGGTTGTTCTTGTGTTATTATGATGTTTATTGCTATTACAAGTTAGTATGATGATATCCTAGGAGTTTGAATGGTTTTGGTGGTGTATTGTTGATACTTGATGTTTTGACCCATTTGAAGGATTTTGAATGATTAAGGATGATATGAGGTATGTTGTTGATTGAATGATGTTAGGGTTCGCTCTAGGATGATGCTAGAACAGTAGGATGCCATCGGACAACGTGGTTATGTGATTTAATCTGAATATTTGCTATTTAGGGCAAGTTCTTGCATGTTGATGTGATGTTTTCATGCTAAGTTGCTATTTTGGGAAAACGCTCGCATTTGGAACTGTTAGAATGATGAAAACTTAGGGGTTTTGCTTGAAATATGTTTGTTAATGTGTTAGGATGATTATTGGGTGTTTTTACACGTTTCGGATCTGATTTGGAGGGTTAAACGCGCGAAAAACCAAATCAGCTGCACTATAGGCGATTGGGCATCCTAATCGCCTATGCTATAGGCGATTAGGGGCATAATCGCCTGAAAGGGAGCCCTACTCGTGTATATACAGGCGAGTAGCCCTTGTAATCGCCTGTTGACCAACCCTAATCACATGTTGACTTTTCCTAAATGCTAGTTTGATTCCTAATCGCGTGTAATGCTGCTGTATGTATATTTTAACATCCCGGAACATGATTTGACGCCTAGGAACATGATAGGAACCCCGGGATTCACCCAATGACTTAGTAACACGTGTTCGGATCTGTTTATGCGTTAATCGGACATTATGCTAGACTAGGTGAACTGTTGCGCGTATTAAGTGTTTAATTGTATATGTGGCATGATGTCTTGTATTTATCTAACACGTGGAATGTCGGGTCACCAATGGGATGTCGAGTCTTGTCTTACATTGTCTGGTTGTCGGTTAAACATGCTTTTCGGACACATAATGGTCATGGACTGGACTTAGGGACTAATGAACCCGATGGGTTATTAGTCTAACTTGACACATATCTTATGATAGGTCGCCAATAGTTGGGGCTATCATATCTCACAGACGGTTTACTCATATCACGCATACGGTTTACTCTTAAACGGAATACACAACCTAAGGTGAGTTCACGGCCCCACATTTTACTGTTTATGTTTTCGGGGGAGAAACATGCTTAAAACTCTTTTATGAAATAGTTACCAATCCTAACCGCTGATGCACCAATATATGAGGATACACTGAAAGAGTACTGGAACAAAGCCGAGTGTCGGGAGACGAATAAAAAGCCTTATGCGGTTGTCTCAAAGATTGGAAATACAGATATCGAGATAACACCGGAATTCATCTGCAACACGTTCTCATTAAACGATTTGCAAGGTAATAATTCTTTTGAAAAAAATGAAGTTCAGACAGAGTTAATTGAGAGAGGGTATGAAGGTCAATTGACTGCATCAACAATGTTTAAACCAAATTTCCCCCCACCAATGAATTTTCTTTTTTTCATACCCTTCTTATATGTCTGTCTGCAAAAACAACTTATCTTAGACAGTATTTACTGATTTAGTATCTAATGTAAAGGCTATAAAATCTGGATCTCGTAATGGTTTTTTACTTTATCCAAGATTGTTGAGTGTCTGCTTACAAAAACTGTTGCCTGATAAGGATTTTAAAAAAGGATTAGCTATTAAAATTAATAGCTTATCGAATGAAACTTTTACATGAATGTTGGACGTTAAAAGTACAGAAAAAGTAATTAAACGCAAAAGTACTAAAAAACAAACATCGATGTTTCAACATCTGTTGTTCTAACGTCTACTTCGGAGACAACTGTGACGACCCGGAAAATTTTTCTTCGTATTCGTTTTCTCTCCTCGACTTCGGGAAATTTTCGGGACGAAAATTCTTTCAACAGGGGGATGATGTGACACCCGGCAACTTTCGGTAACTAACTTTTGAAAACTTAGTAAGTCTACCTTAGCGAGTCGCGCATACGTTGCACATAACAAGGTCGGTCGAGTCGAATCGCACAACATTAGGGTTTTAACATACGCAAGTCTCGGGTCCCGGGAATTGGTGATCGGGCGGGAACGTGTTATTTATCATGCATTATATGTTTACAATCATTATGTGACTTGCCGGTATGTGAATATGTGCTAACATGTGTTAAAACGGGGTTTAACGCGCAAAACACACAAACACAGGGGTTACAGGCGATTAGGCTTGCCTAATCGCCAATATAGGGGCGAGTAGGAGGTTGCTATTGGCGAGTAGGGGCTAATCGCATAACTGTTCATGCGATTAGGCCCCAATCGCATGAACAGTCATGCGATTAGGCTCCCTAATCGCGTGTAAGACTGCATACTCGCATGATACGTGCTGGACGACTAAAAACGCCTATAAATACCACCCTTGACCTCCAAAACATCATTTGTGCAACCCTAGCCGTCCCATAACATAACCCAACACACAAACACCCTCTGGAACTCGTTTTTGCATCAAAACCACCATTTTCAAGCTTATTCCATCATCACCTCTTGATTACAAGGTGTGTTCTTCAAACCCAAACCTTTAAATGATTATGTTTTACTCCCTAAACGTCCAGACCTGACTTATAAATGTTTTTATCTTTGAAAATCCATTTAAAACCGTTTTTAAACAAACCCACACCTTTACATGTGTTATATGTGCTATATGTGTTTAAAGATAGGATTTTTAGGATTGAATCATGGTTGTTCTTGTGTTATTATGATGTTTATTGCTATTACAAGTTAGTATGATGATATCCTAGGAGTTTGAATGGTTTTGGTGGTGTATTGTTGATACTTGATGTTTTGACCCATTTGAAGGATTTTGAATGATTAAGGATGATATGAGGTATGTTGTTGATTGAATGATGTTAGGGTTCGCTCTAGGATGATGCTAGAACAGTAGGATGCCATCGGACAACGTGGTTATGTGATTTAATCTGAATATTTGCTATTTAGGGCAAGTTCTTGCATGTTGATGTGATGTTTTCATGCTAAGTTGCTATTTTGGGAAAACGCTCGCATTTGGAACTGTTAGAATGATGAAAACTTAGGGGTTTTGCTTGAAATATGTTTGTTAATGTGTTAGGATGATTATTGGGTGTTTTTACACGTTTCGGATCTGATTTGGAGGGTTAAACGCGCGAAAAACCAAATCAGCTGCACTATAGGCGATTGGGCATCCTAATCGCCTATGCTATAGGCGATTAGGGGCATAATCGCCTGAAAGGGAGCCCTACTCGTGTATATACAGGCGAGTAGCCCTTGTAATCGCCTGTTGACCAACCCTAATCACATGTTGACTTTTCCTAAATGCTAGTTTGATTCCTAATCGCGTGTAATGCTGCTGTATGTATATTTTAACATCCCGGAACATGATTTGACGCCTAGGAACATGATAGGAACCCCGGGATTCACCCAATGACTTAGTAACACGTGTTCGGATCTGTTTATGCGTTAATCGGACATTATGCTAGACTAGGTGAACTGTTGCGCGTATTAAGTGTTTAATTGTATATGTGGCATGATGTCTTGTATTTATCTAACACGTGGAATGTCGGGTCACCAATGGGATGTCGAGTCTTGTCTTACATTGTCTGGTTGTCGGTTAAACATGCTTTTCGGACACATAATGGTCATGGACTGGACTTAGGGACTAATGAACCCGATGGGTTATTAGTCTAACTTGACACATATCTTATGATAGGTCGCCAATAGTTGGGGCTATCATATCTCACAGACGGTTTACTCATATCACGCATACGGTTTACTCTTAAACGGAATACACAACCTAAGGTGAGTTCACGGCCCCACATTTTACTGTTTATGTTTTCGGGGGAGAAACATGCTTAAAACTCTTTTATGAAATAGTTACCAATCCTAACCGCTGATGCACCAATATATGAGGATACACTGAAAGAGTACTGGAACAAAGCCGAGTGTCGGGAGACGAATAAAAAGCCTTATGCGGTTGTCTCAAAGATTGGAAATACAGATATCGAGATAACACCGGAATTCATCTGCAACACGTTCTCATTAAACGATTTGCAAGGTAATAATTCTTTTGAAAAAAATGAAGTTCAGACAGAGTTAATTGAGAGAGGGTATGAAGGTCAATTGACTGCATCAACAATGTTTAAACCAAATTTCCCCCCACCAATGAATTTTTTTTTTTTCATACCCTTCTTATATGTCTGTCTGCAAAAACAACTTATCTTAGACAGTATTTACTGATTTAGTATCTAATGTAAAGGCTATAAAATCTGGATCTCGTAATGGTTTTTTACTTTATCCAAGATTGTTGAGTGTCTGCTTACAAAAACTGTTGCCTGATAAGGATTTTAAAAAAGGATTAGCTATTAAAATTAATAGCTTATCGAATGAAACTTTTACATGAATGTTGGACGTTAAAAGTACAGAAAAAGTAATTAAACGCAAAAGTACTAAAAAACAAACATCGATGTTTCAACATCTGTTGTTCTAACGTCTACTTCGGAGACAACTGTGACGACCCGGAAAATTTTTCTTCGTATTCGTTTTCTCTCCTCGACTTCGGGAAATTTTCGGGACGAAAATTCTTTCAACAGGGGGATGATGTGACACCCGGCAACTTTCGGTAACTAACTTTTGAAAACTTAGTAAGTCTACCTTAGCGAGTCGCGCATACGTTGCACATAACAAGGTCGGTCGAGTCGAATCGCACAACATTAGGGTTTTAACATACGCAAGTCTCGGGTCCCGGGAATTGGTGATCGGGCGGGAACGTGTTATTTATCATGCATTATATGTTTACAATCATTATGTGACTTGCCGGTATGTGAATATGTGCTAACATGTGTTAAAACGGGGTTTAACGCGCAAAACACACAAACACAGGGGTTACAGGCGATTAGGCTTGCCTAATCGCCAATATAGGGGCGAGTAGGAGGTTGCTATTGGCGAGTAGGGGCTAATCGCATAACTGTTCATGCGATTAGGCCCCAATCGCATGAACAGTCATGCGATTAGGCTCCCTAATCGCGTGTAAGACTGCATACTCGCATGATACGTGCTGGACGACTAAAAACGCCTATAAATACCACCCTTGACCTCCAAAACATCATTTGTGCAACCCTAGCCGTCCCATAACATAACCCAACACACAAACACCCTCTGGAACTCGTTTTTGCATCAAAACCACCATTTTCAAGCTTATTCCATCATCACCTCTTGATTACAAGGTGTGTTCTTCAAACCCAAACCTTTAAATGATTATGTTTTACTCCCTAAACGTCCAGACCTGACTTATAAATGTTTTTATCTTTGAAAATCCATTTAAAACCGTTTTTAAACAAACCCACACCTTTACATGTGTTATATGTGCTATATGTGTTTAAAGATAGGATTTTTAGGATTGAATCATGGTTGTTCTTGTGTTATTATGATGTTTATTGCTATTACAAGTTAGTATGATGATATCCTAGGAGTTTGAATGGTTTTGGTGGTGTATTGTTGATACTTGATGTTTTGACCCATTTGAAGGATTTTGAATGATTAAGGATGATATGAGGTATGTTGTTGATTGAATGATGTTAGGGTTCGCTCTAGGATGATGCTAGAACAGTAGGATGCCATCGGACAACGTGGTTATGTGATTTAATCTGAATATTTGCTATTTAGGGCAAGTTCTTGCATGTTGATGTGATGTTTTCATGCTACGTTGCTATTTTGGGAAAACGCTCGCATTTGGAACTGTTAGAATGATGAAAACTTAGGGGTTTTGCTTGAAATATGTTTGTTAATGTGTTAGGATGATTATTGGGTGTTTTTACACGTTTCGGATCTGATTTGGAGGGTTAAACGCGCGAAAAACCAAATCAGCTGCACTATAGGCGATTGGGCATCCTAATCGCCTATGCTATAGGCGATTAGGGGCATAATCGCCTGAAAGGGAGCCCTACTCGTGTATATACAGGCGAGTAGCCCTTGTAATCGCCTGTTGACCAACCCTAATCACATGTTGACTTTTCCTAAATGCTAGTTTGATTCCTAATCGCGTGTAATGCTGCTGTATGTATATTTTAACATCCCGGAACATGATTTGACGCCTAGGAACATGATAGGAACCCCGGGATTCACCCAATGACTTAGTAACACGTGTTCGGATCTGTTTATGCGTTAATCGGACATTATGCTAGACTAGGTGAACTGTTGCGCGTATTAAGTGTTTAATTGTATATGTGGCATGATGTCTTGTATTTATCTAACACGTGGAATGTCGGGTCACCAATGGGATGTCGAGTCTTGTCTTACATTGTCTGGTTGTCGGTTAAACATGCTTTTCGGATACATAATGGTCATGGACTGGACTTAGGGACTAATGAACCCGATGGGTTATTAGTCTAACTTGACACATATCTTATGATAGGTCGCCAATAGTTGGGGCTATCATATCTCACAGACGGTTTACTCATATCACGCATACGGTTTACTCTTAAACGGAATACACAACCTAAGGTGAGTTCACGGCCCCACATTTTACTGTTTATGTTTTCGGGGGAGAAACATGCTTAAAACTCTTTTATGACTTATGACTTGTTAAACGCTTATGGCTCATGACTCTTTATCACGTTATACTATGGCTCACTTATCGTACTATACGGTTCATCGAAAATCCCTTGAAACCACTAACATGGGTATATGGCGGGGAAATATGGATAGCGCTATTGGGAACTGACAAACCCCACTCGACGGTTGGACCGGGCGGGTGCATATTGTCTCTAACAAAACAAGGTCTACCGGCGATGACGGTAGCCCATAGGAACTAAGGGTAACACACGGCTCAGTCAGTAATGGTTTCACCCGTATGAGTATCTCATTCTGCGCCTGGTTTGGCGTTCTCATAAGCATAGTAGTAATTGTGATGGTAACGGTTTTCGATGGAACACTTTAAACGTTTAATTTAAAACCTGTGAACTCACCAGCATTATATGTTGACTCTTTTAGCATGTTTTCTCAGGTCGCTAAGGTAGCAGCTGTCAGATAGGCGCACGAGGTCGCACTGGAGTCGTCTCGCGTCTAGGGTCTCATTTGCACGTTTTGGAATCATGAACTTTTGAACTTATGTTTACTTATGCATGACCTTTGTAAACTTTAAATGCTTCCGCACTGTTTGAATGTTGGTTTTAAACTTATGCATGGTTCTTATTTACGTATGTTTTTACATTTAGACGTCGTTTATTTTGACCGTTGACTTGGATCCTGGTGTGTCACACGCCTCGCGGTAGAACTCCGCAGGTGGAAATTTGAGGGTGTGACAACAACTGCTTCTGCTGAAAATGAAACAACAAACACTTCTGTGGAAATCATGCCACTGATTTTAACAAAGAAACCACCAACACAAGAGAAAATGTAAAAAGAGGAGAAAGACTGTACCTCTGGATGTTCAGAAGCCAAAGGAAACTACTACAGCCACACAAGAGCACCAAACAACAATTGTTGATGCTTCCTCTAAGCCAGTGGAAATATCAGAAATGACAGAAATTGTTAATCTATCCTCTCAACTGGATGATCCTGTAAATGATGAACACATGCAACATCAGCTAGACGATTCGGTTGTACATTTGTTTAAAAGTCCTTCTCCTGGAGCTGGATCTCTTTAACTCCACCACAGTCCCCATCACAAGCATCAACAAAAATTCCACCTATCTTTAATCCATTGTTTGAAGCAATTGATAAAACTCAAACTGAAAACAGTCCCTCTAAATCACCCATAACTGAGAATACATAGCAAGAATAGAGCGTTCATGAAAAAAATCAATCATCTAGCCCACAGGCAGAGAAGACCACAATCTCCAACTTTAAAGTCAATCCTGTTGGTACTTCAAATGAGACTGCAACTACAAAAGCTGAGACAACTGTTTCTGAGTTGCACACTGATAAGACAAATAAGACACCCTTGGAGCAAAAACACCTGATCTTACAATTGTAACTTATGCTACGGTTGAAATTGATAACAACTCACAAAAACATCCAGTTGCTGAAAACATTGAAAAAAATACAATAACTGTTGAAAAGGAAATTGATCCTGTTAATTTAAAGATTGCTTCAAAAAATCAAAATTTGGCGGAAAGGGTAACTAAACTTGAAGCCTTATTTAGTGTATTTTAAGAAATGAAAGAAAAGTTCATAGAGAAAATCAGTGAGGCTACCAATGAACTCTGGAAGTCTGTTGACCAAATAACACAGGGTCAACAAAAATTAGCAGAGATCAAACACAATTCTGAGATGGAATCATTAAACATGAAAGTGGATGCTTTGTACAACGATACTAAAACTGATATGAAAGCAATTAAAGATCATCTGTTAAACACAACTAGGTCCGCTCCAAGATTTGTTTTTGAAACAGAGGTTGATGTTGATACAACCAAAAAGGGTACCAAAGATCAAACAACTGATATGCAATCATCTGATAAACCAGTTTCTACTACAGTTTCAACCACTGTTGAGGCTGAAGCAAAACAACTCTCTCCTGTTTCTTCTCCCAAAACCACTGAAACCACAAAATCTGTTGGCACGACTGTCAGAAAATAAACTATAGAAGTTTGTAAACTGCGCATTGAATATTCAACTACATCAGTCATCACCACTACAAATCCCTTTACAGAAACCACAACATTGCCAAATCACTCACCAACCCAAAGAACATCAGCTGGTTCTTTGCATACAGAATTGAATGTTCCAATAACAACTGCCATTATACCCTATGAAGGACAAACAGATGTTACACCACATTATTTAGAATCATTGGATGCTAAATATCCTCTTGAGATATTAATAATCAAACATGAGATAGAATCTTTCTACTTAACAGAGGATCCTTCATCATTAAGCTTCTCATCTATTGAAGGTTTCGAGAAACCTATGACTGTCGATCAGTATTTGGATATAAAACGGCAACAGACTGAAAACAGTATCAGAGAACAATGCAAAGACAAAGATAACATGACTGCTCATGGAATCCATCAAACAGAACTTCAAAAGCTTATCAAAATACAAGAATTTTCAACAGAATTGTATGAAAGAATGACAACTTCTGAAATAGAGAGAAATTTAAGAAAAGAATTCCTAGATCATCTTTTAAATCTCAAGTTTTACAACATCACAGAAAGACAATTTGCTGGTTGGCCTTCTGAAGAAATCAGGGCTCAAATATACAAAATTGAAGACTTGCTTAAAGACGGTAAGAACTAAAAAAAATCCAACTAATTCGAAGAAAGACAAAGAAAGTGAATAAAAATGAGCTTTAGAATTCAAGAGAATGAGACAATAGTTAGTTGCGGCAAAATACGGTGAAATGAAATATGTTGCCAGATGGTCTGAGTTAGTTTTGGTAGAAACCTACAAACTGTAACACCCCAACCGATGGCGGAAACATCGGAATGTCACGTATTGATGATTGTTTCAGTAGCACATAGTAAAAATTGAATTTTAAATAATTTATTCAAAACAGATATATATAAAATAAAGTGATGTCTAAGAATTCAAATACATGATATCAAATAAGCAACAACTTCAAATAACTTCAAACAATAACTTCATGATAAATCCTCATGCAAACTCAAGCCTCAGCTTCATTGTTACCTGAAACATGTTAATTTTGAAAATATTTTTGGGTCAACAAAAGTTGGTGAGAATTACATAGGTTTTGATAATCGAATAAAAATGTTGTACAATTCAAGTGTCATGGCAAATCTAGTCCATATGTGAAAACATACTAGAAGTAAATCGAGTGCATAATCAACCCTTGTGACTGTTATAATGTGGTACATCCCATACGCTCATGGTTCACTCGAATATGTTATGCTATAACAAACACCCACGCTACCTTTGTAGGAGGCACGTATCCGGGTGGGATTGTCAGTCCAATAGATCTATCAATGTATACCGTCGGCTGATCAATGTTAATGATTATGCTAGAATTGTGCTTTCCCTAGTCATGTTCAAGACATAATGCAACATAGAAAAACACATAGACACTTTGATGATTGAATTGTAGATAGAATGTTGTAACATGTTTCACCCCAAAATAGTGAAATAGAAAAGGGGCTATGTAAAACTCACCTTTTAGCAAGCTAATTAGTCTCCAATATGCAGCTAACAAGACGATTCACGAGGAATCAACCTAGATAAAATAAACAAAGTCTAAGAATACGTGGACTTAAAAGTCTAAGTTTTATAGGATAGGCACTTAAGGTTTCATTAGGTTAAGCAACCTTTTGTTCTTTGAATAATTTCTATTAAATAGTTTAATTAGATTGTATAAAAAAAATAGTCAGTAGATATATTAATTAAGAATTATCTAAAGTTAATTTGATGAAACTAATTAGTGTTGCCAAAGTGGTTTAGATATAATAAGGTTAAATCGATTCTAGTGAATAAGAAATGTATTTTTTTTAAAAAAAAAATTTACTAAGTGCCAACAAATAAATCTTATAGGTGTGTCCTGACAAAGCAAAACCCACACGCCAATCCCTTCCTCAAAACAATGGACCTGAAGGTTTCCTACTTAAAAGCTAACCTTAGTACCTTACTGTCACACCCTCAAAATCCACTTGCGGAGTTTTACCGCGAGGCGCATGACAAACCAGGATCCAAACCAACGATCACAATAAACAAGTCTAAATGAATATAATGCAATTTCAAAATATAGTTTAAAATCTCCATTTACAGCGGAAGCTTATTCAAAATAATTATTCAATAATAAACCAATGTTCAACGTTTGTAAAATCATGCAACTCTAGCTAGACGTCGTGCAGACGCGTGCGCCCTAGTTCCATTGTGCTACCTTAGCGACCTGAGAAAACATGTAAAAGTTTACGTCAGCACAAAAATGCTGGTGAGTTTATGTAACATCGCAAAAATTTTCCCCAAATTTCGATTTATAAAACCCCTCATTTTTGTACCTAAACCCTTATTCTCCTATTTCACAACTTATATATATGTATAATAATAATAATAATAATAATAATAATAATAATAGTCATCATAATAAAAAAAAATAATACCTACATCTTTAAAACAAACCCAAACACTACACTACATAAGCCCAATACCATAACCTAAGCCCACACCCTTTTTTTTCTCTAGCTTCGGAAGCCCACAAAGTGAGCAGCCCACAAAGTGAAGCCTCGTGACCCGGCCCAACCCCTTTTGCCCCCTCCTATTCAGTTTTAAAAAAAAAAAATGTTGCTCCAGGGATTCGAACCGGGGACCTTTACATACGCACACACTCGCCCACACCACTTGAGCTATACACCTTAGTTGGTTTAAAAACTAACTTAATTGATATAAATACACTCACTCGCGTCTTTTCCTTTCTTCTTCTCTGATCGAACAGCAGACAACAGACATGAATATATATATATATTTTTTTTTTCTGTTTGACCCTTCAATTGACTATATTAACGCGCGTTTTTTTACAAATCTAGTAACCATGCTTGATTACCGGCCATCATCAACTAAATTACACGCTGATTAGCAATCTTCATTGACAAAATTTAGCCTATGACGCGTTCGACATTAAAACCTTAGTCAAACTTACCAATTAACCCAGCCATCGATCCCCTATATAAATTGGCCTTCTGCGAAGCTTTACAACTCGCTCATACACTCTTCTCAACCCCCAATTTTCTGTGAATCACTCTGTGCATCATTATTCGAGCATCGGTTGACTTTTATCATTGACCGAACAATTTAACACGAATCAACACTGTAAGTATAATGTTTTATGTGGGTTTTGATCACCGGCGTTCACACATCAAAAACCCTAACATTAATCGGGTTAAAGATGTGTGAATTGCTTGATTGCTGAAACTAGGGCTCGTATATGATTTTGGGGATAAACCTGATTCACGCGTATGTATTTATATTAATCTGAACGAGATTCATCACAACCACAGGCCTAGGCCAAGTGGTTGTGACTGTGGCTTATAACCAAAGGCACCCGGGTTCGAGTCCCGGCTGTGGCCTTCTTTCTTTTCTTTTTCATATTTTCAACAACAAATCATATTATATATATATATTATACATTTAAATCTTATAAATTCATTTTTAAATATTAAACTATTTTATAAATTCTAAAAAAATTACATTTATTAAATCTGATGTTAAAGTTTTATCTACAATTTTTATTTTTCTGAAATTCATTTATTTAATATTTATAATAATTAAATCAATTTCATACTATTATATTTATAAAAATCCATTAAAATATCAAAACAACTTTATTAAATTCTACAAAAATTACCCAATGTTTATACAATGTTAAACTTTACTGAAATAATTTTTAATTCAGTAAAATCATTTATTTAATATTTTTAATCAATTTTTGTTAGTTTTAATCATAATTAAATCATAATAAATTCAATTTTTGTTATTTTTGCACCAAAATTTTATAGAAATTATTTCTGATTATTTGGAACAGAAATATAAATTTTAAACTTCTAATTCTTTGATTTTAATATTTTTAAATATTAAAGATAAGATTTTGACAATTTGTAATAAATAGATTTAATAATCTATTTTAAAGAAAATAATTTTATAAAAATTATTTTTATACTTTAAACACATTCTTGTGACCATCCTAGATTTAACATTTATAAAAAGATTTTTAGTTATTTATTTACTAAATTTCTCTCAATTGGCGAATAGTTTTAATATTAATCAAACGAGCAATTATCCCCAATTCGAAGCCCTAGAACTTATACATTTGTAGACTTGGTAGACTTAGACATATTTATTACTTCATTTTAGGGCGATACTTGATACATTTGGTCAACACATTTCTCAACAGATATAACATTTTACCAAGGTGAGCTTTACATAGCCCCTTTTCTATTTATCACCATTTTTGGGGTGAAACATGTTTATAACATCATCATTGCAATTCAATCATCAATGTGTCTATGTGTTTTCTATGTTGCATTATGTCTTGAGCATGATTAGAGTAAGCACCATTCTAGCATAATCATTAACATTGATCAGCCGGCGGTATACATTGATAGATCTATTGGACTGACAATCCCACCCGGATACGTGCCTCCTACAAAGGTAGCGTGGGTGTTTGTTATCGTATAACATATTGGACCATGAGCGTATGGTATGTATCATTTTATAACAGTCATCAGGGTTGATTATGCACTCGATTTATTTCTAGTATGTTCTCACATATGGACTAGATTGACATGACACATGAATTGCACATCATTCTTACTCAATTATCAAAAACCTATGTAATTCTCACCAACTTTTGTTGACCCAAAAACATTTTCAACTTAACATGTTTCAGGTTCTATTTGCTTGAAGATTTGAATTGATGCTTGAAGATATGTGTATAGCTTTATTCAATTTGATGTACAAATTCTAGAACAATTGTATGTAATTTATCTAAATCATATAATGAGAATTATTATTTACCATGAGCTACTGAACAATCATCAATACGTGACATCCCGATGTTTCCGCCATCGGTTGGGGTGTTACAGTTTACAGGTTTTGTAATCCAAGTACCAAGTCCACCTGTCCATACTATAACAAATCGAAAACCAGTGTACGCTAGCTAGGCGTATGTTTTGTTACTACCACGATTGGAAAACCATTACTAACACGCATACCAGATGTTGTGCCCGAAAAGTAAACCAGTTGTTCCTGTTTTTCCTGTTTGAGACAATATGCACTCGCCCGGCCCTCCAAGCCGACGAGCGGGGTTGGTCACTCCCAATAGCGCTATTCACATTTCCCCGTTGTGCAAACCCGCACATTCATGGTTCCCCGCGGGACTTCCAAAGATCGTGTAGTACACAATAGAAACCCATAGTATGACAGTAGTTACCAAATAATCGTTTTAACACATGTTTTCTCCCCCGAAATATGAAACCAGTTTAAAAGAGGGGCCGTAAACTCACCTTAAGTTGCGTTACTCCTTAACCCGAGTAAACTCAGCTGCTATGCCAGTCCCGTAAAGCGGCGACCTAACATATGACAGTTACAAGTACTTAGACTAATAACCCGCAGGTTAATTAGTCCCTAGATGTCCAGACCATAACCAAGTTCGTTTGAAAACACCGTGACTGTTTAACTGACCCAAAGTACAAGACTCGACATCCCATTGGTGACCCGAGACTTCCCGTGTTATGTTTACGCTCTCAAACATAAAATCATGCAATCACACTTAACATACGTTAACGCACAACAAGTTATAGCACATAGTTCACGTATCACCGAATTACATCCAAACATATGTTACCAAGTTATTAGATATGTTACGGGGTTCCTAGCATGTTTCTACATGTCAATTCGGGTCTCGGAATGCTAATTTACACTTACAGCAGCATTACACGCGATTAGGAAAAGTCAACTAGCATTTAGGGCTGATTGCATGTAAAAACTAGCATTTAGGGCTGATTGCATGTAAAAACTAGCATTTAGGGCTGATTGCATGTAAAAACTAGCATTTAGGGCTAATCGCATGTAAGAACTAGCAATTAGGGCTAATCGCATGTAAGTACTAGCGATTAGGCCCTAATCGCATGAAAGACTGGCGATTGGCCTCCTAATCGCCTCTAACATAGGCGATTAGGATTGCTAATCGCCTGTAACCTTGCTGTTCCAGTTTTTCGCGCGTTTAACGCTCCAAATCAGATCCAGAACGTGTGTAACCACCCAATATCATCCCGAACACTATCCTAAACATGTTTCAACTAAAACCCTTCGTTTTGCCTCGTATTATCAGCCCTGCATGCAATCACGTAATCCAAACACCATTCACATAGCATGCAACATCATACTAATATGCGTAACTATAACCCTAATAATCAATTCTCAGATTTTATCATCATAATATCATCATTATTCTGATCTAACATAATAACATGTCATTCATTCATCTTGAATCATAAAAACCCTAGCTTTCTAATCATAAACACACATAACACATGTATACTAGTAAAAATCCGATTAACAACACTTATTAACGATTTTCAGAAAGCTGTTCCGTTTTAGAACAGGTCTGGACCATTAGGGATTGATTAAAAACGTTTATAAAGATTCATGGATGGAAACCAAACCTTAGAATTGTGAAAGAATGAAGGATTAAGCTTGAAACCTTGTGTTTTGATCAAAAATCGCGTTCCAGAGGTTGTGTGTGTGTTGGGGCAGGTTATGGGACGACTAGGGTTTGTATAATGAAGTTTATGAGGTCAAGTATGGTATTTATAGTCGTTTTTAGTCGTCCAGCACGTAACACGCGATTATGCAGCCCTTACACGCGATTAGGAAGCCTAATCGCATGTAAGTTCATGCAATTAGGGCCAAATCGCATGAACAGTCATGCAATTGGTCCCTAATCGCCCCTATGGTCCCCCAGTCGCCCCTCCTATAGGCGATTGGGCTATCCTAATCGCCTATAGGGGCCTGTTCCGTGTGTTTTGCGCGTTAAACCCCGTTTTAACATATGTTAACACATATTCACGTACCGACAAGTCACATAATGATTGTAAACACATAACACTTGTAAATACACATATTCACACTCGTTCACCAATTCCCGGGACTCGAGACTTGTATGTTCCGTATGCCCTGACGATCCTACAAATCGTCACCGTTTGTACACTTGGTTAAGGACCGACATCTAATGAACCTCTAGACCAACATCCAATGATCCTCTAGACTAAACTGATAGTTCCCGAACCATAACCCGACTTAACTAACCCAGTTAAGTACAATATACGCGTGACTCGCTAAGGTAGACTTTCATCTAGACAACATTGTTAACCAGAATTTGCCGGGTGTCACATCATCCCCACGTTAAAAGAATTTTCGTCCCGAAAATTGCACAAGTACCAAAAGAACAAAAGAAATAACGAAGGGAACAAACAAAAGATAGAAACCAAGAGAGAGATTTACCCGAGTTGTCACATCATCCCCACGTTAAAAGGAATCTCGCCCCGAGATTCATTCAGCTGCAGAAGAGACATATCTCGACTCGAACGCTTCCTTAGGAAAGAGATGAGGATACTTAGACTTCATCTGATCCTCCCGTTCCCACGTATACTCTGGTTCCCGGTTCGAGTTCCACCGAACCTTAACGATACGAATCTTGCTGTGACGTAGGCTACGAATCTTGTAATCCAGAATCTCCACAGGTTCTTCCACAATCCGAAGACGATCATCAACCTTGATCTCTTCCAGTGGAACGATGAGAGACTCGTCAGCCAGACACTTCTTCAAGTTTGACACGTGGAAAACGTTATGTATGTTACCGAGCTCCGTCGGTAAATCAAGACGATATGCCACCGGTCCAATCCGTTCCAGGATCGTAAATGGTCCGACATATCGTGGGTTGAGTTTGCCACGCTTCCCAAAGCGTATGACACCCTTCCACGGTGAGACTTTTAGAAGTACTTTGTCATTAACTTGGAATTCCAATGGTTTGCGACGCTGATCAGCATAACTCTTTTGCCGATCCCGTGCCGCTGCCAACCGGTTACGAATCTGTACGATCTTATCCGAAGTTTCGTACACTAGTTCAGGCCCAGTGAGTTGACTCTCACCCACTTCAGCCCAACAAAGAGGAGAACGGCATTTCCGTCCGTACAGTGCCTCGAACGGAGCCGCCTTGATGCTCGTGTGATAACTGTTATTGTACGAGAATTCTACTAACGGTAGATGAGCTTCCCAACCCTTGCCAAAATCGATCACACATGCCCGCAGCATGTCTTCTAAAGTTTGAATCGTACGCTCACTCTGACCGTCAGTCTGTGGATGATAAGCTGTACTCATGTCTAGTTGGGTACCCAAAGCCTTGTGCAAAGACTTCCAGAAGTGCGAAGTAAAATGGGAGTCACGATCCGAGATAATAGAAACTGGCACCCCGTGCTTAGAAACAACTTCCTTTAAATAAAGACGAGCCAAACGATCCATGGTGTCGGTCTCCTTAATAGCAAAAAAATGGGCTGATTTCGTCAACCGATCGACAATCACCCATATCTTGTCATTCCCGCTGGGTGATTTAGGAAGTTGCGTGACAAAATCCATAGTAATCCGTTCCCATTTCCATTCCGGAATTTCAGGTTGTTGCAAGAGACCCGACGGTTTCTGGTATTCCACCTTGACCTTAGCACAGGTCAAGCATTTGCTCACATATGAGGCTATATCCGACCTCATGTTTGGCCACCAGTAAAGCACCTTCAGATCTTGGTACATCTTATCCGAACCAGGATGAATAGAATACCGGGACTTATGAGCCTCATCAAGGACAAGCTCCCGTAGTCCCCCGAATAAAGGAACCCATATGCGTTCTGTGAAGTAGTGCAGGCCATCAGGTCTTCGCTCGAGGTGCTTGTCGGCACCGTGCATAGTTTCAGCTTTAAGGTTTTCCTCCTTCAAAGCTTCTAACTGGGCCGAACGGAGTTGATCAGGTAGGGATGAATGAATAGTGAGCTGCAATGCCCGAACGCGACGAGGTTTAGTTGATTCCTTCCTGCTCAAGGCATCTGCTACAACAATCGCCTTGCCAGGATGGTACTTAATGGCACAATCATAGTCGTTCAGGAGTTCAATCCAACGACGCTACCGTATGTTCAAATGTTGTTGGTCGAAAATGTGTTGGAGACTCTTGTGATCGGTGTAGATGGTGCATTTGGTACCGTACAAGTAATGTCTCCGTATTTTCAACGCGAATACCACGGCACCCAACTCCAAGTCATGGGTGGTGTAGTTCTTCTCGTGCACCTTGAGTTGACGAGAAGCATACGCAATTACTTTCTCGCGTTGCATCAACACACAACCGAGACCATGAATAGAAGCATCACAGTAAACAACGAAATCATCAGGGCCTTTAGGTAAGGACAAAATAGGAACGGAACAAGGTTTAGACTTTAGTTCCTCAAACGCTGACTCTTGTGGTTCACCCCAGTCGAATTTCCTATCCTTCTGAGTAAGAGTGGTGAGGGGTTGAGCGATCTTCGAGAACCCCTGAATGAAACGACGATAGTAGCCCGCAAGGCCTAGGAATTGCCGCACCTCAGTTGGCGTCTTTGGTGCTCCCCAGTCCTTGATCGCTTCGATCTTAGCTGGATCGACATGAATCCCTAGTTCATTAACCACATGTCCTAGGAACTGAACTTCGCGTAACCAAAAGTCACACTTTGAGAACTTGGCGTAAAGTTGTTCCCGTGGCAAGAGTTCCAAAACTAACCGCAGATGTTCCTCGTGTTCGGTCTTGTTCTTGGAGTAGATCAGAATGTCATCAATAAACACAATGACGAACTTGTCAAGATATGGTTTGCAAACGCGGTTCATCAAATCCATGAAAACCGCCGGTGCGTTCGTGAGACCGAAAGGCATGACCAAGAATTCGAAATGGCCATAACGTGTTCGAAAGGCAGTCTTTGCAACGTCAGCCTCCCTGACGCGCAGCTGGTGATAACCGGACCTCAAGTCAATCTTGGAATAATAACTAGAACCCTGAAGCTGGTCGAATAGATCATCAATACGTGGAAGAGGATAACGGTTCTTGACGGTCAATTTGTTCAGTTCTCTGTAGTCCACACACAATCGGAAACTTCCATCCTTCTTCTTAACAAATAGAATCGGGGCTCCCCAAGGGGAAGAACTTGGTCGGATGAAACCCTTGTCCAAGAGTTCCTGTAACTGACTAGACAATTCCTGCATCTCGGGAGGTGCAAGACGGTAGGGGGCCCGAGCAATAGGAGCAGCCCCTGGTACAAGATCAATACCGAACTCGACTTGACGATGAGGAGGAAGACCAGATAAATCATCGGGAAAAACATCAGGAAACTCGCGTACAACCGGAATATCGTCGATCTTCTTCTCATCACCAGAGGAAATAGATAAAAGCGCCAAAACGGCTGGATAACCCTTTCGAAGACACTTAAGGGCTTTCATGCTAGAGATGATGTTTAGCGGAACACCACCCTTGATACCGTACACAGAAAGGAATTCTCCATCAGGGAGAGGAATCCGAATAACCTTATCGTAACAGACAATCTCCGCTCGATACAAAGACAACCAATCCATTCCTACCACAACATCAAAACTACCCAATGGTACCGGCATAAGGTCGATGGGAAACGATAAACCCGACAACTCTAATTGACACCCCCGAAGGATACTAGTAGCCTCAATCTTTTTACCGTCAGCCAACTCAATAATATACTTGGTCTCTAATGGTACGGGTACTACATCTAGCAGTCGACTAACTTCCATGGATACAAAACTCTTGTCGGCACCAGAATCAAATAACACACTAACAGAACGATTATTGAGAAGGAACGTACCGGTAACTGTGTCAGGATCCTGTCTAGCCTCAGCGGCTCCAATGACGAAGGCACGTGCATTCCTGCCACCACCCCCGTTGTTCCCATTACCGTTGTTTCCACCCTGCTTCAGTTTTGGGCAATCCTTCTTGTAATGCCCGGTCTCACCGCAGTTGTAACATCCCTGTCTTCCCGTAGTCCCTTGAGTAGTCGGAGCTGAGCTATTAGTCGGAGCCTGAGTCGATGGAAGTGTAACCCGACAGTCTTTAGCATAATGCCCTGTTCGCTGGCAACGATGACAACGGTTATTGTCGCAGTTCCCTTGATGGTGACGTCCACACTTGTTACATTTGGGCAGTTTCCCCGCATAACCACCCTGTTTGTTACCCGAAGAAGAAGAAGAACCCCCATTATCGAACCTCTTATTCTGCTGTGCTGACCCAGATCCCTTCCCGTCATTTTCCCACTTGCGCTTGTTGTTCTCTGGGGTCTTAACAGTCGAAACCTTAGCAGGCAAAATACCCTCATTCATCTTCAAGTTGGTCATCCTATGAGCCGATCGGACCACCTCTGCGTATGTAGGATGATTTCCCGCAGCCACTAACCCTGCGATTTCCGGTACTAACCCCGAGATATAATGCTCAATCCTCCTGTACTCTGGCACATGCAGATCAGGACACAGCACTGCCAACTCGTTACGCCTCACAGTATACTTCTCAATCTCAGACCCAGACATCTTGAGGTTCCACACCTCGTGCTCTAGCTTCTGCACCTCTTCCCTCGGACAGTACTCACGCTTCAGCAACTGCACAAAATTCTCCCATGGCATAGCATATGCCTCCCCAATACCCATATTCTGGGTGATGTTATTCCACCAAGTCAATGCAACATCCTGGAATAACGCAGCAGCATACTTAACCCGATCTTCTGGGAGACAATTACACATCAGAAACACTGACTCCACTTTCTCCAGCCACCTAAGCAAGCTCACCGCACCCTCAGTACCAGAGAATTCCTGGGGCTTACAGTCCCGGAACATCTTGTAGGTACACATGGGTGGGGGTGGGTTAACAGGACCACCTGAAATGAAACGTATGAGAAACCACGAAGAATGTAAACAAGGTTCACCAATGAGGCAAAGAAAATGGATAAATCAACTTACCACCACCGTTGTTTCCTAACTGGAAGGCAGCTTGGAGCAAGTTGTTCAGATCAGCCTGCGATAGGTTAATACCTCCACGACCACCAGCACCACCGCATCCACCACCACGTCCACCATTGCGACCACCTCCACGTCCTCCTCGTACTCCAGACATGATTCTGGCAGAAAGAACGAGAAAGTTTAGTTTCGCAGATAAAGATAACCACTAATGTTCACAAGATCAAAGCTAGATCCCATCCAGGACTATCCCCTCAAACCCAGAGCTCACTAGGGCTTCCATGCATTTCGGTTTATGATTTTGTGTGCACCCAAAATGATAAACCGCTCTACATGGTCCTCCAAGTGTTCTCCTAGTTCAAAGTTCGAATCACCGAACATAGACTCTTAGCTATACACCGTAATACTACGGTAGTTTATGGCAAGTGTTTCTATTGGAGTATGAAAGGGAGATGTCCGAGCCTTGGACAAATCACGAGAGTACACGATTTACTCCAATATACTACACGGCCTAGAAAGTAAGTAACCCGACCTAAGATAGAACGGATGATGTAACGTAGAAAGACCAAATGATTTAGAGACACCCCGACAAGACCATACGTAAACCACCATAATGTTTAGTACCATGTGATCGTCTAGTGTGTGCGACTCGGCTATAGACTAGACTCTACATGCAGTCCTAGTTCACTATAACCTGGCTCTGATACCAATCTGTCACACCCTCAAAATCCACTTGCGGAGTTTTACCGCGAGGCGCATGACAAACCAGGATCCAAACCAACGATCACAATAAACAAGTCTAAATGAATATAATGCAATTTCAAAACATAGTTTAAAATCTCCGTTTACAGCGGAAGCTTATTCAAAATAATTATTCAATAATAAACCAATGTTCAACGTTTGTAAAATCATGCAACTCTAGCTAGACGCCGTGCAGACGCGTGCGCCCTAGTTCCATTGTGCTACCTTAGCGACCTGAGAAAACATGTAAAAGTTTACGTCAGCACAAAAATGCTGGTGAGTTTACAGGTTTTGTAATCCAAGTACCAAGTCCACCTGTCCATACTATAACAAATCGAAAACCAGTGTACGCTAGCTAGGCGTATGTTTTGTTACTACCACGATTGGAAAACCATTACTAACACGCATACCAGATGTTGTGCCCGAAAAGTAAACCAGTTGTTCCTGTTTTTCCTGTTTGAGACAATATGCACTCGCCCGGCCCTCCAAGCCGACGAGCGAGGTTGGTCACTCCCAATAGCGCTATTCACATTTCCCCGTTGTGCAAACCCGCACATTCATGGTTCCCCGCGGGACTTCCAAAAGATCGTGTAGTACACAATAGAAACCCATAGTATGACAGTAGTTACCAAATAATCGTTTTAACACATGTTTTCTCCCCCGAAATATGAAACCAGTTTAAAAGAGGGGCCGTAAACTCACCTTAAGTTGCGTTACTCCTTAACCCGAGTAAACTCAGCTGCTATGCTAGTCCCGTAAAGCGGCGACCTAACATATGACAGTTACAAGTACTTAGACTAATAACCCGCAGGTTAATTAGTCCCTAGATGTCCAGACCATAACCAAGTTCGTTTGAAAACACCGTGACTGTTTAACTGACCCAAAGTACAAGACTCGACATCCCATTGGTGACCCGAGACTTCCCGTGTTATGTTTACGCTCTCAAACATAAAATCATGCAATCACACTTAACATACGTTAACGCACAACAAGTTATAGCACATAGTTCACGTATCACCGAATTACATCCAAACATATGTTACCAAGTTATTAGATATGTTACGGGGTTCCTAGCATGTTTCTACATGTCAATTCGGGTCTCGGAATGCTAATTTACACTTACAGCAGCATTACACGCGATTAGGAAAAGTCAACTAGCATTTAGGGCTGATTGCATGTAAAAACTAGCATTTAGGGCTGATTGCATGTAAAAACTAGCATTTAGGGCTGATTGCATGTAAAAACTAGCATTTAGGGCTAATCGCATGTAAGAACTAGCAATTAGGGCTAATCGCATGTAAGTACTAGCGATTAGGCCCTAATCGCATGAAAGACTAGCGATTGGCCTCCTAATCGCCTCTAACATAGGCGATTAGGATTGCTAATCGCCTGTAACCTTGCTGTTCCAGTTTTTCGCGCGTTTAACGCTCCAAATCAGATCCAGAACGTGTGTAGCCACCCAATATCATCCCGAACACTATCCTAAACATGTTTCAACTAAAACCCTTCGTTTTGCCTCGTATTATCAGCCCTGCATGCAATCACGTAATCCAAACACCATTCACATAACATGCAACATCATACTAATATGCGTAACTATAACCCTAATAATCAATTCTCAGATTTTATCATCATAATATCATCATTATTCTGATCTAACATAATAACATGTCATTCATTCATCTTGAATCATAAAAACCCTAGCTTTCTAATCATAAACACACATAACACATGTATACTAGTAAAAATCCGATTAACAACACTTATTAACGATTTTCAGAAAGCTGTTCCGTTTTAGAACAGGTCTGGACCATTAGGGATTGATTAAAAACGTTTATAAAGATTCATGGATGGAAACCAAACCTTAGAATTGTGAAAGAATGAAGGATTAAGCTTGAAACCTTGTGTTTTGATCAAAAATCGCGTTCCAGAGGTTGTGTGTGTGTTGGGGCAGGTTATGGGACGACTAGGGTTTGTATAATGAAGTTTATGAGGTCAAGTATGGTATTTATAGTCGTTTTTAGTCGTCCAGCACGTAACACGCGATTATGCAGCCCTTACACGCGATTAGGAAGCCTAATCGCATGTAAGTTCATGCAATTAGGGCCAAATCGCATGAACAGTCATGCAATTGGTCCCTAATCGCCCCTAAGGTCCCCCAGTCGCCCCTCCTATAGGCGATTGGGCTATCCTAATCGCCTATAGGGGCCTGTTCCGTGTGTTTTGCGCGTTAAACCCCTTTTTAACATATGTTAACACATATTCACGTACCGACAAGTCACATAATGATTGTAAACACATAACACTTGTAAATACACATATTCACACTCGTTCACCAATTCCCGGGACTCGAGACTTGTATGTTCCGTATGCCCTGACGATCCTACAAATCGTCACCGTTTGTACACTTGGTTAAGGACCGACATCTAATGAACCTCTAGACCAACATCCAATGATCCTCTAGACTAAACCGATAGTTCCCGAACCATAACCCGACTTAACTAACCCAGTTAAGTACAATATACGCGTGACTCGCTAAGGTAGATTTTCATCTAGACAACATTGTTAACCAGAATTTGCCGGGTGTCACACTTACCATCTCTATGAACAATTACCATCTCTATGAACAATTATCCATAACAACATCAACACTAAAATTTTACCTGACACGAATAAAACAGCGCTCCACCGTGACCGACTCTCGAAGGTGGACTATAACGCGACGGTTGCTCAGTGATACGTGACGGGGATGAGGTGGTTAGATAAGATAATAGGTTCGGATAGTGTGCTCGAAGGTGGCGCGTGACAGGGTGGTTCTAGTCGGGTGCTGAAGATGATGGATTCAACATATAGATCAGGTAAGATTTCACCATCTCTGTTATAATCTCCATTTCTCATATCTATCCCCACCGGAAATGGTGGTGATAGGAGAGCACGACGATGGCGACTACTGGCTATGTGGTTTAACAGAGGCGACTAACGGTTTAAAATAGTTATGTCGATTTATTTGGTGAATATGAAGTTTCGGTCATGATTTGGTCTGGGTTGCTTATGTAGCGGCTGGATAGTTTCGAATGGTGTCGCGTGTCGTTTGGATGGTTTGGCGGTGTGAACCGGAGGATGGTGTCGACTGTTATTGGTGATAATGTTTTGTTGTGCCACAATGTAGAAGGAGACGACGATTGTAGGAGGGTGTTGAATGGTCTCGAGTTGTTGTGGTATGGCGGCGGTTTGATTATCGCCGGAGTCCTAACAGTAGATGCGGGATGGTATAAGGGATATGAATTTTGATGATGGATCGTTGAAGATGGTGGCGAAAAGGGTAGGTTTTATAGGATCACCTACATGGTTGTAAAATTTGGAAAACGTCTTGATTTGCGCCAAGATTAAATGTGAATTATTGTTTGTCGAATCATCGAAGAAAAATAGTCCAATTTCTTGTCAAAGTTTCCAAATTAGTTTTTAATTGTTGTTGCTTACCATATCTAGCGGAAATTCAATAATTGACAATAGGGAAAAGTAAGAGCAATTATGATGGTGAGTTATTGATTATCCTCTATACTAAAAAAATATATTTTTTTTATCATATTTGTTAAATATCAAAAAAATAAAATATTCCAATTATTACTATCATTTGAATATGATAACGAGATAGTATAATTATTCAAAATATATTCACATGATATTATATATATAAAAAAACTATATATAGTAATATATTGTACCCAATTTATTAAGTCATATCTCGTATTCGATTTAATATCATTATAAATTTTATATTGGTATTTCGACTCTGGGTTGTTGTCACTTTAGTGTCTCTAAAGTTGTATTTAGTATATAAAAAAAAGCGAAGGTTACACAAACTCCTGGAGATAAACAGACAAAAGGATCCAACTCTGCCAAAAAAAAACAATTTATCCTGATGAGGACCAAGCTACTGAGCAGAGGATTCAACAAAACGTAGGTCCTCAGCAACCAATCTTACAAGACAGACCATCAAAGGGAACAAAAAAGTGAAGACTGAAGTTTAATTAATAGTTGAGAGTTGAGAATAAATATTTGTAAGGGATTAAACAATTTATTTCATAAAAAAATTGTTTTTTTGTAGTAGAATGTATTTTATAAAAGCAGACGTTATATTTTCCTGATAATATGTCAAAGTTAGAAACTTTAATTAAAACGTTTTGATATTAAATGAAACGGGAGAGCTTTGAATATGATACAAACATTCACTTTCAACCTTTTGAATAAAAAAATGTTTTGCTAAGAGTTGTTTCTCGAGATTACTTTGAGAATTTGAAATACTTGTAATGTACGATAAGAAATCAATATTAAAAATATCTGAATCCTAATTAAATGGCAAATATTTACTTCAATAAACAAACTTTACAAACAAAACACTAAAGGGTTTAGACAAAAACTAATGATAAAAATATTGATATTACAAACTTCAAGTAAAAGAAAGGATCACTTCAAATTAATTGGCAAGTTTTAAAATATTAATATCTTCTGGTAAAACCGCATACACATGCTTCAAGTTTAAACATGCCCAAAAATGAAACTTACTAAAGTTTCATACAACTTGTTGCTCCATAATTACATGATTTTTCATCCTAGATAATCTTCTCTGGGTTCTTTTGGCAGTAGACGATAGGTCATCAACATTTGAAATATCAGTATCTTCAATACTCCTTTTTCCATTGGGGCTTGTAGCACAATCCTTTAAAGCTTCATCGACGGAAGAATCGGTAGCAATACAAAAAACATCCTTGAAAAAAATAACAAAAAAACTACTGAACTATTAAAATGAAGAAAACAAACTCTATGGATAGCTTAAATAAGTTGCAAAAATGTATACTCGCCTTTGACAACATTTGGAAAGCACCATCAGAAGGTTCATTATGATTAACACACTCGTATTCACCATCATCCTGACTAACTTAATAAGTAACCAAACAAAAAAAACATAAATAAAATAATAACAATGAACTTCAAAATCTTTTTAAAATTTCAAATTTAAGAACACAAGTGAAAAGTAATAAATACCTCTCTAGCATTATCATATTCATAATCACTGCCCATAACCAAGTCAGCAATTACTGTACGATCATCACATATCTTCTGAACAGTGTACACACGGTATTTATATTTAAGATTGTATTCTGAAACTTCAATTAAGAAAGCCAAAAACTTATCTAACAGTCGAAATAACTCTTGTGGAAAGCCTTCACTATCCTCAAGCTTCAACTGTTTTTCCTTTAAATCACTCGCAGATGAACCAACAATACTGGACACATCTCTATCAAACAATATAAAAGACACATTGCCAGTCTTATCTTGAACTCTCACTTGAACCTTAAACCTGAAATAAAATACCTTCCAATAAGTTGACAGTAATGTTGAAAAAATGTAAATAAACATTTTTCTTACTTTGTTGAGATAGATTTACATTCACAATCGCATTTAGGACAAACAAAAGCTGTAACAGGCAAATCGAGAATTTCTTCAAAAACTTTTGCAGCAGTTTGTAAGTACTCTGATTTAGTTTGCACCTTCCTGAAACATTTCTTACAAGCAACATAGAACCAACCAAAACTTTGTTGCACAACTTTTATCGTTCCAACCACAACACAACACATTACCTGCAATCCAACAATGTATTGATCATCGTTTTGAACCAGAATATAAAAAACAATTTAACTATAAGAAAGAAATAAACAAATATGAAGTTTATTAAAAAAATATTGACACCGTTTCTATGTCGCTAAGCTCGTCTACATCTTTCTTTGGAGTTGAAACAACGAATTCTTGATGCAATGAGTAAGCAGAATCAGAGGAACGTAGTGATTGGGAAGTACAACCAGATTCTTGAGCTTGCTTCTTTAGAAGACTGAAAAATGGAAAAAAACAATGAACAAAAAAAATGACCTCAAAAGTATTAGCCAAATTTTTTTTTAAAAAATACTCTTTTCTGTAAAAAAATTGTTCTAAATATTGTACCTCCTCCTTAATTGGTTAACTTCATCAATTTCTACGTTAAAAAACAGTCGACTTCCATACTTGTCGCTTTATACGGAAATTTGTTCTATATATAACAATGTACGTATACTTAGTGACTTTATTTCATGTTAACAATTATTTTAAAAAACACAAAGGTAAGACAAACTTACCTTTTCAGTCCTTAACTTTACCATGCTGTATAACAACCATCACATGCTCATTAGAAGGAATATTAGCAATGAGATTGTTAAACAGTACTGCATAATCATTCCACATTGTACATCTTAAAATCGTACCTCTACATACAAACAATAATTTTAAGATTATAAATACATATAAAAAAACAGGGACTCAACATTTCAAATACCACATTTATTACTTCACAAAATAACATACAAGTTGTCTACCTTAAGAGAATATTCTTCATTAAATTTACTACAAAACTTCATTAATTCTTAACATTTATTACATAAATGATTGTATATATTATGTTTCGCAAACATAAGAACAAACAAATTTTATAAAAATAAAAGTCAATGCTTACTCCAAATCTTGAAGATCAAAGTTCATCCGTTTGGTTATTTTTGGACCTTTACCGAACTCATTCAAATCACCATACCAAAGAAGACTACCAACAACATCTGCAACAAAAGTATAAAATACAAGTATATAAAAAAATCTATACAAATGAACTCATTTAAAACTTGAGTAACATAAAATATGCGAATAGACCTACCAACAGTCAATAGCGTATTTGCTTCTACACTCAGAATGTCTTTAAATGGAATGAACCTGAACGCATACTCAACACCTTCCCATCTGCTGTTATGATTCACAGTAGTACAACGATAAAAAACAATTTTAAAAGCATGGGCAACAACAGTATATGGGTCCTTATTTTCTCCAACACCGAATTTGGAGAGAACAACAATATCATCCTCATGAACATTAGTCTCAAAATGTTGCACTGACCTTTAATAGAAGCCTAAATCTTATGACCTATAATAATTAATAATAAACAAAAGATAAACATCAAACATAACAACTTTTTTCAAAATACAGATATCAGTATATAACATGAACTTAAGATATAAATATTAACCTAAAACAATATAAAAAAACATAAAAAATCATTTCCAAGACCATACATTCTCCTCGATCAATATGAGTTCCATCTTATAATTATGTTTCCATTTTCGTATAACACGTCCCTTCATACTCCACATATCTTTCCCTAGATTCAGATCAGAAATAAAACTAAGACTATTGTTCACAGCTTCCATTAATAGAGATTCAATATATTGATTTATTTATACAAAGATGAGACAAGTCCACAAAGGTCAGAAGACACTTTGAATAAATTTAGAAGGTTGGTATTGTTATGTGCTAATAGGATATATTTATAAAGGAAACTTATTGCTATGTTTACCATTGCAACATAAGTAAGAACTACACTGACAACCTTAATTTAAAAATTCCCGCTTAAAAGTTGAAAATTTAACTAATAATAATAAAACTTTATTATTATTATTTATTATATATGTGCACAAAATAAGACTACCGATAAAGTCTATAGTTATATATTGTATTGTATTTAAGCTGATACACCATTTGATAGTATGAACAATTAGGCCTTATATTTATTATTTATTTATTTCCATAATACGAAGATCTGTTCTACAACAACTGTTTAGTTGTCAACAGATCTCCTAAAAAAAGTTGTCATATTTGCCAAATTGTCCTTATTTGCCAACACATGTTGTTAAAACAGCATACATCAAAATAGATTTTCAATTCCAATTTGCAATATGTCATGTATATGAATTAATTAATTAATTAATTAATAATAACAATATCAATATTTGCTCACACAACTCTTATTATTTGCAATTTCACCCTGTTAATGATAAAATTCCTAAACAAGCTTCCCTATGTGACTTAAAACTTTCCCTCCTAAAAATTCAAAACTTAGGGCTTACTTATTAAAGATAGTTTTAAAATAATTTTTATAATTATTTAATTATCAAAATGAAATGACACTAATACAAAATTTTTAAAAAATAACCAGGCGGGTTTGAAAAATGTTTTTTTTTATGAAATATAACCTATCAACTCGAATATTATTGAACAATAAAACAAACTATACACATAATGATACAGTGTTTTATCTTATATAAATCAATTAATTATATAATTAATAAAATATAATAATAAAAATATCTCGTCTCAAAAAACTTATTATTTGGCACTCAACACAGCTAATATTCAGAATCGTAAATACACTTCCCTATCGTAATTTAAAAAGATCTTCTTGAATATTCAAAACTAGGGCTTAAATGTAATATTTATTATTACAATTGCAAGATCTGTTTTACAACAACTGTTAATAATAACAACAGATGTTGTTAAAACAGCTGCCTTCAAATAGAATTTCACTTGCAATGTTATATCTTATACCACAAGTCTTATTAGAACAACTCTTATTATTGGCAACTCGACCCTGTTAATGTTAAAATTCCTAAACACGCTTCCCTATGTGATTTAAAACTTTCCCTCCTAAAAATTCAAAACTTAGGACTTAAAGGTTCCCTCTTCAATATTCAAAACATGGGCTTAAATATATTATTTATTATTATAATAAGAAGATCTGTTTTACAACAACTGTAAACTTGTTAACAGATGTTGTTTAATCAGCTGTCATCAAATAGAATTTCATTTAAAGCTTACAATGTTATATCTTATATAAATCAACTAATTAATTAATTAATAATGCTGCAAACACTATTGATGAGAGTTTGTAAACTAACATAGAGGTAAACAATAAAAATAGAGTTTCAAAACTGTCCTTATTTGCCAACAAATGTTGTTAAAACAGCATTCATCAAAATAGATTTTCAATTACAATTTGCAATATGTCACGTACATAAATTAATTAATTAATTAATAATAATATGAATATCAATATTTGCTCACACAACTCTTATTATTTGCAATTTCACCCTGTTAATGTTAAAATTCCTAAACACGCTTCCCTATGTGATTTAAAACTTTCCCTCCTAAAAATTCAAAACTTAGGGCTTTGTCACACCCTCAAAATCCACTAGCGGAGTTTTACCGCGAGGCGCATGACAAACCAGGATCCAAACCAACGATCACATTAAACAAGTCTAAATTAACATATGCAATTTCAAAAACATAGTTTAAATCTCCAGTTACAGCGGAAGCTTATTCTCAAAAACATAATCCAAAAGTAAACCAAATGTTCAATGTTTGAAAACCATGCAATCCTAACTAGACGCCGTGCAGACGCGTGCGCCCTAGTTCCATTGTGCTACCTTAGCGACCTGAGAAAACATGTAAAAGTTTACGTCGGCACAAAAATGCTGGTGAGTTTACAGGTTTTGTAATCACAGTACCAAGTTCAACCTGTCCATACTATAACAAATCGAAAACCAAAGTACGCTACCTAGGCGTATGTTTTGTTACTACTACGATTGGAAAACCATTACTAACTCGCAAACCAGATGTCGTGCCCGAATAGTAAACCTGTTGTTCCTATTTGAGACAATATGCACTCGCCGACCCTCCAAGCCGACGAGCGGGGTTGGTCACTCCCAATAGCGCTATTCACATTTCCCCGTTGTGCTAACCCGCACATTCATGGTTCCCCCCGGGACTTCCAAAGATCGTATAGTAAACCATAGAAACCCATAGTATGACAGTAGTTACCAAACATAAGTTTTAACACATGTTTTCTCCCCCGAAAAGTGAAACCAGTTAAAAGAGGGGCCGTAAACTCACCTTAGGTTGCGTTACTTCGATATACGAATAATAGCAGCAAGCTATGCTAGCCCCGTAAAGCGGCGACCTAACATATGACAGTTACAAGTACTTAGACTAATAACCCGTAGGTTAGTTAGTCCCTAGATGTCCAGACCATAACCAAGTTCGTTTGAAAACACCGTGACTGTTAAATTAACCCAAAGTACAAGACTCGACATCCCATTGGTAACCCGAGACTCCCCGTGTTGTACTTGCACTCACAAACATACAATCATGCAACACACACTTAACATACGTTAAAGTCCAACAAGTTATAGCACGTAGTTCAAGTATCACATAAATAAGTCCGAACACATGTTACCAAGTTACTAGATATGTTACGGGGTTCCTAGCATGTTCCTAGGTGTCAAATCGGGTCTCGGAATGTCAAAATATACTTACAGCAGCAGTTCACGCGATTAGGAAAAGTCAACTAGCGATTATGAAAGTCAACAGGTATTTAGGAATGCTAATTGCCTATACTATAGGCAATTAGGTCCTAAGACATGCATTTCAGGAGTCTATAGGCAATTAGGTCATAAGACATGCATTTAACTAGCAATTAGGTCATAAGACATGCATTTACTAGCAATTAGGTCATAAGACATGCATTTAACTAGCAATTAGGTCATAAGACATGCAACGAAGGCAATTAGCCCCCAATTGCCTATACTATAGGCGATTAGGGTGTCATATTAGGCGATTAGCCTCCTAATCGCCTATAGCATAGGCGATTAAGGTTGTTAATCGCCTACAGCATTGCTGTTCCGGTTTTTCGCGCGTTTAACACTCCAAATCAATCCCAGAACGTGTGTAAACATCAAATATCAACCAAATAACTATATCAAACATATTTCCATCAAAATCCTTCGTTTAACCTCGATCTATCAGCCCTGAATGCCATCATGTATCTTAAAGACAATACACATAACATGAAACATCACATTAGCATGCAAAACCGTAACCCTAATTAACAATAACTCAGACCTCATCATCATGCCATCATTATTAATCTGAAACTAACCTAATAACATGTTAATCATCCCTCTTGAATCACAAAAACCCTAGCTTTTAATTGAAAACCCACATACATCATGCATGCTATTTAAAATCCAATTAACCATACTTATTAACGATTTTCAGAAAGCTTATTCGTTTTAAAACAGGTCTGGACCGTTAGGGATTTAATAAAAACGTTAGTAAAGATTGCATGGATGAAAATCACACCTTAGATTGTGATAGATTGATGAAATAAGCTTGAAACCTTGTGTTTTGATCCAAAATCACGTTCCAGAGGTTGTGTGTGTGTTGGGGCAGGTTATGGGACGACTAGGGTTGATATTATGAAGTTTAGGAGGTCAAGCATTGTATTTATAGTCGTTTTTAGTCGTCCAGTACGTAACACGCGATTGTGCAGCAGCTATACGCGATTAGGGCTCCTAATCGCATGAAACTTCATGCAATTAGGGCCTAATCGCCCATAAGGCATGCGATTAGCATGCTAATCGCCTCCAATGAGGCCCAATCGCCTCCCCTATAGGCGATTAGCCTCCCCTAATCGCCTATAGGGGTTGGTTCCGTGTATTTTGCGCGTTAAACCACGTTTTAACATATGTTAACACATTTTCACATACCGACAAGTCACATAATGATTGTAAACACATAACACTTCCAAACAAACATATTCACACTCGTTCACCAATTCCCGGGACTCGAGACTTGTATGTTCCCTAGGCTCTGACGATTCTACGAATCGTCACCACTTGTACACTTGGCTAAGGACTGACATCTAATGAACCTCTAGATTAACATCCGATGATCCTCTATACTAAACTGATAGTTCCCGTTCCATAACACGACTTAACTAACCCAGTTAAGTACAATATACGCGTGACTCGCTAAGGTAGACTTTCATCTAGACAACGTTGTTAACCAGAATTTGCCGGGTGTCACATCATCCCCACGTTAAAAGAATTTTCGTCCTGAAAATTGCACGAGTACCAAAAGGAATAACAAAAGAAACAAACAAAACATAGAAACCAAGAGAGAGATTTACCCGAGTTGTCACATCATCCCCACGTTAAAAAGGAATCTCGCCCCGAGATTCATTCAGCTGCAATGGAGACATATCTCGATTCGAACGCTTCCTTAGGAAAGAGATGAGGATACTTAGACTTCATCTGATCCTCCCGCTCCCAAGTGTACTTTGGTCCCCGGTTCGAGTTCCAACGAACCTTTACAATGCGAATCTCGCTATGACGTAGGCTACGAATCTTGTAATCAAGAATCTCAACAGGTTCCTCCACAATCCGAAGACGATCGTCAACCTTGATCTCTTCCAGTGGCACAATAAGAGACTCGTCAACCAGACACTTCTTTAAGTTGGACACATGGAAGACGTTATTTACGTTACCGAGCTCCGTCGGTAAATCAAGACGATACGCCACCGGTCCAATCCGTTCCAGGATCGTAAATGGACCGACATACCGAGGGTTGAGTTTGCCACGCTTCCCAAAGCGTATGACGCCCTTCCATGGTGTAACTTTCAGAAGTACATTGTCATCAACTTGGAATTCCAATGGTTTGCGACGCTGATCAGCATAACTCTTTTGCTGATCCCGTGCCGCTGCCAACCGGTTACGAATCTGTACGATCTTTTCCGAAGTTTCGTACACTAGCTCAGGCCCAGTGAGTTGACTCTCACCCACCTCAGCCCAACAAAGAGGAGACCGGCATTTCCGCCCGTACAGTGCCTCGAACGGAGCTGCCTTGATGCTCGTGTGGTAACTGTTGTTGTAAGAGAATTCTACTAACGGTAAATGAGCTTCCCAACCTTTGCCAAAATCGATCACACATGCACGCAGCATGTCTTCTAAGGTTTGAATCGTGCGTTCACTCTGACCGTCAGTCTGTGGGTGATAAGCTGTACTCATGTCCAGCTGGGTACCCAAAGCTTTATGCAAAGATTTCCAGAAGTGAGAAGTAAAGTGGGAGTCACGATCTGAAATAATAGAAACCGGCACCCCGTGCTTAGAAACAACTTCCTTCAGATAAAGACGAGCCAAACGGTCCATGGTGTCGGTCTCTTTAATAGCGAGAAAATGGGCTGATTTCGTCAATCGGTCAACAATCACCCATATCTTATCATTCCCGCTCGGTGACTTAGGAAGTTGCATGACAAAATCCATTGTAATCCGTTCCCATTTCCACTCCGGAATTTCAGGTTGTTGCAAGAGACCCGACGGTTTTTGGTATTCCACCTTGACCTTAGCACAGGTCAAGCATTTGCTCACGTATGAGGCTATATCCGACCTCATGTTTGGCCACCAGTATAGCACCTTTAGATCTTGGTACATCTTATCCGAACCAGGATGAATAGAATACCGGGACTTGTGAGCCTCATCTAGGACAAGCTCCCGAAGTCCCCCGAATAAAGGAACCCATATGCGTTCTGTGAAGTAGTGCAGGCCATCAGGCCTTCGCTCGAGGTGTTTGTCGGCACCGTGCATAGTCTCAGCTTTAAGGTTTTCCTCTTTCAAAGCTTCTAACTGAGCAGAACGGAGTTGATCAGGTAGAGAGGAATGAATGGTGAGTTGTAACGCCCGAACGCGACGAGGTTTAATTGATTCCTTCCTGCTCAAGGCGTCTGCTACAACATTCTCCTTGCCAGGATGGTACTTAATGGCGCAATCATAGTCATTCAGAAGTTCAATCCAACGACGTTGTCGTATGTTCAAATGTTGTTGGTCGAAAATATGTTGAAGACTCTTGTGATCGGTGTAGATGGTGCATTTGGTACCGTACAAGTAATGTCTCCAAATTTTCAACGCGAAAACCACTGCACCCAACTCCAAGTCATGGGTGGTGTAGTTCTTCTCGTGCACCTTGAGTTGACGAGAAGCATACGCAATCACTTTCTCGCGTTGCATCAACACGCAACCGAGACCATGAATAGAAGCATCACAGTAAACAACGAAATCATCAGGGCCTTCAGGTAAGGACAAAATAGGAGCAGAACACAGTTTAGACTTCAGTTCTTGAAATGCCGACTCTTGTGGTTCACCCCAGTCGAATTTTCTATCCTTCTGAGTAAGAGTGGTCAGGGGTTGAGCGATCTTCGAAAACCCCATAATGAAACGACGATAGTAGCCCGCAAGGCCTAGAAATTGCCGCACCTCAGTTGGCGTCTTTGGTGCTCCCCAGTCCTTGATCGCTTCGATCTTAGCTGGATCGACATGAATTCTTAGTTCATTAACCACATGTCCTAGGAACTAAACCTCGCGTAACCAAAAGTCACACTTCGAGAACTTAGCGTAAAGTTGTTCCGGTCGCAAAAGTTCCAAAACTAACCGCAGGTGTTCCTCGTGTTCGGTCTTGTTCTTGGAGTAAATCAGGATGTCATCAATAAACACAATGACGAACTTGTCAAGATACGGTTTGCAAACGCGGTTCATCAAATCCATGAAAACCGCCGGTGCGTTTGTGAGACCGAAAGGCATGACCAAGAATTCGAAATGGCCATAACGTGTACGAAAGGCAGTCTTTGCAACGTCAGCTTCCCTTACGCGCAACTGGTGATAACCGAACCTCAAATCAATCTTAGAGTAATAGCTAGAACCCTGGAGTTGGTCGAATAGATCATCGATACGTGGGAGAGGATAACGGTTCTTGACGGTCAATTTGTTCAATTCTCTTTAATCCACAAACAATCGAAAACTTCCATCCTTCTTCTTAACGAACAGAATCGGGGCTCCCCAAGGGGAAGAACTTGGTCTGATGAAACCCTTGTCGAAGAGTTCCTGTAACTGACTAGACAATTCCTGCATCTCGGGAGGTGCAAGACGGTAGGGGTCCCGAGCAATAGGAGCAGCCCCTGGTACAAGATCAATACCGAACTCAACCTGACGATGGGGAGGAAGACCAGATAAATCATCGGGAAATACATCAGGAAACTCGCGTACAACAGGAATATCGTCGATCTTCTTCTCATCGCTAGAGGAAACAGATAAAAGTGCCAAAACGGCCGAATAACCCTTTCGAAGACACTTAAGGGCTTTCATGCTAGAGATGATATTTAGCGGAATACCGCCCTTGATACCGTACACAGAAAGGAATTCTCCATCAGGGAGAGGAATCCGAATAATCTTGTCGTAACAAACGATCTCCGCACGATACAAAGACAACCAATCCATGCCTACCACAACGTCAAAACTACCCAAAGGTACCGGCATAAGGTCGATGGGGAACGACAAACCTGACAACTCTAGTTGACACTCCCGAAGGATACAAGTAGCTTCAATCTTTTTACCGTCAGCCAACTCAATTATATACTTAGCCTCTAATGGTACGGGTACTACATCTAGCAGTCGACTAACTTCCACGGATATAAAACTTTTATCGGCACTGGAATCAAATAAAACACTAACAGAGCGATTATTGAGAAGGAACGTACCGGTAACTGTGTCAGGATCCTGTCTAGCCTCGGCGGTTCCAATGACGAAGGCACGTGCATTCCTGTCACCGCCCCCGTTGTTCCCGTTACCGTTGTTCCCGCCCTGCTTCAGTTTCGGGCAATCCTTCTTGTAATGCCCAGTCTCCCCACAGTTGTAACATCCCTGTCTTCCCGTAGTTCCTTGAGTAGTAGGAGCCGAGTTAGTAGTTGGGGCCTGGGTCGATGGAAGTGTCACCTGACAGTCTTTAGCAAAATGTCCAAATCGCTGACAGCGATGGCAACGATTGCGGTCGCAGTCCCCCTGATGATGACGCCCACACTTGTTGCATTTAGGCAATTTCCCCGCATAACCACCCTGTTTGTTACCAGAAGAAGAACCCCCGCTATCAAATCTCTTACCCTGCTGTGCTGGCACAGATCCTTTCCCCTCGTTATCCCACTTACGCTTGTTATTCTCCGGGGCCTTGACAGTCGAACCCTTAGCAGGCAAGATACCCTCATTCACCTTCAAGTTTGTCATCCTGTGAGCCGATCGGACCACCTCCGAGTATGTAGGATGATTTCCCGCAGCCACTAACCCTGCGATCTCTGGTACTAGCCTCGAGATATAGTGTTCGATCCTCCTGTACTCTGGCACATGCAGATCAGGACACAGCACTGCCAACTCATTACGCCTTACCGTATACTTTTCAATTTCGGACCCAGTCATCTTGAGGTTCCACACCTCGTGCTCTAACTTCTGCCCTTCTTCCCTCGGACAGTATTCTCGCTTCAGTAGTTGAACAAAGTTTTCCCAAGGCATAGCATACGCCTCCCCTATACCCATATTCTGAGTGATGTTATTCCACCAGGTCAAAGCAACATCCTGGAATAAAGCAGCAGCATACTTGACTCGATCCTCTGGGAGACAGTTACACATCAGAAACACTGACTCCACCTTTTCTAACCACCTGAGCAAGCTCACCGCACCCTCAGTGCCAGAGAATTCCTGGGGCTTACAGTCCCGAAACATCTTGTTGGTACACATGGGTGGGGGTGGGTTAACAGGACCACCTGAAATGAAACGCATGAGAAACCACGAAGAATGTAAACAAGATTCACCAATGAGGCAAAAGTGGATAAATCAACTTACCACCACCATTGTGTCCTAACTGGAAGGCAGCTTGTAGCAAATTGTTCAGATCATCCTGTGATAGGTTTACACCTCCACGACCACCACCACCACCGCGACCACCACCACGTCCACCATTGCTACCACCTCCTCGTCCTCCTCGTACTCCAGACATGATTCTGACAGAAAGAACGAGAAAATTTAGTTTCACAGCTAATGGTAATCACTAGCATTCACAAGATCAAAGTTAGATCCAACTCAGGACTATCCATTCAAACCCAGAGCTCACTAGGGCTTTCATGCATTTCGGTTTATGATTTTGTGTGCACCCAAAATGATAAACCGCTCTACATGGTCCTCCAAGTGTTCTCCTAGTTCAAAGTTCAAATCACCGAACATAGACTTTTAGCTATACACCGAAATGCTACGGTAGTTTATGGCAAGTGTTTCTATTGGAGTATGAAAGGGAGATGTCCGAGCCTTGGACAAATCTCAAGAGTACACGATTTACCCCAATATACCACACTGCCTAGAAAGCAAGTAACCCGACTAAGATAGAACGGATGATGTAACATAGAAAGGTCAGATGATTTAGAGACACCCCGACAAGCCCATACGTAATCGACCATAATGTTTAGTACTATGTG
Organism: Ambrosia trifida; assembly: GCA_028751855.1. Taxonomy (NCBI): domain Eukaryota; kingdom Viridiplantae; phylum Streptophyta; class Magnoliopsida; order Asterales; family Asteraceae; genus Ambrosia; species Ambrosia trifida. The sequence goes on from CM054127.1 coordinate 78,500,011, forward strand.
ATCGTCTAGTGTGTGCGACTCGGCTATAGACTAGACTCTACATGCAGTCCTAGTTCACTATAACCATTGGCTCTGATACCAATCTGTCACACCCTCAAAATCCACTTGCAGAGTTTTACCGCGAGACGCATGACAAACCAGGATCCAAACCAACGATCACAATAAACAAGTCTAAATTAACATATGCAATTTCAAAAACATAGTTTAAATCTCCAGTTACAGCGGAAGCTTATTCTCAAAAACATAATCCAAAAGTAAACCAAATGTTCAATGTTTGAAAACCATGCAATCCTAACTAGACGCCGTGCAGACGCGTGCGCCCTAGTTCCATTGTGCTACCTTAGCGACCTGAGAAAACATGTAAAAGTTTACGTCGGCACAAAAATGCTGGTGAGTTTACAGGTTTTGTAATCATAGTACCAAGTTCAACCTGTCCATACTATAATAAATCGAAAACCAAAGTACGCTAGCTAGGCGTATGTTTTGTTACTACTACGATTGGAAAACCATTGCTAACTCACAAACCAGATGTCGTGCCCGAATAGTAAACCTGTTGTTCCTGTTTGAGACAATATGCACTCGCCGACCCTCCAAGCCGACGAGCGGGGTTGGTCACTCCCAATAGCGCTATTCACATTTCCCCGTTGTGCTAACCCGGACATTCATGGTTCCCCCCGGGACATCCAAAGATCGTATAGTAAACCATAGAAACCCATAGTATGACAGTAGTTACCAAACATAAGTTTTAACACATGTTTTCTCCCCCGAAAAGTGAAACCAGTTAAAAGAGGGGCCGTAAACTCACCTTAGGTTGCGTTACTTCAATATACGAATAATATCAGCAAGCTATGCTAGCCCCGTAAAGCGGCGACCCAACATATGACAGTTACAAGTACTTAGACTAATAACCCGTAGGTTAGTTAGTCCCTAGATGTCCAGACCATAACCAAGTTCGTTTGAAAACACCGTGACTGTTAAATTAACCCAAAGTACAAGACTCGACATCCCATTGGTGACCCGAGACTCCCCGTGTTGTACTTGCACTCACAAACATACAATCATGCAACACACACTTAACATACGTTAAAGTCCAACAAGTTATAGCACGTAGTTCAAGTATCACATAAATAAGTCCGAACACATGTTACCAAGTTACTAGATATGTTACGGGGTTCCTAGCATGTTCCTAGGTGTCAAATCGGGTCTCGGAATGTCAAAATACTTACAGCAGCAGTTCATGCGATTAGGAAAAGTCAACTAGCGATTATGAAAGTCAACAGGTATTTAGGAATGCTAATTGCCTATACTATAGGCAATTAGGTCCTAAGACATGCATTTCAGGAGTCTATAGGCAATTAGGTCATAAGACATGCATTTAACTAGCAATTAGGTCATAAGACATGCATTTACTAGCAATTAGGTCATAAGACATGCATTTAACTAGCAATTAGGTCATAAGACATGCAACGAAGGCAATTAGCCCCCAATTGCCTATACTATAGGCGATTAGGGTGTCATATCAGGCGATTAGCCTCCTAATCGCCTATAGCATAGGCGATTAAGGTTGCTAATCGCCTACAGCATTGCTGTTCCGGTTTTTCGCGCGTTTAACACTCCAAATCAATCCGAGAACGTGTGTAAACATCATATATCAACCAAATAACTATATCAAACATATTTCCATCAAAATCCTTCGTTTAACCTCGATCTATCAGCCCTGAATGCCATCATGTATCTTAAAGACAATACACATAACATGAAACATCACATTAGCATGCAAAACCGTAACCCTAATTAACAATAACTCAGATCTCATCATCATGCCATCATTATTAATCTAAAACTAACCTAATAACATGTTAATCATCCCTCTTGAATCACAAAAACCCTAGCTTTTAATTGAAAACCCACATACATCATGCATGCTATTTAAAATCCAATTAACCATACTTATTAACGATTTTCAGAAAGCTTATTCGTTTTAAAACAGGTCTGGACCGTTAGGGATTTAATAAAAACGTTAGTAAAGATTGCATGGATGAAAATCACACCTTAGATTGTGATAGATTGATGAAATAAGCTTGAAACCTTGTGTTTTGATCCAAAATCACGTTCCAGAGGTTGTGTGTGTGTTGGGGCAGGTTATGGGACGACTAGGGTTGATATTATGAAGTTTAGGAGGTCAAGCATTGTATTTATAGTCATTTTTAGTCGTCCAGTACGTAACACGCGATTGTGCAGCAGCTATACGCGATTAGGGCTCCTAATCGCATGAAACTTCATGCAATTAGGGCCTAGTCGCCCCTAAGGCATGCGATTAGCATGCTAATCGCCTCCAATGAGGCCTAATTGCCTCCCCTATAGGCGATTAGCCTCCCCTAATCGCCTATAGGGGTTGGTTCCGTGTATTTTGCGCGTTAAACCCCGTTTTAACATATGTTAACACATTTTCACATACCGACAAGTCACATAATGATTGTAAACACATAACACTTGCAAACAAACATATTCACACTCGTTCACCAATTCCCGGGACTCGAGACTTGTATGTTCCCTATGCTCTGACGATTCTACGAGTCGTCACCACTTGTACACTTGGCTAAGGACTGACATCTAATGACCTCTAGATTAACATCCGATGATCCTCTATACTAAACTGATAGTTCCCGTTCCATAACATGACTTAACTAACCCAGTTAAGTACAATATACGCGTGACTCGCTAAGGTAGACTTTCATCTAGACAACGTTGTTAACCAGAATTTGCCGGGTGTCACAGGCTTACTTATTAAAGATAGTTTTAAAATAATTTTTATAATTATTTAATTAACAAAATGAAATGACGCTAATACAAAATTTTTAAAAAATAACCAGCCGGTTTGAAAAATGTTTTTTTTTATGAAATATAACCTATCAACTTGAATATTATTGAACAATACAACAAACTATATATATAATGATACAGTGTTTTATCTTATATAAATCAATTAATTATATAATTAATAAAATATAATAATAAAAATATCTCGTCTCAAAAAACTTATTATTTGGCACTCAACACAACTAATATTCAGAATCGTAAATACACACCCCTATCGTAATTTAAAAAGTTCTTCTTGAATATTCAAAACTTGGGCTTAAATGTAATATTTATTTTTATAATTGCAAGATCTGTTTGACAACAACTATTAATAATAACAACAGATGTTGTTAAAACAACTGCCTTCAAATATAATTTCACTTGCAATGTTATATCTTATACAACAACTCTTATTACAACAACTCTTATTATTTGCAACTTGATACTGATAATGTTAAAATTCCTAAACACGCTTCCCTGTGTGGTTTAAAACTTTTCGTCCTAAAGATTCAAAACTTAAGACTTAAAAGTTTGCTCTTCAATATTCTAAACTTGGGCTTAGGTATATAATTTATTATTATAATTGGAAGATCTGTTTTACAATTATAACTGTAAACTTGTCAACATATGTTGTTAAAACGACTGTCATCAAATAGAATTTCACTTAAAGCTTAGAATGTTATATCTTATATAAATCAATTAATTAATTAATAATAATGCTACAAACACTATTGATGAGAGTTTATAAACTAACATAGAGGTAAACGATAAAAATAGAGTTTTAGAACTGTCCTTATTTGCCAACAAATGTTGTTAAAACATCTTTTATCAAAATAGATTTTCAATTACAATTTGCAATATGTCACGTACATGAATTAATTAATTAATAATAATAACAATATCAATATTTTCTCACACAACTCTTATTATTTGCAATTTCACCCTGTTATTGTTAAAATTCCTAAACATGCCTCCCTATGTGATTTAAAACTTTCCCTTCTAATGTCACACCCTCAAATTTCCACTGCGGGGTTCATACCGCGAGGCGCATGACATACCAGGATCCCATAGCCATAAGTCATATGAACGAACTCTAAATGCCCAAACCATTTAGTTCGTTTTCAAAACCAAGTTTAGTTAAGCTGCGGAAGCGTAAACCAAATTTAACCCTTTTAAAACCATGCGCAAAACAATGCGCCCAAATTAAAACCATATGAAAGAAAATGTAAAAACATAATATGTAATTTAGGTGTATGCCCAAGACCCCAAATGCAATGAAGTGTGCAGTGCTTTCTAATCCTGGCACCGGAAGCTAACTACCTGCAAAAGCATGTAAATCGTGGGTCAACAAACAATGTTGGTGAGTTCACTAGGTAAAGTAAATGAGTATGTAACTGGGCTGGTTTCCAAAACCACGTAAGTAAGTAAGTTATGTTGGTGCCCCGCACCGTGTAACCACTAGTTCATCGCATGTCAATGGTAGCTAACCCATTCATGATAACTAACCGAATATACCGAACTGCTATGTACGTGTAGCCACATAAGTGTGCCGCATGCCTGACATCGTTGTCTATCCACAATGATAATGTTTCGTTAAGTTATAGTTCACGCCCGCGCTCCCCGAACCGGTGTGAGGTTTGTAAGACCTAATAGCGCTATCAACTAATAACCCGCTTGCCAACCCTGGCAACTCATTCGGTACGTGAGGACTTACAGATGATAGAAATGGTTTAGTTTATCAAGGACACAATTGCGAACTAGCAAAGTAACCGACCCTCATAAGGATCCATGGCATCCCAACCCGGGATGTGTAAGTAGTCCCAAACCGGACTAGAAAATGTTAAGTAAAGTGTTTCATACCTGAGACGCATGCTTTTGAGAAAAAGAGTAGTGAAACTCACCTTAGGTAGCAAGTGAAAATCCAAATTCCACGAATAGTAACGTGCTACCGACTCCCTATTACAAATGTCACTAGGTGAGTATACGTGCGTAACCAACACAACATGTAACTCGTTTATCCAAGACTTTTAAAAGTTCAAAACCGTGTAGTGACACCTAATGACTCTACATGCTCAAGTATGTCCTACATATCTCGTTGGTGATTATAGTGATTATTATCAGTTTAATACATCAAATACATCTCATACAAGTTTTCACACAAGTACATGTCAATTACATACCACATAGAACTCTAAATAGTCACCTAGTACACAATCTGCGTTTTTAGGACAGATTGTGCGCTGTGAAAAACAATTTATTTAAATTACTTAACAAATGATTTAGAGTCCCAAATTTTTACTGAATTTTATTTGGGATTCCCTCGACAATACCTATTTTTTTTGTCTTAATTCCAAACACAAAAATTATGAAAATTCGTACAACACAGGTATGTCCAGAAAATTTCCTCAACAGGTCAGTTTAGTAGGAAAATTCTCAAAAATTGTGTATTGATCCAAACGAGATGAATCCACTTGAAAAAGCTCTATTTTTCCAGTATTGACCTACTGTAAAAATTTCATAACCTAACTCCTTGTAAATCTCAAGTTATGACCATTTAAAGTTAACCCAATTTACAAATCCGAAAATCTGATATGACCCTTAATCAATTAAAATTCCAAAAACGACTCAAACGATGTCCAAATCCGATGGTTTTGCCCATTATAAGAAGCTAAGACCTTGTACATTACAATCATGCAAAGAAATCATCAAAAAAATCAATTTACCAACCCATTATAGCCCCTACAAAACGTTCAACCGAATCTGCCAGAATCTTAAACTTGCATCCCAAGTAATCTACAAACCCTAATTTTTCATGAACATCCCTAATACATGTATAACACCTATAGTACTGATTAAACACCATATTAATCATAGCAAAACACATATGTTATCATGTGAAAACCCTAAGCATGGTTACTAATAACAATCATCATCAAATCATCATCAAATCATCAAGAACGTTCAAGAATCCCTATACATACATGCATGCGATTCTATATCCATTATTTTTAGGGTTTTTAAAGTTTTTCAATCATTATAATTCATCAAAAATCATAAGAATGTATACCTTGTGAAGGATTAAACTCCCTAGGGCCTTGAAATCAAACCCGAACTAGCTTGATTAGGTGATGGATTACTTGATTGCTTGAAAAACCAAGAGGGGATGGGGGTGGGGGTTCGCACGGCGCAAAGAAGGGACAAGGAGGTAGGGTTTTATCTTTTCCTTGCCTCCTAATTATAAGGGGGCTTTGCTTGTTTCCCAAGCAATTGGTATTAGGGCCCTTCTAGTCCATTAACTTGACCCGTTAACCATGTTCTAGCCCAATACCGGACCCAATATTATTAACCATTCTAAATTGTATAAAAACCATTGTTTTTATTATTACATAGCATATTACTCATGTTGTGCACGTAATTTGCATAATCTACGCATTACCTTTCAGTTAGGCGATCATTCACAAAAACATGTAATTCACATAAGCACGTACTTCATGTTCACCATAATTCAATTGTATATATTATTGCTATGTATGTCACATAATTCACCAACGTTTGGGATACAGGACTCATGTGTGTGTTTAACAAGGATTTTCCTACTTATAACATATGTTAACATCATCTAACCTATGTTAAACCTACTTAACTAACCCTAGTTAAGTATCTAGCCATGTATGAACATGTAAGTTAACTAGAGTTCAGTAAGAGTATTTAACCTGAAAATGCGGGGTGTCACATCATCCCCAAGTTGAAAAGAATTTCGTCCCGAAATTCAATAAGTAAACAATAAAGCCAGCTATAAAAATGTGTGCTTGGTTCCCGGATGTCCCATCATCCCCAAGTTGAAAGGAATTTCGCCCCGAAATTCACTTTGAAAGAGCTGCTTTATGTTCCGCGTTTGATCTATGCACGATTTCAGGTTCAGTAAAGAGGTGTGGGTATTTGAGCCGCATCTGATCTCTGCGCTCCCACGTGTATTCCGGTCCTAGACGGGAATTCCACCGTACCTTAACAATAGGTATAATGCTTTGTCTGAGTTTCTTGACGCCCTGCTCAAGAATCTCCACTAGTTCTTCCATGAACCGTAGCTGATCGTCCACCTGGATCTCCTCCAGTGGCACTACCAGTGTCGTATCTGATAAGCATTTCTTCAAGTTTGAGACGTGGAATACATTATGTACTCCACTGAGTTCATCCGGTAGATTTAGCTGGTAAGCTACTGGACCAATCCTTTTAACAATCTCGAAAGGTCCGACGTATCGGGGATTTAACTTCCCTCGTTTCCCAAAGCGTATCACTCCTTTCCAAGGTGACACCTTTAACAAAACCTTGTCCCCAACCTGGAACTCCAAAGGTTTTCTACGTTTGTCTGCATAACTTTTCTGTCGATCCCGAGCAGCAGCCATCCGGTTTCTAATTTGCACTATCTTCTCAGAAGTTTCGTGCATGAGTTCGGGACCTGTTAGTTGGCTATCCCCAACCTCAGTCCAACAGATAGGAGACCTACACTTGCGCCCGTAAAGTGCCTCGAAAGGCGCACACTGTATCGAAGTGTGGTAACTGTTGTTGTAAGAGAATTCGATTAAGGGCAAGTGCTTATCCCAGTTATTACCGAAGTCCACTACGCATGCTCGTAGAAGATCCTCTAATGTTTGGATGGTACGTTCACTTTGTCCATCCGTCTGTGGGTGATAGGCTGTGCTCATATCAAGACGAGTTCTTAAAGCATCTTGGAGAGTAGTCCAGAAACGAGAAGTGAATCGCCCATCGCGATCAGATATAATGGAAGTAGGCACCCCATGCCTAGAGACTATCTCCTTGATGTATAGGTTCGCCAGCTTTTCTAACGAATCCGTTTCTTTTATTGCCAGGAAGTGGGCCGATTTGGTTAAACGGTCCACGATAACCCAAATCATGTTATGGCCCGTTGGCGTTCTAGGAAGCTTTGTAATAAAATCCATGGAAATTCCATCCCACTTCCACATCGGAATCTCTCGTTGTTGGAGTAGGCCCGAAGGTTTTTGATATTCAATCTTAACCTTCACACAAGTCAAGCACTTACTAACATAAGTGGCTATCTCGGCTTTCATGTTTGGCCACCAGTATAGAGTCTTAAGATCTTGGTACATCTTGTCCGAACCAGGATGTACCGAATAGCGAGAGGTATGTGCTTCATCGAGCACCAGTTGTCTGAGATCCCCAAATCGTGGTATCCAGACTCGATCCATGAAGTACTGCAGACCATCTGTTCTCAGTTCCAAGTGCTTATCAGCACCATGTAGGGTCTCAAGCCCGATGTTTCATTCCTTCAATGCTTCACCCTGTGCTTCACGTATCTTATCAGGAAGATTAGAATGAATGGTGAGTTGCAAGGCTCGCACCCGTTTGGGTTTCGTTTCTTTTCGACTGAGGGCATCAGCTACTACGTTAGCCTTCCCTGGATGATACTTGATGGCACAGTCATAATCATTCAAAAGTTCAACCCAGCGACGTTGTCGTATGTTCAGCACCTTCTGATCGAATATATGCTGAAGGCTCTTGTGATCAGTGAAAATTGTGCACTTTGTTCCATAGAGGTAGTGCCTCCAGATTTTAAGAGCGAAAACCACCGCTCCCAGCTCCAAATCATGAGTGGGGTAATTCTTCTCATGGACCTTCAATTGCCGCGATGCATATGCGATTACCTTATCACGTTGCATCAGTACGCACCCAAAGCCTTGGATAGACGCATCACAGTACACTACAAAGTCCTCCGTACCCTCAGGTAATGATAGTATCGGTGCACTGTAAAGTTTTGACTTTAGTAGCTGAAAAGCAGATTCTTGGGCGTCTCCCCACTTATAAGTAATACCTTTCTGTGTTAGGGCGGTGAGAGGTTGAGCGATCTTAGAAAACCCCTCGAAAAATCTGCGATAGTATCCCGCGAGACCAAGAAATTGGCGCACTTCAGTACGGGTCCTAGGAGCCTCCCACTTTTTAATAGCGTCAATCTTGGCGGGGTCAACATGTATTCCTGCCTCATTAACCACATGTCCAAGAAATTGGACTTCTCGAATCCAAAAGTCACATTTAGAGAATCTTGCATACAACTGCTCCTTTCTCAATAGTTCCATGACCAGTTGCAGGTGTTGCTCGCACTCTTCCCTGCTCTTGGAATAAATCAGTATGTCATCTATGAACACTATGACGAATTTGTCCAAATAGGGCTTGCACACATGGTTCATCGGAACAATGAACACAGCCCGTGCATCCAAATAGCATCACCAAAAACTCATAATGTCCATAACGAGTTCGAAGGGCTGTCTTCGCCATATCCTCCTCTCCGACTCTCAGCTGATGGTATCCTGACCTCAAGTCAATCATAGGATAGAAACTCGACCCTTGCAGTTGGTCGAACAAGTCATCATTACGAGGCAAAGCGTAGCGGTTCTTAATCGTTACTTTGTTCAACTCCCGATAATCAATACACATGCGGAAACTCCCATCTTTCTTCTTAACAACCAGAACTGGAGCTCCCCATGGCGAAGAACTAGGTCTAATGGAACCCCTACCCAATAGCTCTTGGAGTTGGGTAGATAGTCTTGAAGTTCGCCTGGTGCTAGGCGGTATGGTGCGCGTTCAATTGGAGCTGCTCCCGGCGCAAGATCAATCTGGAACTCCACTTGACGAACGGGTGGAAGTCCAGGTAATTCCTCTGGGAAGACATCTGGGAAATCTCGTACCACTGGGATGTCCTCAATCTTGATTTCAGTTTCAGCTCGAGTATCTGATATGTTAGCCAAAATGGCTGAACAGCCCTTACGAATACACTTCTGGGCCTTTAGATAGGAGATGATGCCCACCATGGCACCACCACGATCACCCTGTATAAATAAAAGTTCTCCACTTGGGAGGGGGAATGCGAACAATCTTCTCCTGACAGAGAATTTCAGCGTGTTGCTTGGACAACCAGTCCATGCCAACCACGAGATCAAAGCTTCCAAGGGTGATAGGTAGAATGTTGATGGCAAACGATTGCCCATCCAACTCGAGCTTATAGTCACGATGAATATGGGTTACCTCCACAGGCTTTCCATCAGCTAACTCTATGGTGTACGGGGTATCAAGAAGAGTAGGAACCATCCCTAGTTGTTTGCTAAGTTTTGATGACACAAAACTATAGTCTGCACCAGTATCATATAAAATAGAAGCAAGAGTGTCGTACCCGTCACGACATTGTTATCAGTCCTAGCTTCCCCAGAGCCAATCACAATTGCTATTCCACGAGCCCCATTGTTGTTGTTACCGTTGTGGTTATTGTTTGTTGAAGGACTTGTACCTCACACTATTCCACGTTCTCTTGCTATCACCAAAAGTAGAAAATGAAGTACCATGCTTCAGAAAGGTACCATGATCAGCAGTCTTATCTGTGAGTTTGCGAGTCAAGTGAAAGATTTGTAGGTGAGCTGCAGTGGCCAAGCCACGAATCTGAGGGGCCCACCCTTTCGGTATAAAGTTCGATCCATTTGTAAGGTAGGTTAAATAGATTTGAGCCTATAGTGGCTATCTCCTGTAGCTTGGTAGTGTAGGGGTCGATCTCAGACCCATCCGTCTTTATATAACAAAATTTCTAGATTTCACCACAGGGTGTTACGTTCTCCTTCCAAGTATTTGTAACTCATCGAGTGTGCATGTAGCATACATTACCCCATCCTGCCTGGGGCAAATGCACATGGCAGAGACTTATACTATCGAAGCAATCAGACGGTCTCCTTCAGTTCCGTTGGAGTCATCGAAGATTACGATCAATAAAAGGCTTGAAGATATGATGGCAGGTTGTTGTTGTGGCATGTGCGTTCGAGAAATAAGAAAGTTCAAATGTGGAAGTCAGAGGAAAAGAACGATTTAGCAATATCGATCTTTACTAGCTGGGAAAGATGCGAGGGCCTCAACCACCCTATCGTTGATCATAAAAACTCAGTCTTATCTAAGTTAACAAGGGAAAAGAAAAGAAAATACAGGTAAGAAAAAGGTAAGAGCCAATCGTCGCCATGCTCTGTCTAGATAGTAGAGCCTTCATCCTCACTTTCCATGTGCTCGTCCTGCTCAGGTTCCCTTTCCATCCTTATCATTCCTCTTTTGCGATGTCAGTGTTATATGGTTCTCGTTACGTACAGTCTCCTTCTCCGGTCCTTTGTAAGTCAGCTCAATGGTCAACATCACCATTCGTTCCTCCAATCGTGACTGTCAGTCACTGGTAGGTTTCGTCTTCCTTTGAGATGTTGCACTGCATCGCATGCCTTACATAACTCCCCAAGAGTGTATGTAACAAGCCCCGATCTAATGTGTTCCTATTAATCTACCATATACTTATGAGTAACAGGGATATGCAGTCATACGTCCGCCCGCTCATACTAGGCGTAAGGTACTAAGGTAAGAAATAAGTTCTATATGCGTAACCTAGTCCCGTCTGAGTTTCGAATGGGAGTAAGAAAGATCAAGTAACAAGGAACAAAAACTAATTGTCTCCTTTCTTAGTGAAAAGAATAAGTCTCAGTATTTGAATTTCTTCACAGTTGATTCGGTTTAATGGTATCACGTCTTGCGCATCGTGCAGCCTCCTGTGTACATGCGCCACAACGCTCGCAAGGGCTCCCTCCCTTGTACTATTGTTGTTTCCTCATCCATGAGGTTTGTTAAGATACCACTCCCAGTAATGCGCCACCTGGTGTAACCCTGGGTTCCCACCATTGACGTGTTCAGAATTAGGTCTAGAACTAGAAGATAACATATCTCCCGAAATCATATGTTGTAGATATATGTAGCTAAAAGCTAGTTGTGCACTTAAGTTGTGAGTGTACTTATGCTATGATGATTATAGACTAGACTCAACATGCAGTCCTAGTTCACTATAACCAATGGCTCTGATACCAATCTGTCACACCCTCAAATTTCCACTGCGGGGTTCATACCGCGAGGCGCATGACATACCAGGATCCCATAGCCATAAGTCATATGAACGAACTCTAAATGCCCAAACCATTTAGTTCGTTTTCAAAACCAAGTTTAGTTAAGCTGCGGAAGCGTAAACCAAATTTAACCTTTTTAAAACCATGCGCAAAACAACGCGCCCAAATTAAAACCATATGAAAGAAAATGTAAAAACATAATATGTAATTTAGGTGTATGCCCAAGACCCCAAATGCAATGAAGTGTGCAGTGCTTTCTAATCCTGGCACCGGAAGCTAACTACCTGCAAAAGCATGTAAATCGTGGGTCAACAAACAATGTTGGTGAGTTCACTAGGTAAAGTAAATGAGTATGTAACTGGGCTGGTTTCCAAAACCACGTAAGAAAGTAAGTTATGTTGGTGCCCCGCACCGTGTAACCACTAGTTCATCGCATGTCAAGGGTAGCTAACCCATTCATGATAACTAACCGAATATACCGAACTGCTATGTACGTGTAGCCACATAAGTGTGCCGCATGCCTGACATCATTGTCTATCCACAATGATAATGTTTCGTTAAGTTATAGTTCACGCCCGCGCTCCCCGAGCCGGTGTGAGGTTTGTAAGACCTAATAGCGCTATCAACTAATAACCCGCTTGCCAACCCTGGCAACTCATTCGGTACGTGAGGACTTACAGATGATAGAAATGGTTTAGTTTATCAAGGACACAATTGCGAACTAGCAAAGTAACCGACCCTCATAAGGATCCATGGCAACCCAACCCGGGATGTGTAAGTAGTCCCAAACCGGACTAGAAAATGTTAAGTAAAGTGTTTCATACCTGAGACGCATGCTTTTGAGAAAAAGAGTAGTGAAACTCACCTTAGGTAGCAAGTGAAAATCCAAATTCCACGAATAGTAACGTGCTACCGACTCCCTATTACAAATGTCACTAGGTGAGTATACGTGCGTAACCAACACACCATGTAACTCGTTTATCCAAGACTTTTAAAAGTTCAAAACCGTGTAGTGACACCTAATGACTCTACATGCTCAAGTATGTCCTACGTATCCCGTTGGTGATTATAGTGATTATTATCAGTTTAATACATCAAATACATCTCATACAAGTTTTCACACGAGTACATGTCAATTACATACCACATAGAACTCTAAATAGTCACCTAAAGACCCCGTACACAATCTGCGTTTTTAGGACAGATTGTGCGCTGTGAAAAACAATTTATTTAAAATACTTAACGAATGAATTAGAGTCCCAAATTTTTACTGAATTTTATTTGGGATTCAATCGACAATACCTATTTTTGTTTTGTCTTAATTCCAAACACAAAAATTATGAAAATTCGTACAACACAGCTATGTCCAGAACATTTCCTCAACAGGTCAGTTTAGTAGGAAAATTCTCAAAAATTGTGTATTCATCTAAACGAGATGAATCCACTTGGAAAAGCTCTATGTTTCCAGTATTGACCTACTGTAAAATTTTCATAACCTAACTCCTTGTAAATCTCAAGTTATGACCATTTAAAGTTAACCCAATTTACAAATCCGAAAATCTGATATGACCCCTAATCAATTAAAATTCCAAAAACGACTCAAACGATGTCCAAATCCGATGGTTTTGCCCATTATAAGAAGCTAAGACCTTGTACATTACAATCATGCAAAGAAATCATCAAAACAATCAATTTACCAACCCATTAGAGCCCCTACAAAACGTTCAACCGAATCTGCCAGAATCTTAAACTTGCATCCCAAGTAATCTACAAACCCTAATTTTTCATGAACATCCCTAATACATGTATAACACCTATAGTACTGATTAAACACCATATTAATCATAGCAAAACACATATGTTATCATGTGAAAACCCTAAGCATGGTTACTAATAACAATCATCATCAAATCATCATCAAATCATCAAGAACGTTCAAGAATCCCTATACATACATGCATGCGATTCTATATCCATTATTTTTAGGGTTTTTAAAGTTTTTCAATCATTATAATTCATCAAAAATCATAAGAATGTATACCTTGCGAAGGATTAAACTCCCTAGGGCCTTGAAATCAAACCCGAACTAGCTTGATTAGGTGAAGGATTACTTGATTGCTTGAAAAACCAAGAGGGGATGGGGGTGGGGGTTCGCACGGCGCAAAGAAGGGACAAGGAGGTAGGGTTTTATCTTTTCCTTGTCTCCTAATTATAAGGGGGCTTTGCTTGTTTCCCAAGCAATTGGTATTAGGGCCCTTCTAGTCCATTAACTTGACCCGTTAACCATGTTCTAGCCCAATACCGGACCTAATATTATTAACCATTCTAAATTGTATAAAAACCATTGTTTTTATTATTACATAGCATATTACTCATGTTGTGCACGTAATTTGCATAATCTACGCATTACCTTTCAGTTAGGCGATCATTCACAAAAACATGTAATTCACATAAGCACGTACTTCATGTTCACCATAATTCAATTGTATATATTATTGCTATGTATGTCACATAATTCACCAACGTTTGGGATACAGGACTCATGTGTGTGTTTAACAAGGATTTTCCTACTTATAACATATGTTAACATCATCTAACATATGTTAAACCTACTTAACTAACCCTAGTTAAGTATCTAGCCATGTATGAACATGTAAGTTAACTAGAGTTCAGTAAGAGTATTTAACCTGAAAATGCGGGATGTCACATCTAAAAATTCAAAACTTAGGGCTTACTTATTAAAGATAGTTTTAAATAATTTTTATAATTATTTTAATATCAAAATGAAATGACGCTAATACAAAATTTTTAGAAAATAACCAGCCGGTTTGAAAAATATTTTTTTATAAAATATAACTATCAATTTGAATATTATTGAACAATAAAACAGATTATATACATAATGATACAATGTTTTATCTTATATAAATCAATTAATTATTTAATTAATAAAACATAATAATAAAAATATTTAGTCTCAAAAAACTTATTATTTGGCACTCAACACAGCTAATGATCAGAATCGTAAACACACTTCCCTATCGTAATTTAAAAAGTTCTTCTTGAATGTTTAAAACTTGGGCTTAAATGTAATATTTATTATTACAATTGCAAGATCTGTTTTACAACAACTGTTAATAATAACAACAGATGTTGTTAAAACAGCTGCCTTCAAATAGAATTTCACTTGCAATGTTATATCTTATACAACAACTCTTATTACAACAACTCTTACTATTTGCAACTCGACCCCGTTAATGTTAAAATTCCTAAACACGCTTCCCTATGTGGTTTAAACGTTCCCTCCTAAAGATACGAAACTTATGACTTAAAAGTTCCCACTTCAATATTCAAAACTTGGGCTTAAATATATTATTTATTATTAAAATTGGAAGATCTGTTTTACAACAACTGTAAACTTGTCAACAAATGTTGTTAAAACGGTTGTCATCAAATAGAATTTCACTTTAAGCATACAATGTTATATCTTATATAAATCAATTACTTAATTAATTAATTAAAAATAATGCTACAAACACTATTGATGAGATTTTGTAAACTAACATAGAGGTAAAGAATAAAAATAGAGTTTCAAAAATGTCCTTATTTGCCAACAAATATTGTTAAAACAACTTTCATCAAGATAGATTTTTAATTACAATTTGCAATATGTCACGTACATCAATTAATTAATTAAAAATAATAACAATATCAATATTTGCTCACACAACTCTTATTATTTCCAATTTCACCATGTTAATGTTAAAATTCCTAAATACGCTTCCCTATTTGATTTAAAACTTTCCCTCCTAAAAATTCAATACTTAGGGCTTACTTATTAAAGATAGTTTTAAAATAATTTTTATAATTATTTAATTATCAAAATGAAATGACGCTAATACAAAATTTTTAAAAAATAACCAGCCGGTTTGAAAAATGTTTTTTATAGAATATAACCTATCAACTTGAATATTATTGAACAATGCAACAAACTATATTGATAATGATACCATGTTTTATCTAATATAAATCAATTAATTATTTAATTAATAAAATATAATAATAAAAATATTTGGTCTCAAAAAACTTATTATTTGGCACTCAACACAGCTAATGTTCAGAATCGTAAATACACTTCCCTATCGTAATTTAAAAAGTTCTTCTTGAACATCAAAACTTAGGATTAAATGTAATATTTATTATTAAAATTACAAGATCTGTTTTACAAAAACTGTTAATAATAACAACATATGTTGTTAAAACAGCTGCCTTCAAATAGAATTTCACTTGCAATGTTATACATTATACAACAACTTTTATTATTTGCAACTCGACCCTGTTAATGTTAAAATTCCTAAACACACTTCCCTATGTGGTTTAAAACTTTTTCTCCTAATGATTCAAAACTTAAGACCTAGAAGTTCCCTCTTCAATATTCAAAACTTGGGCTTAAATATATTATTTATTATTATAATTGGAAGAACTGTTTTACAACAACTATAAACTTGTCAACAGATGTTAAAACGGCTGTCATCAAATAGAATTTCACTAAAAGCTTACAATGTTATATCTTATATAAATTAATTACTTATTTAGTTAATTAATTAACAATGCTACAAACAGTATTGATGAGATTTTGTAAACTAACATAGAGGTAAGCAATAAAAATAGAGTTTCAAAACTATCCTTATTTGCCAACAAAAGTTGTTAAAACAGCTTTTCATTAAGATAGATTTTCAATTACAATTTGCAATATGTCACGTACATGAATTAATTAATTAATTAATTAATTAATAATACTAACAATATCAATATTTGCTCACACAACTCTTATTATTTCCAATTTCACCCTATTAATGTTAAAATTCCTAAATACACTTCCCTATTTGATTTAAAACTTTCCTTCCTAAAAATTCAAAACTTAGGGCTTACTTATAAAAGATAGTTTTAACATAATTTTTATAATTATTTAATTATCAAAATGAAATGACGCTAACACAGAATTTTTTAAAAATAACCAGCCGGTTTGAAAAATGTTTTTTTATAAAATATAACTATCAACTTGAATATTATTGAACAATACAACAAACTATATACATAATGATACAATGTTTTATCTTATATAAATCAATTAATTATTTAATTAATAAAATATAATAATAAAAATATTTGATTATTCAAAACTTTGGCTTAAATGCACTCAACACAGCCAATGTTCAAAATCGTAAATACACTTCCCTATTGTAATTTAAAAAGTTCTTTTTGAATATTCAAAACTTTAGCTTAAATGCAATATTTATTATTACAATTGCAAGATATGTTTTACAACAACTGTTAATAATAATAACAGATGTTAAAACAGCTGCCTTCAAATAGAATTTCATTTGCAATGTTATATCTTATACAACAACTCTTATTACAACAACTCTTATATTTGTAACTCGACCTTGTTAATGTTAAAATTCCTAAACACGCTTCCTAGTGTGGTTTAAAACTTTCCCTCCTAAAGATTCAAAACTTAGGACTTAAAAGTTCCCTCTTCAATATTCAAAATTTGGGCTTAAATATGTTATTTATTATCATAATTGGAAGATCTGTTTTACAACAACTGTAAACTTGTCAACAGATGTTGTTAAAACGGCTGTCATCAAATAAAATTTCACTTAAAGCATAGAATGTTATATCTTATATAAATCAATCTTATAATTAATTAATTTATTAATTAATTAATAATAATGCTACAAACACTATTGGTGAGAGTTTGTAAACTAACATAGAGGTAAACATAAAAATAGAGTTTCAAAACTTTCCTTATTTGCCAACAAATGTTGTTAAAACAGCTTTCATCAAAATAGATTTTCAATTACAATTTGCAATATGTCACGTACATGAATTAATTAATTAATTAATTAATAATACTAACAATATCAATATATGTTCACACAACTCTTATTATTTGCAATTTCACCCTGTTAATCTTAAAATTTCTAAACACGCTTCCCTATGTGATTTAAAACTTTCCCTCATAAAAATTCAAAACTTAGGGCTTACTTATTTCCAATTTCACCCTTTTAATGCTCACACAACTATTCAATATTCAAAACATGGGCTTAGAATTCCACTTAGAGCTTGCAATGTTATATCTTATATAAATCAATTAATTAATTAATTCATAATAATGCTACAAACACTATTGATGAGAGTTTGTAAACTATACATCTTCACAAAACAACTGCCAACAAATATAACTTCAATTTATACGATAGATGATTTACAAACATGCTTTGACAATAAGTGTAATCCAATGTTCCGAAAACTTAAACAACAGTTCACAAAACATCTGTCATCGATAACTTGAATTTATACCATAGGTAGGGTATTTACAAACATGTCTTGAGTGTAAACACATATTACAAACAAC
Organism: Ambrosia trifida; assembly: GCA_028751855.1. Classification (NCBI taxonomy): domain Eukaryota; kingdom Viridiplantae; phylum Streptophyta; class Magnoliopsida; order Asterales; family Asteraceae; genus Ambrosia; species Ambrosia trifida. The sequence goes on from CM054127.1 coordinate 78,518,236, forward strand.
CACTAAAAAAAATCTAATATATCTTTTAATACTCTTCAGAAACCCAAACTAATGTTGCTAATACATAAAAATCAACTTTGATTATGACATCTCTTTATACACCCATGAGTCTTCAACACATATGTTTCTTTCTTGGCAGGAATGGTTGAAGGTGTGTGTTGTATGTATAGAAGAATTATTAATATCCAAAAGATTAACCTTGCATACTCAACATACTCAAGGTGCTTCCTTACATACTCTGCTTGCTACCAGAACAGAAAAAAAAAAGATTCAAAGTTAGATTTCGACTACAGGCCTTCATAACAAATTAAAGATATAACATATTTAACAAACATACCTGTTGACAAGCACAACAGCGGGAACCACAAAAACGGAAGTAGACGCAGACGACTTCCTCAAAAGATAAGCATAGTGGCGTAAAAGCATTATCGCAATCAATGTCTTTCCTAATCCCATCTGGAAAAACACTTCATTGCTTGAGCTAACGCCTCTATCTGTTAACGGAGAAACACAAAAGGTTGATCAGAAAACAAAATGAACACGTATTAAACACTCGAATAAATAAATTTAAAAACGGAAAGACATACCCTCTTGAGTTTGAGCCTGCCAATCTACAAGCGTTCGTAATGGCAAGACTGATATTTTCCTTTGATTGTAAGAATCTTCAAAAGTCGAAAACTTTTTCGACGTAAACGCTCTGGTTGCTAATGGAGCAGACAAAATATTGAGGTTAATGAAGAACATTGAGGTTATTGAAGAACAAAATGGATAAATTTTAATCTTATTGATAACAGATATTAGAATTATTTTACCTGATGCTCGAGTGCTTCGACCTAAATGTAAATATGAGAGAACCATCTGTTACGATTTAAAAAATATTTGAGAGATTTATAAATTATTTGGGAGAAAGAGATCCACACGATACCTTTATATAGTTGTGTAATGGGGTATCGAATTTGAAATTTGAATTTGAATTTGAATTTGGAGCTCAAATTTAAAACCAACAGTCATACAAAAGTCTGTTGACTCAACTGACGGTATTTTAACTACTTTATTAACAACTACTGTCAGCCAAGTGGCATTATTACCACTGTTCAGGCAAGTGGGATTTTTTTATTATTTAATGTGACGTCAGTTTTAGCATCATACACGCATTGGTGGTCACTCTCTCCGACTGACACATCAGCTTTCTAACGCCACTCACGCTTCTCTTATTATGGAAAGTATAGATAGAAGATATAGATTTTATTTCATTTTTTTATTTATTATTTGGTTAGGAAAATAATAAGCGGTGAAAATAAAAGAAATAGTTGAGAAAAAGTATTAAAGATGCAAGAGAGAGAAGTAAAAAAATAATGATTTAATATTATTATTTAAAAGGATAGAGATTTAATTTTATTATTTAGTAATATAGTAAACTTAAACATGATTAAAATAATATGATTGCGTGTATCCCAAGAGATCATTATCTCAAGAAAAATAATATCATGCTCAAATGTTCACGAGCTTTATATGTATATACCATACAGGTCATTGGGATCATATAACCAGAGCTCAACCCCTTCTCCCCTTTCTATAAAAAGAGAGAGAAAACCCTAAATCGATGGTGAGCAGCGAGAGATCTTCTCCGATGAAGATCTTCAAGTTGTTAAGCGTTTATTTCTGCATCATCTTTTGTTTTTTTACACACCATTGTTCATGCATCGATGTAAAAAAAAAGAAATGAAAAGGAGTAAAAATATTTTTAATACAACTTTTGTTATGAAAAAAATATTACATACCAACTTTTTTTTTCAATGCGTTCTAATTCACACATATCGATGTAAACTATAAGCATAGTTTTTTTTTTTGTACATCTATGTAAAAAACACCAGTTTAATTCACACATATTAGCCTTTACATCGATGTAAAACACAACCCTAGTGCCATTGGTTTCTAACATACACAATTTTGTTTTATCAAAATACGAAACAAACTATGACTCCTAGTATTTAACATCAAAGGTAGGTCATGTAGTTCATACACAAAATATCCAACTATATAGTAGATGTTTTTTTAACCCAAAACCATATAAGCCTTTAGTCGGTGTAAAACACAACCCTAGTGCCATTGGTTTCTAATATACACGATTTTGTTTTATCAAAATACGACAGAATCTACGACTCCTAGTATTTAACGTCAAAGGTAGGTCATGTAGTTCATACACAAAATACCTAACTAGACAGTAGATTTTTTTTTTAACCCAAAACCACCATCACAAACTGTACCCCCTACCAAGACAAATATCCATGACTACAAAGTTGTTTTTTCCCTAATTACAAACTTAGTGCCCCGTCCCAAATGTGATTCTTGTAAATGTTTGTCACCGACAGCAAAATATTCGCAACATACCAATTCTTCAAAGCATCCACCTGAGCCTATTTCCGCTTACCATTAACGCTGAACCCACACCTGAAGGCGATTTGGACCCCCATGTCCGTCTCTATGTGTCGCATCAAGTGCACACCGCAGTCAATATTGTTTTTGTGCGTAGCTCACGGCAAATCCAGCCTTCTAATTCTGCACCTCTCCATTGCCTCTGCCTTTGTGTGCTTCACCAAATTTAGGTAGTCCACGAAGATTTTTTTTCTACAATAATGGTAATGTCAACATTTAAAAAAACGAATAATTGGGACTTTTGTAGGAATTAAATTTGTTGCCTACCACTTTGTAAGGTGTCCCCTTACGTGTATAGTCTTCATTGTCGACTACTTTAACCGACGACCTCTGCTCTGCAATGTTATCGATGACACATATATCTTCATTCTTCATATAAAAAACCAGTAGGTAATTGGTGGGTGAAAGAGGATTGACAAGCCTGTTAACCTTAGTCTAATATCAACTATGCAAACTTTTGTATGGACAAGTGCTGAAGAGTTAAAGGAAAGTGCTGAAGAAGAAACTGCAAGTGCTGAAGAGTAAAGTCCTGAAGGTGAACCAAACAAACACCTGAAGAACAACTTTGATGATTTACTCATTAGAAGTTGTTTGGTCTTCAGCAGTTCTGATAGAAGCTTCCCACCGCCCTTGAACTTCAGCAGTTTAGTATTATATTAGTTTTTTGTTACTTTTAAGATATTTTGTACAAGTTCCAATACTATAGCCTATTTTAGTATTTTAGTATTAGATTTATACTTCTTATGTACATTTACTTCTGTCTATAAATAGATGGGTTCACACCATCTATTATATACATAATAGACATTGCAGATTATATCTTTTCTAATATATGAGAACTATTTGAGTATTCACAACTGTTATATCATTTACTACTTTGATTCTCATATACACTTGTGCAGCTTTAGTTAATCATTCAAGAGGGAGCTTTTGCTGATTTATAAAGTGAACTGTTAATTTAGAACAATTATTATTATTCCACTGCATTTACTTTGAAACATTAATTGTTCAAGAACGAACGGTGAAACAACTGATCCAACAATTGGTATCAGAGCTCTCGTTCATCTGATAATATATCAATCTAACAAATTCAGAATCAGACATAGGCTCTTATGATATTCAATCAAGGATAATAGTTCATTTTATTATTCAATCCATCACTTTGAGAAAATGTTAATCAATCAATCTTCTTAAAAATGGATCCTCATAATATTGGATCTGCAAATAAGCCTCCCATGCTAGTCAGAAATGAATATAATACATGGCAAAGAAGGATGGCACATACTTTGTTACAACAAAACGCTGGTTGTTGAAACTCTGTCATGTATGGGCCCTATAAACCCGTGACTGCAGATCTAGAAACTAAAGTAGACAAAGTTAAAGAACCAAAAGACTACACAGATGAAGATTTTCTAAAACATGAGTTTGATGCTAAAGCTTTTTCAATGTTCGCAATGGCTCTCCCAAACGAAATATATGTTGGGCTCTTACATTGTGAGAGTGCCAAAGAACTTTGGCATTGTCTCAAAGAACAGTTTGGAGGAATTGATGAGGTGATTGCCAACACCATGGAAATTCTAGCTCAACCATATGAAACTTTTACTCATGTAAATGCAGAAAGTTTAACTCAACAATTTGAAAGATTTTCTTCACTTATATCTGAGTTAAAATTAAATGGTCAGACCTACACAAACTCATCTATGTAACATAAATTTTTAAGGTCTTTACCAGAAAAATAGGAAACCTCCATAGTTCTCAGGTCATGTTCAGATTCTGACTCCCTAGGACTCACAAAATTACATGGGAGATTGTTAACTTTTGAAAGAGAAGTTAACCAAAAGAAAAAAGTTACAAAATGTTGGCAAAACTGCTGATGACTGTGTTCCTGGTAGTACAACTCTATTGGGACAAGACTCACCACCTACTTCAAATGATTTTGGCTCTTTTGATCACATTAACATCACAGCATGGATCTCATCAGAAAGATCTTATTCAGCTTATGACAATGATGAAAATCAAAATGCTGATAACATGTGTTTTATACTTAATGACTTAAAAAAATTCAGTAGTGGTGATTTAGAGGAAATGGATATTCTGCATCAACTGACCATGTGTAACATCGCAAAATTTTCCCCAAAATTTTAATACATAAAAAGCCCTTATATATATATATATATATATATATATATATATATTACTACACCTTTATCATTAATATTATACAAATGTGCCTAAGTCTTTATTTATCCTAACTCACAACTTATATACATACATAAATGTATATAAATAATAATAATAATAATAATAATAATATGATTCTAAATTCTTTTTTTTTTTTCACATACAAGATTTTTTTTTTAATAAAGCCTTGAGTCAAATAGTCAAAGTCCTAGTCAAAGTCTTAGTCAAACATTCAAAGACTTAGTCAAATAGTCAATTCATCATAAAACCTTACTTTATGGTGTTGACCAATTTTAATGGCTAATTGAATCCAAAACTAGTATAAAAACCCACCTATGACTCATTATACTTTGCACCTCTAAATCGATTGTTTCAATCCGATTAAACTTTCCCTCATACCTTTCTTCTATAGTCTATTACTTCTACAATTGAAGCTTTGATTATATGTTCTTGTAATTGGCAACTTTGGGGCTACACATATTCTATTTCTCAAGACTTAATACTATACTAAGGTGAGTTTACGTAACCATGTTTATGCAATTCTTTATACTTGCAACATTATACTTAAGCAATTCTACATACATGTCTAGCTGTAAACTTTAATGCCTCATGATTTAGACAACAACAACAGTTTCAACGAGTTTCAACATTACATAATCATTAGCTATGGCCAAGCCGGTGATACTCAATAATAGATCTATTGGATTGACAATCCCACCCGGATACGTGTACCTCCTACATAGGTAGCGTGGGTGATTGTTATCGTTCCAACATATTAAGGTGAACCGTGGATGACGGGATGGACCTAAACTAGTCGGAGGTTTGATTATGTCGATTCAACATATCATGTTTATTCATGCAGACTTAAACTTACGATAGACATATGAATTGCTAAACTTTTATACTTAAACTATTTGCTTGACATGGCTTATGTATTCTCACCAACTTCTAGTTGACCCCCCCATTTTTTCCAAACTCAACAGGAAATACTGATGCTTGAAGTCTAGAGCTAGCATGAGGAGATATTTGAAGCTTTGCTTGATTATTTGATGTAGACTTTAATGTAATTAAATTTTTGTAATGAAGTAAAGGATTATTTAAACTTGTGTACTACCATGAGCTACTGAACAATCATCAATACGTGACATCCCGATGTTTCCGCCATCGGTTGGGGTGTTACAGATTGGTATCAGAGCCTTGGTTATAGGGAATTAGGTTATTAGAAAAAAAAAATAATCTAGTCTATAACCATAGGAATATAACCAGTATTTGCTCCTTTTACTTGCTATTCTCTATCTCACTCCTACTTCTTATCCCTACTTCAACCCCTACAAGAAGATTGCTCTCCATCACAAGATCTACTTTTAGACTAATAGGACAAATCCTCAGGTTTAGCCTGAACCACCTTGAGATCTCGTCGAAGTTCTAGATTTTAATAACGAACACGTGCAATCTGGAAGGGTGAACGCCTGTATTCTGAGTTTTCTGTCTAGGACTGGCATTGCGCATATATCCCAATCAGACGAGGGACCCGGATGCCTACCTGGGAATTCTCGGGATGAGTGTTCACTTATAGGCTAAAGCATGTCTTCACTATGTTATTAGAATCTAGAAGTTTTGATAAGTCAACGTTTTCGTTTATTCGTTTTAATTAATGAATAAATGATTACACTCACCTTCCTTAAACTAAGCTCAAAAATCTCAAAATTTTACAGCTTAAATCAATCTCATTTCATAACCATCCATGGATTTCACAATCACACTTCACCTTACCATCTTAGCCACTTTTTAAATATTCAACACCCTACCCAAATCATATAATCTCCATACTATAAAATAAACTCTTTATCAACTATCTTCACATTCACTATCTCTCACAACTTTGATTCTGCTTCAAGAATTTTTCATCATCCTCTCAAGAACTAAATTCATATCCTTCACCTTCTCACACATGAGCTAGTTACCCATTATAACCAAACTATTGAAACTTGATTGTGTGTTGCATCAAACATAATCCTTAGTTATACATGAGGATTCGACTATTTGCCTTATTTGAACATTTGTAACTAGAATTCATGGAATATAAGCTATTTACTATAGACACACCTAGAGTCATTAACCTTATCTAGGGCAACTCTATTACAACTCGTATGCTATACTTGATACTTGATTGCTTACATGTACATATTATCAATTTGCAATTCATGTGTGTAATAATTGGTACACTTAATCAAACAACTGATAGAGGATGAAGTACTTGCTCAACAGTTAGTAGAGTACAAAATAACCTACTCAACGATTGGTAGAGGTCATCATGCCTGCTCAACAGTCGGTAGAGGCCCTACAACCTGCTCAACGACTGGTAGAGGCTATCATACCTGCTCAACAATCGGTAGAGGTTCCTACTCACTGACTGGTAGAAGTATTTTTCCTGCTCAACAGTTGGACTCATTTTTGGATACATGGTTAATCATATTATTTTACATGTGTGTCTAGAGTTATAGAAGGACACAAAACCCTAATGTAAGGTAAATTGGTGATTGCGGTCCGGAACGTAATCATGAATTTACAGGTACGTTAAGGTAGTGTGAAATTCTATCAAGGTTTTCGGTAGTTGACCAATTATAAACCTCAGTTATCTGGTAGTTCATTTAGTCTTTCAATAGTCCATCAACTCATTCCTTTTAGGACTCCTAAAACTTAAGATTCTTATTCTCCTTGCTATTTCAGATGAACCTAATCCAACCCTTAAAACTCACACATATCAAAACTCTTACCCAAATTATTCGAAACAGTTTATTCTGTTACCTATAAATTTATGTCATGCCTTAACTCGAAACTTCCCAAAACCACCCTTGTCCTAATTCTACCCAATCACCTTCAACCCTGTGTTATCAATAAACTTCGGGACGAAGTTTCCAAAAGTAGGGGAGACTGTAACATCGCAAAATTTTCCCCAAAATTTTAATACATAAAAAGCCCTTATATATATATATATATATATATATATATTACTACACCTTTATCATTAATATTATACAAATGTGCCTAAGTCTTTATTTATCCTAACTCACAACTTATATACATACATAAATGTATATAAATAATAATAATAATAATATGATTCTAAATTCTTTTTTTTTTTTCACATACAAGATTTTTTTTTTAATAAAGCCTTGAGTCAAATAGTCAAAGTCCTAGTCAAAGTCTTAGTCAAACATTCAAAGACTTAGTCAAATAGTCAATTCATCATAAAACCTTACTTTATGGTGTTGACCAATTTTAATGGCTAATTGAATCCAAAACTAGTATAAAAACCCACCTATGACTCATTATACTTTGCACCTCTAAATCGATTGTTTCAATCCGATTAAACTTTCCCTCATACCTTTCTTCTATAGTCTATTACTTCTACAATTGAAGCTTTGATTATATGTTCTTGTAATTGGCAACTTTGGGGCTACACATATTCTATTTCTCAAGACTTAATACTATACTAAGGTGAGTTTACGTAACCATGTTTATGCAATTCTTTATACTTGCAACATTATACTTAAGCAATTCTACATACATGTCTAGCTGTAAACTTTAATGCCTCATGATTTAGACAACAACAACAGTTTCAACGAGTTTCAACATTACATAATCATTAGCTATGGCCAAGCCGGTGATACTCAATAATAGATCTATTGGATTGACAATCCCACCCGGATACGTGTACCTCCTACATAGGTAGCGTGGGTGATTGTTATCGTTCCAACATATTAAGGTGAACCGTGGATGACGGGATGGACCTAAACTAGTCGGAGGTTTGATTATGTCGATTCAACATATCATGTTTATTCATGCAGACTTAAACTTACGATAGACATATGAATTGCTAAACTTTTATACTTAAACTATTTGCTTGACATGGCTTATGTATTCTCACCAACTTCTAGTTGACCCCCCCATTTTTTCCAAACTCAACAGGAAATACTGATGCTTGAAGTCTAGAGCTAGCATGAGGAGATATTTGAAGCTTTGCTTGATTATTTGATGTAGACTTTAATGTAATTAAATTTTTGTAATGAAGTAAAGGATTATTTAAACTTGTGTACTACCATGAGCTACTGAACAATCATCAATACGTGACGTCCCGATGTTTCCGCCATCGGTTGGGGTGTTACACCATGCTAAGCATTAAAACAAGCAAATTTTATAAAACGTCAGGTAGAAAATTTCCAGGACTAAATAATCAAACAAAAGTTGGTTTTCACAAATATAAATTTAGATGTCACAAGTGTCAGAAGTTGGGACACGTTGCTAGAGAGTGTAGAAGCTCTAGCTACAACCAACATCAATCTAGAAATCAACCAATCTCCAGTTATAATAGAAATCAAGGATCACATGGAAGTGCTCATTTTTCCTAGGCACAAGCTCCACAAATCCAATACGTGCCACAAATTCAATATGTTCAGATACCTATTCCACAACAGGGCCAACAACAAATGCCTTCTGCTGCTGCTGCTCAACCTCCAGAACCTCAATAACCTAACCAACAAAGTCTGTTCACTTCTGGGTATGTTGATTGGAGCAACCTTCCATATGACACATCTGAATGCAGTCCAGATGCTGACAACAAAGTCTTTAACATAAACTGGGGAGAACCAGATAATGACAAAATGAACTTTGCCTTGATGGCTTTTGAGGGATCTTCCTCTAATTCTGCATTAACACAGGTTTCACATGCTTCTCTTTTAAACCTTTGTTCACATTCATGCAAAGACGCTTTTACTTTAATAAGAGAAACCAATATGCATCTACAGGGCAAGGCCAATGATTCTAAAAGAAAATATAGCCAAATGAAATGTGATTTAGAAAGAAAACTGGATTAAAAAACAAAAGAAATTTCTAAATTGACAAATAATGCTATTAAAACCCAAGCACAGATAAAATCATGATAAAAAACCTAGGAAATGTCATAAACAAGCTTGTTGACACCAAGGTTAATTGTGAAAATTGGGTTGAGTCATGTAGAGGTTATCAAATGCTTCTTAACAAACAAACTGCATCAAATGTTAAGTTTGGCATTGGTTATAACCATACTAAATCACTAACTGATTTCACTCCCAAAATTGCTAATGATGGGAGTGAAATGATTAAAAAAGAAACTTCAGAATTCAAAGAAAGCACATATTATCATCAAAGTTTTCTCACAATGCTGATGAAAGATCTTCAGAAGTTCAAACCTCTGACATTAAACCTTCAGTAGTTGTTTCTACATCAAGAGTTGAGTCTCTGAAAACTACGGAAGATAAAATTGAAAGTACAGAAAATGTCAGAGAATTACCTTCCATAACTACTAACACAGATAAAATGAAAGGAAAGGTAAAACCATGTGTGGTGTGTGGTCTGTTTAACCACACATCAGAATTTTATAGATATAGGAAAGGAAGTTTATTTAATAATAAAATCAAACAACTGGCTGTGGATAAAAAGATAGAAAAATGATTTTTAAAAGACTTATTATCCCAACAAACAACAGTACAGCAAAACCTTTTCTGAGAATAAGACTAAAACTCAACATCAGTCTTTTTCACAAAAGCAAAATTCTTCTTCAGAAGTTAGACACAAACCTTCAGCAGTTTCACAAACTGTTGTGGTTAACAATTTGATATAAATAGTCAAACTTCTAATGACCAAAGTTAATGGTGAACCTCAACAGGTTACCACCATTGCTCCTAAAAGCAAATCCATGACTAAAATGATATGGATTTCTAAATATGGTCCTGAACAAACTGTTACTCTTCCTGTTCTCAAAAGTAAACCTAAAGCAAAAATGGCTTGGGTTCCTAAAACAATCTAATCTACTCTTTATGAAAATGGTCTCCCGAGGTCTAAATAGCATTTGGTATGTTGATAGTCGAGGCTCAATACACATGACAGGATGCAGGTACCTGATCAACAATTTTATAAGTCAAAGAGAAAGATCTTTGTCCTTTGAGAACAATGCCAATGGATATGTGCTTGGATATGGTGATGTATCCTCTGGAAAAGTACAGTTTGACAAGGTCAATCTGGTTGATAATCTGGAATATAACTTGCTGAGTGTATCTCAAATGTGTGATAAAGGATATTTTTCATTTTTCACCAAAACTGTTTGCAAGATCATTTCACCAGAAGGCCAAAAGTTGATTGAGAAGATTATTGAAGACCATACTTTGCCGTCTGCCAGAAGATGTGGCAAGATCTATGCAGTGGACATTGAAAAAGACAAAGTACTGAACAACACGACTTGTTTCTTCTCAAAAGCATCAACTTCATAAACAGACCTTTGGCATAGGAGACTTGGCCATGTGAACTTTAAAACCATAAATAAAGTCATAAAATGGGCTTGATCAGAGGTCTACCCTTGAAGGAATATCAGTGTAAAGAACACTGTGTTTCCTATCTTAAGGAAAAACAGCTTAAGTCCTCCTATAAGTCCATTGAAGAATCCAAATCAACTACATGTCTTCATTGATGACTACTCAAGATTCACATGGTTCTTCTTCTTATTTTCCAAGGATGAGGTAACTAAAATAATAAAATTCTTCATTCTACAAGTAGAGAAATGATATTCTCTCTCTGTCAAAGTCATTAGAAGTACAATGGGACAGAGTTCAGAAACAAAACTCTAGATGACTTTTGCTTGTCTAAAGGGATTGTTACACAGTTTAGCATTCCCAGAACTCCTGAACAAAATGGTGTTGTAGAAAGGAATAATAGGACATTAATAGAAGCAGTAAGAACAATGTTAGCTAATTCAAGCCTACCACTTTATTTTTGGGCAGAAGCTGTTAACACATCTTGTTATGTTCAGAACAGGTTCCTTATCAACAAAAGCCTTTCCAAGACTACTTATGAAGTCCTTCATAGCATTAAGCCCCTTATCTCCTTATTTAGGGCTTTTAGATGTCAATGTTTTATTCTAAACATCAAGGAATCCATTTCAAAGTTTGTTGCTAAAGTTGATTCAGGTTATTTTATTGGTTATTCTTCCACAAGGAAAGCTTACAAAGTATTCAATTCAAGAACCAAGATTGTAGAAGAGACACTGAATGTCAAGTTCAATGAGTCAAAACATGCACTCATTCCAGCACATCATGTTGCACTCTTTAACCTTGACAGTTTTAACTTTGGACCTGAAAAGACTGTAAACAACTCATCTAAACCCACTTATTATGGCGATTAAGGGTGTGATGATGGTCCTCCTTCATGGACTCCCAATACAGTCTGCAAATCAACTCCAAAACCATCAGAAGTCTCTCAAACTTCTGATTCAACAATCCAAACAACTACTAATTCAGAAGCTCAAACTTCAGATGCAGCTCCTAAAACTTCTGATCCAGTCCAAACAGCTAAATCAGATGTCATTAACCTCAGTAGTTTGTTTGAATAAACACAAGAGCCCATTGTTCAACCCCAAGAACATCTGATTGAACATAAAGATCATCCATTGGAATAAATCCTTGGTGATATAGCTTCAGGGGTGCTTCCAAGAAAGCAGCTTTCCAACTTCTACTTTACACTGCCTTCATTTCACAGTTGGAACCAAAGAAATACCAAGAAGCCCTTAAAGACAACAATTAGGTGGAAGATATGCTGGATGAGTTTCTACAATTCAAGAAGCAATAGGTTTGTAACCAAAGAAATACCAACAACTTTCCAACTTCTGCTTTTACCCAAGGTTCGTAATGCACTGTATAATCAAGGAACTTGGTGAAGAGGTACTTGTGGGTGATGTATCAATGTGACACCCGAAAAACTCAGGTTAGCAACTTTTTATCAACTAGTTAGTCTACCTTAGAGAGTCATGCATACATTACACTTAACTGGGTCAGTTGAGTCGAGTTGATGATTCGGGGAAGCATTGGGAGTTGATTTACACTTACGGAATGCCAATGGTTTAATGATTTGGAGGATCATTGGGGGTAACATACGCACACACGAGTCTTGAGTCCCGTTGTTGGTGAATTACTTAAATTGAATTAAGTGACAAACATGAATTGATCCATATATGATGTCAAATGTGTTCATACGTGTTAATATGATTAGACATACTTAACATATGTTAGGATTGAATGTTCATGTCTTAGAATGTGTTAACATGTGTTAAAACGTGTTTAAACAATAAAACCATAAAATGTTGAATGTCTGGTTTCTGGTTTGACCCAGAGGGGGTTTGAACCAACCACCATTACATTCATTTGACCCTCATTATTCCTCATTCGACCCCAAGAGGGTGCAAACTAACTAATACTATAAATACCATCATTTGCAACTTTTTCATCATTTCACAAACCCTAACCGCCCTAAAGTGCTCTCTCTCAACCTCAAACCTGTAGGGAGGAGTTTTTTATCTCGTTTTTCAGATCTTAACATATAAAGACATCCTATTTTATAAACAAGAGAAGAATCAAGGTGTATTTTCATCTAAACCCTTTTTTAATCAATTTTTATTCATTTGTCTCAAACCCCAAAGGTCCAGATCTGATTTAAGGGAGTTTTTATGGATAAAAACATTTCTAACATCTTTCTAAACAAAACCTTTTCATTCATCATGAGTTTTTATACAAAAATACATGTGGTAATGATGTTAAATGATGTTATGTATTATTTGTTGTTTGAGTGATGTGTAGATGACATAATAATGATCTATAACTGTCTTAGATGATGATTTAGGATTATTATAGGGTGAAATTGATGATTGGTGATGTTTTGCTCATTTTGGTTGTTTTGTGTTAGATCTAAAGGCTTGTTCATGAAAATATTGTTGATGATAGGATTAGGGGTTTTCATATACATGATAATCTAAGCATAGTAATCTGATTACAAGGTGATTTTGATATGTTTCCATTTTGGGTAAAGATTACATGCATTGATGTGACATTTCCATAATTTGCCATTTTGTGTAAGTTGTGATTTCGTCATGAAATGGACTGATTTTAGGATAAAATTGGTAGGGTTTTGTGAGGATAGATTAGAAATAATCAACTGCTGTGATTTGTGATGTTTTCGGACTTTTTTTATGGTTTTGGTGCATTTCATGAGTTTTTGCAGCAATTGGGTTGAACCAACTTCAGGGAGGTTGAACCAAGATCTAAAAGGTCGAAGGAACTTCAAAGAAACCCATTCGACCCTCCTTGAGGTCGAATTAACCTAGTTTTTGACTGATTCGACCCTACGACTTCATAAATGCGATTTTTAATGCAAACTAAGTGTTTTATGCATGAACCTTATGTGTAAACTATATGTAAATTTGTGTAACGGGTCACCAACGGGATGTCGGGTCTGTTTGGTGTGCCGGGTCAACGTTTAAATACATTTTCAAACATACTTGGTGCAACACCCCAACCGATGGCGGAAAGATCGAGGTGTCACGTATGAATGATTGTTCAGTAGCACATGGTAACCAAATTTTAAATAAGTATTTATTCCAATAAAAATAACCAAATTTGAATTGCATAATAAAGTCTTGAATGAAATCTAGTACATCAAACAAACAAACGAAACTGGAAACTTTAAATAACTCCTCATGCTAACTTTAGACTTCAAGCATCAGTATTTCCTATTGAGTTTGGAAAAGATGGGGGGTCAACTAAAAGTTGGTGAGAATACATAGACCTAGTCTAGCAATAAGTTTGTATGTTTCAAAAGTTTAGCAATTCATATGTCTATTGTATATCAAAGTCTACATGTGGAAACAAATACACAAATGATAGTATGCACCTAATCAATCCTCCGACAAAGTTTAGGTCCATCCCACATTCACGGTTCTCCTTATAAAGTTTAGGTCCATTCCGCATTCACGGTTCTCCTTATAAAGTTTAGGTCCATCCCGCATTCACGGTTCTCCTTATAAAGTTTGGAACGATAACAATCACCCGCGCTCCCCTTAGAAATGGTCAACGAATCTAGATGGGTTTGTCAATCCAATAGATCTATCATTGTATATCGCCGGCTTGATCAAGGCTAATGATTATGTAAGTTTAAGTTTAAGTCTAACGAGTTTTTGTCTATGACATGTGGCATCAAAGATTTACAACTAGACATGTATGAAGAATTGCTCAAGTTTAAAAGCATAAAGTTTTAAGCATAAAAAGTTGCATAAACGAGGCTATGTAAACTCACCTAGCAAAGTGTTTAGTCCTTTGAAATAGAAGAAATGTGGTCCAACGTTGCCAAGTATTCCTAGGGTTCCTAATTTGGAGATAGGCAATTGTTTAATTGTTAATTTAGATAAATTGTTAATGGAATAAATAAAAGAAATTTAGAAAAATAAATAAATAAAAAGAATTTTTGTAAAATTTTGATTAAAGATGGTTGTATTGTAATGTTGTAAATATGAAAATAATTTTTATAAAATTATTTTCTTAATTATTGATTATATAGTATATTAATATTTATTTGTCAAAATATAGTATTAATGTATACAAATATTAAAATTCATAAACTTTCAAATTAAAAATTATATTTCTGTTCTAAATGAACAAAAATAATTTTTGTAAAATTTTGATGCAAAAATAGTGAAAATGGATTTATTATGAATTACTTATGATTAAAACGGCAACAATTAATTAAAAATACTAATTAAAAGTTTTTCTAGAATTAAAATTTAATTCTGGAACATTTATTGATTTATAAGTTTAAAATAATTTTTGTGAAATTTTATAAAATCGTTTAGATATTTTTATAGAACTTTTAATTTATAAATGAATAAATTTGTAATTTTTTTATATATATTAATAAAGGCTTTTTGAAAAACTAAAAATTGTATAACAAAGTTTATTGTTTATATAACATAGGATAAATTTTGTAGAATTTATACTGTAGATTTAGTATTTTAAAATCATTTTAAAAGATAATACAAGAAATATAAAAGAAAAAGTTTCAAAAAAAAAAAAGAATTGGGTTTTGTGGGGATCGAACCCGGGTCAATTGTAACATTTCGCGTTAAATAACTGTACATTACGGATAAAAACGTCAAGATCTATCATTATTATTCGCATTTATTTATTATTGTGGCATTTTGGGAACCCTAATACGATATTAATTATATAATATACTTATATATATGTGTTAATTAACAAAAAAAAATGATTTGCTTGGGCCGGGACTCGAACCCGCGCCCAAGCCGGCCCAATATACACAACAACTTAACCAACTGAGCTACACAGATACCTTGTTTCATTTCCAGTTTCAATTATACTTATCTTGACCTTGACCCTTCACAGTTGACTTGGAAAGTCAACTGTCACGATTATCTTCCATAATTAGCATCTTATAACTCGTAATTGATCTATGATTAGCATTCCAACGTAATTATCGGCCTGTTATGACTCATACACACGACAATTAGCAATCAATTGATACCATTTTGATCATATACGCGTCCCACATTCAATTCGTAGTCAACGATTGCCATTTCGAACATCCGAACCATAATACTATAAATTGAACCTTGCTGGACCTTCACAACTCGCCAATTCATCTTTCCCAACCCCCAATTCCACTTAAAAATCTTCTGTTCTAGTTGTCTTAATCGCGTTTTGACTTATAAAGTTGACTTGGCATTCGTGATCAATACGAACTTGTAAGTCTAATTTTTTTTTTGTGGGATACATTAATCGGCATGTGTACAACATTAGCCCCATGATTAATTGGACTAATGTTGTGTGTATTGATCGATTGGAGAAATTAGGGCTCGTATGCTATGATTTGGGGATAAACATGATTTCGTATATGTTATATATTTTTAATCAACTGAAACCGAACACAACCACTAGTCTGGACCAAGTGGTTGTGCTTGGTGCTTGCTTAACCGGCCACGCGGGTTCGAAACCCGGGAGCCACATCTATTCTTTTCTTTTTTTCTTTGCTTTATCAACATTATATATATATATATATATTATTTATATTTTATAAATTCATTTTTATATACTAAAACACTTTTAAAATTTCTACAAAAATTATTTTGTACTAACCTAATGAAAAAGTTTAACTCACAATTTTTAGTTCTCAAAAATTTACTTATTTAATATATTTAATAAATAAATCAATTTTATTCTATTATATTTATAAAATTCCATT
Organism: Ambrosia trifida; assembly: GCA_028751855.1. Classification (NCBI taxonomy): domain Eukaryota; kingdom Viridiplantae; phylum Streptophyta; class Magnoliopsida; order Asterales; family Asteraceae; genus Ambrosia; species Ambrosia trifida. Next base: position 78,534,967 of record CM054127.1, read on the forward strand.
AAAATATCAAAACAATTTTATAAATTTCCACAAAATTGTTCTGAGTTTATATAATGATAAACTTTTCTGAAATGATTTTTAATTCTGAAAAATCATTTATTTAGAATTTTTAATCAATTTTTGTTAGTTTTAATCATAATTAAATCATAATAAATCCAATTTTTAATATTTTTGCACCAAAATTTTATACAAATTATTTCTGAATATTTAGAACAGAAATATAAATTTTAAACTAATAATTCTTTAATTTTAGTATTTTTAAATGTTAAAGTTCAATCTTGATAATTAGTTATAAATAGAATTAGTATTCTATTTTAAAGAAATAATTTTGTAAAAATTATTTTTATACTTTAAACACATTTTTGTGACTATCTTAAATTTAAATTTTATAAAAAGATTTTTTGTCTATTTAATTACTAAATTTCTCTCAATTATCAAATATTTTTATTATTAATCAAACGAGTATTTATCCCCAATTCGAAGCCCTAGAACTTATACATTTATAGACTAGATAGACTTAGACATATTTATTACCTTATTATAGGGTGATACTTGACACATTTGGGCAACACCACTATTCAATTTTTCTACAGATATAACATTTTGCTAAGGGGAGTTTTACATAGCCCCTTTTCTATTTATCACCATTTTTGGGGTGAAACATGTTACAACATCATTTATGCAATTCAATCATCAATGTGTCTATGTGTTTTTCTATGTTGCATTATGTCTTGAACATGACTAGGGTAAGCACAATTCTAGCATAATCATTAACATTGATCAGCCGACTGTATACATTGATTGATCGATTGGACTGACAATCCCACCCGGATACGTGCCTCCTACAAAGGTAGCGTGGGTGTTTGTGTAGCATTTCGCGTTAAATAAATATACATTACGAAATAAAACGACAAGCCTTATCATTATTATTTTTGTGATATTTTGAAACCCCAATATTCATACATATACATATATATATATATATATATATATATATATATATATTTATATATATATATAAAGGTTTATAATAATAATAATAATAATAATAATTTTTGATAACACTGATTTGTTGATGTTGTTTTACCCAACCCAAGACCTGAGCCCATTAGATCAGCCCAACAAGGTCTGGCCCAACCCCCTTTATCTGGCCCACATCATCTGGTAAAAAAAATAGAAGAAAAAGAAGTGTCCCACCCGGGTATCGAACCCGAGTCTAGTCGGCCCAACACACTTAACATAACATCAAATGACCAGCTGAGCTACTCTTGTATTTTGTTTTAATCCTAATTCAATTTATATAAAAGGCTTCTTTTCTATTACTGCTGCTGCTACTCGCTGCTGAGGACAGACCCACGAATTCCCCCATCTTCTCCTTGATTGACTTTAAATTGAACATAAATTTGGTAGGAACTGATTTATTGGATCGTATGATGAAATTGACATAATAATACGCGTATTAAACGTATTAACGCGGTCAAAAACATACCCAATTAAGACGAATTACACGTTAATATTTTAAAACTTGGTCAACTTTCCAATTCGTTAAACCCGTAGGTGTTAGTATAAATTGAACCATCCCTGAGACCCTAAAGGAGCCGAAAAACACACACACACTCTCAATTTCCTTTTTCATTCATTATTATTCTTGATTTTAATCGCGTTTTGACTTGGGCTTTGACCGACCAATTCGTATTCGAATCATTCTTGTAAGTGTGATTTTTCTTGTGGGTTTCATTAATCGGTTGATACACAACATTAACCCTATGGTTAATTGGGTTAATGTTGTGTGATTAGATCAATTGAAGATCTAGGGCTCGTATGCTTTGAAATTGGGGATAAACTTGATTTAGCTCTTTATATTTAGTTTTAAGCGAACAAGAATAATCACAACCACTGGTCTGGACCAAGTGGTTGTGACTGTTGCATTATTCTAGGCCACCCGGGTTCGAGTCCCGGCAGTGGCATTCTTTTTGACACTTTTTTTTTCATTAATTCATTTTAAAATCAAATAATTATATATAATTTTATAAATTCGTTTTTAATTATTAAAATCCTTTTATAAATCCTAAAAAAAAATTACTTTTAGTTAATCTGATATAAATGTTCCATCTACAATTTTTAGTTTTCAAAAATTAATTTATTTAATATATATAATAAATAAATCAAATTTATTCTAATTTATTTATAAAAATCTATAAAAATATCAAACGATCTTATTAATTTCCACAAAAATTATCCTGAGTTTTTATAACATTAAGCTTTTTAGAAATGATTTTTATTTCTGAAAAATCATTTATTTAATATTTTTAATCAATTTTTGTTAGTTTTAATCATAATTAAATCATAATAAAACCAAATTTTAATATTTTTGCACCAAAATTTTATACAAATTATTTCTGATTATTTAGAACAGAAATATAAATTTTAAACTTATAATTCTTAAATTTTAATATTTTTAAATATTAAAGTTAAATTTTGACGAAATGTAATAAACAGATTTAATAATCTATTTTAAAGAAAATAATTTTATAAAAATTATTTTTATACTTTAAACACATTCTTGTGACCATCTTAGATTTAAAATTCATAAAAAAAGATTTTTGGTTATTTATTTACTGATATTCTCTCAATTATCAAACATTTTAATAATAATCAAACGAGCATTTATCCCCAAATTCGAAGCCCTAGAAACTTATACATTTGTAGACTTGATAGACTTAAACATATTTATTATCTCATTATAGGGTGATACTTGACATATTCGGGCAACACACGATTCTATTTTTTAACAGATATAACATTTTGCTAAGGTGAGTTTACATAGCCCTTTTTTTTCTGTTTTACATTTTGGGGTGAAACATGTTTAAACATTTTATACACTATCATTTACTCATTCTTACATTGTTGAAACTTGTGATTCAATTACACTATCATTTACTCATTCTATCATTTGACTGTAACAAAAAGACACAGTACAATCATTAACATTGATCAAGCCGCCTGTTTAGATTATAGCGCTATAGGTCTGACAAACCCATCCCCCGCATAAATTCAGGGATAACCGATAACAGTAACAACATTTAACTAACTTGCGAGTTAGTCAACAGTCGACACAAGGTTTGGTTGTACAAAGACGCATTGTTACATGTCGGTATCATACTCTATCATCATACAACTTTGAATGTTGTGCAAACTATTGTTATCAATTATTTTTCAAAAACCTATGTATTCTCACCAACTTTTGTTGACCCAAAATATTTTCAACTTAACATGTTTCAGGTTCTACTTGCTTGAAGATATGTGCATAGTTTTATTCAATTTGATGTACGAAATCTTGTAGAACAATTGTATGTAATTATTTAAATCATTTAATGAAATTTATTATTCACCATGAGCTACTGAACAATCATCAATACGTGACATCCCGATGTTTCCGCCATCGGTTGGGGTGTTACAGATTGGTATCAGAGCCATGGTTATAGGGAATTAGGTTATTAGAAAAATAATCTAGTCTATAACCATAGGAGTTAACCAGTACTTGCTTCTTTTACTTGCTATTCTCTATCTCCCTCCTACTTCTTATCTCTACTTTCATCCTTACAAGAATGCTGCTCTCCATCAGTGGACCTACTCTTAGACTAATAGCACAAAATTCGTCAGGTTTAACCTGAACCCCCCTTGAGATCTCGTCGAAGTTCTAGATTTTAATAACGAACACGTGCAATCTGGAAGGGTGAACGCCTGTATTCTGAGTCTTCTGTCTAGGCTGGCATTGCGCACAATCCCAATCAGACGAGGGACCCGGATGCCTACCTGGGAATTCTCGGGATGAGTGTTCACTTATAGGCTAAAGCATGTCTTCATATGTTATTAGAATTTAGAATCTTTGATAAGTCAACGTTTTCGTTTATTCGTTTTAATTATGAATAAATGATTACATTCCTTATATTACCTCATTCATTTCATTGTGTTTCTTACAGATCATGCCTCCACGTCGCAGCACTCGCAATAACAATGGTGGTAATCATGAGGAAGGAAATAGTAACACTAACCACAACAACAACAACAACAATGGTGTTGATGCCCAACTGCCTGCGATCATTTCCCAACAAATGGCACAACAAATCGCGACTCTGGTTCCTAACTTACTAGCTCAAGTCATCCAGTTGAACGGCAACGGGAACGGTAACGGCAATGGGAATGGGAATGGTTTTCCAGCCTGCACTCTCAAGCACTTTAATTCTTGTAATCCCCCAAAGTTTAGTGGTGAAGAAGGAGCTACAGGACTCCTACAATGGTTTGAGGGTATTGAAAATACCTTCATCAACAGTGAGTGTCCCGATAACTTTAAGGTCCGTTATGCTATGAGTGTTCTTCAAAAACAAGCACTCACTTGGTGGAATGAGGAAAAACGTACCCGAGGAGCTGAAGTTGCACTTACTATGACGTGGGATCAAGTCAAGGAGATAATGAAAGATGAATTTTGCCCACGTAACGAGATCAAGAAATTAGAAGACGAGTTCCACACCCTTGCTCAGGATAGTGGGGAAAACCTTGCCTACAATACCCGCTTTCACGAGCTTAGCTTATTGTTACCCCACAAAGTCACTCCCCTGCCGGTAGCCATCGAGAAGTACATCGGTGGTCTGCCCATGCAAATCCAGGACACGGTGTGGGGAAGGAATCATGCCACATTGGAGGAAGCCAAACGTTTAGCAGCTACCTTAACTGATAATCACGTAAAGAACGGGACCTTAGTTCGGAAAGGCAATAAAACAAGTATTGTAGCCGCGGTAACTACTGAGAATCAGAAGCATAAGGCCAAGGATCCTGATGTCAACCTCACTACACAAGCTTCTAACAAGAAACCTTATACAGGAACCCATCCATTGTGTAACACATGTAACCGACATCATCCCACTACTTCAGCGTGTCGCTTGTGCACCAATTGTGGTAGGTATGGCCATCTAGTTAATACATGTCGCGAGACCCCAAATCCCAATGCCAGCCAACCCACCAACCCTGCTCAGGCTATTAATCCTAATCGATACAACTATGGTCAGTGTTATGAATGTGGAGACCCAAATCACTTCCGTAACCGATGCCCTAAATTAAACAGAGATCAAGACCCTCCAGCTACTTAACAACATGTCCCACCATTCGAACGTTGTTTGCTTTTATTCTATGTATTGACGCTATTTGATCCAAGTAATAAATTCTAATATTGTCTGAGAGTTGTTTACATGGTGTATGCATGATTGTTTGAATGTGAACTAAATCTATACAACTACAATTCATATACTGTGCTTGCATAAACATGTTATCAATTTGCAATCTATGTGTCATCATACCTTTTCAACAGTCGGGAGAGGCCCTGCAACCTGCTCCACGACTGGTAAAGGCTATCGAACCTACTTAACGATTGGTAGAGGTCATCATGTCTTTCCAAAAGTCGGGAGAGGCCCTACCACCTGCTCAACGACTGGTGGGGACTATCAGACCTGCTCAACAATCGGTAGAGTCATAAAAGGATGCAAGACCCTAATGTAAGGTAAATTGGTAATTACGGTCCGAAACGTAATCATGAATTTATAGGTATGTTAAGGTAGTGTGAAATTTTATCAAGGTTTTCAGTAGTCGACCAATTATAAACTTGGTGTTCTCTTTTAACTTCGGGACGAAGTTCCTAAAAGTAGGGGAGATTGTAACATTTCGCGTTAAATAAATATACGTTACGAAATAAAACGACAAGCCTTATCATTATTATTTTTGTGATATTTTGAAACCCCAATATTTATACATATACATATATATATATATATATATATTTATATATATATATATAAAGGTTTATAATAATAATAATAATAATAATAATAATAATAATAATAATAATTTATGATAACACTGATTTGTTGATGTTGTTTTACCCAACCCATGACCTAAGCCCATTAGATCAGCCCAACAAGGTCCGGCCCAACCCCCTTTATCTGGCCCACATCATCTGGTAAAAAAAAAATAGAAGAAAAAGAAGTGTCCCACCCGGGTATCGAACCCGAGTCTAGCCGGCCCAACACACTTAACATAACATCAAATGACCAGCCGAGCTACTCTTGTATTTTGTTTTAATCCTAATTCAATTTATATAAAAGGCTTCTTTTCTTTTACTGCTGCTGCTACTCGCTGCTGAGGACAGACCCACGAATTCCCCCATCTTCTCCTTGATTGACTTTAAATTGAACATAAATTTGGTAGGAACTGATTTATTGGATCGTATGATGAAATTGACATAATAATACGCGTATTAAACGTATTAACGCGGTCACAAACATACCCAATTAAGACGAATTACACGTTTATATTTTAAAACTTGGTCAACTTTCCAATTCGTTAAACCCGTAGGTGTTAGTATAAATTGAACCATCCCTGAGACCCTAAAGGAGCCGAAAAACACACACACACTCTCAATTTCCTTTTTCTTTCATTATTATTCTTGAATTTAGTCGCGTTTTGACTTGGGCTTTGACCGACCAATTCGTATTCGAATCATTCTTGTAAGTGTGATTTTTCTTGTGGGTTTCATTAATCGGTTGATACACAACATTAACCCTATGGTTAATTGGGTTAATGTTGTGTGATTAGATCAATTGAAGATCTAGGGCTCGTATGCTTTGAAATTGGGGATAAACTTGATTTAGCTCTTTATATTTAGTTTTAAGCGAACAAGAATAATCACAACCACTGGTCTGGACCAAGTGGTTGTGACTGTTGCATTATTCTAGGCCACCCGGGTTCGAGTCCCGGCAGTGGCATTCTTTTTGACACTTTTTTTTTTCATCAATTCATTTTTAAATCAAATAATTATATATAATTTTATAAATTCGTTTTTAATTATTAAAATCCTTTTATAAATCCTAAAAAAAAAATTACTTTTAGTTAATCTGATATAAATGTTCCACCTACAATTTTTAGTTTTCAAAAATTAATTTATTTAATATATATAATAAATAAATCAAATTTATTCTAATTTATTTATAAAAAATCTATAAAAATATCAAAACGATCTTATTAATTTCCACAAAAATTATCCTGAGTTTTTATAACATTAAGCTTTTTAGAAATGATTTTTATTTCTGAAAAATCATTTATTTAATATTTTTAATCAATTTTTGTTAGTTTTAATCATAATTAAATCATAATAAATCCAATTTTTAATATTTTTGCACCAAAATTTTATACAAATTATTTCTGATTATTTAGAACAGAAATATAAATTTTAAACTTATAATTCTTAAATTTTAATATTTTTAATTATTAAAGTTAAATTTTGACGATTTGTAATAAACAGATTTAATAATCTATTTTAAAGAAAATAATTTTATAAAAATTATTTTTATACTTTAAACACATTCTTGTGACCATCTTAGATTTAAAATTCATAAAAATAGATTTTTGGTTATTTATTTACTAATATTCTCTCAATTATCAAACATTTTAATAATAATCAAACGAGCATTTATCCCCAAATTCGAAGCCCTAGAAATTTATACGTTTGTAGACTTGATAGACTTAAACATATTTATTACCTCATTATAGGGTGATACTTGACATATTCGGGCAACACACTAGTCTATTATTCAACAGATATAACATTTTGCTAAGGTGAGTTTACATAGCCTCTTTTTTTCTGTTTTACATTTTGGGGTGAAACATGTTTAAACATTTTATACACTATCATTTACTCATTCTTACATTGTTGAAACTTATGATTCAATTACACTATCATTTACTCATTCTATCATTTGACTGTAACAAAAAGACACAGTACAATCATTAACAATGATCAAGCCGCCTGTTTAGATTATAGCGCTATAGGTCTGACAAACCCATCCCCCGCATAAATTCAGGGATGATCGATAACAGTTACAACATTTAACTAACTTGCGAGTTAGTCAACAGTCGACACAAGGTTTGGTTGTACAAAGACGCATTGTTACATGTCGGTATCATACTCTATCATCATACAACTTTGAATGTTGTGCAAACTATTGTTATCAATTATTTTTCAAAAACCTATGTATTCTCACCAACTTTTGTTGACCCAAAATATTTTCAACTTAACATGTTTTAGGTTCTACTTGCTTGAAGATTTGCTTGAAGATATGTGCATAGTTTTATTCAATTTGATGTACGAAATCTTGTAGAACAATTGTATGTAATTATTTAAATCATTTAATGAAATTTATTATTCACCATGAGCTACTGAACAATCATCAATACGTGACATCCCGATGTTTCCGCCATCGGTTGGGGTGTTACAGTTTGTTATTGCAATATAAACGAGTGAACCATGAGCGTATGGGATGTACCACAACACAACAGTCACAAGGGTTGATTATGCACTCGATTTACTTCTAGTATGTTTTCACATATAGACTAGATTTGCCATGACACATGAATTGCACAACAATTTTATTCGATTATCAAAACCTATGTAATTCTCACCAACTTTTGTTGACCCAAAATATTTTCAACTTTACATGTTTCAGGTTCTACTTGCTTGAAGATTTGAATTAATGCTTGAAGATGTGTGCATTGTTTTATTCAATTTGATGTACGAATTCTTGTAGAACAATTGTATGTAATTTATTTAAATCATATAATGAAATTTATTATTTACCATGAGCTACTGAACAATCATCAATACGTGACATCCCGATGTTTCCGCCATCGGTTGGGGTGTTACAGATTGGTATCAGAGCCATGGGTATAGGGAATTAGGTTATTAGAAAAATAATCTAGTCTATAACCATAGGATTTAACCAGTACTTGCTTCTTTTACTTGCTATTCTCTATCTCCCTCCTACTTCTTATCCCTACATTAATCCCTACGAGAAGGTTGCTCCCCATCACTGGATCCACTCTTAGACTAATAAGGCAAAATCCTCAGGTTTAACCTGAACCACCTTGAGATCTCGTCGAAGTTCTAGATTTTAATAACGAACACGTGCAATCTGGAAGGGTGAACGCCTGTATTCTGAGTCTTCTGTCTAGGCTGGCATTGCGCATATATCCCAATCAGACGAGGGACCCGGATGCCTACCTGGGAATTCTCGGGATGAGTGTTCACTTATAGGCTAAAGCATGTCTTCATATGTTATTAGAATTTAGAATCTTTGATAAGTCAACGTTTTCGTTTATTCGTTTTAATTAATGAATAAATGATTACATTCCTTATATAATGTCATTCATTTCACTGTGTCTCTTACAGATCATGCCTCCACGTCGCAGCGCTCGCCTTAGCAGTGGTGACAATCATGATGAAGGGAGTAGCAATCACAACCATAACCACGATACTAACCACAACAACAACAACAATGGTGTCGATGCCCAATTGGCTGCAATCATTTCTCAACAAATGGCGCAGCAAATCACAACTCTGCTTCCCAACTTACTAGCTCAAGTCATCCAATTAAACGGCAACGGGAACGGTAACGGCAACGGGAATGGAAATGGAAACCACAACGGGAATGGGAATGGTCTTCCAGCCTGCACTCTCAAGCACTTTAATTCCTGTAATCCCCCAAAGTTCAGTGGAGAAGAAGGAGCTACAGGACTCCTACAATGGTTTGAGGGTATTGAGAATACTTTCATTAACAGTGAGTGACCCGATAACTTAAAAGTCCGTTATGCTATGAGTGTTCTTCACAAACGAGCACTCACTTGGTGGAATGAGGAAAAGCGCACCCGTGGAGCTGAAGCTGCACTGGCCTTAACTCGGGATCAAGCTAAAGACATTATGAAGGCAGAGTTCTGCCCTCGTAATGAAATCAAGAAGCAGGAAGATGAGTTTCATGATCTTGCTCAAGATAGTGGAGAAAACCTTGCTTACAACACTCGTTTTCACGAACTTAGCCTACTGCTACCCCACAAGGTCACCCCCTTGCCTATTACAATCGAAAATACATTGGTGGCTTACCGATGCAGATTCAAGACACGGTGTGGGGAAGGAAACCTGCTACTTTGGAGGAAGCAAAGCGTTTGGCTGCTACCCTAACAGATAACCATGTGAAGGCAGGAACCCTGACTCGTAAAGGGGAAAAGAAAAAGGATAATTCCCAACCTGCCGTTGATATCAAAACTGAGGCCTCAACCAACGGAAAGTGCTAGGTTAGGAATTTTGCAATAGACACCACTATCCCACCCAACAAGAAACGATACAGCGGGAACAAACCTAAGTGTGATACCTGCCAGTATCACCACCCAACCCAAGTTCCCTGCCGACAGTGCACCAATTGTCAAAGGTATGGGCATCTTGCGGATGCTTGTCGAATCCCTACTACAAACGCTCTTGATGCTCCAAATAACCCCGCTAGAGACCCTCCAGCTACTTAACAGCAAACCCCACCATCTGAATGATGTCTACTTTTAATTCTATGTATTGACACTTTTTGATTCAAATAATAAATTCGAGTATTATCATAACATCTGAGTGCATGCTTGTTTGAATGTGAACTAATTGTTATATCTAAAATCATACTTGCTTACTTGTACAACAATTAGTTAACTACCAAACAACCTACTTAACGATTGGTAGAGGTCATCATGTCTTTCCAACAGTCAGGAGAGGCCCTACCACCTGCTCAACGACTAGTGGAGACTATCGAACTTGCTCAACAATCGGTAGAGTCATAAAAGGACGCAAAACCCTAATGTAAGGTAAATTGGTAATTACGGTCCGGAACGTAATCATGAATTTATAGGTACGTTAAGGTAGTGAGAAATTTTATCAAGGTTTTCGGTAGTCGACCAATTGTAAACCTGGTGTCTTTCATTAACTTCGGGACGAAGTTCCTAAAAGTAGGGGAGACTGTAACATTTCGCGTTAAATAACTGTACGTTACGGATAAAAACGTCAAGATCTATCATTATTATTCGCATTTATTTATTATTGTGGCATTTTGGGAACCCTAATACGATATTAATTATATAATATACTTATATATATGTGTTAATTAACAAAAAAAAAATGATTTGCTTAGGCCGGAACTCTAACCCGCGCCCAAGCCGGCCCAATATACACAACAACTTAACTAACTGAGCTACACAGATACCTTGTTTCATTTCCAGTTTCAATTATACTTATCTTGACCTTGAACCTTCACAGTTGACTTGGAAAGTCAACTGTGACGATTATCTTCCATAATTAGCATCTTATAACTCGTAATTGATCTATGATTAGCATTCCAACGTAATTATCGGCCTGTTATGACTCATACACACGACAATTAGCAATCAATTGATACCATTTTGATCATATACGCGTCTCACATTAAATTCGTGGTCAACGATTGCCATTTCGAACATCAGAACCATTATACTATAAATTGAACCTTGCTGGACCTTCACAACTCGCCAATACATCTTTACCAACCCCCAATTCCACTTAAAAATCTTCTGTTTCTAGTTATCTTAATCGCGTTTTGACTTATAAAGTTGACTTGGCATTCGTGATCAACACGAACTTGTAAGTCTAATTTTTTTTGTGGGATACATTAATCGGCATGTGTACAATATTAGCCCCATGATTAATTGGACTAATGTTGTGTGTATTGATCGATTGGAGAAATTAGGGCTCGTATGCTATGATTTGGGGATAAACATGATTTCGTATATGTTATATATTTTTAATCAACTGAAACCAAACACAACCACTGGTCTGGACCAAGTGGTTGTGCTTGGTGCTTGCTTAACCGGCCACGCGGGTTTGAAACCCGGCAGCCACATCTATTCTTTTCTTTTTCTTCTTTGCTTTATCAACATTATATATATATTATTTATATTTTATAAATTCATTTTTATATACTAAAACACTTTTAAAATTTCTACAAAAATTATTTTGTACTAACCTGATGAAAAAGTTTAACTCACAATTTTTAGTTTTCAAAAATTTACTTATTTAATATATTTAATAAATAAATCAATTTTATTCTATTATATTTATAAAATTTCACAAAAATTGTTCTGAGTTTATATAATGATAAACTTTTCTGAAATGATTTTTAATTCTGAAAAATCATTTATTTAAAATTTTTAATCAATTTTTGTTAGTTTTAATCATAATTAAATCATAATAAATCCAATTTTTAATATTTTTGCACCAAAATTTTATACAAATTATTTCTGAATATTTAGAACAGAAATATAAATTTTAAACTAATAATTCTTTAATTTTAGTATTTTTAAATATTAAAGTTAAATCTTGATAATTCGTTATAAATAGAATTAATATTCTATTTTAACGAAAATAATTTTGTAAAAATTATTTTTATACTTTAAACACATTTTTGTGACCATCTTAAATTTAAATTTTATAAAAAGATTTTTTGTCTATTTAATTACTAAATTTCTCTCAATTATCAAATATTTTTATTATTAATCAAGCGAGTATTTATCCCCAATTCGAAGCCCTAGAACTTATACATTTGTAGACTAGATAGACGTAGACATATTTATTACCTTATTATAGGGTGATACTTGACACATTTGGGCAACACCACTATTCAATTTTTCAACAGATATAACATTTTGCTAAGGTGAGTTTTACATAGCCCCTTTTCTATTTATCACCATTTTTGGGGTGAAACATGTTACAACATCATTTATGCAATTCAATCATCAATGTGTCTATGTGTTTTTCTATGTTGCATTGTGTCTTGAACATGACTAGGGTAAGCACAATTCTAGCATAATCATTAACATTGATCAGCCGACGGTATACATTGATAGATCTATTGGACTGACAATCCCACCCGGATACGTGCCTCCTACAAAGGTAGCGTGGGTGTTTGTTACTGCAATATAAATGAGTGAACCATGAGCGTATGTGATGTACCACAATACAACAGTCACAAGGGTTGATTATGCACTCGATTTACTTCTAGTATGTTTTCACATATGGACTAGATTTGCCATGACACATGAATTGCACAACAATTTTATTCGATTATCAAAACCTATGTAATTCTCACCAACTTTTGTTGACCCAAAATATTTTCAACTTAACATGTTTCAGGTTCTACTTGCTTGAAGATTTGAATTAATGCTTGAAGATGTGTGCATAGTTTTATTCAATTTGATGTACGAATTCTTGTAGAACAATTGTATGTAATTTATTTAAATCATACAATGAAATTTATTATTTACCATGAGCTACTGAACAATCATCAATACGTGACATCCCGATGTTTCCGCCATCGGTTGGGGGTGTTACATCAATGACCAGGTGGAGCTTTATCACAAGCCTAGCCACCAACTGGGCTAGACCCTGAGAACAAGCTTGATTCAGACTCAATAGATTATATATTGTTTTCAAGTGATAATATGAATGCCTTGTATATATATATAAAAAAAAGATGTTGTAGCTGGTGGGACTCGAACCAAGGCCCCTGGCCGGTTCAATCATGGATTCTCAAGTCCACACCATCTGGTCTGGAGGGTTGGGTATGAATAAATTTGAACAGAAAATGTTTTATCTATTGTTTGACTATACCATCTTCCCCAAATTGAAATTAAAAACCCTAATCTGACAATGATTTAATTGATCATCAATTCAGCGCAGAATAAAAACGAAAGGATTGGGCTTTTAATCTTCTATGAAAACAGATCTTATATCACCTAAGAATCGAAATGAAAACATACCGAGTGTTAATTTTAAGCATTGCAACCGTCCATGAATGCACCAAGAATCGATCAATTGTGTGTTTGTATGTGAAAGCTGTTATAGGGGTTATGCAAATTGGCCCTATATATGGCTGTGTGTAGGTTTAATTTCGATGAAATACTCGTTTTATAGCGATTCATAATTGGATTTTTTGGAAACTTAGAAACCCAATGAAACATTGATTAATTGGCCGAAATTAACGAGGTTTATTGCGTGATTGGCTGTATATAATCTGTAATAAAGATTTTGATCGTTATGGAATGTTTTGATTTGGAAAACGAGTACAAAACGCGTAAGATTTGGATCGATTAGCTAGAGGTTTGACTTTCTGTTTGTTGACTGGTTTATACAAGGAAGGTGTTAAGTTATATACGCGTGGAATATGTTCACAAAAAGAAGCATAGCTCAGTTGGTTTGTGGGTTGTGTGGTAAGTTGTTTGACTCGGTGGTGGACGCGGGTTCGAGTCCCGGTCCACATAACTAATTTTTTGGAATTTTTTCATTAATACTATATTATTATAAATGAATAATATGATTATATTAGTCCAAAAATGTTACGAGAAAATTTCAAAACATACTAAAACATCGAGATCCAACGATTTATATGAAATAATTATTAGTATTAGGTGGTTAAAACATATATTGTTTTTGAATTTATGTAAAAATTATCAAAAGAAAAATATATTAAGGGGGATGGGGCGCTACCAGAATTGGTCACGGGTACCCCACTACTAGCACGGTAACACCGCCGCCACCCATGCTGATAGTGGTCCCGTGAACCAAAATATGGTTGTAGTTACCGTGCTGGTTCACGGACGTAGCACAAACCTTCACACAATTTTTGTTTTATGGTTTAGTCTCTTCTTTCTCCCTCTCTATTCTTTAGTTGCAAGGTTTTTTTTTTTTTTTTTAACTATGTTGAAATCTTGAAGATGAAGATGGTGATAGATATAAGGTGTGTATGTATAGATATATGTATTTTGTGTGTGGAGTAGAGAGAGAAAGAGAAAAAGTCAATAGTTTTGTTTGCATCCAGACTTACAAAAGCCTCAAACTTTCAATTTTATAATTTTATTTTCTTTCGTGACATACCAAAGTCACTAGTTTTAATTTTTTATTTTATTGTTATTATTATTATTATTATTATTATTATAATTATTATTATGTGTGAAAATAATTGATAGTGGTGTAAAGAATCAGTGGAGTGCTGCCTATAAAAAAGTGTATCAGTGAAGTGATGTGGCAGTGCAGGATTGGTAGAAATCAGTGAAGTGAAAAGCAAATCAGTTGAGCGTCCCTTTCCCCCTTAGGTAAAGTGGTGTTTTTTATTAATTAAAATTTTGGGGGAAAATATGTGATGTTACAGTCTCCCCTACTTTTGGAAACTTCATCCCAAAGTTACAGGGTTAAGGATGATTGAGTAGGAATTAGGACACTGTGTTTTGGAAAATTTGAGCTAAGGCACGACATGAATTTATAGGCAATAGAATAATTTGTTTCGAATAATTTGGATAAGAGGTTTGATATGTGTGAGTTTTAAGGGTTGGATTAGGTTTGTCTGAAATAGCAAGGAGAATAAGAATCTAGCAAAATACTAAACTTAAAGTTTTAGGAATCCTAAAAGAAATGCATGAGTTGATTGACTATAGAAAGACTAAATGAACTACCAGGTAATTAGAGTTTATAATTGGTTATCTACCGAAGACCTTGATAGAATTTCACACTACCTTAACGTACCTGTAAATTCATGATTACGTTCCGGACCGCAATCACCAATCTACCTTACATTATGCTTTTATGTCATCCTATGACTCTAGACACACACATAGTGCTAAATAACCTTGTGATTGAATCGTATACAATGTATCCAAAAATGAGTCCAACTGTTGAGCATGAAAAAGACCTCTACCAGTTAGTGAGTAGGAATCTCTACTGATTGTTGAGCAGGTGCGATGGTCTCTACCATTCGTTGAGCAGTTTGTTAGGACCTCTACCGACTGTTGAGCAAGCATGATGATCTCTACCAATCGTTGAGTAGGTTATTTGGTACTCTACTAACTGTTGAGCAAGTACTTCATCCTCTACCAGTTGTTGATTAAGTGTAACAATTGTTTTTAGTTTATCACATAAGTTGCAAATTGATAATACATACATGTAAGCAAGTTTGTAAATGCATCAAGTATCAAGTATAGCATGCGAGTTGTAATAGAGTTGCCCTAGACAAGGTTAATGACTCTAGGTGTGTTTATAGCAAATAGTTTATATTCCATGCTTTCAAGTATCATGAATAATCAGATGTTCAAGTAGATAGTCAAATCCTCATGTATAACTAAGGATTAAGATTGATGCAACACAAAATCAAGTTTCAATATTTTGGTTATCATGGGTGTCTAGTTCATGATTGAGAAGGTGAAGGATATGAGTCTAATTCTTGAGAGGATGGTGAAAAATCTTGAAGCAAAATCAAGGTTATGAGAGATAGTGAATGTGAAGATAGTTGATAAAGAGTTTACTTTATAATAAGTAGATTATGTAGCAGTGTAAATTCTGGCGTTTGGATCAAAGGTTAGCATCAAGTGTATGAGAAAACATGATTGTGGTATATGCCAAATATTGTAAAAATTTGAACAGGTTGAAAATGAGTGAGTGTTGGATTAGTAATGCTCTTGATGTTTTGCTTGCTAGTGAACACTTATGTGTTTAGCAAGTTCAATCAGATTTGCACAGCGGAATAAGTATGTAATGTTACACTATCAACAGGAGTTATTACTTCCCCTAGATGTTTGAAAACTAAAGACAAGTTTAATGAGAATCTACGTATTGAATGTGAATCACGATAAATACTCAAACAGATTCTCAGTAAATGAAATGTAAATAACAATAATAAGCTTTGAAGGATTTCCGTTTCAATTAAAATTGATGTCTAAAACAGAGGGATGAACCCATCTATTTATAGACTTACAAATACATGAACCTTGCCCTAAAGCAAGTCTGCAAAAAGTTGCATTCTTGGAACATGTACAAAAAGATAAAGTAATAATAAACAAATAAACTACTGAAACATAAGGGCGGTGGAAAGATTCTGTTACAAGTGCTGATGAATGACAAACTACTGATGAGTAATTTGTCTTCAGTAGTTCTTCAGTGAACTTGTCTGGTTTGACTTCAGAACTTCTGATCTATCTTCTTCAGTACTTGTTGAATCCTTCTTCAGTACTTTAGTCTTCTTTCTTTAGTATTTCGATACTTAGAATAATTTGCAGAAGTATGAATTAGACTAAGTTTTGCAAAAGTGGTTTCCTCAATCCTTTTTGTCCTAACAATCTCCCCTAGATTGATGAAGCCAATACCTTTTCTAATTCCTTATTGTTGTTTTCTTCTGTCATTGACTATCTTCCATATTTCCTTGAACATGGAATTCTTCAATTGATTCAGCTGTTCATCAGTGAGAGATCCCTTTTGAGGTTCCAAATGTTGAATTGTAAGCAAGTCTTGGGTTAATAGATTTCTCAGTTCATTCATGGATTTGTAGGCCTTGCTTGTAAGATCTCTTCTTGTCACCAATACTGAGTTGGAATCAGTAAAGGACCATCTGATTATCAGCACTTTAGATCTGTCAAAATGTGAAGTATAGGGAACCATGCTGGATCCCTGGGATGTTCCTGAGTGTTGGATGTTTTCTATTTTTGTGACTCTCAGGTGGGATTCACTTCTGTCTTCTGTTTGCACCACATTAGGTAATTTAAAAGTAGATAAATGATGTTTAGTAACTACCTTTGTGTGCATTTTGTCAGTGATAGTCTTCTGAATTTGGTAAGCAAATGTTGAAGGATCCCTAAACTGTGTTATTAGAGGTTTTTCTTCAATATCAAAGTCTCCTTGTACAGCTGTGTTGCCTCCTAGAAACACCACCTTGAAACCAGTCTTTGTATTATCCTCTGGTTTTCTTTTTGTAGTTGGTCTTTGTTTGACACCAGAAGTTCTAATTACTGAAGTTGATACTTCATAAGTTTTGAACTTCTCTGGATTTGTAGGCTTGTCAGCCTTGTATTTCTTGTATGTGTCCAGTAGTTTGTCTTCTCTCCACTTTGACACCGAGGCTTTTGAACCATAGTCATTGGCTACCAGTTCTTCAATGATCTCAGCTCTCTTGGCTTTTCTATCCTTCTCTGTTGCAGTTTTGTCAGCAACAAGTTGAGCTCTTCTTGTTAGCTCACCCATTGAGAGCCCTTTGAGTGAATAGGCTTTCATTTTGCTGTTCTTTGTTATAAAAGACACCAGTTGTTGTCTTTTGTCTTCTTCAGCAACTCTTTCTATTTCAGCTTGTCTATTCAACTCTGCTTCATAAGCTTGAAGCTTTTCATTTAAGCTAAAGTCTTCCCTTGCTTCCAAGTTGTTCCAGATCTCATCTTCCTTGGCCTTTCTTTGGGCTGCAATTAAACTCTTCTCTAGTAGTTCTTTGGACATTGAAATTGGAGAAGGGTTCAGCACAGTCATTGTTGTTGTTGTAGGCCTTGGAATAGGAGTTGGTTGTTGTTGTTTAGTTGGTTTGGAAGGCTCTTCAGTTGTTTGTAGGATGGAAGTGTTAACTGCTGAAGTGTTGATAGAAGTATCAACTACTGAAGGATTGTCTTCAGTACTTTCAGAGTCTTCAGTAGTTTCTTCATTATGGCCTTGGGAAGTTTTAGCTTCAACTTCAGTTCTAGAAACATGCCTTTGTTGATTTTCTTGTTGTTTCTTGGCCTTTTCTAGCAATTGTTGTTGTAGAGCCACTCTTGCCTTTATCCTGGCTTCCAGTGACTCCTTAGGTTCCTTAATCTTCCCCCCTTTTGGATTCATCCACTTCTGGAAGCCTGTCAGGTTGAGTAGTTCTACCAGTGAGTTCAGCAAGCTGTCTTGAGTTGTTGTCAATCTTGTTGGACAGCTCACCAAGTTTCTTGTTAATCACCTCAAATTGAGTATTGGTTGACAACTCCAAAGCAGTTGTGAAAGATTTGAGGTGATTGGCAATGAGGGTGTTCATCATCTGGTATAGGGGACCATCTGGGCTGCATAGTTGGTTCAGATCCATGCTTGATGACCCAGGGATTGGGTAGGCATTTTTAGTGAGGGGTGTGTTTTTAGGTGATCTTCATGTTGTAAAGAAGATGCCACTTTTGGGGAATCAGGGATCAAGTGGACTTTAACGTGATCTGGTGTGACCAGCTCTTTGAGCTTAGAGACACCAGGTGCAGGACCTTCACTAGCAGCCGTCAATTCATTTTTGGTGGAGTGTGAATTATCATCCAAATCAATGGAATCATCTGAATCCCTGATTACATCCTCAATGAGGATAGTATCAGTTATATCATGAGCTGGGCCCAACCCAGTTGTCTCATGTACCTCTTGTTCTTGGTTCAGAGGATTTCCTACCTCAGGCATTAAGACTTCATCAGTAGTTGCCACAAATGAGGTCTTAGCAATGTTACTTCTGTCCTCCGGTCCACCACTGGGTGGTAAATTAGTAGTAGCAGCCTCAAATGTACCTAAGGTCTCTATGTTTGGGCTTAGAAACCCTGGTTCATCCTCATCACTTGGGTTAGGGCTATGGATATCCACATTCATGTCTAAGTCTGATGGTATGTCCCCTGTTTGATGTGGTTGTTGGGGACTGACATGCTCTAATGGGATAGTCTCTTTTAGCCTAGAGAGAAGTTTGGCAATTTCTATGGTTTCAGGTTCAGAAGTTTGTGGTAAAGGTTCAGCAGTTTGGGGTAAAGGTTCAGCAGTTTCAAAAGAAGAGTCAATTGGTATGGTTTTCTTGAATTTATTTCTTTTGAAGAGAATTGTGATTGGTGCTCTTGTGGGGATTTGAGATGGATGAGACTGAGAGGATGTTTCAGTCACATCTTTGTCAAGTGCAGATTGCACATTAGCAAGTTCAGGCATCTCAACTTCCTGAACTGCCTTTCTTTTAAGGCTGTTGGGTTTTGGTTTTTGTTGTTTTGGTTTCTTGGCCTTTTTGGGTGAGGGTTTGGAAGATGAGGGTTCCATGGGGACTGTTGTTTGTTCCCCTTGGTCATCTTCTGGCCAGGCAGTAGGTTTATTATGCCTAGAGTATGCTTGTGAGGTTAATGGGTTTAAAGCAGTTGTTTTACCCACAAGCACCTCTTCTCCAAGTTCTTTAATTATGCATTTCATAATGAACCTTGGATACAACAAAAACTTCTTTTTAGAATTGAGGTGATGCAACACCAACTCATTAAAGAAAAGTGTTGATGCCCTGAATTTTGTTTCATTCACAATGGAATGAAAAATAGGATGAAAAGTATAGGGCATCTGATCATAAGATCCAGTTTTTGGACTCAAACACATGATGATGTAATGAAACAAAAGTTTGTACTTAGGTTCAAAAAATTTCTTAAAAATAGTAGCATGTGAGAGAGTACCTTGGTAACCACACTCTGTCATGGTCAAATGAATTTCAGAGTTTGGAAAATGATCTGGGGCATCCACATCATCTAGAGCCAGTCTAATTCCCAAATTTGCCGGTGTGATTGCCATTGTTCTCCCTTGGATGGTTGAATTGAGGGAGATCACTTGATCATTCACTGTCACCATCTCCGCGTTAGCCCAGAACTCATTTAGAGTTTCAGTATGGATAGGAGGATCAATGGTGAGGGCAGTGAAGTATTGGGATTTGATGACTAAATCAATGATTTCGTCGTATTGGGACCAGGCTTCAAGTTTCTCAAAGTAGCCTCTTTGATTGTGTCCCTGTTTTAGTATAAGAGCCATGTGGTTTGTGTGTGTGTGGATCGAACAGTGTTTTTGCAGGTTAAGGGTTTGAGAGTGTTTTTGAGAGAGAAGGAGGGAATTTTGCTTTTTGAAAGGATACGTGTTGGAAAAGGTGTTTATCAGAAGTTTATAACCGCCCTAGGTCAAACTTCTGAAGTGGGAAATGTCTGATTTGCCCTTAATGACAAAACTGCTGATGAATAACAACTATCATCAGTAGTTCCCATTTTCTCTTTAGTAGTTTGTTAACAACTGATGAGAAAGTTTTATAAACACTTTATTCATAACTTCTGAAGATTATTTTATCATAAGTTGATCATTTTTCAGAAAATATTCCCATACTGATGTTTTGTTCATCAGTAGTTTCTCTCCTTTTGTTTTTCAGAAGTTTTGGATTAAAAACAGATGTAAGTGAAAAATAAAATATGTGCAAAAAAAGTAAAAGAAACACTTACAAATTTAGCATCACAAGCATGGATACTAACTTCTGAAATGTTGATGTGTCAAAGGGTTTAGTAAATAAGTCAGCTATTTGATTAGCTGTTGTCACATGCTTCACTTCAATCTTGCCTTTTTCATAGCAATCCCTTATGAAATGATACCTGATTTCAATATGTTTAGTCTTTGAGAACTGAACAAGATTTTGAATGATACTAATGGCAGATTTACTGTCTACAAGCAATGGTGTATTGGTCTCTTTGATTCCATAATCAAGAAGTTGATATTGGAGCCATTGTATATGTGATGTACAACTTGCAACTGCAATGTATTCAGCTTCAGCAGTTGAAGTTGCAACAGATGTTTGTTTCTTTGATTGCCAAGATACTAGACAGTTTCCCAAGAATTGAAAACCACCAGATGTTGATTTTCTTGACATTTTGCACCCTACATAGTCACTATCTGAAAAAGTTGATAACTTGGTATTGCTAGAAGCAGGATACCAAATTCCAAGTGTATGAATTCCTTTCAGATATCTGAAGATTCTTTTGACTGCAATTAGGTGTGATTCCCTAGGAGCTGATTGATATCTAGCACAGACACATGTTGAAAACATAATATTTGGTCTAGAAGCAGTTAGATATAAAAGGGAACCTATCATACATCTATACATGGTTTGATCAACCTGTTTTCCTTGATCATCTGGTTCAACTTGTGTGGTAGGTGTCATGGGAGTGGAACATGATTTACAGTCTTGTAAAGAAAATTTGTTCAATAATTCTTTAACATATTTAGATTGATGTATAAAAGTTCCATTTGTTTGTTGTTTAATCTGTAGTCCTAAAAAGTACTGCAGTTCTCCCATTGTACTCATCTCAAATTTTGATTGCATGAGTTTCTTAAATTCATCACACAGTTTTGTGTTTGTTGAACCAAATATGATATCATCAACATAAATTTGTACATGTAAGACATGATTTCCAACATTTTTAATAAAAAGAGTTTTATCAATGGAGCCTCTTGTAAAGTTATTTCTGAGCAAAAAGTTGGAAAGTGTTTCATACCAGGCTCTTGGAGCCTGTTTTAGCCCATAAAGAGCTTTGTCAAGTTTGTACACCCACTCAGGATGAGAAGGATCCTCAAACCCAGGTGGCTGACAAACATACACTTCCTCTTTAATCTTTCCATACAAAAATGCACTTTTAACGTCCATTTGAAAAACTTTTATTTTGTTGGAAATGTCATAGGCCAGAAATAACCTGATGGCTTCAAGTCTTGCAACTGGAGCAAAGGTTTCATCATAAACAATTCCTTCTTCTTGAGAGTAACCTTGTACCACCAGTCTTGCCTTGTTCTTAATAATCGTACCAGCCTCATCTTGTTTGTTCCTGAAAACCCATCTTGTGCCAATTGGTAGCTTGTTTGGTGGTAAGGGACAGATTTCCCAAACCTGTTGCTTCTTGAATTGAAGCAACTCATCTTGCATAGCTTCCACCCAATTGTTGTCTTTGAGGTCTTCTTAGTACTTCTTAGGTTCCAACTGAGAAATGAATGCTGAGAAGAAGCAAAAGTTGGAAAGCTAGTTTCTTGTGAAAACACCTGATGCAATATCACCCATGATTTGTTCTAATGGATGATCTTTGCGTTCAATCAGTTATTGTAAACCACTAACAGGTGTAGGTGGCTCTTGTACTACATCAAACAAACCACTGAGGTTTATAATGTCTGGTTCAGCTGTTTGAACATCTTCAGTAGTTGTAGGAGCTGAAGCAGATGCTTGAGTTTGTACATCAGCAGTTGTTGAATCAGAAGTCTGTGACACATCTGAAGGTTAGAAAGTTGACTTAATGACTGTTTTAGGAGTCCATGGTGCTGGATCCTCATCATCAAACCTCTGATCACCATAATAAGTAGGTTTAGATGAAGTGGCAGTCTTTTCAGGTCCGAAATGGAAGCTGTCAAGGTCAAAGAGTTCAGCAGGATGTGCTAGAATAAGAGTGTGCTTTGATTCATTGAACTTGACATTCAGTGTTTCTTCTACTATCTTGGTTCTTGAGTTAAAAACCTTGTAGGCTTTTCTAGTGGAAGAATAACCAAGAAAATAACCTAAATCAACTTTAGCAGCAAACTTTGAAATAGAGTCTTTAATGTTTAGAATGAAACATTGACATCCAAAGGACCTGAAAAAGGAGATAAGGGGCTTCATGCCATGAAGAACTTCATAGGCAGTTTTGGAGTGTCTCTTGTTGACAAGGACTTTATTTTGAACATAACATGCAGTGTTAACTGCTTCAGCCCAGAAATACAATGGTAGGCCTGAATCAGCTAACATAGTTCTTGCTGCTTCAATTAATGTTCTGTTCTTCCTTTCTACCACACCATTTTGTTCAGGAGTTCTGGGAACACTGAATTGTCTAATAATCCCTTTAGACAAGCAGACTTCATCCAGAGTTTTGTTCCTGAACTCTGTTCCATTATCACTTCTAATGGCTTTGACAGATAGAGAATATTGTTTCTATACTTGTAGAATGAAGAACTTGATGCTTTCAGCTGCCTCATCCTTGGAAAATAAGAAGAATACCTATGTGAATCTTGAATAGTCATCAATGATGACCAAGCAGTACTTCTTCTTACCAAGGCTCATGATTGTTACTGGCCCATATAAGTCCATATGGAGTAGTTGAAGACATGTAGTTGTTTTTTATTCTTCAATAGACTTATAGGAGGAGTTTTGCTGCTTTCCCTTTAAACAGGATACACATTGTTCTTGACACTAGTATACTTTCAAGGGTAGACCTCTGACGAAGTCCATTTATGTGACTTTATTTATGGTTTTAAAGTTCACATGGCCAAGTCTCATGTGCCAGAGATCAGTTTCTGAAGTTGATGCCTTTGAGAAGAAACAGGCAATGTTGTTAAGTACTTTGTCCTTTTCAATGTCCACTGCATAGACATTGCCACATCTTTTGGCTATCAACAAAGTATGATCTTCTCTATCAACTTCTGGCCTTCTGGTGATATGATCTTGCATGCTGTCTTTGTGAAAAAGGATGAATATCCTTTATCACACATTTGTGACACACTCAGCAAGTTGTACTCAAGGTTTTCAACCAGATTGACCTTGTCAAAATGTATTTTGGCAGAAGAGACATTTCCATATCCCAGCACATATCACTTGGCATTGTTCCCAAAGGATACAGATCCTTCTCTTTGACTGATAAAGTTGTTTATCAGGTATCTGCATCCTGTCATGTGCATTGAGCCTCCACTGTCAACATACCAAATGCTATTTAAGCCTCTGGAGACCCTCTGCACAAAGTAGCAAATTAGTTAGATTTAGGAACCCCAAGCCAGTTTGGCTTTGGGTATTGTCTCGAGAACATTAACAGTTTGTTCTTGACCAGGTTGAGGAATCCATGACTTTTTGGCAATGGATTTTTCATTAAGAGTAATGGTGGTATCCTTTTGAGGACCACCATCAAACTTGGTCATCAGTAGTTGTACCATATACATGAGATCTTTAATCTCAGCAGTTTGTGAAACTGCTGATGATGTAGGTCTAACAACTGAAAGAGAATTTTGTGAAGAAGACTGTTGTTGGGATTTTATCTTTTTCTGAGAAAAGGTGTTGACTGGTTGTTGTTTCTTGGGAGAAAAAGTTTCTTGAAAATCATTTTTTAGTTGTTTTCCCACAACCAGTTGTGAAATTTTCTTGTTATACTGAATTCATTTTCTGTATCTACAAAATTCTGTCTTGTGGTTAAACAGACCACATATTTCACATTCTTTTGCCTTTTCTTTTTCATTTGAAGGCAAATTTCTGACTGTTTTGATTTGTTTTAGGTCATCAGTAGTTTTCAGGTTCTCAACTCCTGATGTAGATGAAACTATTGATGGCTTAAAGTCAGAGTTTATCAGTACTTCTGAAGAACTTTCTTTGTGAGTTTTTAGAAAGTTTTCATGAAAAGATGTGCATTCTTTCTCTTTAGAAGTTTCATCTGAAACAATTTTTCTCCCATCTTCAGTAGTTTTGGGTGAAAAATCAGTTGGTGTTTCAGTGTGATTATACCCTATGCCAAGCCTAACATTTGATGCACTTTGTTTGTTAAGCAGCAGTTGGTACCCTTTACAAGATTCTACCCATTTTTCACAAACAACCTTGGTGTCAGCAAGCTCTTTTCTGACATTTCCTAGGTCTTCTATCATGATTTTAAGTTGTGCTTGGGTTTCAATAGCATTGTTAGTCAATTTAGAATTTTCGTTTGCCTTTGCAGCAAGTTTTCTTTCTAAATCACATTTCATCTGAGTAAATTTTCTCTCAGAGTCATTTGCTTTGCCTGGTAAATGCACATTGGTCTCTCTTATGAGAGCAAAAGATTCTTTACATGAAGTTGAACAAAGTTTTGTTAAAGATTCTTTTGATACCTGAGACAGGGCAGATTTAGAGGTGCAGCCCTCAAATGCCATAAAGGCAAAATTCTTTCTGCCATTGTCAGGTTCTCCCCAGTTGATGTCAAACATTTTGTTGTCTACATCAGGATTGCACTCAGTAGTGTCAAAAGGAAGACTGCTGCAGTCAACATACCCTGAGGTGAACAAACTTTGCTGTGAGGGTTGCTGAGTCTGTGGAGGTTGTTGAGCAGCTGGAATGGAAGGGATTGGTTGTTGTTGGATCAGTATATTGCTCTTTGTTGAACTTGCTAGTTGACACTTAAGTGTTTAGCAAGTTCTTGATGAGTGATAGCACAGCGGAATGTTTATAAGTTTAAAGCTACACTTATCAACAG
The DNA here is from genome assembly GCA_028751855.1 of Ambrosia trifida. Taxonomy (NCBI): domain Eukaryota; kingdom Viridiplantae; phylum Streptophyta; class Magnoliopsida; order Asterales; family Asteraceae; genus Ambrosia; species Ambrosia trifida. Next base: position 78,560,695 of record CM054127.1, read on the forward strand.
GAGTTATTACTCCCCCTGGATTCAAGAACTAATAAATGATAAGTGTTTATTGAGAATCTAAGTATTGAATGAGAATGAAACACTTTGACGGATTCTTAATAAACATGAAATGGAAATAACAATAATAAGTGTTGAAGGATTTCTGTATTAAAATCAATGTCTAAAACAGAGAGATGAACCCTTCTATTTATAGACTTTACAAATACATGAACCTTGCCAAAAGCAAGTTCAGAAACAAGTTGCAACAAGTTGCAGTCTTGGAACTTGTACATAAAGCAAAAAGAAATACTAAAGTAATAAACTACTGATATACAAAGGCGGTGGAAAAGATGTTCATGTAAGTACTGATGAATGACAAACTACTGATGAGTAGTTTGTCTTTAGTAGTTCTTCAGTAGAAGTGTCTGGTTTGAACTTCAGAACTTCTGATGACTTTTCTTCTTCAGCACTTCTGAATCTCTTCTTCAGCAGTTTGATCCTTCTTCTTCAGCAGTTCTATACTTAGAGTATTTTGACAGAAGTGAATTAGACTAAGGTTTGCAAAAGTGGTTTCACCAATCCTTTTTGTCCTAACAATCTCCCCCTGGATTGATGAAGCCAAAACCTTACTAATTCCTTATTGTTCTTTTCTGTCCTTCACAATTTTCCATATTCCTTTGTACATTGAATTCTTGAGCTGGTTCAGCTGTTCATCAGTAAGAGACCCTTTCTGTGGTTCTAAGTGTTGGATTGTAAGCAGGTCTTTGGTTGATAGTTTCTTCAGCTCATTCATCGACCTATATGCCCTACTTGTCTGATCTCTTCTTGTCACAAATACTGAGTTGTTATCAGTAAAGGACCATCTGATGATTGGTTCTTTAGACTTGTCAAAGTCTAAAGTGTAGGGAACCATGGTGGTACCCTGGGTTTCTCCTGAGTGTTGAATGTTTTCAACTTCAGTGACTCTCAGGTGGGATTCACTTCCCTGCTGTTGTTCCATCACATTAGGTATCTGAAATGTTGGCAAATGATATTCAGTTATTACCTTAGTGTGCAGTTTGTCTGTGATGGTCTTCTGGATTTGATATGCAAAGGTGGAAGGATCCCTGAATTGTGTGATCAGAGGCTTTTCTTCTATATCAAAATCAGAATGGACTACTGTACTGCCTTCTAGTAGTACCATTCTGAAATCAGTCTTCACTTTCTCCTCTGATTTCTTTCTTTGTGTAGCTGGTCTTCTTTGAACACCAGAAGTTCTAACTACTGAAGTTGAAACTTCAGCAGTTTGAAACTTCTCTGGATTTGCAGCCCTTGCAGCCTTATATTTTCTATATGTGTCCACCAATCTTTCTTCTTTCCATTTGGACACTGAGGATTTTGAACCATAACCATTAGCTACCAGTCCTTCTATCATCTGAGCTCTCTTGGCCTTTGTGTCTTTACTTGTTGCAAGTTTATCTGCAATAAGTTGAGCTCTTCTTGTCAGCTCTTCCATAGAGAGTCTCTTCAGTGTGTGGCCTTTGTGTCTTTACTTGTGGGCTTTGATTCAGCTTCATAAGCCTGAAGTTTTTCTTCATGGCTTAGATCCAAGTCATCCCTTTCTTCCAGTGTTTTCTAGATCTGATCTTCTCTGGCCTTCTTTTGGGCTGCCACTAAACTCTTCTCAAGTAATTCTGCTGATTGAGAGATTGGAGAAGGGTTTAGCATAGTCATTGTGGTAACTGTTGTAATAGGCCTAGTAGGAACAGAAGTTGGTTGAATAGAAGCAGTTGTTCTGGAAGGGTTAGCAGTTTTAGTTTTGGAAGTGTTAACCTTTGATGGGTTGACAACAACTGAAGGTTTGTCAACTACTGAAGGATTGTCTTCAGTACTTTCTGATTCTTCATTAGAAGTTTGGCCATCAGAGGTTTCTTCATTGTGCCCTTGGGATTCATCAGTCTTTTCAGCATCTTCTACTTCTTGAATAGAGATACCAAATTGTTGGGCCAGTTTTTCTTTTCTGGCTTGATCTTTTTGATCTCTTGCTAGGATAGCCACTCTTGCCTTTCTTCTGGCTTCAAGTGTATCCATAGGTACCTTGATTTTCTCCCCCTTTTTGGCTTCATCAGCTTGGGAGAACTGACCTGTAAGATGAGCAATCTGTTTGCTGTTGTAGTCAATCTTGTTGGACAGATCATTCATCTTCGTCTGTATCACTCCAAATTGGTTCTTCATGGACAGCTCCAAGTTAGCTGTGTATGTTTGGAAGGGATTCTTGATGAGGGTGCTCATCATGTGGTATAAGGGACCATCTGGGCTGCATAGCTGGTTCATGTCTATGCTTGTTTGCCCAGGGAATTGGGTAGGCATTTGTAATGAGGGGTGTGTTTTTGGTTGATCTTCTTGTTGTACAGAAGATGCCACTCTAGGGGAATCATGGATTGAGTGGGCTTTAACCTGAGATGGTGTGACTAGCTGCTTGAGCTTAGATACACCATGTGCAGGACCTTCACTTGTAGCCGTCAATTCAGTAGTTTGGTGTTTTGAAACATCATCCAAATCAATGGAATCATCTGAATCCCTGATTACATCCTCAATGAGGACTGTATCAGTTACATCATGAGTTGAGCCCAACTCAGTTGTCTCATGTACCTCTTTTTCTTGGTTCAGAGGATTTCCTACCTCAGGCATTAAACCTTCATCAGTAGTTGCCACAGTTGAGGTCTTAGCTATGTTACTTCTGTCCTCAGGTCCACCACTGGGTGGTAAATGAGTAGTAGCAGCCTCAAAAGTAACAAAAGTTTCTAAGTTTGGGCTTAGAGACTCTGGTTCATCCTCATCTCTTTGGTTAGGGCTTTGAGTGTCCACATCCATGTCAATTTCTGAGGCTATGTCCCCTGTTTTATGTGGTTGATGGGGACTGACATGTGTAGATGGGACTTTCTCTTTTAGCCCAGAGAGAAGTTTGGCTATTTCAATGTCTGGTTCAGAAATTTGGGGTGATGGTTCAGTAGTTTGGGCAGTGGGTTCAGCAGTTTTAAAAAAAGAAGAATCAATTGGAATAGTTTTCTTAAGTATTTTTCTTTTGAAAAGGATTGTTATTGGTGCTCTTGGTGGGGTTTGAGATGGATGAGACTGAGAGGATGTTTCAGTCACATCTTTAAGAAGTGCATATTGCACAATAGTTTGTTCATGCATCTCAACCTCCTGAACAGCTTTTCTTTTAGGTTTGGTGGGTTTTTGTTTTTGTACCTTGGGTTTCTTGGCCTTTGGTGGAGTAAGTTTGGAAGATGAGGGTTCCATGGGGACTGGTTCTGGTTCCCCTTGGTCATCTTCTGGCTAGGCAGCCTGTTTGTTGTGCTTTGAGTATGCTTGTGAGGTTAAGGGTTTTAAAATTTCAATTTTACCCACAAGCACCTCATTACCCAGTTCAATTATTATGCATTGCATGATGAACCTTGGATATAACAAAAACTTTTTCTTAGTGTTATTGTGATGTAACACCAACTCATTAAAGAAAAGTTTTGATGCCCTGGAATTTGTTTCATTCACAATGGAATGAAAGATTGGTTGAAAGGTTGAGGGCATCTGGTCATAAGACCCTGTTTTAGACTCAAGTACATAATTATATAATGAAACAAAAGTTTATATTTTGTTTCAAAATACTTTTTAAAGATAGTAGCTTGTGAGAGAGTACCTTGATAACCACACTCAGTCATGGTTAGGTGGATTGCAGAGTTGTCAAACTTTTCAGGGGCATTCACATCATTCAACCCCAGTATGTTTGCAAGTATGGCCGGTGTGATGGCCATTTGTCTCCCTTTAATTGTTGAGTTGAGAGAGATAACCTCATCATCCACCATCACTGTCTCAGCATTAGCCCAGAACTCATTGAAAGTTTCAGGATGTATTGGTGGGTCTATTGTGAGAGCGGTGAAATATTGGGATTTGACGACGAGATCAATGATCTCATCATATTGGGACCAGCCTTCTTGTTTTTCTAAGTAGGCTCTGAGATTGTGTCCCTGTTTAAGAACTAAAGCCATGTGGTTTTGTGTGTGTTGATGAATCGAACAGTGTTTATGTTGCAGGTTCAGGGGTTTGAGAGGTTTCTTGAGAGAGAAGGAGGGAATTTTTGTTTTTGAATGGATAAGTGTTGAAAAAAGATATTTATCAGAAGTTTTTAACCGCTTGGATCTTCTTTATTAGAAGTTTTAAACCGCCTAGGTTAAAAACCTCTTTATCAGAAGTTTTAAACCGACTAGGTTAAACTTCTGATGATGGGAAAAGTCTGAATTGCCCTTTTTGACTAAACTGCTGATGAAGAATTATCTTCATCAGTAGTTCCCATTTTCTTTTCAGCAGTTTTGAACAGCTGATGAGAAATACTTTATAAATACTTTATTCATAACTTCTGAAGGTTGTTTTATCAGAAGTTAATCACTTTTTTAGAAAATATCCCCATACTGATGTTTTGTTCATCAGTAGTTTCTCTCTTTTCAGAAGTTTTTCAAGTTTTTGAAAACAGATGTATGTGAAGAATAAAAAATTTGTGCAGAAAATTAAAGAGAAACACTTACAAATTTAGCATCCCTAGCATGGATACTAACTTCTGAAATGTTAATGTGTCAAGGGGTTTAGTGAATATGTCAGCTATTTGATTAGCTGTTGCTACATGTTTCACTTCAATCTTGCCTTTTTCATAGCAATCTCTTATGAAATGATACCTGATTTCAATGTGTTTAGTCTTTGAAAACTAAACAGGATTTTGAATGATGCTAATGGCAGATTTGCTGTCTACAAGCAATGGTGTCTTGGTCTCTTTGATTCCATAATCAAGAAGTTGATATTGGAGCCATTATATCTGTCATGTACAACTTGCAGCTGCAATGTATTCAGCTTTAGCAGTTGAAGTTGCAACAGATGTTTGTTTCTTTGATTGCCAGGACACTAGACAGTTTCCCAAGAATTGACAACCACCAGATGTTGATTTTCTTGACATTTTACACCCTGCATAGTCACTATCTGAAAAAGCTGATAACTTGGTATTGCTTGAAGCAGGATACCAAATTCCAAGTGTTGGAGTTCCTTTCAGATATCTGAAAATTCTTTTGATTGCAATAAGGTGTGATTCCCTAGGAGCTAATTGATATCTAGCACAGACACATGTTGAAAACATAATATCTGGTCTAGAAGCAGTTAGATATAAAAGGGAACCTATCATACATCTATACATGGTTTGATCAACCTGTTTTCCTTTATCATCTGGTTCAACTTGTGTGGTTGGTGTCATGGGAGTGGAACATGATTTACAGTCCTGTAAAGAAAATTTGTTTAATAATTCTTTAACATATTTTGATTGATGTATAAAAGTTCCATTTATTTGTTGTTTAATCTGCAGTCCCAGAAAGTACTGCAGTTCTCCCATTGTACTCATCTCAAATTTTGATTGCATGAGTTTCTTAAATTCATCACACAATTTTGTGTGTGTTGAACCAAAAATGATATCATCAACATATATTTGAACAAGTAAGACATGATTTCCAACATGTTTTATGAAAAGAGTTTTATCAATGGCACCTCTTGTGAAGTTATTTTTGAGTAAAAAGGTTGAAAGTGTATCATACCAGGCTCTTGGAGCCTGTTTGAGCCCATAAAGAGCTTTGTCTAGTTTGTACACCCACTCAGGATGAGAAGGATCCTCAAACCCATGTGGCTGACAAACATACACTTCCTCTTTTATCTTTCCATACAAAAATGCACTCTTGACATCCATTTGATAAACTTTTATTTTGTTGGAAATGGCATAGGCCAGAAATAACCTGATGGCTTCAAGCCTTGCAACTGGAGCAAAGGTTTCATCATAGTCAATTCCTTCTTCTTGAGAGTAACCTTGTACTACCAGTCTTGCCTTGTTCTTTATTATAATACCAGTTTCATCTTGTTTGTTCCTGAAAACCCATCTTGTGCCAATTGGTTGCTTGTTTGGTGGTAGGGGACAGATTTCCCATACCTGTTGCTTGTTGAATTGAAGCAATTCATCTTGCATTGCCTGCACCCAATTGTTGTCTTTGAGGGCTTCCTGGTACTTCTTTGGTTCCAACTGTGAAATAAATGCTGAGAATAGACAAAAGTTGGAAAGCTGGTTTCTTGTAAGAACACCTGATGCAATATCACCCATGATTTACTCAAGTGGATGGTCTTTGTGTTCGATCAGTTGTTGTAAACCACTGACAGGTGTTGGTGGCTCATGTTCTTGAAACAAACTACTGAGGTCTATTATATCTGGTTCAGCAGTTTCAGTGTCTTCAGTAGTTGTAGGTGCTGAAGCAGATGTTTGAGTTTGTCCTTCAGTATTTGTTGAATCAGAAGTTTGTGAAATTTCTGATGGTTTTGAAGTTGACTTAATGACTTTTTGAGGAGTCCATGTTGCTGGATCCTCATCATCAAACCTTTGATCACCATAATAAGTAGGTTTGGATGAAGTGACAGTCTTTTCATGTTCAAAATGGAAGTTGTCAAGGTCAAAGAGTTCAGCAGGATGTGCTGGAATGAGAGTGTGTTTTGACTCATTGAACTTGACATTCAGTGTTTCTTCTACTATCCTGGTTCTTGAGTTAAAAACCTTGTAGGCTTTTCTAGTTGAGGAATAACCAAGAAAGTAACCTGAGTCAACTTTTGTAGCAAACTTTGAAATAGATTCCTTAATGTTCAAGATGAAACATTGACACCCAAAAGCCCTGAAAAAGGAGATAAGGGGCTTCATGCCATGAAGAACTTCATAGGCAGTCTTTGAATGTCTCTTGACAATAAGAACTCTATTTTGAACATAACATGATGTGTTAACTGCTTCTGCCCAGAAGTATAAAGGTAGGCCAGAATCAACTAACATTGTTCTTGCTCCTTCTATTAAAGTTCTGTTCTTCCTTTCTACCACACCATTTTGTTCAGGAGTTCTGGCAACACTGAATTGTCTAATAATCCCTTTAGACAAACAGAATTCATCCAGAGTTTTGTTCCTGAACTTTGTCCCATTATCACTTCTAATGGTTTTGACAGGTAGAGAGTATTGCTTCTCTAGTTGTAGAATGAAGAACTTGATGATTTCAGCAGCCTCATCCTTGGAAAATAAGAAGAATACCCATGTAAATCTTGAGTAGTCATCAATGATGACTAAGCAGTACTTCTTCTTACCAAGGCTCATGATTTTTACAGGCCCAAATAAGTCTATATGGAGTAGTTGAAGACATGCAGTTGTTTTTGATTCTTCAATAGACTTATAAGAGGACTTATGCTGTTTTCCCTTTAAACAGGATACATAGTGTTCTTGACACTGGTATACTTTTAAGGGTAGACCTCTGACCAAGCCCATTTTTGTGACTTTATTTATGGTTTTAAAGTTCACATGGCCAAGTCTCCTGTGCCAGAGATCAGTTTCTGAAGTTGATGCCCTTGAGAAAAAACAGGCAGTGTTGTTCAGTACTTTGTCTTTTTCAATGTCCACTGCATAGACATTGCCACATCTTTTGGCTATTAACAAAGTATGATCTTCAATGATCTTCTCTATCAACTTCTGGCCTTCTGGTGATATAATCTTGCATGCTGTCTTTGTGAAAAAGGAAGAATATCCTTTATCACACATTTGTGACACACTCAGCAAGTTGTACTCAAGGTTTTCAACCAGATTGACATTGTCAAACTGTATTTTGCCAGAGGAGACATTGCCATGTCCTAGCACATATCCCTTAGCATTGTTCCCAAAGGATACAGATCCATCTCTTTGACTGATAAAATTGTTTATCAGGTATCTGCATCCTGTCATGTGCATTGAGCCTCCACTGTCTACATACCAAATGCTATTTAAGCCTCTGGAAACTCTCTGCACAAGATAGCAAATTAGTTAGATTTAGGAACCCAAGCCAGTTTGGCTTTGGGTTTGCTCTTGAGAACATTTCCAGTTTGTTCTTGACCAAGTTTAGAAATCCATGTCTTTTTGGCAATGGATTTTGCATTAAGAACAATGGTGGTATCCTTTTGAGGACCACCATCAACTTTGGTCATCAGTAGTTGTACCAAGTTCATAAGATCTTTAATCTCAGCAGTTTGTGAAACTGCTGATGATTTAGGTCTAACTACTGAAAGAGAATTTTGAGAAAAAGACTTTTGTTGAGATTTTGTCTTTTTCTGAGAAAAGGTTTTTGCTGGTTGTTGTTTTTTGGGGGAAAAAGTTTTTACATAATCATTTTTTATTTGTTTTCCCACAACCAGTTGTTGATTTTTCTTTTTGAACTGAATACCCTTTCTATATCTGCAAAATTCTGTTTTGTGGTTGAACAGACCACAAATTTCACATTCTTTTGTCTTCTCTTTCAAAGACCAGTCTCTGACTGTTTTGATTGGTTTTAGGTCATCAGTAGTTTTCAGGTTCTCAACTCCTAATGTAGTTGAAACTACCGATGGCTTAAAGTCAGATTTAATCAGTACTTCTGAAGAACTTTCTTTGTGTGATTTTAGAAACTTTTCATGGAAAGATGTGCATTCTTCCTCTTCAGAAGTTTCATCTGAAACAATTTTTCTCCCATCTTCAGTAGTTTTGGGAGAGAAATCTGTTGGTGTTTCAGTATGATTGTACCCTATACCAAACCTAACATTTGAAGCACTTTGTTTGTTTAGCAATAGTTGGTACCCCTTACAAGATTCCACCAATTTTTCACATGTGACCTTGGTGTCAGCAAGCTCTTGTCTGACATTCCCTAGGTCATTAATCATGATTTTAATTTGTGCTTGGGTTTCAATAGCAGAGTTAGATAATTTAGAAACTTCTTTTGTTTTTGCAGAAAGTTTTCTTTCTAAATCACATTTCATCTGAGTGAATTTTCTCTCAGAATCATTTGCTTTTCCTTGTAAGTGCACATTTGTCTCTCTTAAGAGAGCAAAAGATTCTTTGCATGAATTTGAACATAGTTTTGTCAAAGATACTTTTGATACCTGTGACAAAGCAGATTTTGAGGAGCATCCCTCAAATGCCATTAAGGCAAAGTTCTTTCTGCCATTGTCAGGCTCTCCCCAGTTGATGTCAAACATTTTGTTGTCTGCATCAGGATTGCACTCTGTGGTGTCAAAAGGAAGACTGCTCCAGTCAACATACCCTGAAGTAAATAGACTTTGTTGAGAGGGTTGTTGTTGCTGTGGAGGTTGTTGAGCAGCTGGAAAGGGAGGGATTGATTGTTGGCTCTGCATCTGTTGAGCAGGCATCTGTACATATTGTACTTGTGGCACATATTGGTGTTGTGGAGCTTGTGCCTGTACAAAATGTGCACTCCCTTGTGTTCCATTATTCCTGTTATAATTGGGGTTAAAATTGTTTCCAGACTGAGATTGGTTAAAGCCAGAGCTTCTACATTCTCTAGCAAAGTGTCCCAACTTTTGACACTTGTGACATCTAAGTTTAGATTTGTCAAAACCAAATTTTGTAGAACTGTTAAGTCCTGGAAATTTCCTTCTTGACCTTTTGTAAAATTTATTTGTTTTTAAACTTAACATGGCCAGTTGGTGCAAAATATCCATTTCTTCTAGGTCATCACTGCTGAAACTATTTAAGTCACCCATGATAAAACACATGTTATCAGCAGTTTGACCAAAGTCATTATTGTCATAACCTGGGAATGATCTTTCAAATGAGATCCCAGCAGTTATGTCAATGTGGTCAAAAGATCCAAAACTATTTGAACAAGTTGGTGAGTCTTGTCCCAATAGTGCTGTACTACCAGGTAGATAGTCATCAGCAGTTTTGCCAGAATTTTGTAACTTTTTCTTTTGATCAATTTCTCTCTCAAAAGTAAGTAATCTCCCATGAAGTTTTGTAAGAGTGAGGGAGCTAAAGTCTGGTGAAGATCTTAAGACTATTGGGTATGTTTCCCATTTATCAGGTAAAGACCTTAAAAATCTATGAAGCATAGATACAGTTGTGTAGGTCTGACAATTTAGCTTTAGCTCAGATATTAATGAGGAGAATCTTTCAAATTGTTGTGTTAAAGTTTCCCCATTAATGTGAGCAAAAGTTTCATATTGTTGAGCCAAGATTTCTCTGGTGTTGGCAATCACCTCTTCAGTTCCTCCAAACTGTTCTTTTAGGCAGTCCCAAAGCTCTTTGGCACTATCACAATGTAATAGGCCAGAGTAGATTTCATTTGGGAGTGCCATTGCCAACATAGAGAAAGCTTTTGCATCAAGCTCAAGTTTTAGGAAATCATCATCAGTATAGTCTTTTGGTTCTTTTGGAATCTCTTCCTTAGTTTCAAGATTTATATTTACTGGTTTATGAGGACCATATATCACAGATCTCCAACAACCTGTGTTGGTCTATGACAAGGTATATGCCATTCTCTTTTGCCATATGTTATATTCATTTCTTACAAGCATGGCAGGTTTAGTGGCAGAACCAGTATTATGAGGATCCATTTTAAAGAGTATGGATTTGTCAAATAACTCTTAAAGTGATGGATGTTGATAAAAGTGAGCTTATAATCCTTTATTGAATATCAATAAGAGCCTGTGTCTGATTCTCAATGTGTTAGATTGATATGTGATCAGATAAACCAGCGCTATGATACCAATTGTTGGATCAGTATATTGCTCTTTGTTGAACTTGCTAGTTGACACTTAAGTGTTTAGCAAGTTCTTGATGAGTGATAGCACAGCGGAATGTTTATAAGTTTAAAGCTACACTTATCAACAGGAGTTATTACTCCCCCTGGATTCAAGAACTAATAAATGATAAGTGTTTATTGAGAATCTAAGTATTGAATGAGAATGAAACACTTTGACAGATTCTTAATAAACATGAAATGGAAATAACAATAATAAGTGTTGAAGGATTTCTGTATTAAAATCAATGTCTAAAACAGAGGGATGAACCCTTCTATTTATAGACTTTACAAATACATGAACCTTGCCAAAAGCAAGTTCAGAAACAAGTTGCAACAAGTTGCAGTCTTGAAACTTGTACATAAAGCAAAAAGAAATACTAAAGTAATAAACTACTGATATACAAAGGTGGTGGAAAAGATCTTCATGTAAGTACTGATGAATGACAAACTACTGATGAGTAGTTTGTCTTTAGTAGTTCTTCAGTAGAAGTGTCAGGTTTGAACTTCAGAACTTCTGATGACTTTTCTTCTTCAGCACTTCTGAATCTCTTCTTCAACAGTTTGATCCTTCTTCTTCAGCAGTTCTATACTTAGAGTATTTTGACAGAAGTGAATTAGACTAAGGTTTGCAAAAGTGGTTTCACCAATACTTTTTGTAGATGCATTTTGCGACTAATGATTGGATAGGCATAATTAACATATGTTAAAGACTGGTCGAAGGTAGATAAAAGGGGCGAATGTAGAAAGATATGGGCGAAGGTAGATTGATAGTGGACGAAGGTACAAGGTTACTGATCAGAAGAACACATTCGTACCATAGTAGTGGGCGAATGTGGAAAAGTTCCACATTCGACCAGTGCTAATGGGCGAACGTGCAGCATCTATATATAGTATTTGTGTTTTTGTGAATATTATAGAGTTGTCATTTGTGTATGTGTTCAGGTCAGGTTTCAGGTCATTTTGTGAAAGTGTATGTTTGATCTAGATTAACGTGTAAGTCGTTGTAAAAGCTTATTTGACAAAAGTTAATCTATGAAAAGATGTTGAAAATGATCTTGATTGTGTTTTGATTAGAGTTTCATCAATTTGTTCAGAACTAGGGTTTCCGCACTTGGTTTTGTGACTTGTATGATCATATAATCCTGTTTTAGTTAAAATCTTTCGCTTACAAAGTGGTATCAGAGCCATACGGATCATACAACAACAAATTTGATAAACTCAGAGCTGATTTGGACATGTTTTTTATCAAAATACATCTGTTTTTGCATAAACATGGTTTATGAGTGTTTTTGATTGATTTAGAGTTGAATTAGTGGTTAAAATCAAGTTTTCCAAGAATTAAAGTTGCTCCAAATCAATTCCGAAGCATAACCTGATTAAGATCATTCAAATCCACAAATTTTTGAAAATCTGAGATCAAAATAACCGTTTTTCAAAGTGTAACCGTTTTTCAAAAGTGTGATCTGGGCAAAATGGGCGAACCTGGAATCTGAGTGGTCGAACCTGAGTGTGTTTGGGCGAACCTGAGTAGTATTTTGGTCGAACCTGAAAATTGTTATTGAAGTTTTCACTTTCGGGTAAACTTTTCCACATTCGACCGGTTCAATTTGGGCGAAAGTGGAAGTGTGTTAGATTGTTTTTACTTTCTGGTGAATTCTACTTTCGGGTGTTACTGTTTGGGCGAATCTAGAATCAGTAGGGACGAAAGTGATAAATTTCGGGCGAACCTAGGACATTTTGGGCGAACCTAGACCTTAGTTTTTGGAAAATTTTCTAAGTGTTGAAGTTTTCTAAGTTCGTGATCATGTGGCATTTTCAAAATACTCCGAAACCAGCAACGACACAACCACAACAGCAAACGATGGACCCATGGACAGTGGCAGCACAAAAGATGAACACACAGTCTTCGCAACCGATTAACTACATGGCAACGACGAGCTCGATGCCTCAAAGCGTAGCACATCCAGCACCACAATCTGACTACTGGGGAGTAGCAGCAGCGATGGTAAATACTCAAACTACTAATGCTATTTCTACTTTGATTAAAGATTTGTCTTCAGGTAGCGGGAATCGGCCACCAAAGCTCATGGAGATGCAAGAATATAATCAGTGGCATACCATGTTCAAAATCCACTTGGAAGGCATGGGAGTAGAAGGAGCAGAGGCATGGAGAATGATTGCTACAGGTTACACACCACCAGTGTTGGAGAATACCGGTGAACCAGTTCCATTGGAGAGTATGTCTGAGGAGGAGAAAAAGAAATTTGCGGTGGAGAAGAAAGCTTTTTCCCAATTGACACAGGCAATCACAAGCGACCTGTTGCATTAGTTTGGGACATGCACCACATCTAAGCAACTATGGGACAAGCTTAAAAGGAAGCATGATGGTAATGAGAAGACTCGAAGCTTGAGGATGGAAGAATTGATAAAGGAGTTTGAGAATTTTTCTTACATTAACAATGAAACTTTAAAAGAATTAACTCCTAGATATATGCATTTGCTATCTGAATTGTCTAGTTATGGTGTACAGATTCCTATGACTAAGCAGGTGGATAAGTTTGCAGATGCTCTACCACCTCAATGGGATCAGCATGTGGAAGTTCTCAGAGAGAAGGATGCTTACCAGTTCTGGACTATTTCAGAGTTCATTGAGAAGCTGGAAAACAAAGAGATGGAGGATAGGAGGAAAGCTAGAAGATCACAGATTCCTCAGAATCCTAGCTTATATTTTGGAGGCACTTCAGTTCCAGTCAGTAACTCAAGTTCAGGAGGTGTTGCACCACATGTTGCTTGCATTTCCAATGTTATGGAATCACCAAAACCAACCACAAACTACATGACACAACCATCATCCTACTCACAACCATCATACACACCATCACAATACAACAATTCCTACATTTCACCACTCTCCCCAATGCAACAAGCAGGTTTCTACACTGCTAGCCAATCACAACAACCAATGAACCAAGTTACTCAACCTAATCAACATCAGGTGGTTTTGGAGACTTCTAACTTGGGCAATGTGACAGTGGAAATTGCTCAACAACATATTGCACTAGTCTCAGCAATGGTTTCATCCTACAATGGACTTGTTGCTAGTCAAATTGGGAATAACAACTTAACCAATGAGGACTATGCACAGATCGACAAGGAAGAGATGGAACTCATTGATATTCAATGGGCTTTTGCAAGCATCATGAGAAGAGCAACAGAGTTTATTGAGAAAACAGGTAGAACAGATTTGGCAACTTCTCCCAACACAACCTACGGGTTCAACAAGGAGAAAGTTACTTGTTTTAACTGTGGAGAGAAAGGTCACTTTAAAAGAGAATGCACCCAGCCACCAAAACAAGGTAATAGAAACCCATTCAATGCAAACTACCAGAACCGTCAACAACAAAACCAAGTTTCTTACCAAAATAACAACAACTACCAAAACCGACAGAACAACTTTAACAACCAAAACAGACAACCAAACACATCAAACCAGATTCAAAACCAATCTCCTAACAACACTAACCGAACAGTTATACCAATCACTACACCAAATGAGACACCACAGAACACGAGTCAGAATCAAGCATTGGTGACTCAACAAGATGAAAGGTTTGACTGGTCGGGTATGCAAATAGGAGTGGAAGAAATTAATACTGGTGGAAATGTGGCATGTGTTGCTTATCATGTTGATATTGAAGAGTCGGTAATGGAGGAAGAAAAGAAAGAAACTGAGGAGTGTGATAGTGATGATTCTGAGACTGAAATGGATGTGGAGAATGAACCAGTTGAGGTTAAGGCTGAGGAACCTAATTCTGGAATGGTGATTGATTCTGTTACCGATGTTCCTGAGGAGTGTAGATCAGTTTATTCAGACTCGGACAGTGAATCGGACACAGAGGCAAGTGTTGATTCTTTAGATGATGACATTGATCAGTTGTTAGCAGAAGCTGATTTTCTGATGACAAGGAAGTCGTGCATTGCTGATGATGCTTTTACCAAGATTGACTATTCCAAGTTTTTCACTGGAAAGGAAGCTCATTTCGCATTGATGGCCATGACTGAACCGCCAAAACCTGTAAGTTCTGAATCTAGCACTGATATTAAAATTGATAAACATTGTGATAAATGTGATAGATTGACTGAGGAGATTAAACAACTCCGTATTGAACGTGATAGTGCTATCATGAACAGTCAATCTACTCGCAAAGAGTTGAATGCTTTCAACAAAGTATTAGATGGCTACAAGAAGGACATTTCTGACTTGAAAAATACTTTATCATTGAAACAATTGGCAATTAACAACTATATCAATGAAATTGAAAACACCAAGTTGGAAATGGCAGCCATAAAATACTTTGCTGAGAAAGTAAACAAAAAGTTGGAAAGTTATAAGCACATTGCTTATGTGGTAAACCATATCATTGATGATAACACCACTTATTACAAGTCTGTACCATCTCCGGTTCTTTTTGAAAATCATAACTATCACCAAGTTATACCGGAGAGCTCGGTAAAATTAGACTCATCATCGGAAATGGAATCTAATACCTCGAGTATTGGTGATCCTCATTCCGATGTGAGACCGATTTTAGGCTTGAATGATGAGGGTGTTTATGCTGAAAGTGTGAATTCAGACTCAGAGAATGATGATACTGGTAATGACCAAACTGTTAATGCATGTGAAATTCCAAAAGAAAATCACATCATTACTACAGAACCAGTGTCACCATCTCAACATGTGCATCCGATGGCAACTGCTCATCGTGAGAAAAAGTCTGAAAAGAATGAGATTAGAAAGGACCTTGAGAATGAACCATGTGACAAACCTGTCAAGGTGTTTTATCGGATGGAAGGATCCGATAATATCATCTCTGATGAGGAATTTCCAATCAAAAATGCTAACTATGCTAAAATAGAAAAGATTTGGCAAGAAAGCACTATTTGGTTCCCAAAACATGAGAGAACAAATGAAATTCCACCAGAAATTTTAAAGAAATTGTTTTTGGATGTTCCTCAAGAACCAAAGGTCCATGTCACAGAGTTCATTCGACCAAATGACAAAGCAAATGGTTTTCATGAGCCCACTTACTCAAAAGGACCACTTCCTGAGAGTTTGAGGAATCAACAGTATAATGATCAATATCCTGTTAGATCATTTGCTCCACCAAATGCTCATTATGTTTTTGAAGAATATCGAAAATGCTTTAAATGTGGGGAACGTGGGCATTTGCTTGCTCAGTGTCCATATGTAAGGCATAAAAGACATGAGGTTGAAGTTAGAAATTCCATGAGAAAACCGATTGATCATTATGTTCCACCACATAGACGAGTTGTTCCTCAACAACAACAGTTTTATAATCAAAACAATTTTCATCAAATGAGGAACAATCGTCCAATTCAATATGATCAAAGAAATCGGATTGCTATGGAACAATCATGGAGAAAGCCTGTGGTGAACGCAACAATTGATAGGCAAAAGGTTCCACAAAAACCGATTGTCAAATCAAATGTTGGACCTAAGTCTGTTAACTCAGATAAGGTAGCCAAGAAAGTTACTTTTGTTAACAATGTTCAGAAACCGATTGAGAAACCAAAATCTCAAATTCGCATTCTTAAACGGTCTGAACAATCTTGGACACCCAATGGTACTCCAGGAGCTTCTACTTCAAAGGTAAGTGAGAAAAAGGAAAATGTTTTGAACAATCAGAAAAAGATTGATCCAAAACAAAAAGTTGTTGAAAAGGTTAATGAGGATGTTTCTTTGAAATCTGATGTTCAAAGGCCCAAGACTCAGGCTTGGGTCCCCCGAAAGAACTAAATGATTTACTTTTTGTGTACAGGGAGCTTCAGCTGGCCCTATTAGCAGTCTATGGATTGTTGATAGTGGAGCTTCAGGCCACATGACAGGGGATCTCGCATTGCTGTTCGACGTGAAAAACATCAATGGAGGGTATGTCGCTTTCGCGGGTAATAAAGGTGGATATATCACAATGGAGGGAAGCGTGAGTAATGGGATAGTGACTTTCGAGCGGATATCTTATGTGAAGCAAATAGACTATAATCTGCTGAGTGTCAGTCAAATATGTGATAAACAATTTTCTGTGCATTTTGATGACAAATCCTGTTATATTCTCAAACCGGGCTTCAAAATTCCAAAGGAGTGGATAATGTTGATGGCACCTCGCGTCAACAATCTTTATATTCTTGATATGTCCAAGGCGATGACATCACAGGGGCAAATAACATGTTTTCTATCCAAAGCGACTGAGAAAGAATCGATTATGTGGCACCGCAGAATGGGGCACATTCATCTGAGAAAAATGAATCAACTTGTGAGAAATGGGCTTGTCGATGGAGTAAACGTGAAACATTTCCATCTGAACGACAAGTGTGTAAGTTGTATGAAGGGCAAGCAACACAAACAGTCCCATAAAGTGAAGAAAGTTAACTCTGTAGAGATGCCGCTTGAGCGATTGCACATGGATCTATTCGGACCGGTCAAGCGCAAAAGTCATCTTGGAGAGCTTTATTGTTTAGTTGTCACTGATGACTATTCAAGAAATTCATGGGTGATGTGTTTGCAGAACAAAAGTGACACCTTTACCAACCTACAAGTTCTGTTCACTCGATTGGAGAATATCTACAATTTGAAGATAAAAAGAATTAGGAGTGACAACGGGACGGAGTTCAAAAACGCCAAGATGGATGAACTTTGTGAAAGCAAAGGGATACATCATGAATATTCGGCTCCGTATACCCCACAGCAGAATGGTGTTGCTGAACGAAAGAATAGGACTCTTATTGAAGCGGCTAGAACAATGCTCGCTGATTCAAATCTTCCGGTAATGTTCTGGAATGAGGCGATTTATGCAGCAAATTATACATTAAATCGGGTTCTAACAGTGAAGAAGTTTGGAAAAACATCTTATGAACTGTTACACCGACGAAAGCCAAACTTAGAGTATCTAGAACCTTTCGGGGCGCCATGTACGATGTTGAATCCAGGTGAGAAGTTTAGTCCTAAAGCTGAGGAGGGATATTTTGTTGGATATGCAACCCCGCTCAAACGGGTATTCAACAAGCGAACTCGTCAAGTGGAGGATTGGGCTAACGTGGAAGTTCAACGTTACACTCAAAATTTGCAAGGCACGGGTCCTGATTGGATGTTTGATTACAAAGATTTCTTTGAATCATTCAACCTAGATAGCTTGGTTGAAGAAGCTGTTATCAGATTACTTTACGAGTGTGAAAACGCGGCGACTTCTGTAACATCGCAAAATTTTCCCCAAAATTTTAATACATAAAAAGCCCTTATATATATATATATATATATATTTATTACACCTTTATCATTAATATTATACAAATGTGCCTAAGTCTTTATTTATCCTAACTCACAACTTATATACATACATAAATGTATATAAATAATAATAATAATATGATTCTAAATTCTTTTTTTTTTTTTTTAATAAAGTCCTAGTCAAAGTCTTAGTCAAACAGTCAAAGTCTTAGTCAAATAGTCAATTCATCATAAAACCTTACTTTATGGTGTTGACCAATTTTAATGGCTAATTGACTCCAAAACTAGTAAAAAAACCCACCTATGACCCATTATACTTTGCACCTCTAAATCGATTGTTTCAATCCGATTAAACTTTCCCTCATACCTTTCTTCTATAGTCTATTACTTCTACAATTGAAGCTTTGATTATAAGCTCTTGTAATTGGCGAATTGGAAGCTTGATATTCTTTCTTTTTCGTTTTCTTCAATTTGGACTAGCTACGTTGTTGAGTCTTTGGGATTCGCCTCGCATACATTCACAACACATTATTCTATTTTTTTTTACGAGACATAACATTTTGCTAAGGTGAGTTTTACATAGCCCCTTTTCTATTTATCACCATTTTTGGGGTGAAACATGTAACAACATTATTTATGCAATTCAATCATCAATGTGTCTATGTGTATTTCTATGTTGCATTATGTCTTGAACATGACTAGGGTAAGCACAATTCTAGCATAAACATTCATCAGCCAAACGGTATACATTGATAGATCTATTGGACTGACAATCCCACCCGGATACGTGCCTCTTACAAAGGTTACGTGGGTGTTTGTTACTGCAATATAAACGAGTGAACCATGAGCGTATGGGATGTACCACAATACAACAGTCACAAGGTTGATTATGCACTCGATTTACTTCTAGTATGTTTTCGCATATGGACTAGATTGCCATGACACATGAATTGCACAACAATTTTATTCGATTATCAAAACCTATGTAATTCTCACCAACTTTTGTTGACCCAAAATATTTTCAACTTAACATGTTTCAGGTTCTACTTGCTTGAAGATTTGAATTAATGCTTGAAGATGTGTGCATAGTTTTATTCAATTTGATGTACGAATTCTTGTAGAACAATTGTATGTAATTTATTTAAATCATATAATGAAATTTATTATTTACCATGAGCTACTGAACAATCATCAATACGTGACATCCCGATGTTTCCGCCATCGGTTGGGGTGTTACAGATTGGTATCAGAGCCATGGTTATAGGGAATTAGGTTATTAGAAAAATAATCTAGTCTATAACCATAGGATTTAACCAGTACTTGCTTCTTTTACTTGCTATTCTCTATCCCCCTCCTACTTCTTATCCCTACTTTCATCCTTACAAGAAGGTTGCTCTCCACCATTGGATCTACTCTTAGACTAATAGGACAAAATCCTCAGGTTTAGCCTGAACCACCTTGAGATCTCGTCGAAGTTCTAGATTTTTAATAACGAACACGTGCAATCTGGAAGGGTGAACGCCTGTATTCTGAGTCTTCTGTCTAGGCTGGCATTGCGCATATATCCCAATCAGACGAGGGACCCGGATGCCTACCTGGGAATTCTCGGGATGAGTGTTCACTTATAGGCTAAAGCATGTCTTCATATGTTATTAGAATTTAGAATCTTTGATAAGTCAACGTTTTCGTTTATTCGTTTTAATTAAATGAATAAATGATTACATTCCTTATATTACCTCATTGTCCTTTATTCAACCCATATCTTATTGAACATTCATTACCCAAATCACTTCCGTAACCGATGCCCTAAACTAAACAGAGATTAAGATCCTCCAGCTACCTAACCGCAAGTCTCACCATTTGACTATTGGTTGCTTTTATTCTATGTATTGACGCTATTTGATTCAAGTAATAAAATATTTGTCTGAGAGTTGTTACATGGTGCATGATTGTTTAAATGTGAACTAATTATATAAATCTATACAACTACAACTCATATACTGTGCTTGTTATACTTGCTTGCATAAACATGTTATCAATTTGCAACCTATGTGTATAATAAATGCTGCACTTAATAGAGGTCATCATGCCTTTTCAACAGTCGGGAGAGGCCCTACAACCTGCTCCACGACTGGTGGAGGCTATCGAACCTACTCAACGATTGGTAGAGGTCATTATGCCTTTTCAACAGTCGGGAGAGGCCCTACAACCTACTCCACGACTGGTGGAGGCTATCGGACCTGCTCAACAATCGGTGGAGATATAGAAGGACGCAAAACTTTAATGTAAGGTAAATTGGTGATTGCGGTCCGGAACGTAATCATGAATTTACAGGTACGTTAAGGTAGTGTGAAATTCTATCAAGGTTTTCAATAAATAACCAATTATAAACTCTAGTTACCTGGTAGTTCATTTAGTCTTTCTATAGTCAATCAACTCATGCATTTCTTTTAGGAGTCCTAAAACTTAAGATTCTTATTCTCCTTGCTATTTCAGATGAACCTAATCCAACCCTTAAAACTCACACATATCAAAACTCTTACCCAAATTATTCAAAACAGTTTATTATGTTACCTATAAATTTATGTCATGCCTTAACTCGAAACTTCCCAAACCACCCTTGTCCTAATTTCTACCCAATCACCTTCAACCCTATGTTTTCAATAAACTTCGGGACGAAGTTTCCAAAAGTAGGGGAGACTGTAACATCGCAAAATTTTCCCCAAAATTTTAATTCATAAAAAGCCCTTATATATATATATATATATATATATATATATATATATATATATATATATATATATATATATATATATATATTTATTACACCTTTATCATTAATATTATACAAATGTGCCTAAGTCTTTATTTATCCTAACTCACAACTTATATACATACATAAATGTATATAAATAATAATAATAATATGATTCTAAATTCTTTTTTTTTTAATAAAGTCCTAGTCAAAGTCTTAGTCAAATAGTCAAAGTCTTAGTCAAATAGTCAATTCATCATAAAACCTTACTTTATGGTGTTGACCAATTTTAATGGCTAATTGACTCCAAAACTAGTATAAAAACCCACCTATGACCCATTATACTTTGCACCTCTAAATCGATTGTTTCAATCCGATTAAACTTTCCCTCATACCTTTCTTCTATAGTCTATTACTTCTACAATTGAAGCTTTGATTATAAGCTCTTGTAATTGGCGAATTGGAAGCTTGATATTCTTTCTTTTTCGTTTTCTTCAATTTGGACTAGCTACGTTGTTGAGTCTTTGGGATTCGCCTCGCATACATTCACAACACATTATTCTTTTTTTTTTACTAGACATAACATTTTGCTAAGGTGAGTTTTACATAGCCCCTTTTCTATTTATCACCATTTTTGGGGTGAAACATGTTACAACATTATTTATGCAATTCAATCATCAATGTGTCTATGTGTATTTCTATGTTGCATTATGTCTTGAACATGACTAGGGTAAGCACAATTCTAGCATAAACATTCATCAGCCAAACGGTATACATTGATAGATCTATTGGACTGACAATCCCACCCGGATACGTGCCTCCTACAAAGGTTACGTGGGTGTTTGTTACTGCAATATAAACGAGTGAACCATGAGCGTATGGGATGTACCACAATACAACAGTCACAAGGTTGATTATGCACTCGATTTACTTCTAGTATGTTTTCGCATATGGACTAGATTGCCATGACACATGAATTGCACAACAATTTTATTCGATTATCAAAACCTATGTAATTCTCACCAACTTTTGTTGACCCAAAATATTTTCAACTTAACATGTTTCAGGTTCTACTTGCTTGAAGATTTGAATTAATGCTTGAAGATGTGTGCACAGTTTTATTCAATTTGATGTACGAATTCTTGTAGAACAATTGTATGTAATTTATTTAAATCATATAATGAAATTTATTATTTACCATGAGCTACTGAACAATCATCAATACGTGACATCCCGATGTTTCCGCCATCGGTTGGGGTGTTACAACTTCACCGTTGGTGCGTCCAATCACCGTGAACCCCCTACCAGCTTCTAATGATACCAGTGCTCCTATACAAGAGGAAGAGGTGTTTCTAGAGGCTTCAACTTCATTAGACACTTCAGAATCTGAAGATGAACAATTTGAAGAAGCTGTTCTTGAACATGCAGAAGAATTAGAGGCGCAACCAGTGAACCCAACTCCAACTCCAGAAGTTGCTTCATCATCAAACACGGGTCATGATCTGGATGTTGTAGAAAACTTGACTGCTCAGACGGGAGTGATTGTACCTGTTAATCCGGAATCTCGGATTCATCGTATTCACAGTTATCGGTGATCCTGGAAGTGGTGTTATGACCAGAGGGCAGCTGAAAAGCGTTAACTCGCCAGAGAGTTTTGGTGCTTTAGCATTATATGCCAAAATTCAAAAATCTGGTAGTCAAAATGATTGGTCGTTTGCATGTTATGTGTCGCAGGTAGAGCCAAGGACATACAAGGACGCTTTGAATGAAGATGCCTGGGTTGAGGCAATGCAGGAGGAGTTATTGCAATTCCAGAAATTGGGAGTTTGGACGCTCACAGATTTGCCGCCGGGAAGGAAGAAAATAGGCACTAAATGGGTGTTTATGTGCAAAAAGGATGATCGTGGGGTTATTGTTCGCAACAAAGCCAGATTGGTCGTGCATGGTTTCCATCAAATCGAATGAATTGATTACAACGAAATCTATGCACCAGTAGCACGGATTGAAGCTATTCGGATGTTCCTCGCGTTTGCTTCATATAAGAAATTCAAAGTTTATCAAATGGACGTCAAGAGCGCATTTTTGTACGGAAAAGTCAAGGAGGAGGTTTATGTCGGGCAGCCACCAGGCTTTGAGGACCCAATCCACCGGGATAAGGTCTACGTGCTGAACAAAGCTTTATATGGTTTGCACCAGGCTCCAAGACAGTGGTACGAGGAGCTAAGTACATATCTCATCTCCAAAGGATTCAAGCGCGGCCTCGTCGATTGTACCCTCTTCACGAAGAAGACGGGAGATGATTTGCTTCTTGTACAGATTTACGTTGATGATATTATATTTGGTTCAACTAACGAACTTTTATGCAGGGAATTTGAAACTGTTATGCAAGAAAAGTTCGAAATGAGCGCTATGGGGGAGATGCAGTTTTTCCTCGGCTTACAGGTGGACCAAAGACCCGATGGGATCTTCATTCACCAGACGAAATACGTATCCGACATCTTGAGCCGATTCCAGATGGAGGACTCTAAGCCGATGGATACCCCGATTCAACCCAATCACGGGATTGGAGTGGACGTTAAGGGGGAGCTGACAGACCCATTTACATACAGAGCAATCATCGGATCTCTGATGTATTTGACAGCGTCTCGACCAGATATTATGTATGCAACGTGTCTCTGTGCTCGCTATCAATCGAAGCCGAAACAAAGTCATCTGACGGCGGTCAAGCGTATCCTTCGATATCTGAAGGGTTGTCCATCAAAAGGACTTTGGTACCCTAATGATGATGATTTTGATTTTATTGCTTTTAGTGATGCAGATTGGGGCGGCTGTGACAAAGATAGCAAATCAACTACAGCTGGTTGCCAGTTTTTAGGGAGCAGGTTAATTACCTGGCAATGCAAGAAACAAACTTCCGTGGCGCTGTCTACCTGTGAAGCTGAGTACATTGCAGCCTCAAGTTGTTGTTCGCAAGTACTCTGGATCCAACAACAGATGGTGGATTACGGTTTGCAGTTTCTTAAAACCCCTATACACTGTGACAACGAAGCCGCAATTGCATTAACTAAAAATACTGAAAATCATTCTAAAGCGAAACATATCCGGATTAAATATCATTTTATTCGTGATTGTTACGCTAAGGAATTGATAGATATGGTCAAAATCCATACTGACTACCAACGTGCAGATTTGTTTACAAAAGCTTTTGACAGATCCCGCTTTGAATATCTTTTAAAAGTAAACAATATAAAGGAAAAACAGGACTAATCGGCACCTCGGTTTATCGCTTTTTTAGTTTTAGTTTTAGTTTTTAAATTTTTGTTAATTGGGAATTTCTCTTTACTATCATAATCCTCAAAGAAGTTGATGCTTTCTAGAGGATTGTTTAATCCTCAAAGAAGTTGATGCTTTCAAGTGGATTGTTTCTTTCAAATTTTTGTTTTGTTTTTCAGAAAAAAAATTAAAAAACCCAAAAATATGTTCTTTATTTTAGGGGGAGTCATTTTATCAGAAAAACCAAAAACATTGAAAAATTTTCAAAAGACCTAAAAATTAGAAAAACCAAAATGATTTCCTGGATAAAAAGAGGAAATGATAGTACATCAGTGGGGATCTGACACAGGCTAAAGAATTGTATAGTATAATGAGACGTATGTTGATTATGTGTGATATGCTGATAGGCTTCGTAGACTAAATATTGCGTGCATTAGTGATACAAACATAACAAACTACGCGTTTGTGGCTGAACACCTCATGGGCATATGGTCTTAGTACCGTAATTTCGTTTGATAGGATTGCCAAAATCTGAGGTTTCGGGTCGTTATGTTATTGTTATCCGGGATATTCTGATTAAACTTCTGTCGTATTGATTTACGGACCTAGTTTCATCAGAATATTTGCAAAAAGAGCATATTGCCAAAACCGAAAGTTACCGAATTGAGGAACTTTATGTTTTATTGATCAAAGATCATTATTACATCGTATTGACTTTCTGATGCAAATCAGTGGTTAATATCAGCCTCCACCTAGTGTATACGCACATGTTACTTTGCTGCATTCATTTGCTGACCTGTACACCTCTGTGCTATATACTTTGTAATCTTTACGGATAACTCTGGCATAATCACGCGTTACGATGAAGCTTTGTGCAATTACTTGATACGGGAGTATGTCGTGTGTGTGGGAACCACAATGTGTTAGTCTAAAACACCTAATTCGTATCATTTTAAAGCATTGCGTAATTGTCTGCATGTGAGCTTACGTGGACCACAATATCAGCAATTGCCGTGTCACATATTGTTTCTAATGATAATATTAAAACAGATCAACGCTGTGCTCAGATTTCTCAGTAAACTGATATGATCCTCTTACCGGATATCACAAAATGTTTACTGCTTTCATTTACTTTGATGCATTTTACTTTGTTGCATTTTACTTTTATTGTCAAAAAGATACAAAATCCAAAAAGATTTTAGGTGTGTTTTCATAAAATTTCAGAAAACCCAAAAATATTTGCATTTCTGCTTTATTTTTGATAACCAGGGATGCTTGATGGTCAATTTCTGAGATTTGATCACACCATCTGGACTTTGTATCATTCAAAATGTGAAAATTTGAGTTTTGGAAGTTTAACAGATTGAAAAATGTTGAACGGGATTCGAATTCGTGATTTGGCGAAATTTTCAGATTTTTCCATTTCACATTCGCCCCTTAATTGGGTCGAATGTGGAAAAATCCTCACTCTCGACCGTTTCAGTTTGGACGAATGTGGCTTTCTTAAAAAACAAATTTTACCTTCGGGTGACAAGTTTCACCTCCGGGTATACATTTCCACATTCGGGTCATTAGTTTGGGGCGAATGTGGAATTCCCTCACATTCGTCCATATACAACGGGCGAACGTGGATTCTATATATCAGCCATTCCAGGTTCGTTCCCTCATTCACAAAATTTTTCAAAATTTCTAAGATACCAGACCTTGTTGCTTTGATTTCTTTTGATTGTGCGATCTGTTCCCTGCTACTTACTGATTCTTTTGACACTAATTTCACAGGTATTGGAGCCCTATACAGTGCAGATTCATCGTTTTTGTCTTTGGACTTAGGGTTTCAACATTAGGGGTCTTAGAGTCTGTTTTGTTGTTTGATATTGATTCACATTCAATCTTCATAAGTTTTAGGGGGAGATAATATGAGGAATTAGGATAATAACAATGTTTAGATGATTGATTGATCGATTGAAGCTGATAAACCCTAATTCCACTTTAAAACTAATGAAAATTGAATAATTATTACAATTGATGGTACACGAGTGTTGATCGGTCATTATAGGACACATTTGGATCAAAATGATATGTTAAAAACAACTTTGGCAAATTTTTAAATTTTGGGGTGAATCTGTTTTCACCTTCGGTTCCAAAAACGGGCGAAAGTGGAAATGGATGGGCGAATGTAAGTATAAAATGGGCGAATGTGATTTTTACTCAAAATCATTACACATTCGACCAACAGAGTACACATTCGACCACAATTTCACACATTCGACCAGTGAAAAACGGGCGAATGTGCAGAAGTTAAGCCATAAAATTTTTAATGTTTTTGTCGTTTTTGTATTTTGACGTTTGTTTTTGTCTTTGATGTGTAGATGGCTGATCAATCCGAAAACGTTGAGGCACCAGTGTAAAATGTAGAAGCTCCGGCAGAGAATGTTGATCCAGTTCCGGTGCAAGAGGCTGAAGCATCTGTTCCGAGCAGTTGGCCATTTGAGCGATCTCACAATTGCTGCGCGTATCTTGGTGATGTGGAGAAGAATACAGAATTCACCAGGATCATAGAATTCTTGAAGAGGAGCAGAATTGTACATGCATTAGCCACACCGACGATCATATATAGAGACATTATTGAAGATTTCTACCGAAATGCGAAGTATGACTTTTGGGATAATCAGACGATTATTAAGAGCAAGATTCAAGATATGGAGATGTTTTTGACGGAGTCTGATATACGGGAAGCACTACAGATCAAGTTTGAAGTCAGTGAAGATCCCAGAGAGTTATCATGGACTGAGCAGAAAGCTTGTTTCTTACGGATGAAGTACAAAGGTCCGATTACTGATGGATCTATGTATAAAGGGAAGCTGAGTGTGCAGTTCAAGTACTTTGCACATGTCATTGTTCACGTATTTGGATATGTGAGCGGTGGATATGACGTTATGAGAAGAAGTTTGAGTTCGTTAATGGTTGCGTTGACTCTCAACAAACCATTTAACGTATCTGGTATGATTCTAGACCATATGCTGGAGATGCTGAAAGGTATGAAGAACAAGAAGTTCATGCTATATCCGAGATTTCTGATGATGATCTTTGACCACAAGTATCCAGAGTTGAAGAAGGATCCGACTATGATCCTAGGTCAAGATCACATGAATATTCGTACTTTGGTGAGAATGAAAGGATACAAAGGTGTGCCAGACAATGAAAAGCCACCTCACAGGAGATTATTTGGAGCTTTGGCTAGTCAGGATTACACTGATCCTGGCAAGAACAGAGCGATACATGATGATAGTGATTCGGATAACGATGATCCTTTAGTGTATGTTGATGCAAGCACTAAAAGAAAGAGACAAGTAGTCAATCCTGGAGCCAAAGGGAAGGGCAAAGGAAAGATTGATCAGGGAAGCTCAAAGCAACAGGCGGTTAGACAAAAATCAACGGCAAAGAAAGGTTCAGGTTTGGTGGATGAAGAGTCAGTTGATTCAGAGGGGACTGAGGTAGACGAGCAGTGGGATTCTGATGCTGAAAATGTTAGGGCCACCAAACGTAAGGCCACTATGGTTGGTGAGTCTGAATCTTTGAATAAATCAATTGAAGAAGCTGAGAAAAGAAAGAAGTCTGTGAATGTTGAAGATGAAAGTCTAGGTGTTGACTTGGCAGAGTTGAATGTTGGAGAGACGGTGGTTGTAAACCTGCCCAAAGCCAAGCATAAAACTATGTCAAAGAAGACAAGTACTAAACAGTTGAGGGAGAAAGAGTTAGCTCAATTGTTGAAAGGGAAAAGAGTGCCCGATGCTGGAACATCATCAAAGCTATCTTCACCTGTCACCAAGAAACAAAAGAAATCCAAAGAGGCAGAACCAATATCAGCTGATCAACTTAATGTTGCACTGGACAATGTACTTGACATGTTCAGAAAGCCTCAGAAAGAAAAAGAAGTTGAGTCATCCAAATCCAAATCCAAGAGAGTCACTGTAGATGATGATGTGATGAAACAAGTGAATAGGAAAATGGATGATATGATGAAAATGATTGTAGCTCAACAAGCTGAGATAGCCAAGTTTAAGCAGAATGAAGAGAAAATGCTTCAGATTGTAGTTGCTTCTAAATCTAATCAAGATGAGATCAATGAGAAGGTTAAGATGCTTGAAGCTAAGAATGAAAAACTTGAAGGTAAGTGTGCAAGAAACAAGAGCAGAATTAAGTTGATTAAAGCAGACAACAAAGAACTAAGGGCTGAGAACAAACGCCTTAGTGATTTGATTGATGATTTGTATAACACTGCACCTAAGTTGAAGGAGGGTGAAGACGATAAAGAAGAAGAAGAAGAGAAAGTTGATTATGAAGATTCTGAATCGGATGAAGAGAAAGATGATGATGAAGATGATGATGAGTCAGATAAAAATGATGATGAGGATGATAATGATGATGATGATGATGATGCTGAAGGATCTGGGAGACAGAGAGAGGATGATAGTGAGAGTAATGATGATGATGATGGAGGTGATGATACTTCAAAGTTTACATTTGAAGAAAGAACATCCAAAAAGAAGAGTACTGGAGAATCAAGTTCTAAGAAGAAGAAAGGTGAGAACGTTGATTCAGATGAAAGTATCTTCTGGAATGAGAAGGTGAGGTCTTTATCTGATGATGCTAAACAATTGTACAAAGATATGTTGGAGAAAAGAGAATGGACCATTGAGTTCACAGGATGCTTTACTGAAATATTCCAAACTGATGATATGCGATATGAATTGGAATATGAAGATCCTGATCTTGAGGAAGGAGAATTACCTGCATCTGTGGCAAAGGAAATTCTAGATGGTCTTGCACAGAGGGTAGGGAAGACTTTTGAGGAGTTTTTAGTGGACGAGTTAATTCCAGATATTCCTGAAAAGGATATTGGAAGTCACTCAGATGATAAGCAGACTCCTGAGAACGATGAAGTGGAGATGGAAGATATAACTCATGAAGAGTTTCCTCAGTACTTCAGACAAACTGATGAAGAAGAGGTATTTCCTGATTTTACTGAGGTACCAAACAATTCAGCGAAGCAGAAAGCTCAGCAGAGGAGTGCAGATTTTGTAGAGAAAGTGTTCGGTACTGATAAGATTGAATCTTCAAATCAGTCTGATGAATTGAAGAGTTATTTGAGAAAATTGAGGGAAATGGATGAGAACCGACCGAAGCCTGAAGCTCAAGGTAACTTTTATAGATTTCACAATGCCAAGTTCAAAGGCAGGGCTCTCGGGTGGACATACTTAGGCAGGCTGAAGTGTATAGCTGCTAAATGGGAAACAGGAATCTTGTACTTCAATAGATTCTGTGATTTGCTTACTCTACCGTACTGGGCGGTCAGAGAATTATGTAGATTCCCAATGTCAGGTGCAGAAGTTAATGGTTCGCATGTTGGTTGGTGCGCAGATAAGTTGGTTTGGGAAAGTCGTACAAGATGGAATAGATTCAAGCCTCAATATCCCCGAAGGAAAGTTCATAGGGATATTGATCCTCAAACCAATATGAAACGGGTTACGTTGATATACAAAGCACCTGAAGTGATGAGAAAAATACCTTTGATGCCTATGCCACAACACTTCAGTGCTGATTTTATTTTCTGGTATTATGATTGGAGAAAGGCTGAAGCGGTAATTGTGTTGAGAGACGGGAAGGATAAATACAAGCATGTTCATGTATTTGATCCTATGTGTTTGATTAATTGCACGTTTGAAGACATCATCATGCTTTTCTATAATCCGATTTACTTTGAACCGAAAGACGCTGCTCAAGCAAGAAAATATACTCAAGTGGTTGGAGTTTGTTTTGCTTATGACATTAATGCAGGAAGCAATTTGGAGAATAAACTTGGCAAGACGGTGAAGATAGCGAATGTGTCTAAACCAGTGAAGAGAACATTTGAGCCTCCAATGACTACTGAGCAGAAGAAACAGCTCAGAATCAAGTTGATGAACAAAACAATGGACCAAAAGAGAAGACAATCCAATCAATAGTCGAGGGGGAGTTTGTAGATGCATTTTGCGACTAATGATTGGATAGGCATAATTAACATATGTTAAAGAATGGTCGAAGGTAGATAAAAGGGGCGAATGTAGAAAGATATGGGCGAAGGTAGATTGATAGTGGACGAAGGTACAAGGTTACTGATCAGAAGAACACATTCGTACCATAGTAGTGGGCGAATGTGGAAAAGTTCCACATTCGACCAGTGCTAATGGGCGAACGTGCAGCATCTATATATAGTATTTGTGTTTTTGTGAATATTATAGAGTTGTCATTTGTGTATGTGTTCAGGTCAGGTTCCAGGTCATTTTGTGAAAGTGTATGTTTGATCTAGATTAACGTGTAAGTCGTTGTAAAAGCTTATTTGACAAAAGTTAATCTATGAAAAGATGTTGAAAATGATCTTGATTGTGTTTTGATTAGAGTTTCATCAATTTGTTCAGAACTAGGGTTTCCGCACCTGGTTTTGTGACTTGTATGATCATATAATCCTGTTTTAGTCAAAATCTTTCGCTTACACTTTTTGTCCTAACAGTTGTTGGCTCTGCATCTGTTGAGCAGGCATCTGTACATATTGTACTTGTGGCACATATTGGATTTGTGGAGCTTGTGCCTGTACAAAATGTGCACTTCCCTGTGTTCCATTATTCCTATTATAACTAGGGTTAAACTAATTTCCTGACTGAGATTGGTTATAGCTAGAGCTTCTACACTCTCTAGCAAAGTGTCCGAACATCTGACACTTATGACATCTAAGTTTAGACTTGTCAAAACCAATTTTTGTATAACTGTTTAGTCCTGTAAATTTCCTTCCTGACCTTTTATAAAATTTGTTTGTTTTTATACTTAACATGGCCAGTTGATGTAAGATGTCCATTTCTTCTAAGTCATTGCTGAAATTTTTTAAATCATCCATGATAAAAAACATGTTATCAGCAGTTTGACTATATTCATCATTGTCATAACCTGGGAATGATCTTTCTGATGAGAACCTAGCAATTATGTCAATGTGGTCAAAAGATCCAAAACTATTTGAACAAGTAGGTGAATCTTGTCCCAATAGTGTTGTACTACCTGGTAGATAGTCATCAGCAGTTTTACCAGAACTTTGTAATTTCTTCTTTTGATCGATTTCTCTTTCAAAAGTTAGCAATCTCCCATGTAATTTTGTAAGAGTGAGGGAGCTAAAGTCTGGTGAAGATCTAAGTACTATAGAATATGTTTCCCATTTTTCAGGTAAAGACCTTAAAAATCTATGAAGCATATATACAGTTGTATAGGTCTGACCATTTAATTTTAGCTCAGATATTAATGAGGAGAATTTTTCAAATTGTTGAGTTAAGGTTTTCCCATTTATGTGAGCAAATGTTTCATATTGTTGAGCTAGGATTTCTCTAGTGTTGGAAATCACCTCTTCAGTTCCTCCAAACTATTCTTTTAGGTAGTCCCAAAGCTCTTTGGCACAATCACAATGTAATAGTCCAGAGTAGATTTCATTTGGGAGTGCCATTGTCACACCCTCAAATTTCCACGTGCGAGGTTTTACCGCGAGGCACGTGACACATCAGGATCCAAGTCAACGGTCATAATAGACGACAACTAAATGATATAAGAACAACGTAAATTGCCCATTAAGTTTTCAAAAATCTAATCATTGCTGCGGAAGCGTAAACTTTATTACAACCAAAGTAAAACATAAAAGTCTGAAAATACTAAAAGACGTGCAAGTGAATCATAGATGCCATGAGACCCCGTGCGCCTACCGATAGCTGCTACCTTAGCGACCTGAGAAAAACATGCTAAAGAACGTCAGCAAATAATGCCGGTGAGTTCACAGGTTTTTAAGTAAAAATGTTTCATGAACTTTTGAAAGACTATCATGATACAACCGACCGATGAAAACACTCGTTAAACGTTTGAACTCCATAACGAACCTCCCAAATGAACTATCGCCCACCGCGGTTAACGAACTACCATCCCATGGTCAACGAACTACTATATCATAGCTAACGTACTACCATCCCATGGTCAACAAACTACTATATCATAGCTAACGGACTACCATCCCATGGTCAACGAACTACTATATCATAGCTAGCGGACTACCATCCCATGGTCAACGAACTACCATATCATAGCTAACGAACTACCACATAGGGGCTAACGAACTACCGCACCGCGGCTAACGAACTGCCAAAAGATAGGCCATATAATATTGAACATAAATGAATACCTTGAACCCAAATGAACACTCCCAAACGTATTGAATACTCCTAAAACGTAGTGAATACATGAATACCCAAAAATATAGTTGACACGCCTTTTATGAAAACACATTTGACACACGTTTAAAGAACACAGCATGTTTTCTCCCCCAAAAATATAAAACCAGTAAAAGAGTGGGGCCGTGAAACTCACCTTAGAGTGTGTCCTCAGTAAAATAGAAATCCAATACGTGTGTAATAGTCCCTACTAGTGGCGACCTATCAATGAGTTTACAAAAGTGTGATGACTACTAACCCGAAGGCTAATCAGTCCCCAAATTGTCCAAACTGTGACTGTGTATGTTGAAAACATGTTTGAATGTTAAACTGACCCGACCAGACAAGACCCGATATCCCATTCGTGACCCGACATCCCACGTGTTAGCCACATACAAGATATCATGCAACATATGCAATTAAACACTTAGCATGCGCAAACATTCACCCTATCTAGCATAACGCCCAACTAACGCATAACGAAGTCCGGACACGTATTACCAAGTTATCAGACATGTCACGGGGTTCCTAACATGTTCCTAGGTGTCAAACCGTGTTCCGGGATGTTAAACTAGATATATAACAGCAGTACACGCGATTAGGAATCAAACATGCAATTAGGAAAAGTCAACTGGTGATTAGGAAGGTCAAAATGGCGATTAGAATTGTAATCACCAGACATACTGGCGATTGGGCTCCCAATCGCCTCTTGTTACACGCGATTGGGGGCCAATCGCCCCTACTATAGGCGATTAGGGTTCCCTAATCGCCCTTGCTGCACTGTGCCGTCTTTTTGTGCGTTTAACCCTCCAAATCAGATCCGAAATATGTGGAAACACCCAATATCAATCCCAAAACATTAATCCAACTATTTCAAGCAACCCCCCCCCCCCCAATTTATCATCATCCTAGCCATCCCGAATGCAAGTGTTTTCCCAAAATAGCATAACTATCATGTAAACATCACATCATCATGCAAAACTTACCCTAAATAGCAAATATCCAGATTTCATCACATAATGACGTTGTCCGATGATATCCTACTGTTCTAGCATTATCCTAGAGTAAACCCTAACCTCAAACAATCAGCAAAACACAACATATCATCATCAATCCTCCATAATCATTCAAACGGGTCAAAATGCCTAATATCAATATTACACATCTATGAACCTTCAAACTCCTAGGTTAACATCATATCAACTCATTTAGATCAGAAACATATTAATAATACAAGAACAACCATGTTTAAACGATAAAAATCCTATCTTGCATGAATACATCACATATAACAAGCATAGAGGTTTGGGTTTGTTTAGAAACTGATTTTTAATGAGTATTCAAAGACACAAATGTTTAGAAATCAGGTCTGGACCTTTAG
Organism: Ambrosia trifida; assembly: GCA_028751855.1. NCBI lineage: Eukaryota > Viridiplantae > Streptophyta > Magnoliopsida > Asterales > Asteraceae > Ambrosia > Ambrosia trifida. Next base: position 78,594,290 of record CM054127.1, read on the forward strand.
AGATCAAAACATCATCATTACAAAGGTTTGGGATGAAGAACACACCTTGAAATTGTAAGATTATGAGATGTAAAGCTTGGAAATGTGATTTCTTGATCAAAAACATGTTGCAGAGGTTGAATAAGGTGTGGGTGGCTTACGGGTGTATTAGGGTTTCACAAATGATGTTTTAAAACTTAAGGGTGGTATTTATAGGTGTTTCTAGTCGTTTAGTACGCGTCAGGCGATTACGCAGCAGTACAGGCGATTAGGATTCCGAATCGCATGTACTACTAGCGATTGGAGCTCTAATCGCATGTACTACTAGCGATTGGAGCTCTAATCACCTATAAATGTCCCCTAATCTCCTGACTTACTGGTGATTACGCGTAATCACCTATAATATCATGCAATTATGCGTAACCACCTATAATGTCATGCAATTACGCGTAATCACCTATAATGTCATGCAATTACGTGTAATCACCTATAATGTCATGCAATTACGCGTAATCACCTATAATGTCATGCAATTACGCGTAATCACCTATAATGTCATGAAATTACATGTAATCTCCTATAATGTCATGCAATTACACGTAATCACCTATAATGTCATGCAATTACGCGTAATCACCTATTTTTGCATGTATAAACACATATTCACATACCGACAAGTCATATAATGATTGTATGCACATAATTCATGATAACTAACACGTTCCCATCAGTTCACCAATTCCTGGGACTCGAGATTTACGTGTGTGCGTTAAACCCGGTGATTCTACAAATCACCCATCCGTTTTCACATGGTTATGGACCGACTCCCAATGATCCCGTGGATCATTGTAACGTCTCCCGATGATTCCCGGAACCATCATAACGACTCAGCTGACCTAGTTAAGTATGTTTGAAAACATTTTTCGCTAAGGTAGACTTATGTGTTTTATAAAACGTTAACCTAAACGTGTCGGGTGTCACAGCCATTGTCAACATAGAGAAAGCTTTAGCATCAAGCTTAAGTTTTAGGAAATCATCTTCTGTATAGTCCTTTGGGTCTTTTGGTATTTCTACTTTAGTTTCAAGATTAATGTTTACTGGTTCGTGAGGACCATATATCACAGATTTCCAGCAACTGTTGTTGGTTTGAGATAATGTATGTGCCAATCTCCTTTGCCAGTATTATGTGGATCCATTTTAAAGAGTATTGATTTGTCAAATAACTTTTAAAGTGATGGATGTTGAAAAAAGTGAACTTTTAATCCTTTATTGAATATCAATAAGAGCTTGTGTCTAATTCTCAATGTGTTAGATTGATATGTGATCAGATAAACCAGTGCTCTGATACCAATTGTTGGATCAGTAATGCTCTTGATGTTTTGTTTGCTACTGAACACTTATGTGTTTAGCAAGTTCAATCAGATTTGCACAGCGGAATAAGTATGTAAAGTTACACTATCAACAGGAGTTATTACTCCCCTAGATGTTTGAAAACTATAGACAAGTTTAATGAGAATCTAAGTATTGAATGTGAATGACAATAAATACTCAAACAGATTCTTAGTAAATGAAATGGAAATAAAAATAATAAGCTTTGAAGGATTTCAGTTTCAATTAAAATCGATGTCTAAAACAGAGGGATGAACCCATCTATTTATAGACTTACAAATACATGAACCTTGCCAAAAAGCAAGTCTACAACAAGTTGCAACAAGTTGCATTCTTGGAACTTGTACAAAAAGGTAAAGTAATAATAAACAAATAAACTACTGAAACATAAGGGCGGTGGAAAGATTCTATTACAAGTGCTGATGAATGACAAACTATAGATGAGTAGTTTGTCTTTAGTAGTTCTTCAGTGAACTTGATTGGTTTGACTTCAGAACTTCTGATCTATTTTCTTCAGTACTTGTTGAATCCTTCTTCAGTACTTTAGTCATCTTTCTTTAGTAGTTCTATACTTAGAATAATTTGCAGAAGTATGAATTAGACTAAGGTTTGCAAAAGTGGTTTCCTCAATCCTTTTTGTCCTAATAGTAAGTGTCGATGGAGAATTTAGAGACTAAATATTGTTCCTATGGATGGGAAGATTTTATTTTCAAAATTGGTTTTGTACATAACGCAAAAGTCGTTAAATAGTACAAACTAAGTGAGCTTTGATTAAAATATTTCCGTTAGTTGGAGATTTTAAACATGACATTAGGTTTTGAAGATCAAGGTTCTATTAAGTGATATTTAATAGATTATAGCATTATATAGAAAGTCGTTTGTTACGTCAATAAATAAACAATTGAATTTAAGTTCGAGGACATCTTTTGACAAAAATATGTATTTTGTAAAATTTCTAGGTAATGAAAATCCAACAAAATTTAGAAATCTCTAGTTTTGTACTAGGGTATACTCAGGTTATGAGGTTACGGTTTAAAAATATATAGCATGTTGAAAAAGGCAATAATGCGTTTTGGGTAGGGTGTTGAAAATAATCAAACATGTGGCTAAGATGGTAAGATGATGTGTGATTGTGAAACTCATATTTGATTATGAAATGGGATTGATTTAAACTGTAAAATTTTAAGATTTTATAACTTAGTTTTAAGAAAAGTGAGTGTAATCATTTATTCAATAATTAAAACGAATAAACGAAAACGTTGACTTATCAAAGCTTCTAGACTCTAATAACATAGTGAAGACATGCTTTAGCCTATAAGTGAACACTCATCCTGAGAATTCCCAGGTAGGCATCCGGGTCCCTCATCTGATTGGGATTTGTGCGCAATGCAGTCCTAGACAGAAAACTCAGAATACAGGTGTTCACCCTTCCAGATTGCACGTGTTCGTTATTAGAATATAGAACTTCGACGAGATTATCAAGGCAGTTCAGGTTATAACTTGAAAATTTTGTCCTATTAGTCTAAGGGTAGATCCAGTGATGGAGAGCAATCATCTTGTAGGGGCTAAGGTAGGGATAAGAAGTAGAATGGAGATACAAAATAGAAACAAGTAGAGTTGCAAGTAAGGGAAGCAAGTACTGGTTAAAATCCTAAGGTTATAGACTAGATTATTTTTTCTATTAACCTAATTCCCTATAACCAAGGCTCTGATACCAATCTGTAACACCCCAACCGATGGCGAAAACAACGAGGTGTCACGTATGAATGATTGTTCAGTAGCACATGGTAATCAAGTTTTAAATAAGTATTTATTCCAATAAAAATATCCAAATTTGAATTACATAATAAAGTCTTGAATGAAATCTAGTACATCAAACAAACAAACGAAACTGGAAGCTTCAAATAACTCCTCATGCTAACTTTAGACGTCAAGCATCAGTAATTCCTGTTGAGTTTGGAAAAGATGGCGGGTCAACTAAACGTTGGTGAGAATACATAGACCTAGTCTAACAATAAGTTTGTAAGTTTCAAAAGTTTAGCAATTCATATGTCTATTGTATATCAAAGTGTACATGTGGAAACAAAAACACAATTGATAGTATGCACATAATCAATCCTCCGTCAAAGCTTAGGTCCATCCTGTATCCACGGTTCTCCTTATAAAGTTTAGGTCCATCCCGCATTCACGGTTCTCCTTATAAAGTTTGGAACGATAACAATCACCCGCGCTCCCCATAGAAATGGTCAACGAATCTAGGTGGAGTTGTCAATCCAATAGATCTATCATTGTATATCGCCGGCTTGATCAAGGCTAATGATTATGTAAGTTTAAGTTTAAGTCTAACGAGTTTTTGTCTATGACATGTGGCATGAAAGATTTACAACTAGACACGTATGAATAATTGCTCAAGTATAAAATCATAAAGTTTTAAGCATAAAAAGTTGCATAAACGAGGCTATGTAAACTCACCTTAGCAAAGTGTTAAGTCCTTTGAAATAGAATAAGTGTGGTCCAACGTTGCCAAGTATTACCCTATATTTAAGGCAATAAATAAATATAAGTTTTTCTAGTCTACAAGTATTCGTAGGGTTCCAAATTTGGGGATAGGCAATTGATGTGTCATAAAACACATCTATTCTTCTATGTATTTTGAGTTATATTTGAGTCTTTTGTATATAGTTTTTATTAGTTTTGGGCATGTATTCGTTTGGTTGTCAATTTTTATCATTCTATAGTTTTTATTAGTTTTTGGTACTCTTAGTACTCGTTTTTATTATTTTATAGGTGTTTTTGGAAAATGAAAGAATTTTAATGAAGACACGAACACTTGAGAGCATGTGTTCATGGACGTCAGAGCGTAAACGAGAAAATTTGGTCAAGTCGTGAACACCCGATACAAGAGCAAGGGGATATAATATAATATAATAAATAATATTAATGAAAAAAAACAAAACAAATTGACTTAAGGCTCGGCCCAAGTCAAATAAAACAACAATTCAATAAGTCGGTGCTAAGAAATTGTTTATGGATATAATATTTCCTTCTACGGCAGTTGATGACTATTCATTCGAAAAAAAAGCGACATACATTCAAGAAGCAGCCAGAAGCTGTGATCGAGCAAGAATAGCTGAGGAGTAGAAAAGGTCCCGGGCACGTTAAAGATCAATATTTAAGGAGCCTCGGGTTTGCTTTAGTTATCGTTTATTATTTTTATAGACATGATTAAAACTATTTTTATTTTTTATGAAAATGTTTCTAAATATTATAGGCTAAAACTTTTATTGCTGACTTGAGATGATGAAATAGATTATGGGTTTTAATTAAAGACTTATGTTTTCCGTTTTGGATGTGTTGGGTTACATGATTTAATTTTTATGTTTAATTTTGAATATTTGTGTACTGGCGCCTTTTGATTTGATTACTAGTTTGTTAGTTTCGATGTTCTAGGCACATAGGAATATCCCCTAGATCTAGAAATCATTCTAGTTTGAATAACTTTTGTTGTCGAGCTAGTTCTTGCAGTTAGGAATAGCGCAAGTTTAACAGGTTTTTAAAATCAATTAGCTAAGGTGTGCAATCTCTTCCCGAAGGTTAGGAATATAATTCGGGATTGCTAGGTTGACTAACTAGGCATTGTTTGGTTGTTTGGTTGTTTGGTTATCGCTGGGGCGAGACCGGTTACTTATTCATGTGACAACTGGCAACTTCCGATCAATACTGATGTGATTTTTATTATGTGAAATAATTTTTTTTAGTTTAATATGGTTAATCATTGAGTTTCGGAAGTTAATTGATCGTTTTGACAAAGGAAACCGTGATCAAATATTTTAACGCGATTTAAAACGCGTGTTCTGAAAACACGCATTGGACAACAAAAATAATTATATTTTTACACGGTTTATTGTTATTTGTAATTACGAACAAAACCGACTAAGTGTTGTAATTAACTATCGAACCAAAATAGAAACCAAAGCATTTTACGTTTAACCGGGTTCGTTTATGCAGTATACTCTCACCCACCCCCTACCTAACCTTATCCCCTTCCCCTTTATATCTTGGCAGCCAACTCACAATTCAAAAGAAGAAATAAAACACAGACTTTCCTCTATCTCTCTCACCCTCACGATCTCTTTCCCTTTTTGCCCTCTCTCTCACGCTCAATCTCTCCCTCTCTGCCCTCTCTCTCATGCTCGTCTCTCTCCTTCCCTGTCCTCCTCTCCCTCGCTCCTGTTACAAGAACAACCGGCCACCATCAAGCTTGGGTGGTGGTGGCGCAACATCAACAGCAAACAGCAGCGGCGGCGGGTGTTAGTGGTGTATGCGTCCGGTTCAGGGGTCAGACAAGGCTCGGGTTCGGGTCAGGTGTAGTGTGGTCGGGGCTGGGTTGATTTTGGTTCGGCCCGATGATGGTGGTTAGTGGTGGACGCTGGTTTAGTGAGGTGGGGTCGGGTTGAAGTGGTTGCAGCTGAGGTTGGTTTTGGTGGGGATGATATTGGCTTTCGGGTTCGACGTTGTGAAGGTCAGGTTGGTTGAGGCCGGTTTAGCGTCCGGGTTTGGTTTGGGGTTCTGGTCGGGTGCTAGTGGTGGTCCGGTAGGGTGATGGATGGAGTGGTGCTCGCAAGGTCCCGGTTGTGGTCAGGTTGTTGGTTTCGGGTCTTGTGGCTTGACTACTCGAGTCAAAGTTGGGCTCGGTCGGTGTTGTTCTTGGGATTCGATCCAGGTTCTAATATCGGGTCAGATCTATTTGGTTCGGGTCCTTGGGTCTGGTTCGGGTCTCAGGTCAAGATGGATTCGGTGTTGGTTTCGAGTCGCGAGACAGATCTGGTTCGGTTCGAGTCAGTTTTGGTCCGGTCAACACATGGTCAATTGGTCAAGCTTCGGTCAAACCTGGTCAATGGGTCAGATCTGGTTTGTTCGCGTCTGGTCAACAAGCGGTTAAGGCTGGTCAACCGTGGTCAAACAGTCAATGCGTCGTACAAGACGTTGTGTCGGGATGCACGTGCGAGCGATTATGGTATAACTAAATCTTTCGTATTTATTTTTGTGATTGTAGTTATAAACAGATATATTTATATATAAATACGAATATATAAGATGTGTTAACTCGCGACGAACCATTTACGAAGATAAACGAAAACTTGTATAAAATTTATAAGCATAAACAAAGGCGATATTTCTTGTATATTTCATTATAAACCTTTAAGTATTTTGACAAATATATTTTCTACAAAATCGCAAGGTTTTCGACAATTGATTTACCGCAACATCTAAAGATAAACGTCGAACAATATTTCCAAAACAAATACATAATATCTACTGAGCGTCAATTGTGTCAATCTTTAAAGATTTTAGTAACTAAAACATTTCTATTTTAACGGTTTTGAATTACAAAAACGCTCGACTTATTTGAGAAAGCATTATACAAAATTTTATGTTTTGAAACTTTTAAAGACACATATTTGGGAAAAGAAGTGACATTGTTATTGATCGTTTTAAATAACTATACTTATATTTTTTTTATCAAAGTATTTTCCTAAAATATAATCATAAGATGAGTTTTGACTAAGGATAAGTTACGTTTCATAGTATTGGTCCAACATGGTTGACACACGAATAGTAACAAATTGGGTACTAGGTCGTAGAAAACGTATATTAGTCACGATCGGTTCGTCGAGTTAAGACGCTTAAGACTCGAGTTAATACACACGAGTCTAGACAGTTGGATAAACTGTCTTTTAGCTGGATAATAGGCTAGGTTTATATGTGTTAGACTTTAAGGTGTCCTTTGTTGTAATAGGGCACGAGGAAGTCGGTCAAAGCTTCGGGCTTTGTTCGCTAGCTAAGCAAGGAAATTAAGGTGAGTTCATACCCCACTTTTTACTGACTTATAAATGTTTTCGGGGGAAAGACATGCTTCTTTTATGAAAACCTGAGGAATTTCAAAGGAACAAGTTTTTAAGAAATGAAATGGGTGTGTGAGTGTCACAACCCCACTTTTACTGTTTTACTTTCGGTGGGAGAAACATGCTTATTGCTTACATTGTTTTAAAGATCATGTTATACTATGGTTATGGTTGTTTACTATATGGGCGTTTCATCAGGGAGTCCCAGGGGAAACCGTGGGTATGTGGGAACACATATCGGGGAAATATGGATAGATCTATTAGGGCCTGACAAACCCCACCTGACGGCTTGGAGCCGGGCGGGGGCATATTGTCTCTAATCACTTGGAGCCACCGAAGATGACGGTGGTTCCTACTTACTGGGCATATATATCACGGATCCGCAGGTTAGTAATGGTTTCTAACTCGTAGTAGTAACGATACTTAACGTCTAGCTAACGTTCTTATAACATAGTATTAACGGGAATGATCTTTTCAGGCTTACGGAAACTCTTTTATAAAAACTTGTGGAATTATTTTTGCAAAACTTATGAACTCACCAGCTTTATGCTGACTTTGTAAGTATGTCTTTCAGGTTTAAACTTTGGTAACGGCACGGTTGGAGTAGGTGACGTCTTGGGATCGGGAATCCTAGAGGGTAAGAAATGGCGTTCAGGAAACAAAAGGTCTTAGATGTAACTTTCCACTGCGCGGCGAAGCTACCAAACGTCACAACCGAAGAGGGAAAAGTCTGGGCGTGACAATTCGTGTTTAGAGTTTTCCTAGAATTTCATTCGTATTAGTTAAGTCTGCTTCACAATTTGGGAGTTTTCGATCCAAGAGTGGTTGATTAAAGGATTACTGTGGGATTTGGTTTCGCTAGGGCGATCCACTTTCATTTTAGCATCTCAATACTTGTCCCGCATTGAGTCTAGTCAACTATCCTTGACACGAGGTTTATTAGGTGAGAACAGGGTCTCCAATCGGATTACATATGTCAGCTTTTATAACCAGAGTCTATGGATTCTACCCAGGTTACAAGTCTTCTCCTCATTAGAGTTTCAACCCAGTTTCTTAGCTTTCGTTTATTTTCAGTTTCTTAGTTTAAATAATAATTTAGTTTTAATTAATTTATTTTAATTTCAGTTAACCCCCCCCCCCCATAAACCAATCAATTTAATAATAATAATATTTTATCAGGTAATTCATTAAAAGTGATCTCAAAAGTGTTAGATAAATTCCTTAGGTTCGATACATCTTACCTATTTGCTACTTGCGATCGGTACACTAGCCGATAGTGTGTGGTTTTAGAAGAGTCTAGGATTTTAACTTGATCAATTTATTTATTACTTATTTGCACACATCAAGTTTTTGGTGCCGTTTCCGGGGATGCAATTGGCACTCTTGAGAATTATCCGATCCGTTTCCTGGTCTACTATTTTGTGAATAATTTTTTCTTTTATTTTTTTTATTTCTTATTGTTATTACTTTTTATTCGTAATATATAATTTTTTTTATCATGTGCGAGATCTGCGGAGGACCCCATTTTACCATAAGATGCCCTCATTCATATTCATCGGGGTATTCCACGGATTATTATTCTAACACGTATTTGCAGCCGTAGCCATATCAGTCATACCAGCCTTGCAACATCTGAGTCACTAGATAGAATAAAAAGTCGGCTTGATCGTCTACAAGATGAGATGTATGAGGATAGGCATGGTGGTAGCTCGTCAGAGTATCCACCTAGCTAACATTTGTATCCACATTCCGATTATCGGGATGTCTCGTCTCACACTAGACCCGATTTTGCCGCCTTCCTTGCTAATCAACAGCTCATGCTCGAGGATATGGATTCTTTGCTATCTAAGCGCACCGGTTATTTGTGGGAACAAGATGCGGCACTTAAGAGGCTAGAGGCTCAAGTGGATGAACTGAAGACCATAATGGACGTTGAAGTCCCACCTCCAGTTCAGCAGGTTTATTTCACATATGATGACCCAGACGAGATGGTAACACTTACATTACCTGATTGTATTAGGTCCGATACTGAAACTATTTGTCCTTACTCGTCTGAATTTGTGCATGATTTAACTAACCCATAAGATTATTTACACTTGTCTTGTGAGGATGATATTTTGCAGGATTTGGGGTTAGAGCCAAAGACCATAATGGATGCCTTAGTCCCACCTTTGGTTCAGCAGGATGAGCAGCCTTGCCAGATCTCTAGTTCAGCAGCATATCCTTGGGAGGCAGATGTCTGGAGTGATAATAAGGAGATTGAGAGGATAGCCTGGGATGCGTACAGGAAAGCCATGATGGAGAAGATAGGGGAGGCTGAGGAAGATATGGATTTTTCAGAATGCACAGGCTGGCTGTTTGAGGAAGAAGTGGTGGAAGAGGAAGACACCACAGACCTGCTTGAAGAAGCAGCTGATTGGGAAGCAGAGTTTGGTGACGAGTTGGTTGATTTGTCAACTCTAGGAGTGGACAAAGATTTTGACCCAGTAGGTGATCTCGATTATTTAGAGGCATTATTGAGAGGATGCCTGACAGTGGAAATCCAGGAGTCACCAAACAAGGAACTTGAGAAAGAAGCAGTGGTGGAAGAAGAACACCATAGCCGGCCCATGCAGGCATTTGATATTTCACTGCTACTATTGCCACCACCATGACCACCACCACGGGAGAAGGCTCGCAGTTACATGGACCAGAATCACAAGCCACATCCACATATCAGGTTTGGTCTAGGTAAGTCTAGGAATAGGTAGCCCAACCCGTTTGAATTTTTCAGACGTCTTTATATTTTCACCAATTGTTTTTTGACGAACAATGGTGAACGAAAAGAATTGAACGTGTTGGACATGGGTTGGATTAAATATAAGCCACCTGATTAATACTTTGGTTTTTCCAAGTTGTAGAGTTTGTAGGTATTTTGTTTATTAATTTTAGTTTGTGTCTTTGTTTGAGTCTAAGTGTGGGGATGGTCTGCATTTTTTCATAGTGGGATCTTCTCGTCCGTACTCAATCTCCATTCGGATGAGGCGACCCTTTAAAAATCATCTTTGTAAAAAGTCATCCCAACACAGTTGTTTTTTTTTTTTTCATTTTACTTTTTGTATTTTTAGTGTTTGTTTGCAGGTTATTGATGCAGCCGCGAATGAAATGCTATACGGTTGCTTTGCACTTGCATGAGACAGCTCATGACACGCTTTGCGAGGATGTTACTACCATATTACCAGGGGAGTCTGTTCCACTTTACTTGTTGTTATATATTTATATTTATATTTTTTTCTGCTTTCTTTTTAGTTCTTTTTCCCTACACATTGAGGACAATGTGCAATTTTAAGTGTGGGGATGGGAACTGCGTTTTAGTATAGTTTGAGTCTTTATTTCAAAAAAAATTTTTTGAAAAATGTCCCTGATTTTGAAGTTTGCATTATAAAATATGGGAAATGATAGATAAAATCAAGTGTCTGGTTTTCAAATATTATATGTATTAGAAGAATAAATAATCAAAAGCGTGTTGACTTGGGATGTGTGGGTAGGCCCAGCCGGTAGAAATGTTTCCTTTGAGCTAATACACCTAAATATATTAGGATACCTTGTGGGTTCTCATCTAGGAAAATATGGGGAAGCTGAAACCGCCAATAATAATATAAGGAATGTCGTTATAAGTTTAAAACCGTTAGAATTTCTAATCAAAAAATTAAAAAAAAAAGAGCTGGATATAAAATAAGCGCAAGGCCAATGGTGTCGTTTCTAGGGATAGTGACTCCGGACTCGACTCCCTCTAGGATTATCTGAAAATAAATATCTAAAAAAAGCTCATGAATTAATTAGAAATCAAAGCAAAAATGTTGAAGCTTAAGGTGCCTAGCCACTGGGATATCGACTTGGATTAGTCACACCCTCTGAGTTAAGTATGCTGAGATGAGAAAAAAAACAAATGATTTTAAATTATATCGGTTTTCTACATAAAACGGTTAGGAATAGTCAATTGGTTGTTTCTTTTGTTTCATAAAGATGATAAGGGGCTTAGAAACCGACGGTTGGGTTTAAGAGGACAAGTATACCTACAATCGCAGTTGGCACGTGATTAGATTTTTAAAATTAAAGTAACCTATGTTTTGAGGCCAGATTATTTGATTGTGATTCCATTGCATAATTGTTTTTCAGAGACGAAAAAGAGTTAAGTGTAGGGATGTTTGATGTGTCATAAAACACATCTATTCTTCTATGTATTTTGAGTTATATTTGAGTCTTTTGTATATAGTTTTTATTAGTTTTAGGCATGTATTTGTTTGGTTGTCAATTTTTATCATTGTATCGTTTTTATTAGTTTTTTGTACTCTTAGTACTCGTTTTTATTATTTTATAGGTGTTTATGGAAAATGAAAGAATTTTAATGGAGACACGAACACTTGAGAGCATGTGTTCATGGACGTCGGAGCGTAAACGAGAAACTTTGGTCAAGTCGTGAACACCCGATACAAGAGCAAGGGGATATAATATAATATAATAAATAATATTATATATTATCTTAAAAAGCATGGTCGGTGCTACAGTGCACCGGTAAAAAGACAAAATTGCCCTTGACAAAATTACTGCTATGCCATTCTTTCAAAGAACAAAATTACAGAATTGCCCTCTACAGTTGACCGGTGTTCCCATCAGTTTCAGCGGTGACCAACTACAACAGCCGTCTTCGGGTATGGTCTGCGGCGACGGGTTCCATAGCAGCTACCTTCGACGGATAGTATGCTGACTTACCCACGATACAAGGCAGGCGAAGGAACTGGTGGTGACGGTGACTCAGGTTATTCGTGCGATGGTTAGGCTGGTAGATCAACTGATGAATGTGGTTTTTCCGCAGTGGCAACCGGGTTTATTTAAAGAGATAATGTTAAAGTTAAGGTTTTGAGAGAGAAGGTAACGAGTGACGGTGGTCGGAGAGGAAGCAGATGGTGGGGATGGTTGTGGTCGTGGTGGCTGCGGCTGTTGTCGGAGATAGTTGTGTTGATGGTTGCCGCAGTTGTTGGCGGAGGCGGTGCGTTTGGGTTTTTTAGAGAGAGAAAGAAGGTTACTGTGACGGCTGTGGAGGATCGATGGTAGGGACAACGACCCGGAAGATTGCGGTGTTGGTTGACGTCGTTGTAGTGGTGTTTTTGCGGTGGTTGTATAGAGAGAGAACAAAGATGGGTAAAGTACTAAAGTGGGTGGAGAGTTTGATTTAGGAAAAACCATAGATTGGACTGTTGGCTGCGTTTCCATCAATAACATGTTTTTTTTTTATGTTTAGTTCTTTAAAATAAGGCCTTTAGGTGTGGAAGATGCCCATCATCCATGATGGTCCTCCACCTCAGCTGCCACGTCAGCGTGAGGTAGGAGCATCATGGAGATGATGGTCCAAGGGTGTGGTAGGAGGCCCATCATCATTTAATATATTTTTTTAATTAATTAAAAAATGTGCAATGTTCAAAAGAAATGGCCCGGCACCAAAGTCAAAATTCTGCCGCCCATGCCGTGCCGCCCCTAGGGGCCGGTGTTTGCCGGGCCGGCATGGGCAAGCCGCCCCTCTTGCCGTAACCACACCCATAGGCCTAACTAACAAAGGGGGATAAGAATGGTAGCAAGTTTGACAGGAGTTGATGTTATCAAATCTATAAACGAATAAATTGAAATGTTATGAATCATATTTAAGAAAAAAAAAAAACATTATTTGTTACTTGCTTATTTTTAGCTACATTCAGTTTAAATTTATCTTGGTTTACGTTCGAAACGTAAATTTTTCATTATCGGCGAGTCAGGTCAAATATGAGGGGAAAATGAGTGTCATGTATGTTTCTATCAATACTTTATTAATCACTTTCATATTTTATATTTGTCAAATTTAAATTAATCATATCATAAATCAACGAAATGCAACAGTTAGGACCCAGGTGTACATCCGGTACACGTTTTTAGTTGGTCTACATTTTAACATTTTAATTTATGTGTCGGCATAAATTCACGTTTCGATATAAATTCTTTTTCATAAACGAGTATGGTCAAATAAAATCGGTTCCTGCTTGTCTACGTTTTAATTTAAACAGTGTTTGGAAACAAGTCAGGTCAAATACAATATGTTTTCATTCGACGGCATAAATTCGAGTTATTGTACATTTTGATGCCGCTAAGTATTGATGCAAAGGTACGGGTGGTGTAGTGTTAGGTGGACCCATCACTAAACTGACCAACCCGAGTTCGATTCCATTTCTTCGGTAACCGCAAAGTTTTAAATCAGATACGTCAAAACACATGTTTTCGTATGGTTAACGCATCACATAACGTGACACTGTTTAAAGCGTCGCCGCCGCAATGCGCGGCCTACGGCCTTAATCTAGTTAATGAAAAAAAACAAAACAAATTGACTTGGGCTCGGCCCAAGTCAAACAAAACAACAATTCAATAAGTCGGTGCTAAGAAATTGTTTATGGATATATATTTCCTTCTACGGCAGTTGATGATTATTCATTCGGAAAAAAAAAGTGAAATACATTCAAATAGCAGCCAGAAGCTGTGATCGAGCAAGAATAGCTGTGGAGAAGAAAAGGTCCCGGGCACGTTAAAGTTCAATATTCAAGGAGCCTCGGGTTTGCTTTAGTTATCGTTTATTATTTTTATAGACATGATTAAAACTATTTTTATTTTTTTTTATGAATATGTTTCTAAATATTATAGGCTAAAACTTTAATTGGTGACTTGGGATGATGAACTAGATTATGGTTTTTAATAAATACTTATGTTTTCCGTTTTGGATGTGTTGGGTTACATGATTTAAGTTTTATGTTTAATTTTGAATATTTGTGTACTGGCGTCTTTTGATTTGATTACTGGTTTGTTGGTTTTGATGTTTTAGGCACATAGAAATATCCCCTAGATCTAGAAATCATTTTAGTTTGATTAACTTTTGTTGTCGAGCTAGTTCTTGCAGTTAGGAATAGCGCAAGTTTAACAGGTTTTTAAAATCAATTAGCTAAGGTATGCAATCCCTTCTCGAAGGTTAGAAATATAATTCGGGATTGCTAGGTTGACTAACTAGGCATTGTTTGGTAGTTTGGTTATCGCTGGGGCGAGACTGGTTATTTATTTGTGTTAAGAGTTTTCCTAGGATTACATTCATACTAGTTAGGTCTGCTTCACAGTTTGGGAGTTTTCGATCCAAGTGTGGTTGATTAAAGGATGTGGGATTTGGTTTCGCTGGGGCGATCCACTTTCATTTTAGCATCTCAATACTTGTCTCGCCTTGAGTCTAGTCGACTATCCTTGACATGAGGTTTATTAGGTGAGAACAGGGTCTCCAATCGGATTACGTAGGTCAGCTTTTATAACCAGAGTCTATGGATTCTACCTAGGTTACCAGTCTTCTTCTCATTAGAGTTTCAACCCAGTTTCTTAGCTTTCGTTTATTTTCAGTTTCTTAGTTTAATTAATCATTTAGTTTTAATTAGTTTTAATTAATTTATTATAATTTCAGTTTAACCCCCCCCCATCAACCAATCAATTTAATAATAATAATATTTTATCAGGTAGTAATATTTTATCAGGTAATTCATTAAAAGTGATCTCAAAAGTGTTAGATAAAGTCCTTAGGTTCAATACTTGGTCTTGCCTACTTGCTACTTGCGATCGGTACACTTGCCGATAGTGTGTGGTTTTAGAAGAGTCTAGGATTTTAACTTGATCAATTTATTTATATACTTATTTGCACACATCAGCAATTGTTTAATTGTTAATTTAGATAAATTGTTAATGGACAAAATAAAAGAAATTTAGAAAAATAAATAAATAAAAAGACTTCTTGTAAAATTTTGATTAAAGATGGTTCTATTATAATGTTGTAAATATGAAAATAATTTTTATAAAATTATTTTCTTAATTATTAAATACATAGTATATTAATATTTATTTGTCAAAATATAGTATTAATGTCTAAAAATATTATATTAAAATTCATAAAGTTTCAAATTAAAAATTATATTTCTGTTCTATATGAACAAAAATAATTTATATAAAATTTTTATATAAAAATCGTGAAAAATGGATTTATTACGAATTAATTATGATTAAAATAGCAACAATTAATTAAAAATAATAAATAAAGGTTTTTCTAGAATTAAAATTTAATTCTGGAACATTTATTGATTTATGAGTTTAAAATAATTTTTGTGAAATTTTATAAAATAGTTTAGATATTTTTATAGAATTTTTAATTTATAAATGAATAAAGTTGTAATTTATTTTATATATATTAAATAAATGCTTTTTGAAAAACTAAAAATTGTATAACAAAGTTTATTGTTTATATAACGTAGGATAAATTTTGTAGAATTTATAATGTAGATTTGGTATTTTAAAATCAATTTAAAAGATAAAACAAGAAATATAAAAGAAAAAGTTTCAAAAAAAAAAAGAATTGGGTTTTGTGGGGATCGAACCCGGGTCAATGACTAGGTGGAGCTTTATCAAAAGCCCAGCCACCAACTAGGCTAGACCCTGAGAACAAGCTTGATTCAGATTCAATATATTATATATTGTTTTCAAGTGATAATATGAATGCCTTGTATATATATAAAAAAAGATGTTGTAGCTGGTGGGACTCGAACCAAGGCCCCTAGCCGGTTCAGTCATGGATTCTCAAGTCCACACCATCTGGTCTGGAGGGTTGGGTATGATTAAATTTGAACAGAAAATGTTTTATCTAGTGTTCAACAATACCATCTTCCCCAAATTGAAATTAAGAACCCTAACCTGACAATGATTTAATTAATCATCAATTCAGCGCAGATTAAAAACGAAAGGATATGGCTTTTAATCTACTATGAAAACAGATCTTATATCACCTAAGAATCGAAATGAAAACATACCGAGTGTTAGTTAATTTCAAGCATTGCAACCGTCCATGAATGCACCAAGAATCCATCAATTGTGTGTTTGTATGTGAAAGGCGTTATAGGGGTTATGCAAATCGGCCCTATATATGGTTGTGTGTAGGTTTAATTTCGATTAGCTAGAGGTTTGACTTTCTGTTTGTTGACTGGTTTATACAAGAAAGGTGTTAAGTTTTATAGGCATGAAATATGTTCACAAAAAGAAGCATAGCTTAGTTGGTTTGTGGGTTGTGTGGTAAGCTGTTTGACTTGGTAGTGGACACGGGTTCGAGTCCCGATCCACACAACTAATTTTTTGGCATTTTTTCATTAATACTATATTATTATAAATGCATAATATGATTATATTAGTCCAAAAATGTTACACGAAATTTTTAAAACGTACTAAAACGTCGATATTCAACGATTTTTATGAAATAATTATTAGAATAAGGTGGTTAAAACATATATTGTTTTTGAATTTATGTAAAAATTATCAAAAGAAAAATATATTAGGTAAAGTGGTGTTTTTTATTAATTAAATTTTGGGGAAAAATATTCGATGTTACAATCTCCCCTACTTTTGGAAACTTCGTCCCGAAGTTATTAAAAACACAGGGTTGAGGGTGATTGAGTAGAAATTAGGACAACTGTGTTTTGGAATATTTGAGCTAAGGCACGACATGAATTTATAGGTAATAGAATAATTTGTTTCGAATAATTTGGATAAGAGGTTTGATATGTGTGAGTTTTAAGGGTTGGGTTAGGTTTGTCTGAAATAGCAAGGAGAATAAGAATCTAGCAAAATACTAAACTTAAGTTTTAGAAATCCTAAAAGAAATGCATGAGTTGATTGACTATAGAAAGACTAAATGAACTACCAGGTAATTAGAGTTTATAATTGGTTATCTACGAAGACGTTGATAGAATTTCACACTACCTTAACGTACCTGTAAATTCATGATTACATTCCGGACCGTAATCACCAATTTACCTTACATTACGGTTTTGTGTCATCCTATGACTCTAGACACACACACAGTGCTAAATAACCTTGTGACTGAATCGTATACAATGTATCCAAAAATGAGTCCAACTGTTGAGCAGGAAAAAGACCTCTACCAGTCAGTGAGTAGGAACCTCTACCAATTGTTGAGCAGGTGCGATGGCCTCTACCAGTCGTTGAGCAGGTTGTTAGGACCTCTACCGACTGTTGAGCAGGTATGATGACCTCTACCAATCGTTGAGTAGGTTATTTGGTACTCTACTAACTGTTGAGCAAGTACTTCATCCTCTACCAGTTGTTGATTAAGTGTAACAATTGTTTTTGGTTTATCACATAAGTTGCAAATTGATAATACATACATGTAAGCAAGTTTGTAAATGCATCAAGTAACAAGTATAGCATGCGAGTTGTAATAGAGTTGCCCTAGACAAGGTTAATGACTCTAGGTGTGTTTATAGCAAATAGTTTATATTCCATGCTTTCAAGTATCATGAATAATCAGATGTTCAAGTAGATAGTCAAATCCTCATGTATAACTAAGGATTAAGTTTGATGCAACACACAATCAAGTTTCAATAGTTTGGTTATCATGGGTATCTAGTTCATGTTTGAGAAGGTGAAGGATATGAGTCTAATTCTTGAGAGGATGGTGAAAAATCTTGAAGCAGAATCAAGCTTGTGAGAGATAGTGAATGTGAAGATAGTTAATAAAGATTTTATTTTATGGTAAGCAGATTATGTAGCAGTGTGAATTGTGGGGTTTGGATCAAAAGTTAGCATCAAGTGTATGAGAAAACATGATTGTGGTATATGCCAAATATTGTAACAATTTAAACAGGTTGAAAATGAGTGAGTGTCGATGGAGAATTTAAAGACTAAATATTGTTCCTATGGATGGGAAGATTTTATTTTCAAAATTGGTTTTGTACATAAGGCAAAAGTCGTTAAATATTACAAACTAAGTGAGATTTAATTAAAATATTCCCGTTAGTTGGAGATTTTAAACATGACATTAGGTTTTGAAGATCCGGTTCTATTAAGTGATTTTTAATAGATTAAAGCATTATATAGAAAATCGTTTGTTACGTCAATAAATAAACAATTGAATTTAAGTTCGAGGACATCTTTTGACAAAAATATGTATTTTGTAAAATTTTAGGTAATGAAAATCCAACAAAATTTAGAAAACGAGTATAAAACGCGTAAGATTTGGATTGATTAGCTGGAGGTTTGACTTTTTGTTTGTTGACGGGTTTATACAAGGAAGGTGTTAAGTTTTATACGCATGGAATACGTTCACAAAAAGAAGTATAGCTTAGTTGGTTTGTGGGTTGTGTGGTAAGCTGTTTGACTTGGTAGTGGACACGGGTTCGAGTCCTGATCCACACAACTAATTTTTTGGCATTTTTTCATTAATACTATATTATTATAAATGCATAATATGATTATATTAGTCCAAAAATGTTACACGAAAATTTTAAAACGTACTAAAACGTCGATATTCAACGATTTTTATGAAATAATTATTAGAATAAGGTGGTTAAAACATATATTGTTTTTGAATTTATGTAAAAATTATCAAAAGAAAAATATATTAGGTAAAGTGGTGTTTTTTATTAATTAAAATTTTGGGAAAAATATGCGATGTTACATTTGGTCATGATCTGGACAATTGGGGACTAGTTAACCTACGGGTTATTAGTCAAAACACTTATACAAACTTTATGATAGGTCGCCACTAGTTGGGGCTATCAGCTGTGTTGGTATTTATGTTATTTGAAGAACGCAATCTAAGGTGAGTGTCACATCCCCACTTTTACTGATTTTACTTTCGGGGGAGAAACATGCTATGTACTTGGATTTATAAAGATCATGTTATACTATGGTTATCTTAGTTTACTATGCTATGTCTCATCCTAAGTCCCAGGGGGAAACCATGAATGTGCGGGTTAGCACAACGAGGGAAATGTGGATAGATCTATTGGCCTCACAAACCCCACTCGACAACTGGGAGCCGGGTGGGTGCATATTGTCTCTAGCGTCGGGTCTACCGTAGGGCTAGCAAATCGTGTCTTAACAGGTTTAACAGGTCTCTGACGACGCAAACAAATCAAGTTCTTAACATGAACACAACTCGTTTAACTCATTTATATCTCATGTTTATAACAGAGTTTTATGTTTTATGTACCAAAAAAGGGAAATGATGGATCTTTGCCTCTTAATTCTAAGTCTTTAAAAAAAAGTAAAAAAATCACATAGTGTACTTTTCAATTAACAGGTCTTATCGTGTCTTATGCAGGTTACCCATTGCCAGCCCTAGTCTACCGAGGATGACGGTAGCCTAACAGTGTGGGCAGTCTTGTGTTGGTGCATGTCTAGTAATGGGTTCCCAACCATAGTAGTATTTGTACTTGACATCTAGCTAACGTTGTTATAACATAGTAGTAACGGGGATGATCTTTGGAACTTGTGAAAATGTTTTATAAAAACCTGTGAACTCACCAGCCTTATATGTTGACATTTTTGGCATGTTTTCTTAGGTCGCTAAGGTAGCTGCATACGGATTTAGGTGCACGGAGTCCTACACGGCGTCTAGGATCTTAGTCTCATGTTTTAAAATAGTTTTAGACTTTATTTACTTTTGTTGGGTTGTAAACAAGATTTAAAGCTTCTGTGGTTGGTCAAATGTTATCAACTTGTGGTTTTGGTTTACGTATGTTTTACATATAGTTGTTGTTTATTGTTACCGTTGACTTGGATCCTGATGTGTCACGCGCCTCACGGTAAAACCCCGCACGTGGAATTTGATGGTGTTACAATCAAAATTTAACCGTTTAACCTCACAAGTATTCTCTAGGCACAACAAACCGGCTAGTGGGACAGAAGATGACCAAGGGGAACAGGAACCAGTCCCCTTGGAGCCCACATCTTCCAAACCCATTTCCCCAAAGACCAAAAAGCCTAAGAGAAAAAGTTCCAAAACCATCAAACCCAAAAAGACACCTCAGGAGGTTGAGATGCCTGAGGATGTTAATGTGCAATCTGCACTTGATAAAGATGTAACTGATACTTCCTCTTAGTTACATTCACCATCTCCACCATTACCAAAAAGAGCTAGAACCATCAGTATTCAGTTTTCAAGGAAGAAATCCAAAAAGGATAAAACTTCTGACCCTATTCCTGAAACTACTGAAACCCAAACCTTTTATGTCCCTCAAACTACTGAACCTGAACGAACACTCTCCAACACACACAGTAGAGATAGCACAATTTCTCTTTGGATTGAAACAAAATACTCCATCAGATAGTGGCATTCCCAAATCTTAACCCAACAGATGTGGAAGAACCAAAGTCTCTTAGCTCAATCTTTGAGAATTTAGGTACAAATGAGGCTGTTGCTACTCATTTACCACCCTTTGGCGGATCAAAGGCTAGTGGTAACATAATTAAGACCTCAAGTGTGGCAACTGCTAATGAAGGCCTTGAGCCTGAGGCAAGAAATCCCCAGAACCAAGAACAAGGGGTACATGAGGATACTAGGTTGGGCCTAGCTTATGATAAAACTGATGATGCTCTCATCTGGGATTAAGATGATTCCATTAACTTGGATGATGATTCAAACATTAAGGATTTGACGGCAGATTGTGAAGGTCCTGGATCCAATTTCTCTAAACTCAAAGCGCAAAGGATTAGGTTAAAGACCACTTACATCCAAATTCCCCAAAATTGGCATCCCCAATCTTCACTGACAAGGATCTACCAAAAACACCCTTCCACAATCAAAACAGCCTACCCAAACATCTTCCTCTGGTGCTACAAGCATAGACATAAACCAGCTATGTAGCCTAGATGGTTCCTTATACCAAATGATCCATCAACTCCTTTATACGTATCCCCAAACTTCCACAACTGTCATGGAAATAAAAAACAAAACTTAATTGGAGATGATCAATAATGACATTGACTTGAAGATGAGAGAGTTGTCAAGAAAAGTTGAAGATAATAGAAGACAACTTGAGCATTTAACTGTTATTACACCTCCTGCTCCTTGGTTTCCTGAAGTAGATGAAGCAAAAAAGGGGGAGGAAGGCAAGAAAGCTCGTGAAGCTCAAAGACTCAAGGAGACCAATAATATTTCTCAAAAGACTAAACAAGCAGAAGCCTTTAAGGAAGCCATCTATATAAAGAACATAAAGAAAATGAGTTATGGAACAAGATAGATGAAAGGGAAGACTTGAGCTATGAAGCCAAGCTTAAATTATGGGAAGAAGAGCTTAATTAGCAAGAGAGACTTGAAGAAGAATAAATCCAAAATACTGAAGAAGACAAAAGGCAATAATTTATGAATTGGATTGTTAAGAATAGCAAAACAAAGAAGTACTCTCTCATGGATCTCACATCATCGGAACTTGAATACAGAATAAGACTGATTCAAGAAAGACAAAGTGCAGAAAAAGAGAAGAAGATGAAGAGAGCTCAAATAATAGAAGATTTGGCAGCTAATGACTATGGCACAAAGGCTCAGTTATCAAGATGGAAAGAAGCTTATTTGAATAATACTTATAAAAGATTCAAGGCTTTACAAAAATCTAATCCTGAGAAGTTCAAACCATCAGAAGTTTCCTAAACTTCTGATCCTGCAAGAAAGCCAACTTCAAAGCCTGCTGCCAAGAAACAAAAGAAGTCAGAGGAACAAGTCAAAACAAAATTCAAAATGATACTCCTAGAAGGCAACAAGATTATTGATCAATACTTGTCATGGGAAGAGAAACCTCTGATAAGCCAACATAGGGATCCAGCCACATTTGTATATCAACTGAAATAAACCATCACTAACCAAAAACAAATTAAGGTGAGCACAGAACATCGCATTCTCATTCCTAGTGATACTCCTGGTGTTGTACAAGTTGAACATAGAAGAAGATCCAACTTGATCCTTACTGAAATAGAAGACAACCCCAATCATCATGTGCAAACCAAAAAAAGGGTATCATACCCTACAAGATGGATTTTGACTTATCTAAATCCAAGATAGTGAAATGGTCATTTACCCACAAGACATATGCCATATGCATGGAAGGAGAAGATTGTTCATACGAAATTCTACATCATAAGAATGAACTGACCAAACTCTCAAAAGAAGATCTACTTACAGTTCAATACCTAGAACTAGAGCAAGGACCATTCCTCACTAGACAACAAGTCAAGGAACTCAAGATGTCCTTGGTTAAAGAAATATGGAGAATCATTGACTGCAAAAAAAGATGTGGATTTAAATAAAGATTAGATAAGGTTTTGGCTTTATCAATACAGGGGGAGATTGTTGGGTCAAAGAGGATTGACAAGCCTATTAACCATAGTCTAATATCCACTCTGCAAACTTTTGTATAGACAAGTGCTAAAGAGTTAAAGGAAAGTGCTGAAGAAGAAACTGCAAGTGCTAAAGAGTAAAGTCCTGAAGGTGAACCAGACAAACACCTGAAGAACAACTTTGATGATTTACTCATCAAAAGTCGTTTGGTCTTCAACAGTTCTGATAGAAGCTTTCCACCGTCCTTGAACTTCAGCAGTTTAGTATTATATTAGGTTTTGGTTACTTTAAAGATATTTTTGTACAAGTTCCAATACAAAAGCCTATTGTAGTATATTAGTATTAGATTTATACTTCTTATGTACGTTTACTTCTGTCTATAAATAGATGGGTTCACACCATCTATTATATACAGAATAGACATTGCAGATTATATCTTTTCTAGTATATGAGAATTATTTGAGTATTCAAAACTGTTATATCATTTAATGTTTTGATTCTCATATACACTTGTCCTACTTTAGTTAATCTTTCAGGGAGGAGTATTTACTTATTTATAAAGTGAACTGTTAACTTAGAAGAATTATTATTCCGCTACATTTACTTTGAAACATTAATTGTTCAAGAACAAATTGTGAAACAACTGATCCAACAGTAATAGTGTCCAGCTTCAAGAAACGGCACAAAAACCATGTCGTACGACCTTAAATCAAAGTTTGCTTCAATGCCACATATTGCCCTAGACATGCCACTCTTAAAGCATTTTGGATCAATATTTCTCTATGTGTGAACTTGCTAGTGAACACTTAAGTGTTTAGCAAGTTCTTAATCAGTAATAGCACAGCGGAATGATATGAGTTTAAAGCTACACTTATCAAAAGGAGTTATTACTCCCCCTGGATGTTTGATAAAACTAAAGACAAGTATTTAATGAGAATCTAAGCAATGAATGAGAATGAACACTTAAACAGATTCTCAGTAAATGAAATGGTAATAACATTGATAAGCTTTGAAGGATTTCTGTATCAAAATCAATGTATAAAACAGAGGGATGAACCCATCTATTTATAGACTTTACAAATACATGAACCTTGCTAAAAAGCATGTTCAGAGACAAGTTGCAACAAGTTGCAATCTTGGAACTTGTACAAAAGTAAAAGTAATAATAAACTAATAAACTACTGAAACATAAGGCGGTGGAAAAGATTCTTGAACAAGTACTGATGAATGACAAACTACTGATGAGTAGTTTGTCTTCAGTAGTTCTTCAGTGATCTGTCTGGTTTGGACTTCAGAACTTCTGATGTATTTCTTCTTCCGTACTTGTAGAATCCTTCTTCAGCTGTTTGGTCTTCTTTCTTCAGTAGTTCTATACTTAGAATAATTTGACAGAAGTGAATTAGACTTAGGTTTGCAAAAGTGGTTTCACCAATCCTTTTTGTCCTAACAAAGCAAGCTACATGACTCCCGTCCTTGTCTTCTTGCAACGCCAACATCCGCTCTATGTGTACCCTGTATCTTAACAATTCAGGGTAACTCTAAAAAACACCAATTAATTTCTGAATAAACTCACAAACGTGGTGGTATGGACAAATAAGCGACGTGGTATTCCAGTAAATCGGCAGCTGGGGTCGTAGTTAAGCACATGCACCTACACATCGATAATAGAGTCATAGAACCGTTAGGTATGGCGTTTCAGCATGCAACCTGTAGCGAACCTTAAACATGACGTAACTATAATTTACAAAGGGGGAGGTTTTGTCAGGTGTTCCTATTTACACAAGTGTAAAAAAAACCAGAAGATGGTGCAACACCCTCATATTTCCACTGCGGGGTTTATACCACGAGGCGCATGACATACCAGGATCCCATAGCCATAAGTCATATGAATGAACTCTAAATGCCCAAACCATTTAGTTCGTTTTCAAAAACCAAGTTTAGTTAAGCTGCGGAAGCGTAAACCAAGTTTAAACCTTTTAAAACCATGCGCAAAACAACGTGCCCAAATTAAAACCATACGAAAGAAAACGTAAAGCATGATATGTAATTTTGGTGTATGCCCAAGACCCCAAATGCAGTGAAGTGTGCAGTGCTTTCTAATCATGGCACCGGAAGCTAACTACCTCCAAAAGCATGTATATCGTGGGTCAACAAACAATGTTGGTGAGTTCACAAAGTAAAGAAGATGAGTAAGTAAATGCGCTGGATTCCCAAACCATGTAACCAAGTAAAAGCGTAGGTCTCCCAGACCCAAATGTTCAAGTGTTATCAGTTTAATCATGTCAGGGGTAGCTAACCCACTCATTGCTACTAAACAGGAGATTATTGGGACACCTTCAGTAATATAATAAATTGCCTCAGAAACTAGTGTCTATCAATACTAGCATAACAAATGTGGTCAGAAGTTCATGTCCATGCTCCCAGCATCGCAAACATGAGGTTGCTGCACAACCTAATAGCACAATCAACTAATACCCCGTTCGCTCCCAGCGATTAACCCAATAATATGTAAGGACTTTTCTAGTGATAGAGTGTTTAGTTCACAAAGGACCAATAAGTTTTAATCTAATCAAAGCGCAATCCTCCCCGAGGATTCATAACGAAAACTTGACCCACCACAGGAGTCAAAACATCTCAACCCGAGATATAACAATAGTCCCAAACCGGACAGGAAAACTTTTATCAAAGTTGTCTCACCCTGAGACGCATGTTTTTGAGAAAAAGTAGTGAAACTCACCTTAGTATGCAAGAAAATAAATCCAAACTCCAAAGTAGGGTGTGCTACCGACTCCCTAGTACATGTGTCACTAAGTGAGTATATGTGTAATACCATTACACCATATTACCCGTTTGTCCAAGACGTTCAAAAGTTTAAAACCGTGTAAGTGACACCTAGTGATTCTACACGCATAAGGAAACCCTACGGACCCGTTGGTGAATATGTTGTCTATCATTAGTTTTACACTTCATATGAATCTCATATAAGTGCCCATTCAAGTACATGTCAATTACATACCACCAAGGACTCCAATTAGTAACATAAACTCACAATACACAATCTGCGTTTTCAGGACAGATTATGCGCCATTAAAACTAATTTATTAAAAACACTTATCCAGTGAGTTAAACTCCCAAAAGTTTACTAAATATTCTAGGGGGTTCACTGGACAATTCCATAATTTTAATTTGTGATAAAACCTTGTACAAAAAATTATGAAAATTCACGGAACACAGCTATGTTCAGAAAATACACACAACAGATCAGTTTAGTATAAAAATTCCCAAAACTCGTGTATTCATCCAAACAGGATGAATCCACTTGGAAAAGCCGAGTTATTCCATTGTTAACCTTCTGTCCAAATTTCATAACTTAAATCTTTGTAAAACTCGAGTTATGATGGTTTAAAGTTGACTCAGTTTGTTAATCCGAAAATCTGATATGACCTTTATTCAAAGAAAATTCCAAAAACTATTCAAACGACGTTCAAATCAAACGATTTTACCCATTATGAAAATCTAAGACCATGTAAAATCCATTCATGCAAAGAATCGATCAAAACAATTATTTGCAAGCCACGTAACAGACCTTACAATTCGACATTCAGATTATGTCCAGATTTTAATCATGCAATATCATCAATTATATCAAACCCTAGTTGCATATTATTAATCAATAACACCTAATCATCATACAACTTTAATAAGAGCCACATCTGATCAAAACCCTAAAGAAACATCATAAACATCATCATTCATAAACCCTAGGAGTCTAAAACATCAAGAACATGCATAATCATGCAACCTATCAATTTCTAATCTCATAAGATTATGTTTAAACCATTTAATCTTTATAAACCTCAAGTTTTAATCTTTATGAAAACGTTTCAGACCTGGACAAACTTAGTTATAAGGTTTTATAACAAATTAAAGAAGATTAAAACATAAGAGATTGAAGATTATACTTCAAGCTCTTCAAAACAATCAACCGAATGCTCTTGAAGCTTCCCGATCAATGTTCTTGCGCCTTAGCAGGTGTTTAGGGGTTAATATTTCGTAATAGGGCTGTAGGGGGCGATTAGGGTTGAGTTTAGGAGATACAAGAGGCTTAAGGTTGCTTATTTACATGTTTAAGGCGGTTAGGGTTCGACAGCATCCCGTGAGCGGCCGCGCGGGGCCTGTGAGCCCGCTCACAGCTCCCCGGCTCACTCCGGGTGCCCTGCTTCGTTGCACGGCCTGTTTCCATCGATGTTTTCGCTATTTCGGGCCATAAAAAGTATAACCCCATGTGTTAATACCCCAACCATCCTAATGGTCCATCCATTATGGTTTTTATTAATGTATTCGGTTTAAGTTCACGTAATCACATACAGTTTGCACATAGTTTCACAGAGTATCATAGAAGCACGTAATTGCAATCAATCTCAATCAATTAATTCACAATTATTTAACTTCATGGTTCACCAAGGTCCGAGGTTCATTAATCATGTATACAGTCTGGTAATTCCCCGAATTACCAATTCGTGCAGTTATTAACCTATAACTATGCAACATGTGTCCTATCTAGCTAACCCTAGTTAAGTAGAACCTGAAATTGCAGGGTATCACATCATCCCAAGTTGAAAAGAATTTCGTCCAGAAATTCAACAAGTAAATAATAAAGCCAGCTAGAAAAGTGTGTACTTGGTTCCTGGATGTCACATCATCCCCAAGTTGAAAGGAATTTCGCCCCGAAATTCACTTTGAGCGAGTTTCTTTATGTTCGGCGTTCGATCTATGCACAGGTTCAGGTTCAGTAAAGAGGTGTGGTTATTTGAGCCGTATCTGATCTCTGTGCTCCCACGTATATTCTGGTCCTAGACGGGAATTCCACCATACGTTAATAATAGGTATAGTGGTTTGTCTGACTTTCTTGACGCCCTGCTCAAGAATCTCCACCGGTTCTTCCACGAACCGTAGCTGGTCGTCCACCTGGATCTGCTCCAGTGGCACTACCAGTGTCGTATCCGATAGGCATTTCTTTAGGTTTGATACGTGGAATACGTTGTGCATTCCACTGAGTTCATTAGGCAAGTTTAACTTGTAAGCTACCGGACCAATCCTTTCGACAATCTCGAATGGTCCAACGTATCGCGGGTTCATTTTTCCCCGTTTTCCAAAGCGTATCACCCCCTTCCAAGGTGACACCTTTAATAGAACCTTATCCCCAACCTGGAACTCCAAAGGTTTCCTACACTTATTAGCGTAACTTTTCTGTCGATCACGAGCAGCAGCCATCCGGTTTCTGATTTACACTATCTTCTCAGAAGTTTCGTGCACGAGTTCGGGACCTGTTAGCTGGCTATCCCCAACTTCAGTCCAGCAGATGGGAGACCTACACTTGCGTCCATAAAGTGCCTCAAAAGGCGCACACTGTATCGAAGTGTGGTAACTGTTGTTATACGAGGCACTTTATGGACGCTCGTAGTAGATCTTCCAATGTTTGGATGGTACGTTCACTCTGTCCATCCGTCTGTGGGTGATAGGCTATGCTCATATCTAAGCGAGTCCCCAAAGAGTTTTGGAGAGTAGTCCAAAAATGAGAAGTGAATCGCGCATCGCGATCAGATATGATAGAAGTAGGCACCCCATGCCTAGAGACTACCTCCTTGATGTAAAGATTAGTGTAGCCTTTTGTATTTTTTTATTTTATATAACCATTGAGAATTAATAAAATTCCCATTCATTTGTTCATTCTGCAAAACGTACCAAATTTTTTTTTACAAACTTATTATGTAATAAAAATACCTATAATAGTAATACCGATTTTAATAAATTGAATGTTTCTAATTGAATGTTATTAATAAAGATGATTAATTAAATTAAATTGGAAATTTTGACTCAAAATGATGATGCTTTTAATCAGATGTTTAGAAACACAAATTGCCGTTTCATTTATTAACGGTTGACTAAAATGTTACCTTTGACTCTTAAAAACGCATGTGACATACCAATTGTGACAATGGTCCACAAAAAAAAAAAAAAAATGTAACTAATAAGCCTTGATGAGCTCTTCATATAAATAGATGTGCCTAGCATGTTTTACAAACACTCGCCACCACCGTCATTGATGCCGGTGTAACCGACACCACAACCTTACCTTTGTTTTCCCGACCACACATTCCGGCAAGACTAAAGCCCGCGAAGAACACCATCCCCTCTTTCAATACTTTCAGATTCCGACTACCACCGCATATGACGTCACAGACCGGTTCATTGCCGCCGCCATTGAAGGTGGTTAGTTCTTGTCTTTCGTGTTTGCGTGACCCAGCAAAACGAGATTCTTGTTGGTGGTTGCATTGTTAGTGAACGTTAACAAGGTAACTTAACCGAACCATTCTTCCGTTTTAAATATATATATATATACATATATAATTATTCATATTTTGAATCGTTTTGGTTTTCGGCGACTACGGGCCATCATGTTAATTATGTTTTGTTAAATTATCTTCAAATCCGACCAAAGAATTCATGTTTGGATTAATAGTATTTTGTCTAGCCAAATGGTTTATATTTCTTTATGGTTAAAGCATGTTTATTTAATTATTTTGAATTCATAACTATGTAAATCAAATAATTTTTGTCACTTTGTGGCTAGACCTGGAAGTAGATGAGATGTCAAACCTATGTACTTTTAATTATTTTGATACTAAGTTCACATCCTAGAATGATATGGTTAGTTGTTCAACGCAAGTGTATGTATGTATACACATATGATTGGCTAGAATCAAATGTAGCAATCATAGCCTATTTAATATGGCAAGGTATAAGTATGTGATGTATATAACAAAAAGTAGGACTTGTAGTAACTAATACTTGTGATATAAACTTATTATAAGAGGGATATAACTTAGGATAATGCAAATTTCATTCAATAGTTGATACACAGTAGAATCTCGTTCAAGAATTAACAATACTAAACATTTTTTTATAATGTATCAAGCCTAAAAATTAGATAGCAATCCAAAGCTTATCCGTCGCCGAAAATCAATACGTTGACGAGTTAGATAATCCACTTAGTACTTTGTAATTTTAATTCGACGATAATGAAAACATAGGTTCAAGCGTAATTCATTGATTCTCCCCGATTTCTTACAAGTTCATCATCACACACAAGGTGAGTATTTCCTATCCCCTTTTTGCTTTTATTCATTTTTGGGGTGTTACATGTACACTATTACAAACTCAAATACAAGTTTACATTTTCACAATACAATTCTAGTACTAAGTGCATTGCTTACAACGTGCTTTATGCTTAGACAATACATGTGGATTACATTTGTACTTAGTGAAATCATTAACATGGTACAAGCCGACCTTAACATTGGATAGCGCTATTTGGATTGACAACCCGCCTAGATTGATTCTCCCCCTTTTTCATCGGAGAATCTGTGGCCATTGTTAAGTTATCACCCATTTATTGGATGAGTACACCACCGTTCATACAGTACATTATACAGTCACAGGGTTGATTTCGCTCATTTGTATGATACATAGTTTACATAATTGCACTGTAGCTTTGCGCTTGAATTGTATACCATTTTCCAACTTACTATATGTATTAAAACTAGGAATGCTCACCAACATTTCTTATGTTGACAAAACCTATTTTGTACATGTTTCAGGTGCAGTTTGATCTTAGTTCCATAGCATTGGATTTTAGTGCTTGCTTTTAATTAGTTATTTCAAATTTCATGTTTCGTTCAGACTTTTGTATTTTTCCCATTTCATCTATGTAAGACAATTTAAATTATTCAATAATATATTTACATTTTAGTACCATGTGCTTTTGAACAATCGTCACTACGTGACACCTCGATGATTCCGCCATCGGTTGGGGTGTTAAAATTAGCTAATTTCTCCAGCGAGTCGGTTTCCATTATTGCAAGAAAATGTGTCAATTTGGTTAAACGGTCCACGATAACCCAAATCAATTTATGGCCAGTTGGCGTTCTCGGGAGCTTTGTGATGAAATCCATAAAAATTTCGTCCCCTTTCCACATAGGGATTTCTGGTTGCAGAAGTAGGCCTGAAGGTTTCTGATATTCTATCTTAACCTTCGCACAAGTCAAGCACTTACTAACATAAGTGGCTATCTCAGCTTTCATGTTTGGCCACCAGTAAAGAGTTTTGAGATCTTGGTACATCTTGTCCGAAACAGGATGTACCGAACATCGAGAGGTATGAGCTTCATCGAGCACTAGTTGTCTGAGATCCCCAAAACGTGGTATCCAGAACCAATTCATAAAGTATTGAAGACCATCCGTCTTTAGTTCCAAGTGCTTATCCGCACCATGTAAAGTTTCAAGCCTGATATTTTCTTCTTTCAAAGCCTCGCCCTGGGCTTCACGTATCTTATCAGGAAGATTAGAATGTATGGTAAGTTGTAAAGCTCGCACCTATTTAGGTCTCGTTTCCTTTCGACTAAGGGCATCAGCTACTACATTAGCTTTCCCTGGATGATATTTGATGGCACAATCATAATCATTCAGAAGCTTGACCCATCGACGTTGTCGCATGTTCAGCTCCTTATGATCGAATATGTGTTGGAGGCTCTTGTGGTCAGTGAAGATCGTACACTTCGTCCTATAGAGATAATGCCTCCAGATCTTTAGAGCAAAAACCACTACTCCCAGTTCCAAGTCATGGGTGGTGTGATTCTTCTCATGAACCTTTAATTGACGTGAGGCATACGCGATCACCTTATCGCGCTGCATCAGCACACACCCTAACCCTTGGATAGACACATCACAGTACACCAGAAAGTCATCTATATTTGCCTTCAACAATTGAAAAGCAGACTCTTGGGCATCTACCCACTTGTAAGTAATCCCCTTCTGTGTCAAAGTAGTAAGGGGTTGAGTGATCTTAGAGAATCCCTCACTGAATATGCGATAGTATCCCGCAAGACCAAGAAACGGGCGCACCTCTATAGGTGTCTTAAGAGCCTCCCACTTTTTGTTGCATCAATCTTGGCAGGATCGACATGTATTCCTGCCTCGTTAACCACATGTCCAAGAAATTAGACTTCTCGAATCCAGAAGTCACATTTAGAGAATTTCGCATACAACTACTCATTTCTCAAGAGTTCCAAGATCAGCTGCAGGTGTTGCTCATGCTCTTCCCTGCTCTTGGAATAAATCAGTATGTCATCTATGAACACTATGACGAATTTGTCCAAATAGGTCTTATATACGCGGTTCATCAGATCCATGAACACAGCCGGTGCATTGGTTAGCCCAAATGGCATCACCAAAAACTCATAATGTCCGTAACGAGTTCGAAAGGCTGTCTTCACCACATCCTCCTCTCGGACTCTCAGTTGATGGTATCCTGACAGCTGGTCGAACAAGTCATCAATACGAGGCAAAGGGTAGCAGTTCTTAACCGTCACCTTGTTCAACTCCCGATAATCAATACACATGCGGAAACTCCCATCCTTCTTAACAAACAAAACTGGGGCTCCCTATGGCAAAGAACTAGGTCTAATGAAGCCCCTATCCAATAGCTCTTGGAGTTAGGTAGACAGTTCTTGAAGTTTGCCTGGTGCTCCAGGTACAACATCAATTTGAAACTCCACTTGTCGAACAGGTGGAAGTCTAGGTAGTTCCTCTAGGGAAACATCTGAGAAATTTCGGACTACTGGGATGTCCTTAATCTTAGTTTCAGTTTCAGCTCGAGTGTCAGATATTTAGCCAAAATGGCTAGAAAGCCCTTACGAATACACTTCTGGGCTTTCAAAAAGGAGATGATGCCCACCATGGCACCACCACGATCACCCTGTATAGATAAAAGTTCTCCTCTTGGGAGGGGGATACGAACAACCTTCTCCTGACAGAGAATTTCTGCGTGTTGCTTGGACAACCAGTCCATGCCAACCACGAGATCAAAGCTTCCTAGGGTGAGAGGTAAAAGGTCAATGGCAAACAATTGCCCATCTAGCTCGAGCTTACAGTCATGATGAATATGGGTTACCTCAACAGGCTTCCCATCAGCTAACTCTATAGTGTACGGGGTATCAAGAAGGGTAGGAACCATCCCTAGGTGTTTGCTAAGTTTCGATGACACAAAACTATAGTCCGCACCAGTATCATATAATATAGAAGCAATAGTGTCGTTCAAAGAACACGTATCCATCACAACATTGTTATCAGTCCTAGCTTCCCCAGAGCCCATCACAAATGCTCTTCCACGAGCCCCATTGTTGTTATTACCCTTGTGTTAGTTGTTGTTGAAGGACTTATTCCTCACACTATCCCACGTTCTCTTGCTATCACTAAAAGTAGAAGATGAAGCACCGTGCTTCGGAAAAGTACCATGCTCAACAGCCTCCTCAGTGAGTTTGCGAGCCAGGTGAAAGATTTGAGCATATAGTATCTAACTCCTGTAGCCATGCCACGCCACGAATCTGAGGGACCCACCCTTCGATCCGCTGGTAAAGTTGGTTAATTAGATTCGAGCATATAGTATCTAACTCCTGTAGCTCGGTATTGTAGGCGTCGATCTCAGACCCAACCGTCTTTAGATAACAAATTTCTAGATTTCGTCACGGGGGTTAAAGTCTCCACCCAAGTATCTTTAACTCATTGAGTGTGCACGTAGCATACATTACCCCATCCTGCCTGGGCCAATTTGCAGATGGCAAAGACTTATACTATCGAAGCAATCAGACGGTCTCCTTCAGTTCTGTTGGAGTTATTGAGGTTTACAACCAATAAAGCCTTGAAAATACTATGGTAGGTTATTGTTGTGGCATGTGCGTTCATGGTATAAGAAAGTTCAAATGTGGAAGTTACGGGAAACGAATGATTTAACAAAATGGATCTTTACTAGCTTGGAAAGATGCGGGCGCCTCAACCACCCTATCGTTGATCATAAGAACTCAGTCTTATCTAAGTTAACAAAGAGAAAGGAAAGAAAAGACAGGTATGAAAAGGTAAGAGCCAATTGTCGCCACGCTCTGTCTAGATAGTAGAGCCTTCATCCTCACTTTCCATGTGCTCGTCCTGCTCAGGTTCCCCTTCCATCCCTTCTTCTTCCTCTTTCTCGCCGTCAGTGTTATATGGATCTCATCACGTATAGTCTCCTTCTCCATTAGTAGGTTTCGTCTTCCCTTGAGATGTTGCACTACGTCGCAGTCTTTACATAACTCCCCAAGAGTGTGTGTAACAAGCCCCGATATGATGTGTTCCCATGAATCTACTATATACTCACGAGGAACAGTGACACGTATATCATGTATCGCTTGCTCGTACAGGGCGTAAATGTACTAGAGTAAGGATAAAATTCTATATAAGTAACCCAGTTTCGTCTGAGTTCCAAATGAGAGTAAGAAAAGGTCAACTAACAAGAAACAAAAACTAATTGTCTCCTTGCTTAGTGAAAGAAGGATAAGTCTCAGTATTTGACTTTCTTCGAATTTGATTCGGTTTAATGGTACCACGTCATGAGCATCGTGCAGCCTCCTGTGTATGTGCGCCACAGCGCTCGCAAGGGCTCAGGTTTGTTAAGATACTAATCCCAATAATGCGCCACCTAGTGTGACCCAGGGTCCCCACCAGTGACGTGTTCAGAATCAGGTTTAGAACTAGAAGATAACATATCTTCTGAAATCATGTGTTGTAGATATATGTAGCTAAAAGCTAGTTGTGCACTTAAGTTGTGAGTGTACTTATGCTGTGATGATTATGGACTAGACTCAACATGTAGTCCTACTTATGCTCTGATACCAATCTGTCACACCCTCAAATTTCCACTGCGGGGTTTATACCGCGAGGCGCATGACCAGGATCCCATATCCATAAGTCATATTAACGAACTCTAAATGCCCAAACCATTTAGTTCGTTTTCAAAAACCAAGTTTAGTTAAGCTGCGGAAGCGTAAACCAAGTTTAAACCTTTTAAAACTATGCGCAAAACAATGCCTCCCAAATTAAAACCATACAAAAGAAAACGTAAAGCATGATATGTAATTTAGGTATATGCCCAAGACCCCAAATGCAGTGAAGTGTGCAGTGCTTTCTAATCGTGGCACCGGAAGTGATGTGTTACAAAACACATCTCTTTTCCTATGTATTTTGTATATTATTTGGTCAGGTTTTATTCGTTTCATTTCGTTTTTATTATGTATTTATTATTTTAATTATTTTGTAGGCGTTCGTAAGAAAAGGAGTTTAAAACAGTGAAAAATAATCAAGACGCGGGCATCTGGTTCAAGCAAAGCCGACTACTAATAATAATATTAATAATATAATAATAATAATTGTTGAGGAAAAAAAAAGAAAAAGAGAGAAATGGTCAAAAAGTCACGTGGATTTTAAAAGAAAAAAATAATAATCATAAATGAGATGGAGCCCATCTCGTATGGGCTCAACATATTTGGAAGGCACATTAGTTTTTCTGAGGGGATTATTATTTCAAATCAAGGAGAATATCTAACAGTCAGCAAAGGGAGGAGGAGAAGATTATCAACAGCCGCCAAGAGGCGATCGAACAAAGAGCAAAAGGTGAGAGGTTAATTGAAGGTCAGGGAGGCACGGGTTCAAGACTAGAGTTATGGGTTCGACTATAATAAATTTTAGTTTTCATATTTATTTACTTTGTGTTCATGAATATTGAGATCATGATTAATTTTTATTTTGAACCTATGTTTTTATCGATTTTCATTATTATGAGTAGCTAAATCTTGAACCACTACCTAGGTTATATGATGAATGCATATTAATTTTATACTTTCGGTTTTGGATTTATTTTTGAATGGTTAATGTTTAGGTAACAATTTGGTTGGTGTTTATTATGATGTGTGTGCGTGCTTAAGTTTAATTTATTATTTTTTAGAGTTCCATAAACGTCTTAGTGAATGTCTTTCGTGTTTGGATGTTTATTAGGGTTACCTGCTTGGTGCTTGTAGCTTAGTTTATGGTTTTGGATCCAAAAGCCATAGGAACTTGATTAGAGAATTAAGAGGACTTTTGTATTCTTCCATTCTTGAGACCGGGAGGTGATGGAATGTTGGGTTGTCTAGAGCTTTAGGTGTTAGGTTTTGGGTGAGACCGGGAGGTGATCCTATCCTAGTTGTCTTTAGTTTCTTGCAATTTCAAGTCATAGTTAACCCAATTAGTTACTCCTTTACATCTTCGGGTGTATTGTGATTAGAGAGACCGGGAGGTGATCGAGTCATTAGAGTACCTTTACATTCTTAGTGAGGTGAGACCGGGAGGTGATCCGAGCTAGATAACCAGTGTTTTATTCTTTAGGATTCTTTGGGGTGTGTTGGTGAGACCCGGAGGAGATCTAGCACGTCTTAGGGTATCTTGAGTTATCTTTAGAATCTGGTAAGCCATTCAGTTTTCCATTACCGAGAGTTGTGAGTTTTCATGTAGGATTCTTGACCTAGGTAGTTGCCTTCCTATCCTGCCATTTTCCTCAATTATCCTTGTTGTCTACCTATCTTATTTAATTATTTTATTTATTTTATTTAATTATTAAAAAAACTAAAAACAATTTTAAAACTCATTTATTTTAGGTCTTAGTCGAGTCTAGTTTTGTTTTCCATTAGTGTCCTGTGGGTTCGATACTCGGACGTACTTAGTCTGTATTGCATTAATAGGTACACTTGCCTGTCGTGTGGTCTAGTTAGTTGAGTCGGTTTTATATTACTAGGTGTCTAGGTTAGGTAGTTATTTACAGACCATACATAGCACATCAAGTTTTTGGTGCCGTTGCCGGGGACACTTGGCGATTGCGAAACTAGCTTTGATTAGGACTTAATTGATTAAGTGGTCTTCTTTGAGTCTTTTTGTTTTTAGTGTGTCTAGAGAGTCTAAGGCTTTTATTTTCTTTTTGCGTGCTTGTGTGTTGAGTCGATTCTTATTTTTTTACTTTTTGTGTGCTTGTGTGTCTTTTTGTTTTTGTTTGCTTTATTTTATTTTTATTTTCGTTATATATCTGATGCCCGTGATCATGTTTTTTTTTAGTGTCTGTATGCAGTGATGGCAAGAAGAAAGACTGTAGCAGACCACACACAGGATAAGGCTAATGATTACAAGGGCCAACATTACACGCTAAACATCAGTTTTGGTCCAGGTAAGTGCAGGGATAGGTGGCCCAACGCGTATGAGTTTTTCAAACATATTTTTAAATTCACTAATTGTTTCTTGATGAACAATGGTGAAAGAAAAGAATTAAACACGTTGGATATGAGATGGATAAAATATAAGCAACCTGATTGAAACTGAATGAAAACTCAGTTGTAGAGTATGTAATAGTATGTAATATTTTTTTAATTTTCTTTGTATTTTGTTATTATTTTTGTTTTTGAGTCTTTTAGCAGGTTTTTGTGTTTGTTTAGGCATGGAAAATTACACCATGAACGGATTGGGATTTTTGTTGGAGGTTCGGGTAATAAAAGAATTTTTTGTTTTAACCATTAAATTTGATTAACTTTCTGCGAAAAAACGTTGTTCGTGTAATGCGAAGAGCCTGAGCTGACCTGTTCGCTATACACGAATAGTAATTACCCCGGAAAGTTATATTTTATTCGCTCGCGACGCGTGTTGAGATCACCAGTGTCCTTCACGTTTCGCGAGTTGATTAGAAAAAAATAAATAAATAAAATTTTCCACCCTGTTTTCTTCCACCACCACTCACTGCCATTTCACCACATGTTTTACCATCATCCACCACATTCCACTATCTTGCCTTTCAAGTACGTTTCCTGCATTTTTGTATATTGAGTCGTTTGAGTCTGTATTTTTTTTAGAGTCTTTTATTTTTATTTTGAGTCAGTTTTCTCTTAACTCACTTTGGGGATATCTTTCCTTCAAGTGTGGGGATGATGGAGAGATACAGTTTTGAGTCATTGGTTTGTCTAATATATTTTATTGCATGTTTGGATCTAGCCACACGTACTCAATCTCCATTCGGGTGGGGACGACCCAACAATCATTTAAGGCAACCATTTGTTTTTATATTTTCTTTTTAGCTTTTATTTGTCAGATTTGAGTCAAATGTCGCGAATGAAATGCTATACGGCCTGTTTAGAAGGACAACTTCAGATCGCTTGCAGCTACATCGCTTATATCCAGGGGAGTCCGTTCCTTTTTTGTTGTATTTTTTTTATTTCTGCTTTATTTTATTCTACTCTTACATTGTGGACAATGCGTCGTTCAAGTGTGGGGATGGAAACTTAGTTTTTATTTTTAGGTAGTTTGAGTCATAAAAATTTTAAAACTCCAAAAAAAAACAAAAAAAAATAAAAAATTGAAAAATGTCCCTGATCTTTTGTGCAATTTATATGGAAAATGATAGTAAAATTGTGATTTTTGGTTTTCAAAATATTATACATATGAGAAAATAAATAGGTTGAAAGCGTGTGTGCTTAAGATGTGTCGGTAGGCCCAGCTAGCTTTGAAAGGTCGCATGATTGTTTTAATATACCTTAATAAATCATGAAATCTTGTGGGTTCTCATCTTAGGAGAAACGGTAGAACTGAAACCGCAGGTAGTAATTAGAGGTACCACTGTAGGTTGAAAGCCCATATGTATTACTAATTAAATGGCACACTTGATCCTTTTTATGAGAATAAATCTGGTGAAAAGTGGCGCCAAAAAAAATCCACATGTCCATCAATTGAGCTAGACCAAAAAAAAAACTGAAGCCTTTGATCGAAATTCCCTCGAGGTAAAGTTGAAAAAAAATAAATAAATACCGAAGCTCATGCTGTCGCTCTTGGGATGGTGACTCTGATTGAGACAACCTCTGGGTTAGGTATGCAAAAAAAAAAAAAAAAAACAAATGTGTCTAAGCTCATAGACTTCATCCATCATAAATTTAATTTATAATACATTAGGGAGTTTAGTTTGCAGTGGTTGGTAAATCTATATGGTTTAACCTTTGCTTCGAAAGCTTGAGGTGGGATTAGGTGAAGCCGGACATCTTGAGTGTGAGACCCATAGATTGATTGTAAACATAAACTTATTTGCTTTACCTGATTGGGGCCTGATTAGCTGGTGGTTGGGTTTAGGTGGACAACAATACCGACAGTTTTGGTTGATGCGTGATTAAATCTTAATTAATGAACCTAAAAGTTTTTGAAACCAAGAGTCCTGATTATGATTCCATTGCAATCTTTTTTGGGGACGAAAAAGGTTTAAGTGTGGGGATGTTTGATGTGTTGCAAAACACATCTCTTTTCCTATGTATTTTGTATATTATTTGGTCAGGTTTTAGTCGTTTCATTTCGTTTTTATTATGTATTTATTATTTTAATTATTTTGTAGGCGTTCGTAAGAAAAGGAGTTTAAAACAGTGAAAAATAATTAAGACGCGGGCATCTGGTTCGAGCAAAGCCGACTACTAATAATAATATTAATAATATAATAATATAATAATATAATTGTTGAGAGAAAAAAAAAAGAAAAAGAAAGAAAAGGTCAAAAAGTCACGTGGATTTTAAAAGAGAAAAATAATAATCATAAATGAGATGGATTATTATTTCAAATCAAGGAGAATATCTAACAGTCGGCAAAGGGAGGAGGAGAAGATTATCAACAGCCGCCAAGAGGCGATCGAACAAAGAGCAAAAGGTGAGAGGTTAATTGAAGGCAAGGGAGGCACGGGTTTAAGACTAGAGTTATGAGTTCGACTATAATAAATTTTAGTTTTCATATTTATTTACTTTGTGTTCGTGAATATTGAGACCATGATTAATTTTTATTTTGAACCTATATTTTTATCGATTTTCATTATTATGAGTAGCTAAATCATGAACCACTACCTAGGTTATATGATGACTGCATGTTAATTCTATACTTTCGGTTTTGATTTATTTTTGAATGGTTAATGTTTAGGTAACGATTTGGTTGGTGTTTATTATGATGTGTGTGCATGCTTAAGTTTAATTTATTATTTTTGAGAGTTTCATAAACGTCTTAGTGAATGTCTTTCATGTTTGGATGTTTATTAGGGTTACCTGCTTGGTGCTTGTAGCTTAGTTTATGGTTTTGGATCCAAAAGCCATAGGAACTTAATTAGAAAATTAAGAGGACTTTTGTATTCTTCCATTCTTGAGACCGGGGGGTGATGGAATGTTGGGTTGTCTAGAGCTTTAGGTGTTAGGTTTTGGGTGAGACCGGGAGGTGATCCTATCCTAGTTGTCTTTAGTTTCTTGCAATTCCAAGTCATAGTTAACCCAATTAAGTTACTCCTTTACATCTTCGGGTGTATTGTGATTAGAGAGACCGGGAGGTGATCGAGTCATTAGAGTACCTTTTCATTCTTAGTGAGGTGAGACCGGGAGGTGATCCGAGCTAGATAACCAGTGTTTTATTCTTTAGGATTCTTTGGGGTGTGTTGGTGAGACCGGGAGGAGATCTAGCACGTCTTAGGGTATCTTGAGTTATCTTTAGAATCTGGTAAGCCATTCAGTTTTCCATTACCGAGAGTTGTGAGTTTTCATGTAGGATTCTTGACCTAGGTAGTTGCCTTCCTATCCTGATATTTTCCTCAATTATCCTTGTTGTCTACCTATCTTATTTAATTACTTTATTTATTTTATTTAATTATTAAAAAAACCAAAAACAATTTTAAAACTCATTTATTTTAGGTCTTATTCGAGTCTAGTTTTGTTTTCCATTAGTGTCTTGTGGGTTCGATACTTGGACTTACTTAGTCTGTACTGCATTGATAGGTACACTTGCCTGTCGTGTGGTCTAATTTAGTTGAGTCTGATTTATATTACTAGGTGTCTAGGTTAGGTAGTTATTTACAGACCATAGATAGCACATCAGGAAGCTAACTACCTGCAAAAGCATGTATATCGTGGGTCAACAAACAATGTTGGTGAGTTCACAAAGTAAAGAAGATGAGTAAGTAAATGCGCTGGTTTCCCAAACCACGTGACCAAGTAAAGCGTAGGTCTCCCAAACCCAAATGTTCAAGTGTTATCAGTTTAATCATGTCAGGGGTAGCTAACCCACTCATTGCAACTAAACAGGAGATTATTGGGACACCTTCAGTAATATAATAAATTGCCTCAGAAACTAGTGTCTATCAACACTAGCATAACAAATGTGGTCAGAAGTTTATGTCCATGCTCCCAGCATCGCAAACATGAGGTTGTTGCACAACCTAATAGCGCTATCAACTAATACCCCGTTCGCTCCTAGCGATTAACCCAATAGTATGTAAGGACTTTTCAAGTGATAGAGTGTTTAGTTCACAAAGGACCAATAAGTTTTAAGCTGATCAAAGTGCAATCCCCCCCGAGGATTCGTAACGAAAACCTGACCCACCACAGGAGTCAAAACATCTCAACCCGAGATATAACAATAGTCCCAAACCGGACGGAAAACGTTTATCAAAGTTGTCTCACCCTAAGACACATGCTTTTGAGAAAATGTAGTGAAACTCACCTTATTATGCAAGCAAATAAATCCAAACTCCAAAGTAGGGTGTGCTACCGACTCCCTGGTACATGTGTCACTAAGTGAGTATATGTGTAATACCATTACACCATATAACCCGTTTGTCCAAGACGTTCAAAAGTTTAAAACCGTGTAAGTGACACCTAGTGTTCTACATGCATAAGCAAAACCTATGGACCCGTTGGTGAATATGTTGGATATCATTAGTTTTACACTTCATATGCATCTCATATAAATGCCCATTCAAGTACATGGCAATTACATACCACATAGGACTCCAATTAGTCACATAAACTCACAATACACAATCTGCGTTTTCAAGACAGATTATGCGCCATGAAAACTAATTTATTAAAAACACTTATCCAGTGAGTTAGACAGCCAAAATTTTACTAAATATTCTAGGGGGTTCACTGGACAATTCCATAATTTTAGTTTGTGATAAAACCTTGAACAAAAATTATGAAAATTCACGGATCACGGCTATGTTCAGAAAATATACACAGCAGATCAGTTTAGTTGAAAAATTCCCTAAAAATCGTGTATTCATCCAAACGGGATGAATCCACTTGGAAAAGCCGAGCTATTCCAATGTTAACCTTCTGTCCAAATTTCATAACTTAATTCTTTGTAAAACTCGAGTTATGATTATTTAAAGTTGACTCAGTTTGTTAATCCGAAAATATGATATGACCTTTATTCAAAGAAAATTCCAAAAACTATTCAAACGATGTCCAAATCAAACGATTTTACCCATTATGAAAAGATAAGACCATGTACTATCCATTCATGCAAAGAATCGATCAAAACAATTATTTTCAAGCCACGTAACAGCCTACAAGTCGACATTCAGATTCTGTCCAGATTTTAATCATGCAATATCATCAATTATATCAAACCCTAGTTGCATATTATTAATCAATAACACCTAATAATCATCATACTGTTGTAGAACAACGGTCTATTAGCAACTAACATACAAGATATTTAGATATAAGAACATGGATTAGAGAGAATAGAGAATGGAATGATTCATTCTTATTGATGTGTATCTTAACAATTACATGAAACCTCTATTTATAAGGCTCTTACATTAATCAATAGGATACAAAGAGATGGGAAGTGGAATGTGGATAGTCATCATAATAACTTATTTATAACACTCCCCCTTGACTATCCACGTGATTTAAGAAAATAATAAAGTATACGCTTGGTGATGCTGCCTCGTTAAAAACCTTGCCAGGAAAACCCAGTGGGACAAAACCTCAGCTAAGGGAAAAAGAGTGCAGGGCGTATTACTCTTCCTGATACTTCTGTATCAGGTTTGTTGCCTCATTAAAAACCTTACTAAGAAAACCCAATGGGACAAAACTTAGTTAAGGGAAAAAGAGTGCAACTTGTATGATACTCCCCCTCATTTGATTATGTATCATTTGAATGATGGTGTCGATCTTCTAAGAAAGTTGCTCAAAGTTTTGTAGTCAATGATTTGCGTTCTTGATCACTTGACGTGAACTTCTTTAAGTTGAATCGTTGATGTATGATCTTCATTCCAGAATTTTAGTCCATGCTCTCGTAAGTGCAATTCTTTAAGTTGAACTAATGTTGCCTCCTCTCGTAAATAAATGTCACAAGATCAACAAATGTGATGTGTTATATTCCCTGCATCTACAAGACTAACCAAACTTGTTTGCATGGGTTAGTAAAATATAATCAAATATCGCTCATACCTGAAGTATTTGTTTTAACTCATTCTGGTGTCTCCTCGCTTGACATAGGCTATATTATGATAATAAGTTCATGTGGAAGATATAATAATCATGCATAACTAGCAAGACATATACTAATATACATATATATATTTAACTATGGTACTTTTAGAGTGAAAATCTCTACTTTGGTAGGAGATGAAATGAATAATTTTCCATATCAAGTAATTGGACAACCTTTAATGCACTTTAAACATGAGCTATGTCCATTGTAAAATGTCCCACCATCTTTTCAAGATATACTTTGATGGATTGGTAAACATATCATTACATATATACTCGAATTGTAGATCAAGCAACAAGTGCACTATGTCAAGGACTTTCAAATATCCCCCTTTTAAAAGTTCTACAGAGTCTCTCGATAATGCTCAGACATTATCACTGTAAACTGCGAGTGAACTTTTAAAAGAAAACTTTTGATAAAAGTTGGATAATACAATCAAACTTATGTTGTTCTTTATTGGGATATATCATGAGTTATACAACACTCAACCCCCTTATTTTAGTCCATACATATTATATTACCTTTACATAATACTTCTTAAGGTATTTTCGTATTGATGTCAATGTTGCATGCATCATCAATCCATCAAGGACTTTTCAATCTTGACCAATTACGCAAGTGAATTCACTCTTCAGTTGGAAAAACAATAACATATATTTTTCCAATATATATTGTACCATTCTTATACATTGAAGTATCATAATAACCATGTTCAGTTTATCACCTGTGGTGTATTGGTGCACAATAATTACATCCTACGATGTTTTATATTACATTTTAAGCACTCAGTTGCTTTAGGATACTCATGAGGAGTTCCACTTATATTCAATTCAATCATATAACAAACATAACGTATTCAGAATTGAATTTATTTATTCAGATCATAACGTTCTCGAGAACTTACGTTACTTTGACACATTAAGTCCTTCATCAAGTATTTTCATGTAAACTTTCAGTGTCAAGTAAATCATGATATTTATTAGATGCATTTCAATTCTCTTTTTGCATTACCAGACTAATAACATGATGAAAAATCATTGTATCCACCACTGGAGAATGCGTCTCCTCATAATCAATTATGGGTCTTTGCGAAATTCTTGTGCCACCAATTTTATTTTATATAAATTTCTTTTTAAATGTTGATTCGCATAAAAGACCTTTTCATATCTATATGTTTTACAACTTTTTTTGTATGGACTACTGGTCCAAAACTTTCATTTTCAATAGAGAATTCAACTCTGCCGTATTTGTGTCTTTCCATTTTGGCCAATCATTTCTTTGTATTCATTCATAAGCAGATCTTAAATCTTGATCCTCATTTCAAGCGCTACATTACATAAAATTTATAACAACATCGATTTTATTTCGATTCCATACATTTCGTAGACATGATACTGTATAACGAGATCTCTTTATTTTCATGTACCTGAGGTTCTTCTGGAACCATCATATCTAATGTCTCTTCAGGAGACCTTTTTACTATAACCTC
The DNA here is from genome assembly GCA_028751855.1 of Ambrosia trifida. NCBI lineage: Eukaryota > Viridiplantae > Streptophyta > Magnoliopsida > Asterales > Asteraceae > Ambrosia > Ambrosia trifida. The sequence goes on from CM054127.1 coordinate 78,638,496, forward strand.
GACTTGACCATCTTGCTTACTTGCTCCAATTTCTCGAGGATTTTTATTCTTTGGAATCTACTAGTCTACCACGCTTTAGGCGTGCAGTAGGCTTATTGCCAATATACGATTGTCCTTCCTGGACACTCATCTTAAATGGAGCATTAGCAGTTGGTATATGTGACTTGATTAGCTATTCATCATATTTAGGTCAGTTAATGCGTCTGGTAATTAATTCGCTAATCTCTGTGAATGAATTATCCTTTGAACTTTTGGTTCACATTGCTTAGTACGAGGATCAATGATAGTTCATTCTAACCCATTTCTATTTCCAACTACCTTTTATCTCCCCCTGATGTTGGGAATGTTAATCCATTGAGATGGATATCAATTAATTGAGATGTAAATAGATCTCTTGTTTAAGGCTCTATAAATCATCATATACTCCCAATCACCTTTTAAGGTCCCATCTCCATGCGTCGTGGTGGATCAATTTCAATATATGTCGCACAACAAAAATCTTAGATGGGCAATATTTGGTTCCTGACCAAAAACCAACTATAATGGGGAGAAACTATTACCATGTATTGGCTTGATGTGAATAAATGTTACTGCATATAAAATCAAATGTAAACATGAACTTTTGCTTTCATGATCATTGACATTGCAATCAATAGTAGACGTTTTAGTGATCATCTCAATGAAAGCAATATTTTTATGAACATAAGCTATATGAAGTTCAACACTTATTCCAATGATCATTATTATCTTGGGAATTGATTAAATATGCCAATATAGAATAATATTCTTGCTATCTTATTAGCTAATCCATAAATCAAGCAAACTTCAGGTTGCAAACTTGATAACCATTTAGATGATGCATCGATTTTAAATACTAAATGGTATCATGTTAGGATATGCGTATCCTTTAATCAATTCCAAAATATATAATTTTGCTTAAGAGCAAACATTACATGCTTTGTATCAGATGGAAGAACCTTTAAGTTTTTCAGTATGTTCACATCATCATCGACTCGGTGTGGTCTTACCGGTCATGCCAACTAATTAAATAATTATGATCCACAAACTAAACTTCTAGTTTATGGTCGAATATGTATTACTTGCACGTATGTAATACAAACGTAAGATATGAGAGTATGTATGAAATCTTCAAACCATCATCTCATTATTAACATGATCATCATTACAATTCCAAATGGTCGATCTCATCATTACAAATGTCTTAATGATGTCCATGATCGTTACCTTTACAATGATCAATATTTAGTCACATTCACTTCAAGGAATGGAGTATAAGCGAAACAAGCTTCATAACTTTTCATTATTTACTCGATCACAATAATATGAGATGATTTCAAACTTTTCATACTCTCTTAATGATATGGTTACTTCATGAGCACATCTCATATGTGACAAATTATTAGACATGTTACACTCTTTCTTGTCTAATACACGACAAGAAAGACGAGAGAATAATATATCTTATTCTCTTATAATTACATCCTTAGTGTGCCACTTCTTATGGTCGATTTCAATATTAACATCGTTGATCTTATTATCCACATGATGATCATTAAAATTTCCTCATTCAGTATTAACAGGGCTGATCTTGTTATGAACATGATGATCATTACAACTTCCTTAGTTATGTACATGATCTTTAACGTTTATACCGATCATTTTTCATAACATTCACTTCAAGGAATGGATGAGAACTACACCACTTTCATGGTGGTCATTTCAAACCTTATATATTCTTTAATAATCTTGCAACTTCAAGAGCATATTTAAAGGTTTGACAATGAAAAATGTTTTTATTCAACATGTATAAATAATCTTCTCATCACATTATATAAATCGTGAAGTTGTTATGTTGGGTCTAAATTTGGTAGTCTAATGTTATCAACAAGTTAAAGTCAACAAGTCAAAGTTTGGTCAACAAAAGTCAAAGTCGAACGAGTCGCAGTCAACACGTAAGGCGAGTCGAGAAATTCAGATAATAGATCGACGAGTGAAGCTCAAGTTATGATAGAGAAAGACGCTACGGATAAATAAATATATTTTATTTAGACAAAATATATTTATTACTTTAAAAATAGTTTGCTTGTTTAGTGAGAGTTTTAGTATTTAGTTAACCCTAGGGACCTAAATGTAATTAGCCTAAGTGTGTTGGACTATAAATAGATAGAGATTAGGGTTTTTCTATCAACACACATGCTAGAGATTTTGGGGTTTTATTGTATTCATCTATGCAAATCATCTAGTGGGTTTTTATTGAATATTTAGTTTGTGTTTGTAACACCTCAACCGATGGCGGAAACATCGGGATGTCACGTATTGATGATTGTTTAGTAGCTCATGGTGAATAATAAATTTCATTAAATGATTTAAATAAATTACATACAATTGTTCTACAAGAATTCGTACATCAAAATGAATAATACTATGCACACATCTTCAAGCATTAATTCAAATCTTCAAGCAAGTAGAACCTGAAACATGTTAAGTTTGAAAATATTTTGGGTCAACAAAAGTTGGTGAGAATACATAGGTTTTTGAATATAATTGATAACAATAATTTGTACAACAATCACAGTTGTATGATGATAGAGTATGATTCCGACATGTAACAATGCTTCTTTGTACAATCAAACCTTGTGTCGACTGCTTACTAACTCGCAAGTTAGTTAAATGTTGTTACTGTTATCGATCATCCCTGAATTTATGCGGGGGGGGGGGGGGGGGTGGGTTTGTCAGACCTATAGCGCTATAATCTAAACAGGCGGCTTGATCATTGTTAATGATTGTACTGTGTCTTTTTGTTACAGTCTAATGATAGAATGATGATGTAATTGAATCACAAGTAAGTATGAGTAAATGATAGCATAAAATGTTTAAACATGTTTCACCCCAAAAATAGTGAAAATAAAGAAAAGGGGCTATGTAAACTCACATTAGCAAAATGTTATGTCTCGTGAAAAATAGGATATGTGTTGCCAAATGATGCCAAGTATTACCCTATAATTACGGTAACAAATAAGTCTAAGTCGATCTAGTCTACGAGTATATTCTAAGGTTTCGAATTGGGGATAAGTGTTCGTTTGATTAATAAATAAAAATGTTTGATAATTGAGAGAAATTTGATAAATAAATAAACAAAAATCTTTTTATTAATTTTAAATTAAAGATGATCACAATATAAGGTTTTAAATATGAAAATAATTTTTATAAAATTATTTTCTTGAAAATAGAATATTAAATCTATTTATTTCAAATTGTCAAATTATAACTTTAATATTTACAAATACTAAAATTAAATAATTATTAAATTAAAAATTGTATTTCTGTTCCAAATAAATAGAAATAATTTATATAAAATTTTGGTGCAAAAATATTGAAAAATGAATTTATTATGATTTATTTATGATTAAAACTAACAAAAATTGATTAAAAATATTAAATAAATGATTTTTCAGAAATAAAAATCATTTTAGAAAAGTTTAATGTTATAAAAACTAAGAATAAATTTTGTGGAAATTTATATAACCGTTTTGATATTTATAGAATTTTATAAATAAAATTGAATAAATTTGAATGATTTATTATATATATTAAATAAATAATTTTTGGAAAACTAAAAATTGTATGCTAAACTCTACTACTAGAATAACATAAAATAATTTTTGTAGAATTTATAAAGTTGTTTTAGTATTTTAAAACTAATTTTAAAAAAAAAAACAAGTATATATATAAAAGCTTTAATGTTGTAAAAATTGTTGATGTTGCTGGGATGAACCCGCGTGGGCCGGCTCAAAAGCATCAGACACAACCACTTGATCTAGATCAGTGGTTGTGTTTGATTCCAGTTTATTTAAATTATAATACATACGCTGAAATAGTGTTCTTCCCCAAATCAAACAAACGAGCCCTAGCTTTTTCAATGGAATGATTCACACAACAATAACCCAATTAATCAGAGGGTTATTGTTGTGTGGATGCCGAATAACAAAACCCACAAGAAAAACATCACTTACAACAATGAATCGTATATGAAATGTCCAGTCAACCCGAAAGTCAAACACGAACCTAAAAGCTTTGATTGACGAATTAAGAACAGAAATTGAGGATTAAAGGAGAGATTTCGGCACTTTTAGCTTGCCAAAGAGGATTCAATTTATACTAAAGCGAGGGGATTGTACGTATGGTAAGTTTGACCCTATTCAATAATTATACGCGTAATTGATTAAGATTTGGGAGTTGATAATGGTAATTACGTGTAATGGACGCGTATTCCTTAATAACGAAAAACAATCCACGAGTTCTTACCATGTTTGTGTAGTTAATTGATCAATCAATGGGTTTGTGGTGCTGAACTCTCGCAGCAGCGAGCAAAGGAAAGGGGAAACAAAGGATTTTAAACGTATTAAATAGTTAGTGGATTGGAATTGAAACAAGAAATCAGTGTGGCTCAGATGGTTGGTGCGTGTGGAGGTTCTGACCCGGCTCTCTGCTCGGGTTCGAATCCTGCAGTAGCATCATTTTTTTTTTTAAATAAACAAGGGAGGAGGGGACTAGTGGGCTGGGCCGGTGTTGGGCTTCTGGTGGGTTTGGGCTCCGATTAAATTTGAGTAGATTGGGTATTTGTAGTTTTTGTTAAGAATGTTTGGTTTAGTTATAGTGTTATTATTATTGATCTTTATTATTATTATTATTATTATTTGTATATATATATTTATATATATATATATATATATTCGAAGTATATAAAGTGGTAAAATAAATAAATAAATAACTAAATAAAAATTAAAAGAATACATATATGTGTATATATCATAATGCAAGTATATAGTGGGTGTAGTGATGATTTGATTAACTCAACACTGCGCGATGTTACAGTGTTCAACATAATTTTCATCTTGTTCTTCATCAAATTCTGATTTTAGCTCGAAATTTGATCCTACAATTTGGTATCAGAGCTTGGTACTCGAATTTGGGATTTAACCATCTACAAATTCGTCGTTTAATCTGATTTTTGTTGAAGATTTTATAGATTTTTTAAAGTTTTTGGGTTTTTCTTCAAACTGTGCACTTATTTCATCAAACTGCATACTTATTTCTTGTTGTGTGCACTTAACACATAAGCTGCATACTTATTTCTTGTTGTGTGCACTTAACTCATAAGCTGCATACTTATTTCTTGTTGTGTGCACTTAACTCATAAGCTGCATACTTATTTCTTGATGTGTGCACTTAACTCATACGTTGCATACTTATTTGAGCACTTACCAAAGGAAACTTTGGGAGACAGTGATTTAGCCTTCTGTGGCTTTATCACAGTGTACTTATTCGTGTGTTCTAGTCGTTATTCTGCTCGAAGTTTCTTGTGCCATCTGATCAACAACCCGTTAAATCTGCATACTTAAATTTTGCATACTTAAAATCTGCATACTTAAAATCTGCATACTTAAATTCTGCATACTTAAAATCTGCATACTTAAATTCTGCATACTTAAATTCTGCATACTTAAATCTGCATACTTAAATTCTACATACTTAAAATTCTGCATACTTAAAATCTGCATACTTAAATTCTGCATACTTAAATTCTGAATACTTAAATCTGCACACTTAAGAACTGCGTACTTAAGGACTGTGGACTTATTATTGGACTTTAAACTTTAAAATCAGAAAATCAAACTTAAAATCAACCTTAATCAATGGTTGGTAACAATAACAACCTAACCATGAATCCTATAACCCAAGCTGAACTGGAAACTGGAACCATAACTCGAATCCCTAAGTTAATGGGTGCACAAGATTATGGAACCTGGAATAACCGTATGAAAGCCTTTTATTATGTGAATGATTTTACCTAGTGGACCTCAGTTCAACTCGGACCACACCTCCCAATGAGGACCACAGAGGCAGGAGAGGTGTTCAACACTGATCCAACTACTTATACAGACCTCGACAAGCAGTTGATTCAACGTGATCACAAAGCCTACGATGCTCTTACCAAGGCTCTATCGAATGATGTTTTTAACATGTTTGAAGAGTATACCGCTGCTCAGTCTCTGTGGTATGCCTTGTGTGACTACTATGAAGGAAATCAGGACATGATTCAGAAAAAGCAAGACATGGTTCAAAAGGAGTATGACATGTTTGGAAGCATTCGTGGTGAAAGTTTAAGCAGTCACATCGATCGTTTAATGAATATGCTCACAAAGATGAAGAAAGTCGGGATTCCTGTTAACAACCGCAATTCAATCAAGAAGTTGTTCAATTCACTCCCAAAGGAATGAAGCTTGAAATTCATGATGGTCAGAGAGGACTTTATGATTTGTCCAATGACTTTGTCAGATGTGATAAATTCCTTAAAGTCATTTGAAAATGATGTCACAAAGGGAGAGATGAATCAAGTCGGTTACATTCCAATATCAAGTCCACCAACATCAATATCTAGAAACATGGCTTTCACTGCTCCTATAAGCATGAAAAGCTCCAATCCATCCTCTATTTCAGTTGGGACTCTTCATAATCTCTCAGCAAATTCTGGAAATGAGATCAAGCCTACAAAAGGATTAGTGGCAGTAACCGATGAAAATGAGGCTGCTAAAATGCAAGCACCAAAGGCATTGACTGAGGACGACTGTGACTGGAGTGAAGAAGTTGCAACTGCAAAAGTCGACAACAACAAAGATCTTATGGGAAAGATTTGTACCAAGGGTATGGTGAGCCAAGAGCAAGATGTGGATGAAAAAGGTAAGAAGGAAGCTGTGGAAGAAACATTGATTGCTGAAAAGACTGAAAGCAGCAAGACTGAAAAAGGCAACATGACATGTAAAGCTGTGAATGAGGAATCAAACAAAGGTCATGCGGAGAAGGATCTGGTAAAAAGCATTCCTCTTGAAATTAAAACAAAACTGTGCACACCAAGATGTGTCACAGCAGTTTCTTATTGTTTGTCCCACAATCGAAAAGTTTTAAGAGAAAGAGATGATATTCAAAAAATCAACAATGAAATGACAGAAAATGAGTTGGCATATCAACGAAAGTTAAATGCAACTCTCGCTGAAATGCAAACTCTTAAAGAATTTGTCCTTAGAAAAGATTTTTTAATAAATGATTTAACAGAAAAGTTAGAAAAATCAAGAAACGAAACAAATCATCTTCAAATTATTGTGGACAAATGGAATGTAAGCAAGAAGGCTCAAGCTGATCTAGTGGAGTGTTCAATGCAATCTTTTGTTAAAGATGGAATTGGATATAAGGATAACAATGGAATCGAAAGATCTTTATTTTTACCCCTGAGCAAAAGCGAGTATATACCACTTCCAATACCTCATCCTAAAAATGATCTGTGTGAAAAGGAATGTGTCAAACCTGAGTCTAGTACTAATATTATTAAAAGCAATGCAGAAGTGACACAAAAGGCAGAGGTTGAAGATGATAACAGTTGTGGTGGAAAGACTTTGGGGTTGGGTCACCCAGGAGCCAGTTACTCAACAGTTAATTGGTTTATTTGGAATAATGAAAAGACTAAAACTGTTTTAAATTTGGATGATAATGTTGATTCGAATGGTATGGTAAATGTTTGTGATAGGCAGAAACCTATCTCACGTTCTGATGTTTGTCATGATGATACTGTGCATGAATCTGCTAATTTAAAATCTGCATTTTGTGATGATAAAACCGTTTGTGCTCCACCTGTTTTTGTGCCCGCTCTTGAGAATAACAGGTTTGGAAAGTTCTTAACTGAAGAAATTCCAGAGTTTACTCTAGTCAACATCATGCAAAGATGATTCACAAAGTGATTCGGAGTTTTGTTCATCCAGAGAATGGGAAAGCTCAAATGACTCGGAAACTTCAGTGTCAGAACTTGATGATAGAGTTGACACTACAAATCAAGTCCATCAAGATTCACTGGAAGAAGATCTGTTTATAGAAGATTGCTCAACTTCAGATGATGAATCAGTGATCAATGGAAATTACACGGGGTTAATGATCAGAGAGTCAAAAGGTGTTGTAAAACCTAAAGCTTCTCAACAAGCCGAATCAAGCTCAAAACAATCTACATCCCCAGTTGCTTCACATGGGACAACAAAGCATCAAAAGCCATTCAAGGCTTGCTTTAGGTGTGGTAAAGAAGGTCATGTGCTCAAGCAATGTCCGGAACGACAAAATCCAAGCAGTAAAGGCAATGCGGATTGCTTCTTTGGATCATAGGATAAAATGCACACATCTTTGAATGTTAGGATGACACATATTTCATCAAGATCTCCACATGTGAAGCCGGTTTCACATGATTCAAAGATTAAAAGGACCAAAGCATCAAAACCACAATCTATTCCACCAGGTTTTAAACAAAAAATTGTTTCGAAAATTAATTCTTTCACAAACAAATTTTTTGAACCAAAACAGGTTTGGCAAATCAAAACAAAAGTTGAAAAAGAAACTAATGAGGGAAAAGGTATGGTGTTTCAAGAAGTTACTTACATTGATGTAAAAGGACAAACCAGGACCATGATGGCCTAGGTTCCATTCTCTAATTAATTTATTCATGAGTGCAGAAACTACCATGGAGGACTATTAGTAACACGGTTAGTAACAGTGGTTGTTCCAAGAATAGGGTTGGAGCGGAAATCTCACAGGTTTGGTTATGGTATCTAACCTGATTGCACAATTGACACCGTTGTCACACACTCATTTTCTTGCTGATATATGTTTATGTGTGTCTGATGTGGAAGACTTTATTTTTCGTAAATATTATTTTTAAGAAAATACAAAAAAAAATTAATTACAAAAAAAGGGGGTTGTTCAAAAATTAAAGTGTAGGGGGAGTATGAAAATATAGTCTCGGCCATGAGATGTGATTAATGCAAATAATCCTGATCTTATATGGGAAATGATAGGAACTAACTTGTCTATGTCTGCTCATGAATAGGATTTGAAGGACGTTACAACTACAAGTTAATGATGTGTAGGTAGGTTCAGCCTTCAAGTTGAGTAAACTGCTATAAGGTGAATAATAATAAATCTACACGAAAAGCTGGATTCCCACTGTGTTTTAGGTCTGCACAAGCTGAGTCCGCTCATACATAGGTTGAGAGATTAAAAGACACAGAAAATTTTGTGCATATATATTCAAAAGACACTTAAGAGTGCAGGCTACCAATGCGGGGCCAACAAATTAAGTGAGCACCAAAAGACACGCAATGTTAGTGACGTGCAAATATATATTAATAGCTCAAAAATCAGATGATCAACTTCTCTGCTTATGGAAACATAGACCTGAAGCTCTCATCATCTGATTGAAATAATGATCATCTTCTCTGCTTATGGAAACATAGACCTGAAGCTCTCATCATTATATCTCGATAAACCTTGAGGATTGGTAGGCTTATACCTAGCACAAGTGGGGTCCACAAAATTTTCATCAACATTACCAAAAACATGATAATCTCATCACCAAACGTATGTTGAAAGACGAGAGGCATGGACTTAAGAGGACAAACATACCGACAATTGTTCTTGGGTTGTAGCTATCCTCAAGAAAGTTGAAGCATGGCTAGGCTTTTCAAGTTAGTGTGATCCCATATCTGATCCCTTCTATATCTCGAAGGTTGATGGTTGTTTAAAAAAAAAAGGATTAAAATAAAAAAAAAAGAAATTCTAAAATCCAAAAAAAAAATCTTTATTTGTGTACATTTGTTTTTAAGTCTTCCATGTCACATTATTTGTTTCTCAAGCCGTTTGAGATACTTACTTGATTACACACCAAGATGAATACGGTTTTGTCTATTTGTTGCATTTGTCTAAAGAAAATTCGGAGTTGTGTTTGTGATTGTGGATAGGCTTCTTCGACTACTTGCCGCAATGATGGCCGATCATCAGTGGAGCAAGATACCAAACCAAAGCACCTGTTTCCTCAAGTTTGCAGAAGACACCGAGTTAGGAATCCTCCACCTACGTCTTTTAAACCACTCAAGCTACCGAGAGTTGAAAAAGTTTGTTCTTGATTTTCAAAGATGATGCATGCAAAAAGGGGGAGATTGTTAGGTATGAGTTCTCAATGAGCAAAGTGACAAGAACACCTTCAGCAAAGAAAATTTGGAAAGCATCAGTCTAAGGGGAGTATTATTGGGTACTGGATTTGAGACTGAAGCTTCCTAAATTGAAGATCACAGTATGTAGAGATTGACGATTCTGAAGATGATACAAGAGATTGATAACATTAGACTAAGGGGGAGATTGTTGGGTCTAAATTTGGTAGTCTAATGTTATCAACAAGTTAAAGTCAACAAGTCAAAGTTTGGTCAACAAAAGTCAAAGTCGAACGAGTCGCAGTCAACACGTAAGGCGAGTCGAGAAATTCAGATAATAGATCGACGAGTGAAGCTCAAGTTATGATAGAGAAAGACGCTACGGATAAATAAATATATTTTATTTAGACAAAATATATTTATTACTTTAAAAATAGTTTGCTTGTTTAGTGAGAGTTTTAGTATTTAGTTAACCCTAGGGACCTAAATGTAATTAGCCTAAGTGTGTTGGACTATAAATAGATAGAGATTAGGGTTTTTCTATCAACACACATGCTAGAGATTTTGGGGTTTTATTGTATCTATGCAAATCATCTAGTGGGTTTTATTGAATATTTAGTATGTGTTCAACATAATTTTTATCTTGTTCTTCATCAAAATCAGATTTTAGCTCGAAATTTGATCCTACATGTTATATATTCGAGTTGTTATTTATAGGTCTAAAATCATACTTCGTACAAGCTTTTCCATATATTTAAGAAAAGCTTTGAGGAGTTAGACATTTCAGGTGTCATATTATTGATCACAATTAAATTAAGTTAATAACATGTGATCATGTATCAAAACTTTGGTCATTTTGATGATCTTTTCAAAACTGATAACATATGAAACATACTATGTACATAATCCAACACATGATGATATAACATGTTACCAAATAAAACAAGTTATGGCACAATCTTTATCGAATCTCCGTATGACAAATAACATATGTATTTCAAATATTTAAATTTATACACACTATTATCATAATCTTAAAAGAAATTACAATAATACTCGATTGATATTTAGACAACTGATAATATACTTATGGATAGAATAAACAAGACTACTCGTTGCCATATTCCAATGATAACGTAAGCTTAAAAATAATCCTTTTGTTTTAATTTGCTCTACTAAAAATATTTATGATAATTATGAGGAGTTTAATGATAATTAGTCTTGATTTATTACATTCAGTTTATTCTCATACAGTACACAAATGTACGTTGTAACTTTAATTAAATGTGAGTTATATCAAATAAATATTTAAATCTATATAAAATGCCATAGAAAAAAAATAAGACCTAACCATAGGCAATATAAAATGTAAGTTCTCCAAACAAATAAAACACAACAAGACCCAATCCATGAGTTTTAATGAGACCCAATCACGCAACCTATCAATTTCTAATCGCATAAGATTATGTTTAACCCATTCAATCTTTATAAACCTCAAGTTTTAGTCTTTATGAAAACGTTTTAGACCTGGACAAACTTAGTTATAAGGTTTTATAACATATTAAAGAAGATTAAAACACAAGAGATTGAAGATTATACCGCAAGCTCTTCAAAACAATCAAGCGAATGCTCTTGAAGATTCCCGATCAATGTTCTTGCGCCTTAGCAGGTGTTTAGGGGTTAATATTTCGTAATAGGGCAGTAGGGGGCGATTAGGGTTGAGTTTAGGAGATACAAGAGACTTAAGGTTGCTTAAATACATGTTCATGGCGGTTAGGGTTTGACAGCATCCCGTGAGCGGCCGCGCGGGGCCTGTAGCGGCCGCTCACAGCCCCCCGGCTCGCTCTGGGTGCCCTGCTTCGTTGCACGGCCTGTTTCCTTCGATGTTTTTGATATTTCGGGCCATAACAAGTGTAATCCCATGTGTTAAGACCCCAACCATCCTAATGGTCCATCCATTATGGTTTTTATTAATGTATTCAGATTAAGTTCACGTAATCACCTACAGTTTGCACATAGTTTCACAGAGTATCATAGAAGCACGTAATTGCAATCAATCTCAATCAATTAATTCATAATTATTTAACTTCATGGTTCACCAACGTCCGAGGTTCACTAATCATGTATACAGTCTGGTAATTCCCCGAATTACCACTTCCTGCAGTTATTAACCTATAACTGTGCAACATATGTCCTATCTAGCTAACCCTAGTTAAGTAGAATGCAAGGAATGTAACTAGAGTTTAGTTAAAGTGAGAACCTGAAATTGCGGGGTATCATAGATGGGGAGTAGTTACGGATAATGCTCTGTCGGGTCAATTTCGGCCGACACGCTACCCTTTACAGCACTTTTGCTTCCGGAACCACCTTCAAAAATTTTTGCCCTCCTACAAAGATTGCAACACATAAATTAAATAGAATTACTCACAGTAATATATATATATATATATATATATAAACAAAAAAAAACCCTAAGTCAGGGTGTGTTACCATTTCTTGACCTCAGCCATGGTATGTTCCGTGAGGGCTGTTTTATCAGTATGATTGAAGAGGTATTCCCAAACCGTCTTCTGCCTTTCAGTGTTTCAGATGTCAATTTCTTTATCAATGTTTAGCTAGACATGCAACCTAGCAGCCACACTCCTTGACGTTCCGAAGCGCGCAATTGGCTTATTTGGATTTACATTAGGGACGACAGGGCCTTGGTCGCTAGAAACCAAACCAGATTTTGCCGACGTCGGCAAGGCAGACGCTACGGTGCCGCCATCCACAAATGCATCTGTCAACCTAACTTACACTAGTGTAAGAACTCAATAAAGTATTTTTTTTTTTTTTTTGTCTTTTGCAAACTATCACAGGAAAACTTACCACATTTAGCCCATGCATCCTCCGCATTCAGGCCACATGGTGCCTTTAACGGGTGAACGTTCTCCCCTGCAACCGCCTCAACCCGTCCCCCTCTAATTTCCTGTGTTAAACAAAAGCTAAAACTCGGCTAGCTACAATCAATGAGGATTTTTTCTTCCATACGCTTCACAACCTTATCAACAGCACGCGGCGGCATAAGCTATGTCAGGCTAAGGCTAAAACTTGGTTGGCTTGGTCCACTAGCCGGTTCAGGTGAGGGCTCAACAGGTTAGCAACTAAATAACACCGCAGAAAATACAAGCCGTTTTTTAAATATTTTTCTGGAAAATCTACATACATACCAGTTTTTTATCCTGGATTGTTGGAAGACCGAACTTCTTCCTATACGCATCCATTTCTTCAGCAATTGAGGTCGTTTTTTTCGACCCGACACCTGACCCAAGAGCTAACAGCGACTCAATAACCAAACTTTCAGGCATTTGTTTCTCAACGGGCTCCTCTATTTTATGCGCTGCTTTACCCTGACGGTATCCTTCTTATTCATCGCTTCACTGGTGACTGTACCCTTTTCAACCCCCATGCTCAACCCCGTAGACGTATTGTCGCCACCACACTGCACGCCTGTGGGCGCAAACTAGTGAATAACCAATTGCCCTCGTCTACCAACTCAAACATATTGCAACTGGTGTTGCCCCTTCATCTCCTGATGCAACAACCTCCTCATCTATTACACAGCCAGACATTAATTTAAAACAATTAACTAAAAAGCCTGATAACACAAAATAACCAATTTTTCGTACCCTCATTATCATCAGGTGAACGCGCACCACTATTCCCTATACTCAACTCACCCACTACATAATCCACTACCCTAGAAGGTGTCCCTAAAGATTTGCCATCTTGGTCGGCGGATCATCCCCTAACCACAGTACCTTATCATACTCCCCATTTAACTGTACCACGCGAACATCGTCGAGATACTTCGACGTCAACATACGCAAACTTGTGTTAATCACTAGCTTAAGACGCTTCAGTTCAACCACATTCCCTTGCCCAGCTTGCAGCTCTACCTGTGTGCATTAAAAAATAAAATAAATCATGCAATGCTATAACTAACCACTCAAAAACAACTAATAAAGAAAATGTATGGAATACGGTGTACCTTAATGTCATCAGTCTCACACCGGTCACCACCAACAATGTCGATTGTTACTGCTTTCCTTGGCCCCATGCCGAACCCCCTTCTTAGTTTCGTGTTCCTGCCTCCAAGCGAGCAACTCCGACGACCACTAATGCATTGCCCGCACTCCAGCTTTTGTATTCATCACTTTGATTGCAATGTTGTCTCGGAATAGCAACTGCCAAAATAAAAAAAACATGGGTTAACGAAAATGTTAAAAAAAAGTAAACAAACATTTCATAAATTAATCCAACAATGTAAAAAACTAATTGTTATAGACCTACCGTCAACAGAGTTAACGACCATACGAAGGCAGAACGGGGGTCATTTCTTCGCCATTTCGTCTTGCACGTCGACAAAGATTGTACCTTAAACTCACACCAATCTATGTTTTCGAACTTTGTTTCATCGGTAAAGCACTTTGGGATATTAGCAAAGACCATTTGAGGTTGAAGATATCATAGTGGTAATAAACAACATAATGAAATTGTTGGACCAGTTTCTTGTTTTAACAGGTTCTTATCATGAACATTTGTATATTTAAACTATCAAAGTGATTTGCACAGCGGATTGTAAGTTAAGTGTTCAAGTTAAAGATGTACTTTTGAACAGTAATAAATACTCCCCCTAAAGTTATGAAACTAATGTAGTAAGTGAGAATCTAAAATCAGTTAATGAATAAAACAGTAAATGCTTCAATGATTCTCAGATATAATGGAAAAAATAACTACAAAAGGAATGTCTAAAATAGTGGGATGAGACCATCTATTTATAGACTAAGTGTAAACGTACAAGAGAATTATTGAAGCAATAAAATAAGTAGAAATACTACAACAGGCTGTAGCATTGGTAAGTACAAAAGATCTAAGAATACTAATATTTAACTAAACTACTGAACTTCAAAGGCGATGGGAAGCTTCTATCAAAACATCTGATGAGTGACAAACTACTGATGAGTAATTTGTCTTCAGCAGTTCTTCAGTTGACTTGTCTGGTTTGACTTCAGAACCTCTGATCATTACTTTTCAGCACTTGATGTTTTTCTTCTTCAGCACTTTGAATCTTGTTCTTCAGCAGTTTCCATACTTAGCATTTTTGGCAGACTCGGAATTAGACTAAGGCTTGCAAAAGTGGTTTCTTCAATCCTTTTTGTCCTTACAATCTCCCCCTGGATTGATGAAGCCAAAACCTTATCTAATCCTTTATTCTCTTTTCTTGCCATCAAGCATCTTCCAGATTTCTCTGAACATGGAAGTCTTGAGTTGTTGCGGTTGTTCATTAGTGAGAGATCCTTGTTCTGGTTCAAGATGTTGGATTATGAGCAGGTCTTTTGTAGACAGATTCTTCAGTTCATCTATAGACTTGAAGACCTTTCTTGAATGATCTCTTCTTGTGATCAATACTGAGTTTGAATCAGTAAATGACCATTTCACTATATTCAGTTTAGATTGGTCAAAGTCTAAAGTGTAGGGGACTAAGCTAGTCTCCTAGGTTGATCCTAAGTGAGGAATGTTTTCTACTTCAGTGACCCTCAGGTGAGATTCTCTTCCTTCTTCAACATGCACAACATTAGATATATCAAAAGTAGGGAGATGATGTTCAGTGATTACCTTAATGTGCTTTTTGTCTGATATTGTTTGTTGTATTTGGTAAGCAAATGTGGAAGGATCCCTGAATTGTGTTAGCAGAGGCTTTTCTTCAATCACAAAGTCTCTTTGTACTACTATTTTGCCTTAAGCAATACCATCTTGAAATCAGTCTTTATGATCTCATCTGGCTTCTTTTTGGTAGCAGGCTTTGATGTTGATTGTCTTGCACCAGATGTTCTAACTACCGAAGTTTGTGACACTTCAGAAGTTTTGTACTTCTCTGGATTTGCAACCTTATCACCCTTGAATCTTTTGTAGGTGTCAAATAATGTATCTTCTCTCCATTTTGACACTGAAGCTTTTGAACCAAATCCATTAGCTACCAATTTATCTATGACCTCAGCTTCTCTTTGCCTTTCTATCTTTTTCTGTGGCAAGTTTGTGAAATATAGTCTGAGCTCTTCTTGTAAGTTCATCCATAGAGAGCCCTTTGAGTGAGTATTTCTTAGTTTTGTTGTTCTTGGTGATGTAAGTCATCAGTTGTTGTCTTTTATCTTCCTCAGCAATTCTTTCTAACTTTTCTAACTCACCAAAGTGTTTTTCATATTTCTCAAGCTTTTCATTGTAGCTCAAGTCATCCATTGCTTCTAGGTTGTTCCAAATCTTATCTTCTTTGGCCTTCTTCTGAGCTGCTTTTAAACTTTTCTCCAAAAGTTCTTTTACATTGATATAGGAGCAGGGTTTAAGACAGTTGTTTGAGTGGGAGCAGGCCTTGGAACGTCAGTTGGAATGTCTTCAGTTGCCTTAGAAGGCCTTTCATTTTGAGTGTAGGAAATGTTAACTACTGAAGTGTTGATCAGGCTATCAACCACTAAAGGATTGTCTTCAGTACTTTCTTGTACTTCAGCAGTTTCTTCAATTTGGCCTTGGGACTTCCCAGCTACTTCTTTAGCTTCTTTAAGGAGCCTATCTTGATGTTCTTTTTGTTTTTGGGCATCCTTTAGGTGTTGTGCCTCTTTTTCCTTTGTACTGGCTTCAAGTGACACTGTTGGTTCCTTAATCTTCTCCCCCTTTTTGGCTTCATCCACTTCTAGAAACCAAATAGGTAAAGAAGTTCCACCAGATAACTTAGTAAGTTGTCTTGTGTTGTTGTCTATCTTCTTTGACAGCTCACTAATTTTGTTGTTGATCATCTCAAATTGAGTGTTGGTCTTCAACTCGAAAGCAGTTGCAAATGATTTGAGATGATGAGAGATTAGGGTGTTCATCATTTGGTATAGGGGACCAGCTGGGCTGCATAGGTGGTTCAAGTCTATGCTTGATGACCCAGTGAATTGGGTAGGCTTTTGAAGTGGAGGGGGTGTTTTGGGGTGATCTTTAGTATGAACTGAAGATGCCACTTTAAGGGAATCAGGGTTCAAGTGGTCTTTAACCTGATCTTTTGTGACCAGCTCTTTGAGCTTAGAGACATCAGATTCAGGACCTTCACAAGTAATCATCAAAATCCCAGTTGACATCCTCAATGAGAACATCATTTGTTTTATCATGAGCTAGGCCCAACCTTGTTTTCTCATGAACCTCTTTGTCTTGGTACTGAGGATTTCCTACTTCAGGCATAAAGCCTTCATTAGTAGTTGCCACATTTGAGGTCTTAGCTATGTTACTTCTATCCTCAGATCCACCACTGGATGGTAAATGAATAGTAGCAGCCTCAAATGTACCTGGAGTATCTAAGTTTGGGATTAGATCACTTGGTTCATCCTCATCTCTTGGGATAGGGATATTAACATCCACATCCATGTCAACTTCTGATGGTATATCCCCTGTTTGATGTGTTTGTTGGGGAATGACAAGTTCAGATGGGAGTGTTTCTTTTAGCCCAGAAAGTAGTTTGGCAAATTCTATGGTGGTGTGAGATATTTTTGGTTCAATAGTTTTAGGTAAAGGGTCAGCAGTTTCAAAGGAAGGGTCAGTAGTTATGGCCTTTTCGAGTTTCTTCCTAGGAAATAAAATTGTAATGGGTGCTCTTTT
This sequence comes from Ambrosia trifida, assembly GCA_028751855.1. Lineage (NCBI taxonomy): Eukaryota > Viridiplantae > Streptophyta > Magnoliopsida > Asterales > Asteraceae > Ambrosia > Ambrosia trifida. Next base: position 78,656,207 of record CM054127.1, read on the forward strand.
GGGGGGTTTGAGATGGATGAGACTGAGAGGATGTTTCAGTCACATCTTTGACAAGTGCAGATTGCACATCAACAGCTTTAGGAATCTCAACTTCCTGAACTGCCTTTCTTTTAGGGTTGGTGGGTTTTGATTTTTGTTGTTTGGGTTTCTTGGCCTTTTTAGATGAAGGTTTAGAAGATGTAGGTTCCATTGGGACTGGTTCTTGTTCCCCTTAGTCACCTTCTGGCTAGGCTTCCGGTTTGTTATGCCTTGAGTATACTTTACCCACAAGCACCTCATTTCCAAGTTCTTTAATTATGCAGTGCATGATGAATCTTGGATACAATAAAGATTTCTTTTTAGAATTTTGGTGATGCAACACCAACTCATTAAAGAAAAGTACTGATGCCCTGAATTTTGTTTCATTCACAATGGAATGAAAAATAGGTTGAAAAGTAAAGGGCATCTGATCATAAGATCCAGTTTTGGGACTTAAGCACATGATTATGTAATGAAACAAAAGTTTGTATTTTGTTTCAAAATATTTCTTATAGATTGTTGCATGTGAGAGAGTACCTTGGTAACCACACTCTGTCATGGTTAAATGAATTTCAGAATTGGGAATGTTCTCTGGTGCATCAGCATCATCCAGACCAAGTCTTATTCCCAAAGTAGCCGGTGTGATTGCCATAACTTTCCCATGGATAGTTGATTTGAGGGAAATTACTCTGTTATTCATTGTCACCGCCTCGGTGTTTGCCCAGAACTCATTAAGAGTTTGAATGTGAATTGGAGGATCAATGGTGAAAGCAGTGTTGTATTGGGATTGGATGACTAAATCAATGATTTCTTCGTATTGGGACCAGGCTTCATCTTTCACAAAGTAGCCTCGTTGGTTATGTCCCTGTTTCAGTATAAGAGCCATGGTGTTTTGTGTGTGTGTGGATCGAACAGTGTTTTTGTTGTTTGTAGGGGAGGGTTTGTGAGTGTTTTTTAGAGAGGATGGAATTTTGCTTTTTGAAAGGATAAGTGTGAGAAAAGGTGTTTATCAGAAGTTTATAACTGCCCTAGGCCAAACTTCTGAATTGGGAAATATCTGATTTACCCTTATTGACAAAACTACTGATGAAGAACAATATTCATCAGTAGTTTGTTAACAACTGATGAGAATATTTATAAACACTTTATTCATAACTTCTGAAGTTTATTTTATCAGAAGTTAATCATTTTTTTGAAAATATCCCCATATTAATGTTTTTGTACGTCACTAGTGTCTCTCTTTTTATTTTTCAGAAGTTTTGTGACAGATTAGTAACAATGTAAGTGAAAGCAAAATATGTGCAGGAAAATGAAAAACACTTACAGTACTTATTCCAAATTTAGCAGCCCAAGCATGGATACTAGCTTCTGAAATGTTGATGTGTCAAGGGGTTTGGTGAAGATGTTAGCAATTTGATTAGCTATTGTCACATGTTTCACCTCAATCTTGCCTTTCTCATAGATATCTGTAACAACCGGCAAAAATAAGGTAATTCCGTACAGATTAATCAATATATGATTAACGTAATTAAATGCAATTATGTGTGATTTAATTATCAAGGCCTTAGGAGATAGCAATTTCCAAATAGTGCATAGGAATGCATACGTTTAATGGTAAAACATGATTGGATCATGTGCGAATAAGCTATCCGGTATGGACGTTGGCAGTTACCCGGTAATAATTAAATAAACGAAACGGATCCCGGACACCCAGGATATAAAATAAAGGGTATTTTCATAAGATATAATGAGTTTTGGAACTCCAAAACCATAAATGAAAACGTCTTGTACAAATCTCCCGGTAACGAATAAAATGCGCGTACCGCACCCGATACGCGTATAACTCATAATTTCACCCGGCAAAGGCCTAAATAACCAATCAACGCTTAAATTAGACTATATTTAAGGGTTATTAAAGGTATTTTTAATGTCCGAATAACGCGCAATTAAAACCCGAAAAATACCCGAACGACACCCGAACGACGGGGGATTAAACATAACAAATATTGGGTAAATATTTGGAGTTGTGGACCCCACCTAAACCCACAAAGGGGCCGGCCTATTGGCCATGCCAAGCCTCTTGCAAGTTGTCTTAATAATAATAACCCCTAGCCTAGTAAAAAGCATGCATGGACAAAAGGATAAAGCATAAGATTAAACAAGTACAAGGCATGCTTAATCTTGTCCCCCTTTGGTAAAGATTTCGGCCCTATGGCCATATAATCCAAGACCAAGACAAATCACATCATTACCTAGTGCACATGCTTGTAAGAAGATATTACATAAAGATCTCATGTGTAATCATGGAAGGATAATAATCATTAGCTAAGTGCCAAAGCATGCAAGATTTTGCTTCCCTCTTATGAAAAATTTCGGCCACTTGCCCCCCCAACATATCACCAAAAGATCACTAGTACAAGCTAGACAAGCTACTAAGGGATCTCATGAATCATGTGTGTGATTTTGGAAGATTATAAAAGATTTGAAGAAGATTAACATGTCCTTCATAGATTCACAATATCTCCCCAATCTCTCTCTAACCTCACGGCACACACACACACTAAAATCCACCAAGAGATCACCCAAGTACACTAAACAATCTTCATTAGATTACTTACAATATTTGAAAGATATGGAAGGGTTATAAAAGGAAGACATGTGGTGAATACTTGGATAGCAAAGCAAAAATCTTTCTCTTTTCCCTTCCCTTGGCCGTAGGTATTCAAGAAGCACAAAACCCATCTTTCTTTCAAGTTTAACACATTCAAATCACTTCCAAACATCCATCATCAAAACCCCTATGGTGTGTTTCGAGCTTGGAGCTTAACCATTAAGGAAGAACACACTAAACCCCTCTCAAAAGCAAAGGTTTTGTCTTCCCTAGCCTTGTGCTAGTAGTAAGCTTCTTAACCTTGTTTTTGATTATTATTATTCATGTATGTGTTCTTAGAAGCAAGTTGTACATGAAGGGTTTAAAAGGTGGTTTGAACATAATCTTTAATAGGTTTTACATGTGTAAAATGGAAGATTAAAGATATGAAAATAAACCATGGATTTGTTGATGATGATGTATTAGTCTTGAAAATATGTAAAGTTTACATTTAAGACTAAGTAGGATGATGTTTTGGTTAAAATCGTGGAATGAACTTGAATGTGTTAAAAGTAACTTTAAATCATCTTATTATGAACATACATGGTGTAATATGTGGTAAAACATGTTAGAAGTTCATGAATGAAGAAGATGGAAAATCTAAGTTAGCTTACTTAGATGAATGATATTTTGTTAAAATGGACAAATACATAAAACACACACATGAGTAGTCTTCCACATGAAATACAAGACTAACATAAGTGTTTTGATACAAAAATAACTTACCAATAAAAAGTTGAATCTTCAAAGTTTACTATTTTGAGCGAAAAATGTTAACTTTGGAAGTTAGAGTGGAAAAATGCAACTTTCGGAAGTTAAGGGACTAAAGTTGTAACTTTGAAAGTTAGAGGACTAAAATGGATATTTTAGAAACTATTAGTCCAAAAATACAAGTATGGAAAGTTTGGTGTCAAAAATGTAAGTAATAAAGTCTAAGGATGATTTTTGTAAATACTAGTAGAAATACTTGGGTATTTTGGTATAAAAAGTATATTTTTATAAAAGTGAAAGTTATAAAAATATGGATTGTATTAACATAAAGATTTTTATAAAATAGAGATTTTATAAAAATGTTAAGCAAACTTGAGAGACTTATACAAAAATGAATACTTTTATATAAATGGGAATATAAAAGTATTGGGAGCATTTTTGTATCTAAGTTAACAAGTTGGGCTAAAATACAAACCTTCCAAGTAACATGGGTTAGAAATGTGGATAATATTTCTATAAAACACATGTTGGGAAAAACTTGGAAAAATTAACTAATCGAGTTAAGATATCGAACTAAGACGCGTTAACGAACCGTACACGGACAAATCATGAGAAAAATGCTATTACGGCAAGATAAGAAAAATATATATTTTAAGAAGTAAAATATATATATATACATTGGGTGAAAACTAGTAAACACTTTCCTAAGTGTTAAGAGAATTATTCGTGGGAGAAAACACATGACATAAACAAATAAGACGTTAAAACAAAACGTATATACTTAACAAGAAAAATTACACATTTATATATATATGTACGCTCGTCTCGGCAAAATTCTAGTATATCTACTTAATGGGAAAGTAGATATGTGGGAAGGAAGGCCGCGACGAGAAGACAAAGATATATATATATATGTGTATGTCGTACCAACGAGATCCTAGTATATTTATTTGAATGGGAAAATAAATATACGGTATGGTGAGTTGAATCGGACGTTAAGAATATACAATCGAACGACAAGATCTTAGCATATTTGTTTAAATGGGAAAAACAAATGTGTGGCAAAGTGAGTCGGGTCGAGCATTGAAATATATATTATATCGAGCGATGCGATCTTAAGTATAATTATTTAAATGGGAAGATAATTATATGTTAAGTGAAGTCGAGTCGATGATAATAAGATACAAGTTATGGAAATATTAACAAGAGTAATATATAACTTGTAACACAAAGGGTAATGTAACGCCAACGAAACCTAGGGTACGCGCTTAATTAAACGGGATTTGGAATAACTTGTGGTCGGGAGTTGGGTGTACAACTTGCCAAGGCACATGCACTATAGGAATAGTGACTTATACGTCCAGGACGTTTGTAGGTGCGAGACCCTCTATGCTATCTACCTAGTGAGCCAGACAGTGTTCAGGTGAGTTTCACGGCCCCATTTTACTGTTTTAACTGGGGGAAAGATATGTTTGTCAAACGTTGTCACATGTTGAAATGTTTTCAAGGTTAAAATGTGATAACTGGTATGATGAGTACTTGAGCAGTGATCGCCACTCGGGGTTGAGTCCTCTCTTCCGTAATCATTAATTCAGGGAAATGAAACCGAAAGAATATTTGGATAGTACTATTGGTGCCTGACAAGGCCCACCCCTAATCGATAGCGTCGATTATGCATTAGGTTATGCCTGGGGTGCATATATTCTGAACTTAAGTCGTGGGAAACCGAGTAACGACTTGGAGCGGGGCATTATTATCAGTCTTGGTTTGGTTATGGGGCTCAAGGGACTGCTCATCATTATAGTTTGTAGGAGCTAGCTACTCCTTACAAAGGCCACGAGTTGTGCAGGTTTCGCACATGTTGTAAAAACGGAATATCGATCGACAAGATCCTAGTATAATTACTTAATGGGAAAGTAATTATACGGTAAAGTGAGTCGAGTCGATGGTTGTGAAAATGTTGCTGTTATGAAACTAAAACCTGTGAACTCACCAATATTTTATATATTGACGTCTTTTTAAACATATCTTTCAGGTAATTGAGTGCTGAATAGATATGGGGCTAGTGCGGTGGAATTCGGGATGTCGGATACTGGTCGGGATTTCATTCACTGTTACCTTCGGGTTGGAACATAAACGGAAATTCCCATATTGAAAACTTAATGTTCATCGTTTTAAATAATGCCTTGTGCAATATTGTAACGAGATACTCATTTCCGGCATTCTAATAAATTGATCTTTTCTAGTTAAATATAGTTTGTGTTAATCTTGACTTTGATATACTTTCGAGCGTTGCGCCACGTGTTTCCGCCATTGGCGTGGTGTGACCTAATCCCTTATGAAATGATACCTGATTTCAATATGTTTAGTCTTTGAAAACTGAACAGGATTTTGAATTATGCTAATGGCAGATTTACTGTCTACAAGTAATGGGGTCTTGGTCTCTTTGATTCCATAATCAAGTAGTTGATATTAAAGCCATTGAATCTGTGATGTACAACTTGCAGCTGCAATGTATTCTGCTTCAGCAGTTGAAGTTGCCACAGATGTTTGCTTCTTTGATTGCCAGGACACCGGACAGTTTCCCAAGAATTGACAACCACCAGATGTTGATTTTCTTAACATTTTACACCTTGCATAGTCACTATCTGAAAAAGCTGTTAATTTGGTATTGCTTGAAGCAGGATACCAAATTCCAAGTGTAGGAGTTCCTTTCAGATATCTAAAAATTCTTTTGACTGCAATTAGGTGTGATTCCCTAGGAGCTGATTGATATCTAGCACAAACACATGTTGAAAACATAATATCTAGTCTAGATGCAGTTAAATAAAGTAGGGAACCTATCATACATCTATACATGGTTTGATCAATTTGTTTCCTTTGATCATCTGGTTCAACTTGTGTGATTTGTGTCATGGGAGTGGAAGCTGATTTATAGTCTTTTAAAGAAAATTTTCTTAACAATTCTTTAACATATTTTGATTTATGTATAAAAGTTCCACTTGTTGTTTGTTTGATCTGCAGTCCTAAAAAGTACTGCAGTTCTCCCATGGTACTCATCTCAAATCTTGATTGCATGAGCTTCTTAAATTCATCACACAGTTTTGAGTTTGTTGAACCAAAAATAATATCATCAACATAAATTTGAACAAGTAGGATGTGATTTCCAACATGCTTTATGAAAAGAGTTTTGTCAATGGAGCCTCTTGAGAAGTGATTTTTGAGTAAGAAGTTGGAAAGTGTTTCATACCAAGTTCTAGGAGCCTGATTTAGCCAATAAAGAGCCTTGTCAAGTTTGTAAACCTAATTAGGATGAGAAGGATCCTCAAACCCAAGTGGCTGACAAACATACACTTCCTCTTTTATTTTTCCATATAAAAATGAACTTTTTACATCCATTTGAAAATTTTTAATTTTGTTGGAAATAGTATAAGCCAAAAATAACCTGATGGCTTCAAGCCTTGCAACTGGAGTAAAGGTTTCATCATAATCAATTCCTTCTTCTTGAGAGTAACCTTGTACCACCAGTCTTGCCTTGGTCTTAATGATTAAACCAGACTCATCTTGTTTGTTTCTGAAAACCCATCTTGTTCCAATTGGTTGTTTATTTGAAGGTAAGGGACAAATTTCCCAAACATGTTTCTTCTTGAACTGTAATAGTTCATCTTTCATTGCTTCAACCCAAATGTTGTCTTTGAGGGATTCCTGATACTTCTTAGGTTCCAACTAAGAGATAAATACTGAAAATAAGCAAAAGTTGGAAAGCTGTTTTCTTGTAAGTACCCCTGATGCAATATCACCCATGATTTGATCCAATGGATGATCTTTATGTTCAATCAGTTGTTGTAAACCATTGACAGGTGTAGGTGGCTCTTGTATTTCTTCAAACAAACCACTGAGGTTGATAATATCGGGTTCAGCTATTTGAACATCTTCAGTAGTTATAGGAGCTGAATCAGATGTTTGAGTTTGTACATCAGCAGTTGTTAAATCAGAAGTTTGAGGAACTTCTGATGGTTTGAAAGTTGATTTAATGACTGTATTAGGAGTCCATGATGGAGGACCATCATCAAACCCTTGATCACCATAATAAATGGGTTTAGATGAATCAACAGTCTTTTCAGGTCCGAAATTAAAACTATCAAGGTCAAAGAGTTCAGTAGGATGTGCTGGAATGAGTGAATCTTTTAACTCATTGAACTCGACATTCAGTGTTTCTTCAACTATCTTGGTTCTGGAATTGAATATCTTATAGGCTTTTCTACTTGAAGAGTAACCAAGAAAATAACCCGAATCAACTTTAGCAGCAAACTTTGAAATAGAGTCCTTGATGTTGAGGATAAAACATTGACATTCAAAAGCCCTGAAAAAGGAGATAAGAGGCTTAATGCCATGAAGAATTTCATAAGCAATTTTGGAATGTCTCTTTGTAACTAGAACCCTATTATGAACATAACAAGCTGTGTTGACTGCTTCAAACCAAAAATAAAGAGGTAGGCCTGGATCAGCTTACATTGTTCTTGCTGCTTCAATCAATGTTCTGTTCTTCCTTTCTACCACACCATTTTGTTTAGGAGTTCTGGGAATGTTGAATTGTCTAACAATCCCTTTAGACAAACAGAATTCATCCAGAGTTTTGTTCCTGTATTCTGTCCCATTGTCACTTCTAATGGTTTTGACAGAGAGAGAATATTGCTTCTCTACTTGTAGAACGAAGAACTTGATAATTTCAGCTGCCTCATCCTTGGAAAATAAGAAGAAGACCCATGTAAATCTTGAGAAGTCATCAATGATGACTAAGCAGTACTTCTTCTTACCAAGGCTCATGATTTTGACTAGCCCAAATAAGTCCATATGGAGTAATTGAAGACATGTAGTTGTTTTTTATTCTTCAATAGACTTATAGGAGGACTTATGCTATTTTCCCTTAAGACGGGATACACAGTGTTCTTGACATTGGTATACTTTCAAGGGTAGACCTCTGACCATGCCCATTTTTATGACTTTATTTATGGTTTTAATTTTCACACGGCCAAGTCTCCTATGCCAAAGGTCTGTCTCTGAAGTTGATGCCTTTGAGAAGAAACATGCAGTGTCGTTCAGTCCTTTGTCCTTTTCAATGTCCACTGCATAGACATTGCCACATCTTTTGTCGATTAACAAAGTATGATCTTCAATGATCTTCTCTATCAACTTGTGGCCTTCTGGTGATATGATCTTGCATGCTGTTTTGGTGAAAAAAGGAAGAATATCCCTTATCACACATTTGTGAAACACTAAGCAAGTTGTACTCAAGGTTTTCAACCAGATTGACCTTGTCAAACTGCATTTTGCCTAAGGATACATTGCCATATCCTAGCACATATCCCTTTGCATTATTCCTAAAGGACACAGATCCCCCTCTTTAACTTATGAAATTGTTGATCAGGTACCTGCATCCAGTCATGTGCATTGAGCCTCCACTATCAACATACCAAATGCTATTTAGACCTCTGGAGACTCTCTGCACACAGAGTAGATTAGTTAGATTTAGGAACCCAAGCCAATTTGGCTTTGGGTGTACTCTTAGGAATAGAAGCAGTTTGTTGTTGACTGATTTTAGAAATCCATGTCTTTTTGGCAATGGATTTATTGTTAAAAACAATGGTGGGACCTTTTTGAGGTTCACCATCAACTTTAGTCATCAGAAGTTTAACCAAGGTTATCAAATCTTTAACCTCAGCAGTTTGTGAAAATACTGATGGCTTAGGTCTAACTTCTAAAAAAGAATTTAGAGAGGAAGACTGTGGTTGAGATTTAGTCTTTCCCTGAGAAAAGGTGTTTATAGGTTGTTGTTTGATGGGAAAGAAAGTATTTTCAAAATCTTGTTTGATTTGTTTTCCCACAGCCATTTGTAAAACTTTCTTGTTGTAATGATTACCTTTTCTATATCTGCAAAATTCTATTTTGTGGTTAAACAGACCACAAATTTCACAAGATTTTGCCTTTCCTTTTTTATTTTCAAGAGTTTTGGAAGGCAAAGTACTGACAGTTGTTAAATTTGAAATTTGGTCATCAGTTGTTTTCAGGGTCTTAACTCCTAATGTAGATGAAACTACTAATGAGCCAATGTCAGTCATTTCAACTTCTGAAGGACTTTCTTTTTGATTTGGAAGAAAGTTCTGATGAAAAGATATGCATTCTTTCATGTCAGAAGTTTAATTTTAAACTATTTTACTCCCATCATCAACAGTTTTGGGAGAAAAATCAGTTGGTGATTCTGTATGATTGTACCCTATGCCAAACTTAACATTTGATGCAGTTTGTTTGTTAAGCAGCATTTGGTAACCTCTACATGACTCTACCCAGTTTTCACAATCAACCTTGGTGTCAGCAAGCTCTTTTCTGACTTTTCCTAGGTTTTCTATCATGCTTTTTATTTGTGCTTGGGTTTCAACAGCATTGTTAGTAAATTTAGAAATTTCTTTTGCTTTTGAAGCAAGTTTTCTTTCTAAATCACATTTCATTTGAGTGAATTTTCTTACAGATTCATTGGCTTTGCCTTATAGATGCACATTGGTCTCTCTTATTAAAGTAAATGATTCTTTGCATGATTTTGAGCAAAGCTTTAAAAGAGATTCTTTAGATACCTGAGATAAGGCAGCATTAGAGGAGCATCCCTCAAAAGCCATTAAGGCAAAATTCTTTCTGCCATTATCAGGTTCACCACAGTTGATGTCAAACATTTTGTTGGCTGCATCTGGACTGCACTCTGTTGTATCAAAAGGAAGACTGCTCCGGTCAACATACCCATTTGTGAAAAGACTTTGTTGAGTGGGTTGTTGAGCTGATGGAGGTTGTTGAGCAGCAGGAATGGAAGTCATCTGTTGTTGGCTCTGCATTTGATGAGCAGGCATCTGAACATATTGTACTTGTGGCACATATTGGATTTGTGGAGCTTGTGCCTGTACAAAATTTGCACTTCCCTGTGTTCCAAAGTTCCTATTGTAACTAGGGTTTGATTGGTTTCCAGACTATGATTGGTTAAAGCTAGTGCTTCTACACTCTTTAGCAAAGTGTCCCAACTTCTGACACTTATGACATCTTAATTTTTATTTGTCAAAACCAATTTTTGTAGAACTGTTCAGTCCTGGAAATTTCCTTCCTGACCTTTTATAAAATTTGTTAGTTTTTATGCTTAACATGGCCAATTGGTGTAGTATATCCATTTCCACTAGGTCATCACTACTGAAATTTTTAAATCATCCATTATAAAACACATATTATCAGTAGTTTGATAGTTTTCATCATTATCATAAGCTGGACATGACCTTTCTGATGAGATCCCAGCAGTTATGTCTATGTATTCATTTGACCCAAAATCATTAGAACAAGAAGGTGAGTCTTGTCCTAAGCATGTTGTGCTACCTGGAATATAGTCATCAGCAGTTTTTTTAGAGTTTTGTAACTTTTTCTTTTGATTGATTTCTCTTTCAAAAGTAAGTAATCTCCCATGTAATTTTGTGAGTGAGAGAGAATCAAAATCTGGTCCTGGCCTAAGAACTATAGAATAAGTTTCCCATTTGTCTGGTAAAGACCTTAAAAATATATGAAGCATAAATGAGTTTGTATAGGTCTGACCATTTAATTTTAACTCTGATATTAATGAAGAGAATCTTTCAAATTGTTGTGATAAGTCTCAATTAACATGAGTAAAAGTTTCATATTGTTGAGCTAGGATTTCTCTAGTATTGGCTATCACCTCATCAGTTCCTCCAAAGTGTTCTTTGAGGCAATCCCACAGCTCTTTGGCACTTTCACAATGTAAAAGTCCAGCATAAATTTCATTTGGGAGAGCCATAGCCAACATAGAGAATGCCTTAGCATCCAGCTCAGGTTTTAGGAAATCTTCTTCAGTGTAATCTTTTGGATCTTTAGGTCTTGCTACTTTAGTTTCTTGATCTGTTAATACTGGTTTATGAGGTCCATACATGACAGACTTCCAACATCCAGTATTTGTTTGAGATAAAGTGTGTGCCAATCTCCTTTTCCAGATATTATATTCATTTCTAACTAGCATAGGAGGTTTATTGGCAGATGCAGTGTTATGATGGTCCATTTTTAAGAAATAAGATTTGATCAAAGATTTCTTAGAGTGATGGATTGTTCAAAAAGTGAACTGCAATCCTATATTGAATATCAATAAGAGCTTGTGTCCGATTCTCAATTTGTTATATTTATATTTGATCAGATAAACCAGTGCTCTGATACCAATTGTTGGATCAGTTTCTTGTTTTAACAGGTTCTTATCATGAACACTTGTATATTTAAACTATCAAAGTGATTTGCACAGTGGATTGTAAGTTAAGTGTTCAAGTTAAAGATGTACTCTTGAACAGTAATAAATATTTCCCCTTGAGTTATGAAACTAATGTAGTAAGTGAGAATCTAAAAACAGTTAATGAATAAAACAGTAAATGCTTCAATTATTCTCAGATGTAATGGAAATAACTACAAAAGGAATGTCTAAAATAGTGGGATGAGCCCATCTATTTATAGACTAAGTGTAAACGTACAAAAGAAGCATTGAAGCAATATAATAAGTAGAAATACTACAACAGGATGTAGCATTGGTACTTGTACAAAAGATCTAAGAATACTAATATTTAACTAAAAAACTGAAGTTCAAAGGCGGTGGAAAGCTTCTATCACAACATCTGATGAGTGACAAACTACTGATGAGTAGTTTGTCTTCAGCAGTTCTTCAGTTGACTTGTCTGGTTTAACTTCAGAAACTCTGATCATTACTTTTCAGCACTTGATGTTTTTCTTCTTCAGCACTTTGAATCTTGTTCTTCGGCAATTTCCATACTTAGCATTTTTGGCAGAATAGGAATTTGACTAAGGCTTGCAAAAGTGGTTTCTTCAATCATTTTTGTCCTTACAGAAATCAACCCTAAAGATGAACATATTGTCATATTCAACAACCTCGATATTCTTCCCAATCGACGACGGTGCAACATAATCCTTAGCGGGTTAGCGATCACGCCAAATCCGTATCTTCGGGTGTAAAGCATCATGCTTTGTCAGTGTGCTGAACTTCACGCCGCCACGCGGAATACCTAACAACTGTTGAACTAAAGCGGCATCTACCGCCTCTTTTTGCTGCCCAAATCGCATGGTTATTGTCCCTGGGTGGAAAGCATCCACGATATAGTGACCTAGTTTTACCGGAATCCCATCCAGAGCAATGCCCAACAGTTCACTAAAACCCATTTGATTGTGACACCCGGCAAACTCAGGTTAATAACTTTTGTCAACTAGTAATTCTACCTTAGCGAGGCATGCGTACGTTACACTTAACTGGGTCACTTGAGTCAAATCAATGATTCGGGGAATCATCAAGAGTTGGTTTACACTTACGTATTGTCCAGGGTTCAATGATACGGATGATCATTGGGGGTAACATACCCACACATGAGCCTTGAGTCCCGTTGTTGGTGAAATTACATTGTTGGATTAAGTACTAAGCATGAATTGTTCTATATAATATGCAATGTGTAAATACATGTTTATACGTGGTTAGATATAATTAACATATGTTAGAATTGCATGTTCATGTGTTAGACTGAGTTAACATGTGTTAAAATGGGTTAAAATGGCGAAATCATAGAAATTTGTGATCCTGGAAACTGGTTCGACCTTAAGGGAGGTCGAACGAATATCATGAAGGTCGAATGAGCTTTAGTTCGACCCTACGAGGGTGCGAACCAACGCTAACTATAAATACCACACTTTGCAACTTTTTCATCATTTCACATCCCTAATTTGCCTCCAAGTGCTCTCTCTCAACCCCAAACCTGTAAGGAGGAGTTTTTGACCTTGTTTTTCAGATTTTAACCTAAAAACACGTTATACAACATAAACAAGAGAAGATTCAAGGTGTGTTTTTCATCTAAAACCTTTTAATCAAATTTCATTCATTTTTTATCAAACCCTAAGTGTCCGGATCTGATTCAAGCAAGTTTTTATGAATAAAAACCTTTCTAACATCTTTCTAAACCAAATCTATTCATTAATAATGAGTTTTCATACAAAAATCCTTGTGTTAATGATGTTAAATAGTTGTTATGTGGTATGTGATGTTTGTATGATTAATAGATGATATGTTAATGATCTAGGACTGTTTTAGATGATGACTTATGGTTATTATAAGGTGCATTAGATGATTGATGGATTTTCACCCATTTTGGGGGGTTTTGTTAGATCTAGGGTTTGTTTTGGTTGGTATTGATAATGATATGATTAGGGGTTTGCTATACATGATTAAACATGCATAATAATCTGTTCTTGAGGTTAAAATTGATAAGTTTCCATTTTGGGTAAAGATTACATTGCATTGATGTCACATTTCCATAACTTGCTATTTTGGGCAAGTTGTGATTTCTTCTTGGAATGGACGGATTTCAGGGCATAAAGGGTAGGGTTTTATGGGGATAGATTAGATAATGTCAATTGCTATGATTTATGATGTTTCGTGATGTTTTTGGACTGTTTTGATGAGATTTTGTTCGTTTATTGAGTATTTGCAGCAGCTGGGTCGAACCAAAAATACAATTAACCCCATTCGACCCTTATAAAGGTCAAACCAATAGGGTAACATTCTAGGTCAACCCCACGACTGCAGAAATGTGATTTTTGATGCAAACTAAGTGTTTTATGTGTAATTCTTGTGTGTAACCTATATGTACTTGATCAACTAGTGTAATTGGTCACCAATGGGATGTCGGATCTATCCGGTGTGTCAAGTCAACTTTCAAATGCATTTTCAAAACACATAGTCATGATCTGGACAATCGGGGGCTAGTTAACCTACGGGTTATTAGTCAAAACACTTATACAAACTTTATGATAGGTTGCCAATAGTTGGGACTATCAGTTGTGTCAGTTATTCTGTTGTTAGAAGACACAATCTAAGGTGAGTGTCACAGCCCCACTTTTACTGATTTTACTTTTTGGGGGAGAAACATGCTATGTACTTTGGGTTCATAAAGTTCATGTTATACTATGGTTATTGTTGTTTACTATACGGGCGTTTCATCTAAAGTCCCAGGAGAAACCATGAATATGTGGGTATACATAACGGGGGAAATGTGGATAGATCTATTGGGCTTGACAAACCCCACTCGATGGCTGGAAGCCGGGCAGGTGCATATTGTCAGTAATGGTTTCTAACTATTGGGCCTATCGAGGATGATGGTAGCTCAGCATTCTGGGCATACATATATGGTTACATGTCAATATGGTTGTTAACCGTAGTAGTAACGATACCTAACGTCTAGCTAACGTTCTTATAACATAGTAGTACTGGGAATGATCTTGGAAAAAACCTGTGAAATCACCAGCATTATATGTTGACATTTTTGGCATGTTTGCTCAGGTCGCTAAGGTAGCAGTACATGGATTAGGCACACGGGGTCATGCACGGCGTCTAGAGTAGTAGTTGCATGTTTTAAACACTTTCAGACTACATCTGTTTTATGTTGGTTTGTAAACAGATTTAAGCTTCCGCTGTTGGTTTTGATATTATAAAACTTGATGGTTTTGGTTTACGTATTTTACATATAGTTGTCGTTAGTTTTCGTTTATTGTGACAGTTGACTTGGATCCTGGTGTGTCACGCGCCTTACGGTAAATCCCTGCACGTGGAATTTGAGTGTGTGACACTGATGGACCGCATGCTTCTATCGGTTGCTTAATTTTGACATGCCGACCCACAGCTGTCAGGGGGACGAACGTGTCTTCAAGCTACTCCAACCGTTCTTGTTTTGGACCTTTGTTACTTTCTTTTGCTGGGACTCCTTCTTTACCCGGCTATCACCTGCTTCAAAGTCCTAGTCCACTTCTTTCAACTTCAATTTTTTCCAATCACGAGGTTGCGCTCTTGCACGAGTATCCTCCATTGACGAAATCACATGAACGGGTTGCTTATTGCCATCCCTAGCATGACATATGCCACTGACAGCCGGTGTTTCAACACATTCGTAAATTTAAGCATTGGGTCATATGAACAACAACGTGCGATATGCAAAAACTAGGAGCAATCATACGCTAGCAACATTCAACATATTATATAACATCTCATACCGGAGGTTACGCTCACTGCATCACTAACGTCCGAAAATGCTATATGTTTCCTCTTAGAACTTCCGATACCAGCAACCATGCTGAAATCATTTACACATGTGTAAATTTTTTTATAGATATTATGTGACACCCTGCATTTTCAGGATATTACTTTTACTGAACTCTAGTTAACTTTCATGTACATTCGTGACTAAACACCTAACTAGGGTTAGTTAAGAAGGTCCTTCGATATGTTATGGGATAATAACATATGTTGGATGATATTAACGTACGTTATAACTAGGAAGGTTTTGTCTTGACACACACACGAGTTCGGTATCCCGAACGTTGGTGATTTTTCAAGCATACATAATCATATGATCTATTAGGTGATGATGAATGTGAATTAACATGCGTTTGTGAATTACATGTTTATGTGGATTACTGTTCTAATAGATAGTCAGTACGTAAACCCTACGAATTATGTGCATTCTGTAATTAACATGTTATGAGATGATAAAAACAATAGTTTTTACATAAGTTAGTATGAATAATATTATCGAGACTATTCTCGGGATTAAAACCGTATTAACGAGCCCGTTTATCAAAAAAAGGCCCATAAACCCATAACCTTGGCCCATGGTCCAACTTCTAGTATATTATTGATCCAAAAAAAATAAGAAACCCTAGAGGCTCCTTTGCGCCGTGAATCCCCAAGACACCCACCATCACCTTCACTTTCAATCCTTCATCCATTTTCATGACTAATCCAAGTTATTTCGGGTGCTATCTTGAGGTTTTAAAGATTCTAGAATTTCGAGGTACATGTTTTATGTGTTATTTGATGAATATTGATACTTGAAAAGTTGTAAAAACCTTAAAAACTATCTATATAAAAATCGCAAATAATAATTTTGTAAGGAGTTTTGATGTTAGTTGTGCATGTTGATGGGTATTGTTATTAGTAATCGAAACTAGGGTTATTAGTACGTAAATACGTAGATTTAAATGTGATAATATGGATTGAATTCTGTTAATATGAGTTATTTTATGATTATGGGTTAATAAGAATGATTAGGGTTCGTGAGAAGCATGTTATTAGAATTCTGATTTTCTGACAGATTCATTGTGACAAATTGTAGGGCTGTTATAGAGTGATTAACATGTGTAATCTGATTGTTTTCTGATGCTAAAACATAACTTATGATGTTAGCTTTTCAAAAAGTCCAAAATCATGCATTTTGGACTTGTTTTGATATGTATTCGTGATTTTATAAATTTAAAGGTCATATCATATTTTCGGAATTATAAATTGGGTCAACTTTAAACGGTCATAACTCGAGATTTACAAAGGGTTAAGTTATGAAATTTGGACATTAGGTCAACATTGGAAAAACTTAGCTTTTCCAACTAGATTCACCTCCTTTGGGTCAATACACAATTTTTGGGAATTTTTCTACTAAACTGACCTGCTGTGGAAATTTTCTGGACATAGCTATGTTGTACGAATTTTAATAATTTTGTGTTTGGTTGTGAGACAAAAAAAATATGGGTTATCAAATGAATCCCAATGAATATTCTGTAAAAATTTGAGAGTTTAATTCGTTCGTTAAGTATTTTAAATAATTCGTTTTTCACAGCGTACAATCTGCCCTGAAAACGCAGATTGTGTAAGGGATGTTTACGTGACTATTTGGAGTCTTATATGGTATGTATTTGACATGAACTTGCATGAATACTTATATGAGATGTGTATGAGGTATAAAACTGATAATAATCAATATGATCACCAACAGGATACGTAGGACTTACTTGTGCATGTAGAGTCATTAGGTGTCACTACACGGTTTGAACTTTAAAAGTCTTGGACAAACGAGTTGTATGGTGTGTTGGTTATGCACATATACTACTCACCTAGTGATATTTGTAATAGGGAGTCTGTAACACCCCAACCGATGGCGGAAACATCGGGATGTCACGTATTGATGATCGTTCAGTAGCTCATGGTGAATAATAGATTCCATTAAATGAATTAAATGAATTACATACAATAGTTCTAGAATTTGTACATCAAATTGAATAAATCTATACACATATCTTCAAGCATCAAATCAAATCTTCAAGTAAATAGAACCTGAACATGTTAAGTTGAAAATGTTTTGGGTCAACAAAAGTTGGTGAGAATTACATAGGTTTTTGATGATTGAATAAAATGTTGTGCAATTCATGTGTCATGTCAATCTAGTCCATATGTGAGAACATACTAGAAATAAATCGAGTGCATAATCAACCCTGATGACTGTTATAAAATGATACATACCATACGCTCATGGTCCAATATGTTATACGATAACAAACACCCACGTAACCTTTGTAGGAGGCACGTATCCGGGTGGGATTGTCAGTCCAATAGATCTATCAATGTATACCGCCGGCTGATCAATGTTAATGATTATGCTAGAATGGTGCTTACTCTAATCATGCTCAAGACATAATGCAACATAGAAAACACATAGACACATTGATGATTGAATTGCGATGATGATGTTATAAACATGTTTCACCCCAAAAATGGTGATAAATAGAAAAGGGGCTATGTAAAACTCACCTTGGTAAAATGTTATATCTGTTGAGAAATGTGTTGACCAAATGTATCAAGTATCACCCTAAAATGAGGTAATAAATATGTCTAAGTCTATCAAGTCTACAAATGTATAAGTTCTAGGGCTTCGAATTAGGGATAATTGCTTGTTTGATTAATATTAAAAAT
This sequence comes from Ambrosia trifida, assembly GCA_028751855.1. Classification (NCBI taxonomy): domain Eukaryota; kingdom Viridiplantae; phylum Streptophyta; class Magnoliopsida; order Asterales; family Asteraceae; genus Ambrosia; species Ambrosia trifida. The sequence goes on from CM054127.1 coordinate 78,674,461, forward strand.
ATTCGCCAATTGAGAGAAATTTAGTAAATAAATAACTAAAAATCTTTTTATGAAATTTAAACTTAAGATGGTTACAAGAATGTGTTTAAAGTATAAAAATAATTTTTATAAAATTATTTTCTTTAAAATAGATTATTAAATCTATTTATTACAAATTGTCAATCTTTAACTTTAATAATTAAAAATACTAAAATTAAAGAATTATTATTTTAAAAATCATATTTCTGTTCTAGATATTTAAAAATAAATTGTATAAAATTTTGGTGCAAAAATACCAAAAATTGGATTTATTATGATTTAATTATGATTAAATCTAACAAAAATTGCTTAAAAATATTAAATAAATGATTTTACTGAATTAAAAATTATTTCAGTAAAGTTTAATGTTATAAAAACTTAGGATAAATTTTGTGGAAATTAATAAGATCGTTTTGATATTTTTATAGATTTTTATAAATAAAATAGAATAAACTTGATTTATTTATTATATATATTAAATAAATAAATTTCTGAAAACTAAAAAATTGTAAGTTGAACTTTTACATCAGATTAATATAAGATAATTTTTGTAGAATTTTTAAAAATGTTTTAGTATTTTAAAATGAATTTAAAAAAAAAATAAAGAAATATATATATGTGTAAGTTTGTTTGTCAAAGGAAACACAAAAACAAAACAAAAACGGTGGCAGCAGGGAATCGAACCCGCGCCTGTTCAGTAACCATGCAACAACACAACCACTTGATCTACATCAGTGGTTGTGTTTGATTCCAGTTTGTTTAAGATATATAACATACTCTAAAACAATGTTCTTCCCCAATTATAAATGGTTCGAGCCCTAGGTTATCAATCATCAAGTAAACAGACATGATAACCAAATTAATTATAGGGCTTTTTATCTACATGAAATTCCGATTCAGAATCATAAAAAAAAAGAGATTAAGGTGTACCGAATGGGCTGCAAGGAGAGTGCAAGGTTATGGCCAACCGGCTTCAATTCAGGGTGATTGAGGGCACGAAAATGATAGGTTATGGATGGGTTATTCTAGTCGCATATAGAGGTGTATGTATGCAGATTTAATTGTGATAATTCATCTTATATAAGCAGATTGGATGGTGACATAAGGAAGCTATAAACTAAATTGGGAATGATTATAATTAACCCACTAATCACGACCTAAACGCGTGATTAGGAACCTGTTATGGCCGCTAATATTGTTATGGACGCGAGTCAATCCAGAAATTTACCAAAACCAGATTGAAAACACATTAATTTGATTCACTATATGGATGTTTGACTTTTTGGTCAAAGGTTTTCATATTCAATCGTGGGTCTGTGGTTTGCAGCAAGTATTTATTCATTTTTATTTTTTTTAGGAAGTGTTTTAAAGATAAATAAGTTCTAATTCTCAACAAATACATTACGTGGTGCAGTGGTGGTGTTGTTGTGTGCTAAGGTTGAACCGGTTAGGGACCCGGGTTCGATCCCCGTCCCTAACATTATTTTTCAAACATTTTTTTCTGAGGGAAAGGAGGGTGTGGGCCGGGTACTGGGCTAGGATCTGGGCCGGGGCTTGGGCTCTGATTTAGAAAAAAGGTGGGTTTGGGGTTGGTTATGGTTTTGGTTAACATGGTTGTTGTCTTGCATAAACATTACATGTATATATATATATATATATATATATATTTTTACCTTAATAATATCAGAAAATTATTATTATTATTATTATTATTATTATTATATATATATATACATATATATAAGTTGTGTGGTAGGAAAAACTTAGGCACGTTATATAATGAACGTTAAAATAAAAATATATATATATATATAAAGTACGTTTAGAATTTGGGAAAAATTTTGCGGTGTTACAGTCTCCCCTACTTTTAGGAACTTCGTCCCGAAGTTAAGAGAAAACCAGGGTTACAATTGGTCAACTACCTGAAACCTTGATAAAATTTCACACTACCTTAACGTACCTGTAAATTCATGATTACGTTCCGGACCGTAATTACCAATTTACCTTACATTAGGGTTTTGCGCTCTTTTATGACTCTACCGATTGTTGAGCAGGTCTGATAGTCTCCACTAGTCGTTGAGTAGGTGGTAGGGCCTCTCCCCGACTGTTGGAAAGACATGATGACCTCTACCAATCGTTGAGTAGGTTGTTTGGTAGTCAACTAATTGTTGTACAAGTAAGCAAGTATGATTATAGATATAGCATTTAGTTCACATTTAAACAAGCATGCACACAGATGTTATGATAATACTTGAATTTATTACTCGAATCCATAAAGTTTCAATACAAAGAATTAAAAGCAAACAACATTCAAATGGTGGGACTTGCTGTTAAGTAGCTGGGGGGTCTTGATCTCGGTTTAGTTTAGGGCATCGGTTACGGTAGTGATTTGGGTTTCCACATTTATAGCTTGATTACCAGGACGATTGGGATTAGTAACCTGAGCAGGGTTGTGAATAATTGCAGCCAGTTGGGCATCAACACCTTTGTTGTTTTTGTTGTTGTTTTTGGTTTGTGTTGTTGTTGTTACTTTCCTCTTGGTTTTCACCACTGTTATTGCGAGTGATGTGACGTGGAGACATGATCTGTAAGGGGCACAATGAAGGTTCAATGTGGCATGAAATGAATGAGGTGATATAAGGAATGTAATCATTTATTCATTAATTAAAACGAATAAATGAAAATGTTGACTTATCAAAGATTCCAGATTCTAATAACATGTGAAGACATGCTTTAGCCTATAAGTGAACACTCATCCCGAGAATTCCCAGGTAGGCATCCGGGTCCCTCGTCTGATTGGGATATATGCGCAATGCCAGCCTAGACAGAAGACTCAGAATACAGGCGTTCACCCTTCCAGATTGCACGTGTTCGTTATTAAGATCTAGAACTTCGACGAGATTCCAAGGGGGTTCAGGTTAAACCTGAGGAATTTGTCCTATTAGTCTAAGAGTAGATCCACTGATGGAGAGCAACCTTCTTGTAGGAATGAAAGTAGGGATAAGAAGTAGAAGGGAGATAGAGAATAGCAAGTAAAAGAAGCAAATACTGGTTAAATCCTATGGTTATAGACTAGATTATTTTTCTAATAACCTAATTCCCTATAACCATGGCTCTGATACCAATCTGTAACACCCCAACCGATGGCGGAAACATCGGGATGTCACGTATTGATGATCGTTCAGTAGCTCATGGTGAATAATAGATTCCATTAAATGAATTACATACAATAGTTCTAGAATTTGTACATCAAATTGAATAAATCTATACACATATCTTCAAGCATCAAATCAAATCTTCAAGTAAATAGAACCTGAAACATGTTAAGTTGAAAATGTTTTGGGTCAACAAAAGTTGGTGAGAATTACATAGGTTTTTGATGATTGAATAAAATGTTGTGCAATTCATGTGTCATGTCAATCTAGTCCATATGTGAGAACATACTAGAAATAAATCGAGTGCATAATCAACCCTGATGACTGTTATAAAATGATACATACCATACGCTCATGGTCCAATATGTTATACGATAACAAACACCCACGTAACCTTTGTAGGAGGCACGTATCCGGGTGGGATTGTCAGTCCAATAGATCTATCAATGTATACCGCCGGCTGATCAATGTTAATGATTATGCTAGAATGGTGCTTACTCTAATCATGCTCAAGACATAATGCAACATAGAAAACACATAGACACATTGATGATTGAATTGCGATGATGATGTTATAAACATGTTTCACCCCAAAAATGGTGATAAATAGAAAAGGGGCTATGTAAAACTCACCTTGGTAAAATGTTATATCTGTTGAGAAATGTGTTGACCAAATGTATCAAGTATCACCCTAAAATGAGGTAATAAATATGTCTAAGTCTATCAAGTCTACAAATGTATAAGTTCTAGGGCTTCGAATTAGGGATAATTGCTTGTTTGATTAATATTAAAAATATTCGCCAATTGAGAGAAATTTAGTAAATAAATAACTAAAAATCTTTTTATGAAATTTAAACTTAAGATGGTTACAAGAATGTGTTTAAAGTATAAAAATAATTTTTATAAAATTATTTTCTTTAAAATAGATTATTAAATCTATTTATTACAAATTGTCAATCTTTAACTTTAATAATTAAAAATACTAAAATTAAAGAATTATTATTTTAAAAATCATATTTCTGTTCTAGATATTTAAAAATAAATTGTATAAAATTTTGGTGCAAAAATACCAAAAATTGGATTTATTATGATTTAATTATGATTAAATCTAACAAAAATTGCTTAAAAATATTAAATAAATGATTTTACTGAATTAAAAATTATTTCAGTAAAGTTTAATGTTATAAAAACTTAGGATAAATTTTGTGGAAATTAATAAGATCGTTTTGATATTTTTATAGATTTTTATAAATAAAATAGAATAAACTTGATTTATTTATTATATATATTAAATAAATAAATTTCTGAAAACTAAAAAATTGTAAGTTGAACTTTTACATCAGATTAATATAAGATAATTTTTGTAGAATTTTTAAAAATGTTTTAGTATTTTAAAATGAATTTAAAAAAAAAATAAAGAAATATATATATGTGTAAGTTTGTTTGTCAAAGGAAACACAAAAACAAAACAAAAACGGTGGCAGCAGGGAATCGAACCCGCGCCTGTTCAGTAACCATGCAACAACACAACCACTTGATCTACATCAGTGGTTGTGTTTGATTCCAGTTTGTTTAAGATATATAACATACTCTAAAACAATGTTCTTCCCCAATTATAAATGGTTCGAGCCCTAGGTTATCAATCATCAAGTAAACAGACATGATAACCAAATTAATTATAGGGCTTTTTATCTACATGAAATTCCGATTCAGAATCATAAAAAAAAAGAGATTAAGGTGTACCGAATGGGCTGCAAGGAGAGTGCAAGGTTATGGCCAACCGGCTTCAATTCAGGGTGATTGAGGGCACGAAAATGATAGGTTATGGATGGGTTATTCTAGTCGCATATAGAGGTGTATGTATGCAGATTTAATTGTGATAATTCATCTTATATAAGCAGATTGGATGGTGACATAAGGAAGCTATAAACTAAATTGGGAATGATTATAATTAACCCACTAATCACGACCTAAACGCGTGATTAGGAACCTGTTATGGCCGCTAATATTGTTATGGACGCGAGTCAATCCAGAAATTTACCAAAACCAGATTGAAAACACATTAATTTGATTCACTATATGGATGTTTGACTTTTTGGTCAAAGGTTTTCATATTCAATCGTGGGTCTGTGGTTTGCAGCAAGTATTTATTCATTTTTATTTTTTTTAGGAAGTGTTTTAAAGATAAATAAGTTCTAATTCTCAACAAATACATTACGTGGTGCAGTGGTGGTGTTGTTGTGTGCTAAGGTTGAACCGGTTAGGGACCCGGGTTCGATCCCCGTCCCTAACATTATTTTTCAAACATTTTTTTCTGAGGGAAAGGAGGGTGTGGGCCGGGTACTGGGCTAGGATCTGGACCGGGGCTTGGGCTCTGATTTAGAAAAAAGGTGGGTTTGGGGTTGGTTATGGTTTTGGTTAACATGGTTGTTGTCTTGCATAAACATTACATGTATATATATATATATATATATATATATATATATATATATATATTTACCTTAATAATATCAGAAAATTATTATTATTATTATTATTATTATTATTATTATATATATATATACATATATATAAGTTGTGTGGTAGGAAAAACTTAGGCACGTTATATAATGAACGTTAAAATAAAAATATATATATATATAAAGTACGTTTAGAATTTGGGAAAAATTTTGCGGTGTTACAGAGTCGGTAGCTCATTTCTGTTTGAGGAATTTGGATTATTCACGTGCAACCTAAGGTGAGTTTCACTACTCTTTTCTCAAAAGCATGTGTCTCGGGTTGAGACAACGTACTTAACTTTTTCTAGTCCGGGTTGGGACTACTATTTTCTAGTCCAGTTTGGGACTACTTAAACATCCCGGGTTGGGATGCTATGGATCCTTGTGTGGGTCGGTGTTTGACTCCTTGTGTGAGTCGGGTTTTGCTAGTTCGCAAACTGTGTCCTTGATGAACTACACGAACTCTATCATCTGTAAGTCCTTCACATACCGAATGAGTTGCCGGGTTATGGCAAGCGGGTTATTAGTTGGTAGCGCTATTAGGTCTTACAAACCTCACACCGGCTCGGGGAGTGCGGGAGTGAACTATAACTTAACAGATATTATCATTGTTGATAGGCAATGATGTAAGGCATGCAGCTCACATTTGTGACTACACGTACATCAGCAGTTCGGTATATCGATGTTAGTTATCATGAATGGGTTAGCTACCCTTGACATGCGATGAACTAGTGTTTACACGGTTCTTGGAACCAACTCAATTACTGGTTTAAGTGGTTTTGGAAACCAGCGCACTTACATATTCATTTACTTTACTTAGTGAACTCACCAACATTGTTTGTTGACCCACGATATACATGCTTTTGCAGGTAGTTAGCTTCTGGTGCTAGGATTAGCAAGCACTGCACACTTCACTGCATTTGGGGTCTTGGGCATACACCTAAATTACATATTATGCTTTACATTCTCTTTCAAATGATTTTGATTTGGGCGCGTTGTTTTGCGCATGGTTTTAAAAGGTTTAAATTTGGTTTACGCTTCCGCAGCTTAACCTAACTTGGTTTTTGAAAACGAATTAAATGGTTTGGGCATTTAGAGTTTGTTCATATGACTTATGGCTATGGGATCCTGGTATGTCATGCGCCTCACGGTATAAACCCCGTAGTGGAAATTTGAGGGTGTGACATATTAACAATAATAACAACAACAAAAAACCCTTAATACAAAATCGAATAACTTTTTTTAATAAAACAAAAAAATTACGCAGGTCTAAAAACACACCCGGTTTGTAGAAAAACGAACCCCACCGTACACAAAAAAAGAATGTAACCCCCAAAATACCAAAAATCGCAAAAGTTAATCAGCCAAACCCTCTGTAAATCAATGTCAACATACAATCAACATACAATCAACAAACAAACGACGACCATCAATTATACCACCCGATTTCAGGCTCAATTTCAACGAATAAAAAGCAATCATGAAATGGTAACCTAACTATTAAATTTGTGGAATACAACCGTAATATAAATTAAGAGAAATGATATAAAACAAGAATTAGTTAAGAAAACCACTACTTACATTTTTTTCTTCACAAGTATGCAAAAAAAATGTCTAATCGTCCACTCGGATTTGAAGAAAAAATAACCGACTATCTTCAAGCCTGTGTAGATGTAATATTGTAGAAAAAATAAAGGATCTTCAAGGCTTTGTAGATGTTTACGAAGGCTGGTTACTGAAACAATAAAAATGGGGGTGGAAGTTTCTTTTGGGTGATTTTGAATTTCATCTGGGGGAGAGAGAAAGTAACGGATGGGGTGTGATGTTTGTCACGCGGGAAAGGAGAAAAGAAGGAGAGAGAGGATGTATGATTTTACCTTATTACCCTTGATTGATATTATAGTAATTTCTTAATCAAATAAAATAGTTGGTGTGGGGGGGGTAGAAAAACAAACATATGTGTCTTAACAAGAACCGTCAGATGATTAAAGATCAAATGATGTAATCATTACTAGAAAAATACCCATCTTGACGCGCATTGCGCGTCATAAAAGGGTGTTTATGACACACAGCAAAGTGTCGAGGAAGAACATGTCATTAAATTTTTATGACATGCAAGCGCGTGTCATCTTTTAATGACACGCGTTCATGACACGCTTTTTTGACACACATTTATGACACGCTTTCATGACATTTTTTAATGACACTCTTTAATGACATACATTCTTGACACACCTTTGTGACACTCATTTTGCGTGTCATGGTTTTTTTTACCTAAAAAAAAAAATTCTGCACAAAATGGCTAATATCCCTGGATTTATATTTAAATTTATAATTACAAAATCGATAAATTACATAATAAACTGCATTTATTATATATATCACCAAAAAAATCCATTACAATATAAGCATTTATCGAATCCTACCACAAATATTAACGGTTACAAAAATATTGTGTCAATACATTACGTTAGTCTATACCTAAACGTACGGATCACTTGAAAATGAAGGTTACGGCATAACTTGACCATTCTTCACGACTGACATCAATATCCGCATCCGTGTAAACATCTACTCCTCCCCCAACCTGAGACAACAATTAAATTAATAAGATGAAGGTTAATGTTCATGATGGTTTTAGTTTCAAGAAAACAAGGGTGGCTAGAATTTGACTCGACCAACTTACATAACGTTAATTGAAGCAATTACCAAACATTGCATATAAAGATATACTTATAACACAAATAAAACATACTTGGTCTTTAAAAGAACCACACGTTTATAAAAACATACTTAGTCTTAAACATAACAACACACTTATAAAAACATACTTAAGTCTTAACTCTTAGAAATAACAACACAGTTAAAAGTTAACAAAACACTTAAAACTAAGTATAGATATTAAAATAGACATAAAGGCATAAAATGGAATGCATACAAAACTAAGAGCCTTTTTTTTCAAATATCAAAACTTTAGAAACAAACATACAGAAGTTGAAGCTATTTAAACCTGCAGTCATGAAAATAGACACCACTCTCACATAAGAACTCTCTCTAAATGATCAATGGTACAATAGAGACTAACATAGGTGCTTTATCCACTTTATAGATCATGGTGATTCAAAGATTATTCATTTAATCAATCATGGCCATTGAGAGTTTGGTTGCAAATATACCTAGCAAAATGGGCTAGATGGATCAATTTAGTTCACTAGCAAGTTCACATATCATCAGCTTTATAGTTCATCAGCAAGTTTGCATCTATTACTAAATTGTAACAACATAACAGAACCTACCATTTCAATCACAATTTCTCAATCAGCACGAAACATAAACAATCTAAAAACAAATAATATAACAATAAGAATATATTGTAGCTCTTAAGTGTCTAATCATCCTTAAGAATCTGTCCTTTATAACTCAACGTATGACTCAAAACTCGCCTGAATGGAGAAGCTCATGTCATCAGAGCAATGAATGTAAATTGTAACGGTGTCAGCGCCTTCAACCTTGTTCGATTGAATACCAACAATTCGCTGCAGAAAGGACAGCGATCAGATCCAACAGCAATGTTACGTCTGATTAACGCGACTTTTGTTGGGAGTCTTCCCAACTCCGCCCTCCAAGCTAGAATGAAAACCATCCGCGGCATCCATGAGTTTTGATCCAACACTTGTACACTGCCCCGAGACCGTCCGCGCTGCAACTCCTTTTTTATACAGCTGACCGAGAAGCAACCCAACCCACCAAGGCCCCATTCCCACCCATCCCTAGCTGCACACAGAGATGGACAGTTCACTCCTACAAGCAGGCTATCCAGCTCCGCAGCAGCAGCCCCACCCAAACCCATAGAGACCCAACCCCAAACCCAGCCCGAACCTGAAGAGGAAACCCTATCAGCGACCCGAACAAACTTGTCTCTCTCCATCCTGAACAAATTCGAAAACTTTTCCGCGAGCGGTTCCTCCAACACCCACCTATCTAACCAAAACGCCACGTCTGTTCCACTTCGCACCACCCCTTTAATGGCCCCTTCCATGTTATCATTTTAAATGCTAAAGACCATACTAATTTTTCATTGGAGCTTTGAATTATCTAATATTTGTTCAAGATATACTTACTACTCAACATATAACATCAACAATTAATTATAAGCCCAAATACTAAGCACACAAAGTTCAAATAAGAAATCTAACCTGAAAAACCTAATCATGATTATTATCTGTTTCAAGTCTGCTCTTACTAATGGTTAGCCATAATAACTAAAAAACAATACATAATAAGATATACCCTAACCTGATTAGTATCACATTTCAACAATAAACCATAATAACTAAAAAACAATACATAATAAGATAAACCCTAACCTGATTAGTATCACATTTCGATTGCTTCTAAAGTTGAAGACGCGACAGGGTTACGAGCTTGAAGACGCGATCTGCAGAGGCTTCTGAAGAGGGTTACGAGGGTTCAGAAGTTTGATTATGATGGTTACCATCTGCAGAGGCACATCTGAAGAGGGTTACGAGGGTTGGGTTTTTTTTACGAGGGTTGGGTTTTTTTTAGCAGAGAGGGTGTTTGATGATCTGTGTTTGCACAATAATAGAGGAAGAGAGAGAGGGCGCGAGTGGAGGGAAATGAAAAATGTGAAATATTTGACACCAAACATGACACTCAATTCTTATAGTGTCATGTTTTTTAAAATCTTGACATTAGATTGTTGACACGCAAAAAAGAGTGTCATTGTTTGACCATTTTTTTTTAAAAGACGACGATTTTTTAATGACACGCGCTTTTGCGTGTCATGAATTCTCGCGTGTCATTAAATGTGTGTCAAGATAGGGGTATTTTTCTAATAGTGAATTGGTTTCTTTTGTTCTTTCAACTCAACTCAGTTCTCGTTTTACCCTTTCCCTAGTTAAAAGTGGTGAAAGTGGAAGAAGAGCTTTGATGTTGGTAGTTATTATTGTTGGATCTGGATGTCTGGACGTCAATTATTTAACGTTGCTATCAAGGTATGATTTAAAGGATTACAATTTGGACAACAATAATATTTAACTGTTATATATTATATATTATAAAAGGCTGTATTTTATTTATGGTTATACATATTTGGAGAATATTTATTCAGTTAATTATTTTCGATAACTAAAATTTTGTTGTTCATTTAAATAGTTAAACAAGGATGATTTATTATTTCATAATATATAGGAGTGTTTATTGAGTTGAACATTAAGGAGTTAAAAAGTGATTGTTTACTATTGGATATTAAACTAGAAATATGTAATATAAACTAGCATTCCATTTTCCTGATTACTGATATATATATATAGGGCAATTATAAAATGAAAACCCTCTTGAGTTGAGAAAACCATGGAAACCCATGTAAAAAATCATTATTATTTTTTTTTGAAAAAAATAACCAATGTAAAATACATGTTTTTAAGTGTTTTGGGCCAAAAAAATAAAAAAAGCGCCGAAGGGATTTTTTTAAAAAAAATAAACAAAGCTGCGAAAACACATGTTTACACCTGATAAAAAACAGCAAATAGCTGAAAACATATGTTTTTTTAGCAACTTTGTTTATTTTTTTTAAAAAAATCCCTTCGGCGCTTTTTATATTTTTTTGGCCCAAAATGCTTAAAAACATGTATTTTACATTAGTTATTTTTTTCAAAAAAAAATAGATTTTTTACATGAGTTTCCGAGGTTTTCTCAACTCAAGAGGGTTTTCTCTATATACTTCCACTATATATATATATATATATATATATATATATATATATAGTGGAAGTATATAGAGAAAACCCTTCAAAATGGAAAAACCCCAAGAAACCCAATACATGGTTCATATTAAGCCACATCACCCTTATATTATAATATTCAAGAGGGCAATATAGACATTTTCCCTACCCCTTCTCTCTCTCTCTCCCTATATATTGTTTCCCCCCTCTCTCTCTTTATTTTTTTGTTCAAATTTAAATCAGATCCCATCCTCTCTCTAACCTCCCATTTCTCTGTCTCTCTCTAGAACCACCACCACCACAACCACCGCCACCGTCTGAAAACAACACAACCACCATCATCATCATCTCGAACAACAAACCACAGCCAGAACAGCACAGCCTCTGTCACCGTTAAACAAGAACAGTCGCCTCTGTTACCATTCACGACCACGACCACAGCTGGCCTTTTGATCTGTCTTTATGGAACCACACTCCGGCAACCACACCTCCGGTCGAAGGTACTCTCTCTCTCTCTCTCTCTCTCTCTCTCTCTCTCTCTCTCTCTCTCTCTCTCTCTTTTCTGGATCTGGATCGAGTATTCGAGTGTCTCGGGTGGATAATGGAACGAGAGATAACGAGATCTGTTTTAAGAATTAAAGTTATAAGCCTTTGAATATTTAAGACTTTAAGTTTTTGGAATATTATGTTCTTATGATTTTAGGTATATACAGTCGTACTTTTGGATAACTGTTGTGGGATTTTCCAAAGTTATTAGAAAGAGAAATCTATTAATATCATGTATATTTTTATAGAAATTTTTATTGAACACGTTTTTTCATCTATGAAGTTTTTAATGAAGTTATAAAAAGTCATTAACACAATTCATTTTGTGAATTGTCATTATTATATGCGAATGAACAAAACTTTGACCCACTTTATATTCACGACTTATCAAGCCGTTCCTTCGAAGTATTATAATAAAAAAAATTCAAACTTTGTTTAGAATAATAATAATAAGCAATTGCGTTTTTATTTATGCGTTTTGTGTTACGTTTTGATTTTGTTAGGTTTTGGGTTTTGTTAGAATAATAATAATAACAATTTTGGGGATAGTTTTTGTTCGCATACCAAGTGTTCGATCAAATGCTTGAATAAAAAAAACTTATATTAACCCTTTTTTTATTTTTTTATTATAATTATTTTGTTTATGTTAGATTTTTATTGGATTGGGGACATGAGGTTGATAGATCACATGTGATTGATGAATAAATTTGTAGTCTTTTTATGTTAGTATATGATAACACATGTTAGTGATGCCCTATTTATGTGTTTGAGGATCCCAAACTAACATGTGTATCTGTTCTAGTGTTGGTTTTCACAAGTAGGCTATAGGAAGAAGGTGACGTTGATGAAGTGGCTGTGGTAAGTGATTGTTTTGAGTTTTTTTATAAAGATTATAAATTTTATTTTTTTTACGCAAGTGAAGGTGTTTATGAACTCGTCTAGGGTGCATGTCTATTTTTGCGGTCTGAGTCATGTATGCCCACACACGTTAGTAATGCTAACACATGCTAGTATATGCCCAACTAACAGGTGTTAGGGTCCATATGACATACGTTATTTTCAGTAAAACATATGTTTTAGAATATGCTAACACATGCTACTAATGTCTTTTATTATATTATATATTTCATGAATATGAGGATAATTTTTTGGTATATGGATTTGGATTGGTTCTGATTTGATTTTTTAAAATTTATTATTGTTGGATTTTAAACCCTATTTAATCGTATTATTATTATTATTATTATTATTATTATTATTATTATTATTATTATTATTATTATTATTATTATTATTATTATTATTATTATTATTATTGTATTCTATTTAATATTTTTTTGGCAAGTGAAAGTGTTATGAGCTTGTCTAGGGTGAATGTCTATTTTTTGCGGTCTGAGTCTTGTATGCTCACACACGTTAGTGATGCTAACATATGCTAGTATATGCCCAACTAACAGGTGTTAGGGTCCATATGATATACGTTTTTTTCAGTAAAACATATGTTTTAGAATATGCTAACACATGCTACTGATGTCTTTCAGTAAAACATATGTTTATACACATGTTAGTGATGCTAACACATGCTAGTATGCCTAACTAACAGGTGTTAGGGTTCATATGACATGCGTTAGTATATGCCCAACTAACATGTGTTAGGGTTCATATGACATACGTTATTTCAATAAAACATATGTTTTACAACATACTACACATGTCAGTGATATCTCATTATGTGTTTTGGAGAGCCCAACTAACACGTGTTATCTTTTTTTTTGTAGGTGAAAAGATGTTTTTGTGTTAAAGATGCAGATGGGTATCAAGAACGAAGCATAGCTAGATCATTTTTATGTTGTTATGATAGTTTTTTATCATTTGCAAATAACTATGTTTGTATGAAAAGTTTTTTGATACATTTTTAGTATTGATTGTAATGATCGTTTTTATCATTTCTTAATTAAATATACATTTTAAGTGTTCTTTTTATTTTGTTCTTTTTAGTTAATGTGTCTTAACACATGTTAGCGATGTGTCACACGAGGTCAGAATTTTTTATCACAACACTAACGTACGTTAATATTGGTGCTGGAAAAGGGCCATAAAGTAGGAGAGAGATGATTTGACAAGTATCAAATCAACCTTTTTAAACCTATGATTCAGAAAATTTAAGTGACCCACTTGCTTATTTAATATTACCATATTACCCTTGATTTCAATTATGACCACACAATGCAAGTTGCTTTTGATTATTAAATACAATTAATTATGGACCATTGATCAAACTTGATCAATGGTCACTAGAGGGTTTTCAGGGTTTTTCCATTATTTGAGGTTTCCATATTATCCATTCCCTATATATATATATATATATATATATATATATATATATATATATATATAGGATCCGGATATTTTGAAAACTCCTTTGAGTTGCAAGAACTTGAAAACTCCCCTTGTCCAATAGTATGTTGACACATAAGCTAGCCATGGGTTTTTATTCAAGGGTATTTGTGACAATTACTCTTATTAGTCTTACACACTTGATTAGATTGTAATTATTACAAAGATATTATGTATATAATATTATTAATTAGTACAAGCTTTTCTCATAATCCCAAGACACACATGGGGGAATGTGTGAGGATGAAACTCCCGCCCAAAAATAATATTCAGTATGTTACCTTTTGTTCTATATTAATACACCCATGCAACAAACTAATCATTCCAAACCATCTTCAACAAAACCCAATCTAAAAAAACCCTAACACTCCCTAAAAAAATAGAGAATGCAGAGGATGGTGACAACAACATCGATGTTTTTACTGAAAAAGAACTACAGGAGGTATCCGTTTTCTTTAGGCAAAACCCACAGCCGATCAAACAAGGGGGGGCTGGGCCATCATCTCAGGATAGGGGGAAAGGTTTGGCGGATGATTCGGATATTAGGGTGCTCCAGTCATGCATCCAGGGGGGGTGTGTGACACCCGGCAAATTCTGGTTAACAACGTTGTCTAGATGGAAGTCTACCTTAGCGAGTCACGTGTATATTGTACTTAACTGGGTTAGTTAAGTCGGGTTATGGTTCGGGAACTATTGGTTTAGTCTAGAGGATCATTGAATGTTGGTCTAGAGGTTCATTAGATGTCGGTCCTTAACCAAGTGTACAAACGGTGACGATCGGTAGGATCGTTAGGGCATATGGAACATACGAGTCTCGAGTCCCGGGAATTGGTGAACGAGTGTGAATATGTGTATTTACTTGTGTTATGTGTTTACAATCATTATGTGACTTGTCGGTACATTAATATGTGTTAACATATGTTAAAACGGGGTTTAACGCGCAAAACACATGAAACAGGCCCATATAGGCGATCAGGATAGCCCAATCGCCTATATGTCGTGTGACTGGGGATCATGTGGTGTGACTGGGGATCATGTAGTGCGACTGGGGATCATGTGGTGCGACTGGGGACTGATCGCATGACTGTTCATGCGATTAGGCCCCGATCGCATGAACTTACATGCGATTAGGCTTCCTGATCGCGTGTAAAGCTGCATAATCGCATGTTACGTGCTGGACGACTAAAAACGACTATAGATACCATACTTGACCTCATAAACTTCATTATACAAACCCTAGTCGTCCCATAACCCGCCCCAACACATAAACAACCTCTGGAAGGCGATTTTTGATCAAAACACAAGGTTTCAAGCTTGAATCATCATTCTTTCATAATCCTAAGGTTTGGTTTTCATCCATAAATCTTTATAAACGTTTTTAATCAATCCCTAATGGTCCAGACCTGTTCTTTAACGAAAAAGCTTTCTGAAAATCGTTAATAAGGGTTGTTAATCGGATTATAATTAATATACATGAGTTATGGGTGTGTATGATTAGAAAGCTAGGATTTTTATGATTCATGATGATGGATTGATATATTATTATGTTAGATCAGAATTGATATTGATAGTATGATGATAGAAATCTGAGTAATTGATTATTAGGGTTATTGTTATGCATGATAGTATGATGATTGCATGCTATGTGTATGGTGTTTGGATTACTTGGTTGCATGCAGGACTGATTATACGAGGTTAAACGAAGGGTTTTGGTTGAAACATGTTTAGGATAGTGTTTGGGATGATATTGGGTAGTTACACACGTTCTGGATCTGATTTGGAGCGTTAAACGCGCGAAAAACTGGAACAGCAAGGTTACAGGCGATTAGGGTTGCTAATCGCCAGTTTTACATGCAATCAGGGCCAAATCGCATGAACTTCCATGCGATCAGCCCCAAATCGCATGAATTTACATGCGATCAGCCCTACTCACGTGAACTTACATGCAATCAGCCCTGATCACGTGAACTTACATGCAATCAGCCCTGATCACGTGAACTTACATGCAATCAGCCCTGATCACGTGAACTTACATGCAATCAGCCCTGATCACGTGAACTTACATGCAATCAGCCCTAATCACATGAACTTATATGCAATCAGTCCTAATTGCTAGTTTACGTTTCCTAATCGCGTGTACTACTGTTGTAAGTGTAGATTAGCATTCCGAGAGGAACCACGTAACAAATATGGTAACTTGGTAACATATGTTTGGATGTAATTCGGTGATACGTGAACTATGTGCTATAACTTGTTGTGCGTTAACGTATGTTAAGTGTAAGTGTGTTATTGTATGTTTTGGAGCGTAAACATAACACGGGGAGTCTCGGGTCACCAATGGGATGTCGAGTCTTGTACTTTGGGTCAGTTAAACAGTCACGGTGTTTTCAAACAAACTTGGTTATGGTCTGGACATCTAGGGACTAATTAACCTGCGGGTTATTAGTCTAAGTACTTGTAACTGTCATATGTTAGGTCGCCGCTTACGGGACTAGCATAGCAGCTGGGTTTACTCGGGTTAAGGAGTAACGCAACTTAAGGTGAGTTTACGGCCCCTCTTTTAAACTGGTTTTATACTTTCGGGGGAGAAAACATGTGTTAAAACGATTATTTGGTAACTATTGTCATACTATGGGTTTCTATTGTGTACTACACGATCTTTGGAAGTCCCGGGGGGAACCATGAATGTGCGGGTTTGCACAACAGGGAAATGTGAATAGCGCTATTGGGAGTGACCAACCCCGCTCGTCGGCTTGGAGGGCCGGGCGAGTGCATATTGTCTCAAACAGGAACAACAGGAACAATTGGTACTTTTCGGGCACAACATCTGGTATTCGAGTTAGTAATGGTTTTCCAATCGTGGTAGTAACAAAACGTACGCCTAGCTAGCGTATACTGGTTTTCGATTTATTATAGTATGGACAGGTGGACTTGGTACTTGGATACAAAACCTGTAAACTCACCAGCATTTTTGTGCTGACGTAAACTTTTACATGTTTTCTCAGGTCGCTAAGGTAGCACGACTGGACTAGGGCGCACGCGTCTGCACGGCGTCTAACTAGGGTTGCATGGTCTTTTGAACGTTGAACTATTATTTCATTGTTGAGATACTGTTTTTGAATAAGCTTCCGCTGTAAACGGGATTTTAAACTATGTTTTGAAATTGCATTTATATTCATTTAGACTTGTTTATTGTGATCGTTGGTTTGGATCCTGGTTTGTCATGCGCCTCGCGGTAAAACTCCGCTAGTGGATTTTGAGGGTGTGACAGATTGGTATCAGAGCCAATGGTTATAGTGAACTAGGACTGCATGTAGAGTCTAGTCTATAGCCGAGTCGCACACACTAGACGATCACATGGTACTAAACGTTATAGTGGTTTTCGTATGGTCTTGTCGGGGTGTCTCTAAATCGTTGGTCTTTCTACGTTACATCATCCGTTCTATCTTAGGTTGGGTTACTTGTATTCTAGGCAGTGTAGTCTATTGGAGTAACTCGTGTGCTCTTGAGATTTGTCCAAGGCTCGGACATCTCCCTTTCTCACTCCAATAGAAACACTTGTCATAAACTACCGTGGTATTACGGTGTGTAGCTAAGAGTCTATGTTCGGTGATTTGAACCTTGAACTAGGAGAACACTTGGAGGACCATGTAGAGCGGTTTATCATTTTGGGTGCACACAAAATCATAAACCGAAATGCATGGAAGCCCTAGTGAGCTCTGGGTTTGAGGGGATAGTCCTGGATTGGATCTAGCTTTGATCTTGTGAACATTAGTGGTTATCTTTAACTGCGAAACTAAATTTTCTCGTTCTTTCTGCCAGAATCATGTCAGGAGTACGAGGAGGACGTGGAGGTGGTCGCAATGGTGGACGTGGTGGTGGTCGCGGTGGTGCTGGTGGTCGTGGTGGAGGTATTAACCTATCGCAGGCTGATCTGAATAACTTGCTCCAAGCTGCCTTTCAGTTAGGGCACAACGGTGGTGGTAAGTTGATTTATCCATTTTATTTGCCTCATTGGTGAACCTTGTTTACGTTATTCGTGGTTTCTCATACGTTTCATTTCAGGTGGTCCTGTTGACCCACCCCCACCCATGTGCACCTACAAGATGTTCCGGGACTGCAAGCCCCAGGAATTCTCTGGCACTGAGGGTGCGGTGAGCTTGCTTAGGTGGTTGGAGAAAGTGGAGTCAGTATTTCTGATGTGTAACTGTCTCCCAGAAGATCGGGTAAAGTATGCAGCTGCGTTATTCCAGGATGTGGCATTGACTTGGTGGAATGGCATCACCCAGAATATGGGTATTGGGGAGGCATATGCTATGCCATGGGAGAATTTTGTGCAGTTGCTGAAGCGTGAGTATTGTCCGAGGGAAGAGGTACAGAAGCTGGAGCATGAGGTGTGGAACCTCAAGATGACTGGGTCGGAAATTGAGAAGTATACTGTGAGGCGGAATGAGTTGGCAGTGCTGTGTCCCGATCTACACGTGCCAGAATACCGTAGGATTGAACACTATGTCTCAGGGTTAGTACCGGAAATTGCAGGGTTAGTGGCTGCGGGAAATCATCCTACGTATGCAGAGGTAGTTCGATCGGCCCATAGGATGACCAACTTAAAGGTGAATGAGGGTATTTTGCCTGCGAAGGGTTCGACTGTTAAGGCCCCAGAGAACAACAAGCGCAAGTGGGAAAACGACGGGAAAGGATCTGGGTCAGCACAGCAGGGTAAAAGGTTTGATAATGGGGGTTCATCTTCTTCGGGTAACAAGCAGGGTGGTTATGCGGGAAAACTGCCCAAATGCAACAAGTGTGGACGCCATCATCAAGGGAACTGCGACAGTAACCGTTGTCACCGCTGCCAGCGAACAGGGCATTACGCTAAAGATTGTCGGGCTACACTTCCATCGACTCAGGCTCCGACTAACAGCTCAGCTCCGACTACTCAGGGGACTACAGGAAAACAAGGATGCTACAACTGTGGTGACACCGGGCATTACAAGAAAGATTGCCCAAAACTGAAGCAGGGTGGGAACAACAGTAATGGGAACAACGGGGGCGGCGGCAGAAATGCACGTGCCTTCGTCATTGGAGCCGCTGAGGCTAGACAGGACCCTGACACAGTCACCGGTACGTTTCTTCTCAATAATCGTTCTGTTAGCGTGTTATTTGATTCTGGTGCCGACAAGAGTTTGTATCCATGGATGTTAGTCGACTGCTAGATGTAGTACCCGTACCATTAGAGACCAAGTATATTATTGAGTTAGCTGACGGGAAAACGATTGAAGCTACTAGTGTCCTTCGGGAGTGTCAATTAGAGTTGTCGGGTTTATCGTTCCCCATCGACCTTATGCCGGTACCTTTGGGTAGTTTTGACGTTGTGGTAGGAATGGATTGGTTATCTTTGTATCGCGCGGAGATTGTCTGTTACGATAAGGTTATTCGGATTCCTCTCCCTGATGGAGAATTTCTTTCTGTGTACGGTATCAAGGGTGGTGTTCCGTTAAACATCATCTCTAGCATGAAAGCCCTTAAGTGTCTTCGAAAGGGTTATCCAGCCGTTTTGGCGCTTTTATCTGTTTCCTCTAGTGATGAGAAGAAGATGGACGATATTCCGGTGGTACGCGAGTTTCCTGATGTTTTTCCCGATGATTTATCTGGTCTTCCTCCTCATCGTCAAGTCGAGTTCGGTATTGATCTTGTACCAGGGGCTGCTCCTATTGCTCGGGCCCCCTATCGTCTTGCACCTCCCGAGATGCAGGAATTGTCTAGTCAGTTACAGGAACTCTTGGACAAGGGTTTCATCCGACCAAGTTCTTCCCCTTGGGGAGCCCCGATTCTATTCATTAAGAAGAAGGACGGAAGTTTCCGATTATGTGTAGACTACAGAGAACTGAACAAATTGACCGTCAAGAACCGTTATCCTCTTCCACGTATTGATGATCTATTCGACCAGCTTCAGGGTTCTAGTTATTATTCCAAGATCGATTTGAGGTCCGGTTATCACCAGCTGCGCGTCAGGGAGGCTGACGTTGCAAAGACTGCTTTTCGAACACGTTATGGCCATTTCGAATTCTTGGTCATGCCTTTCGGTCTCACGAACGCACCGGCGGTTTTCATGGACTTGATGAACCGCGTCTGTAAACCATACCTAGACAAATTCGTCATTGTATTTATTGATGATATTCTGATCTACTCCAAGAACGAGACCGAACACGAGGAACATCTGCGGTTAGTTTTGGAACTCTTGCGACGGGAACAACTTTACGCTAAGTTCTCAAAGTGTGACTTTTGGTTACGCGAAGTTCAATTCCTAGGACATGTGGTTAATGAACTAGGGATTCATGTTGATCCAGCTAAAATCGAAGCGATCAAGGACTGGGGAGCACCAAAGACGCCAACTGAGGTGCGGCAATTCCTAGGCCTTGCGGGCTACTATCGTCGTTTCATTCAGGGGTTCTCGAAGATTGCTCAACCCCTCACCACTCTCACGCAGAAGGATAGGAAATTCGACTGGAGTGAACCACAAGAGTCCGCGTTTGAAGAACTGAAGTCTAAACTGTGTTCTGCTCCTATTTTGTCTTTACCTGAGGGACCTGATGATTTCGTTGTCTACTGTGATGCTTCTATTCATGGTCTCGGTTGCGTGTTGATGCAACGCGAGAAAGTGATCGCGTAGGCTTCTCGTCAACTCAAGGTGCACGAGAAGAACTACACCACCCATGACTTGGAGTTGGGTGCCGTGGTATTCGCGTTGAAAATTTGGAGACATTACTTGTACGGTACCAAATGCACCATCTACACCGATCAAACAAGGGGGGGCTGGGCCATCATCTCAGGATAGGGGGAAAGGTTTGGCGGATGATTCGGATATTAGGGTGCTCCAGTCATGCATCCAGGGGGGGTGTTCTCGTCTGATGAGGTGGAGTCTGCTACTGAACCTAATGACAACACCCCTACCAGTCACCGGGTGATCGAGGCTGAAGATGGTAAGTTTTTTGTTTTTTTGTCATAAAACATGGGTTTATATGTTGTCGTGTTTGTTAGGAAATGTAAGATTTTTGAAGTTGGGGTAGTTTTTTTTTTTTTTTTTTGTTTTTTGCTTTGGATTGTATGTGTGAGAAGTTTTTGGTGTGTAGGTAAAGCTGTATACCAAAGAAATTTAGGAAAAAATTGGGTTGGGCAAAGGTTTTCAACAAAACCCTAGTTGGAGAATATGGGTAAAGTTCTGTGTGTTACATAGGTGTAAATGGGTGGAGGGTTTGTCTTTTTTTTATGGCCTATTACATGTGGGTTTTTGTGTGAATGTGTCATTTTTTGTAGTGATGGTAGGTGTGAGAAGGGTCTTGGTAAAGTTTTTCATACACACCCCTAACATGGGTTAATTTTCTGTATGTTACACAGGTGTAAAATAGTAAGTAATGTGATATGAGTTTTTTTTTTGTGAATGTGTCGTTTGTAGTGATGGGGGGGTTTGTCCTCTACAATGGGAAATGTGTTTTTTCTGTTACACAGGTGTAAATTTTTTTCTTGGTCTTGCTGCCGCGTAGGTTCTGCTGTTTCGTACTGGTTTACACCTAATGGTAGCCGTTACTGGAAACCCATTGTAGAGGATTCTGTGAAACCAAACATGGTGGCGAGGTACAGGGAGTGGGAAGATGTTGTTGCTATGTATGAGTCGTATGCTGAGAAGTGTGGTTTTTCGACTAGATTGGGGACTGTAAAAAGGGTGAAGGGTATTGTTACGCATAGGTACATCCTGTGTTCCAAGGTAGGTAAACCGCAAACAAAAAGGAAATTCGACACGTTAGATGAAACCTCATTGAAGATTAGGCAGTCAACTTTCCACGTATGCGACTGCAAGGCGGGGGTTAGAGCTAAGTTATGTAATGCTACATCATTTTGGGAGATTTACCACTTTGAAGAGTCGCACAACCACATGCTTGTTCCTTCGTACAACAGGGACTTAACAAAAACAGGTAGGAAGCTGGATTTTGCAACAAAAGAATTCATCCATCGTGTAAGTCTTAATAAATTGGTCCGACGGTAGCCCACAGAATGCAAGTTACCCTGAAAGGCGGTCACCACAATGTGAAGGGAACCCCTAATGATTACAAGAATTTTGCTAAGAGGGTCCTTGTGTTTGTCGGCAATAGGGACTCGCAGATGATGATCGATAAGTTGGAGGACAAGGTGAAAAACCTACCAAACTTTTCATTCAAATACAACCTTGTTAATGGTGAGCTCAGATACCTTTTTTGGGCGGACGAGATATCCAAGATAAACTACCAAGCTTTTGGCGAGGTGGTTGCGTTTGATGCCACATATCAAACGAACAGGTCAAAAACTTTTTTGCCATAACCCCATGTCTAATTTTTATGCATTGCCTATATATATATTTCTTTTGTGTATGATGGTGATTTTTGTGTTTTTTTGTGTGTTTTGTTTCGCGCCGCCCTAGGTACAATCTTATCTTTGTCCCTTTCACTGGTGTCGACAATAATAAACGTTGTGTTACATTTGGCGCTGGCCTGCTGTTTAGCGAGACTATAGAGTCATATTGTTGGTTGCTAAACACTTTTCTCGGGGTTCATGGGAAACAACCCAAGTTGGTGCTAACGGACCAGGATCCGGCGATGAAGCAAGCAGTGGCTGCTGTTTTTACCGAGTCACGCCATCGACTGTGCATGTGGCACATTATGAAGAAGCTGCCTGTAAAGGTAGTGAACTCCTTTTTGTTCATACACCAGTGTAAGTCTTTTTTTTTTTGCAGTGGGGGGTATACTAATCCTTTTTTTGTTTGTTTGTCTGTTTTTTTTTCCCTTTTTTTGTATTTTAACAGATCGCAGGAGGTGTTTATGACAATTCAGAAGTTCGGGCTGCGATTCATAAGTTGGTATGGAATGTGTACATTAAGCCGTCTACATTTGAAAAACGATGGGAGAAGCTACTTGACAAATATGGGCTAAACGACAATGAGTGGTTAAGAGACATGTACAGCATCAAGGAACTTTGGGTGCCCGCATACTTTCGTGAAATTCCAATGTCTTGTCTCATGAAGACTACTTCCCGTTGCGAAAGCTCTAATGCGTCATTCAAAGTTAATTCAAGCTGGGCGAATACCTTTGTGCAGTTCTTGTTGTGTTTCGATATAACGATGGACACGCAAAGGTACAATCAGAGGGTTGCAGAGTTTAACACTGACCATCGGGTCCCTGAATATAAAACTAGTTTGGTGATCAAAAAGCATTGTGCTATGGTGTACTCTCAGACGATATTCAACAAGGTTCGGAAGGAAATACAGAAAGGGCTACTGCTTTGCTGCATCACAAACCAGGCAAAGGTTGATGGCGTTAAGGAATATACTGTTACACACATTGACAAGAACTCGGATGTGGTGAACGATTTCACGGTACGCTGCCCCTGTCTAAAGTTTTTGGAACATGAACAGCAGGTTAACTTTCTTTTTTTGTGTTTTTTCTCAGGTTAGGGTGAACTCTGCTGATGGGGACACAACATGTTCATGCAACAACTGGACACGGATTGGATACTTGTGTCAACATATTTTTTGTGTGTTCAGGTACACAAAGGTCGAGGCAATACCCGAGAAATACATCCTAGACCGTTGGAGGCGCGAGGTGTTACCTAAATCTGTTTTTAGCATAGACGCTCGGTATGGTGTGGACAACAGCGCTAGTGCCGTGATGCGCAACGACTTGTCTAACATGTTTAGCCAATGTGTCGAGCGCCTAAGTTCTGAGCCTGATCGTTTATCGGCGTTCACAGATCAACTCAAGGGTCTGATGGAGGGAGTTATGACAGGGGGGAGTAATGAACCCGGTGAACCAGAGGTTGTGAAAGAGGCGATAATCGCGAATCTGCTAGGTGTACCGGAAGATGTCGACCCAGCATGCAGCAACCCGCAAGGAATAAGGGATGTGGCACGAACCGCCGACTAATTGGACCTGGTGAAAGGGCGGTAAACCAGAGCAGGAAGAACCCGCGCAAATGCAGGACTTGCCAAGAATACGTGACGGATCATGATTCCAGGAACTACCCCAAGAAGAACCAACAACCAGCCCCCTAGTAACATGCTTGAACCGGCTACCCGTAGAACTTTTTATATTATATGATGTGGTGTAAAACTTATAAAAAACCCCTGACCCCCCTACACCGCGTATCTTTTGATATGGTGTAAATGCGTGTTCCAGACCTAACTACTTTGTGTGGAACGCGCATTTTTTGTAACCATGCTAAATGTTTTCAGAACGGCTTTTTTTGGCGGTAGGGGGATTTTCGTTTTTTATGTGGTAAATTATGTACAGGCAAAAGGGCACGGGGGCTGTGTTTTTAGGCGTATTTGTATTACGTCGGGGGTGTCTATGCTTTTTGTTTTGTAATGCAAACTCAGTAATGGAAGGTTGTTTTATTTTAGTATGTGGGTTATATTTGGTTTGTTGTTGGGGGGGGGGGGGGGGGTTACCCCAGTGTAAGTGTAGGAACACCACAAAATCACTAAATGTCCCTACTAAATGACACATGTTCGTTGGCAATGGACAGATTAATTACAAACATTCAGTAGATACGTTCGACTGAAGAAACATTTGTGCGCGACCCCCAGCGTAAAGGACCCCAAGGTATTAAAAAGACACAACATATATAAAAACGAATTGTTTCTCCTTTTTTGTTCACACCAGTGTAAGGGGGGATACAAAAATACTACGTAGCTATGATGACAAGAATACTACGTTTTTTTTTTTAGGAAAACTGTTTCTATGAAAAAAAATTGCGTTTTTGTTCATGGCTTATTTTTTTTTACAACTACCCACCCATTTTTTACCCCAGTGTAAGAGGGATACATTAAGATACTAATTAGTAACAATGACACATGTTAGTTGGTAATGGACAGATTAAGAAAGTGTAAACGTTTGTAGATACGTTCGACTGAAGAAACGCTTGTGCGCGACCCCCCAGCGTAAAGGACCCCAAGGTATTTTTTAAAAGACACAACAATAAAAACGAACCGGTTTCCCCTTTGTTTACACTAGTGTATGGGGGATACCAAAAATACTACGTAGTTGCGATGTCATAGGATACGCAACGAAGGACAGATTAATTACGATGACATCAGATTAATTACGATGACACCAGTGTAAAGGGGGATAAAAACGAACTGGTTTCCCCTTTGTATACACTAGTGTTTCTCCTTTTTTGTCCACACTAGTGTAAGGGGGGATACAAAAATACTACGTAGTTACGATGACAAAAATACTACGTTTTTTTTAGGAAAACTGTTTCTATGAAAAAAAAATTCCGTTTTTGTTCATGGCTTATTTTTTTTTTTTTACGACTACCCACCCATTTTTTTACCCCAGTGTAACAGGGATACATTAAGATACTAATAAAATTTTGTGCGCGACCCCCAGCGTAAGTTAGCAATGGTCAGATCAACAAAGTGTAAACATTTTTTTACCCGTGTTTATTAGTTGGCATTGGTCAGATCAACAAAGTGTAAATTTTTTGTCGATACGTTTTCCTGAATAAACTTTTGTGCGCGACCCCCAGCGTAAAGGACCCCAAGGTATTTAAAAGACACAACAACAAGAACGAAGTCTTTTTCCTTTTGTTTTTACACCAGTGTAAGGGTGATACAAAAGATACTACGTAGTTACGATGACATAGGATACGCGACGAAGGACAGATTAATTATAACCATTAAGTACGATACGTAGTACAAACCAGTCAGATTAAGTTCAAACATCACACCAAAACGCACAGCCAAAACATAAAACATGTTTTAAAAGTTTACAACCAACAAAAAAAAAACTACTAACATGTGTCCTAAGATGGCATTAGTCACCAACACGCCACCGTTTTTCATCGACGTAGCATATCAACCGAGATCCGCTTTCTGTAGATGTTTGTACGTGCCAGCAAGATCTTCGTTGCATACTTCCTCCTCAAGGCATCCACCTGTGCTTGCTTTCTTTTACCATTCAAGTTGAAGCCACACGTGAAGGGAACTGAATCGCCCATGTATTTCTCCATGTGCCGCATCAGGAACACGCCGCGGTCCGAGGTGTTCTTGTGTGTAGCCCATGGGACATCCACCCACCTGACAATGCGTCGCCCCATCACAGCTGCTTTTGGGTGCCTCACCAAGCGAAGGTATCGAACAAAGATATCTTTCTGCAACAGTTTACCAGGTTTTCAAGTTTACAAACGGTCATCCCCTTAAAAAAACAAATTTTTAAATACATAAAATAAACGAATAAAATAAAAGTTCTTACCACTTTGTATGGCGTGCTCTTATGCAAGTACTCGCGGTTGTCTCTTAGCGACACACTTGACTTTTTGGGGGTGTTGTTATCTATCACGCATATATCTTCATTTTTCAAGTCAAAGACCAGTACGTAATAGTGGTCCCACTCCAGGATAGGCACGAAAACCATATCAAATGCCCCCAAATCAAGCTGAGTGTCATTGCCAGACAGCGCCCCTGACAAGCCATTCCTAATAGCTATCATACAACTACCTTCACTGTCCTCTTTCAAGTTTAACATCCATTCTGCCTGTTTTAAAAAATGTTTTTGTTTATCATTTACATTGGGGTAAATTTTTTTTTTTGCGGCTAATTAAAAATAGGGTAGATAAAATCCGTAATATGACAAGTAACTCACAATGGTGGAGCAAGCAAGAAATAAGCGCCGTGGCCCGTCACGAAGTTGATAATCCGAGTCAGTGTTAAGGACATGCGCCCAAGCATCTATCACTGTCCCATACAACCTCCTACCCACGGCTAAAGACTGTAGGTAGGGAGTCTCGGCTCGCAAACCGTAAGTTGTCTCAAACATTACATAGATGTCATACAAAAAGAAGAAAAAAACAGTCAGGGAACACTGGTGTAAAGGGGTTCTCGAAGACATCCGGGGGGCGTGGGCACTTACGGGTAATGTTCGGTGGGGTCTATGCCTGAGGACTCAGAATCTTCTTGGCTAATAATGCTCCCCTCCTTATGGCCCGCAACATTTGATCTCCTACAGCAAAGTACGATATACGGATCCTAAGTCGCTATCCATCACAAATAAAAATTAATAAAAGCCGTTATAACTAGTTTCTTACGCTTTCTTAACCTCTGCAAGTGCTTGCTCCATCAGCACGGTCTTACTGGTCTGTTTGAAAAGGAAGGCCCTGACGGTTTTTTCCCTCGTTGTGTCTCTCGTCTCTATCTCGACATCAGTGTGCAACGAATCTGGTATCCTAGCCACCATATTCTTTGTCATGCCCCGCCGCACAGACACATTCGTGGGGCTGCTGGTAGTCGTAACCGAAGTGCCAATCCCTGACAACCTTTCACCCGCCACATCATCCGGCACGTTGACGACTAAATCTTTCGCCTTATCTTCCTTGTGTGTTTTGCCTGCAGGGGGGGTTAAATTGGAAAAAAAACACCAGTGTACAAACTTCATATAACTTAACATGTGCCACACAAACCTGCTACAGGGCTGCTATCTCCGAGTTGGGTTACGCCCAAACTAAAACTGGGCTGGCTGAAAGCAACAACCTCCCCTGGTGATCCTACAAACCAAGAACAGAAAACCCAAAAAACAGGAAAATGGGTTTTTCTTTTTTTACACTGATGTAAAAAATGCGAAATTTAAAAACATTTAAAAATAACAAATAAAACAAGCAAATCATCTTAACCTCCCACACAGCTGACTGCGGCGTTTCCACAGTTATGCGCGATGTCTTGAGTCAGTCCCAGGCTAAAACTTGGCTGGCTTGGTGCGGTCGATGGCCCATCTTTTACACCTGCAATCAAAAAATTAAAATATTTTTCATATAATGTTTTTGTTGAACACCAAACGTGTATTTTCTTGGCATCCATACCTGCACCAGCCTTCCATAGTGTTGATGCAAGACCGAACTTCATCCTATGTGCTCCCATCGCCCCGGCTAGTGTGTTTTGCATTTCACCACACCACTGGGCCACAGGAACAAATGCTTGTTTTAAACCCAACCCCAATGAAGTAGGTACCGCTGATGCACTTTTTGTAGTCTCCACACCAATGTGCATTGCCACGTTTTTTGACTCCTGTAAGTTAGGGTCATTCAGGTCAATAACTCCTGCGGATGGATTGGTCGGTATAGTGGTAACTGGGACATTTTCGGTGTTTTCTGGAGATTGCCCAACTGGCCTGACCCTGGCTAACAACCAATCATTTTCATCCCCCGAATCTGACGAATCATCCTCGCCCCCCGAATCGTCTCCCCCCAGTCAAATATCATGACCGTCAACATCCGTGGACTCCACACGCCCGTCCGCACCTGGAAACACAACACGTGTTTTTTTAATTACACTAGTGTATAAAAAAAAACCAATGCCTTTTTTTTTTGTTTTCACATACCTTGGACATCTACAGGCACAGTTGGCGCTACGCCAATGCCATAGCGCTCACCCAACCCAGTCACCACATCCATGATCTTCTTTGTAGGCGTATCTAATGTTTTCGACGTCTCACCAGCAGCTTCATGAGCAAACGATAAAGATTTCTTGTAGTCGGCTGTCAATGCCATCACACGCACGTCATTCGAATGTGTCGACGACAATGAGTTCAAAATTTTCTCCACGCCCATTTTCAGCAGCTTAAATTCTGACACCTTTTCACGAGCCACACGCTAATCCACCTATGATACCAAAAAAGATTTTCCAAAAGGTAAAAAAAAATGTTTGTAAACTAAATACAGTAAATTGGGGGGGGGCGGGGGTACCTCAATGTTCTTTCCCACACCACCATCGTCTCCGAATGCTCCAACGTTTAATTCCTTTCTCTTCCCTAACCCAAATCCACCATTCTTTATTTCATGTTCTTGTCGCGCATTGAGCAACTCTTGTGTCCAGTAATGCATAGCACGCACACCCGGCCTAGTGCTCATTCCGTTGACCGAAAAACTGTCAACATATAATAGCTGCGTAGGAAAAAAAATCAATGTCACAACAAAATATAACGAAGGGGGAGGGGGTAGGGGCGGAATTATATACACCCAAAAATACCGTCAAGAAAGTCAGCGGCCCAGCAAATGCACAGGTTGGGTCCATACGTCGCCACTTATGCTTACAAACTTTAAGCGATTGCACCAATCGATGTCCTCGAATCTGGTCTCATCAGTGAAGCATTTCGGAATCTCTTCCTTGCAAAGTCCGTTTTTGTAAGAAGTAATCATTGTAGTCACGAAAAGCATAATGAAATCAACCTGGAAAGTAAACATGTCCTCATACTCATCCTCCATGATCTTTTTTTCTATCAACGTCGGCGGAAGGTAACCTGTTGTGGGGTAGCGATCACGCCAAACCTGTAGCGTTGGGTGCAATTCCTTGGACTCGGTAAGACTCTCAAACTTGATGGTGCCACGTGGAATCCCAAACACCGTATGCACAACTGCGGGATCAATGCGTATTTTCTCTCGCCCTCACTCCATGCTCATCTTATCCGGATGGAAAGCATCAACCGCATAGTGTGCTAGCTTAACCGGGATCCCGTCAACCACGAAACCCAACATCTCAGCGAAACCCATTTGCCTGACTGCTTCTTGTTGCATGTTACTAAGCTTAGAAACAGCCAAAAACAGCTGTCGGGGGGACGACCTTGTCTTCAAGCTTACCCAGGATTGTGTTGTCCTCAACTTCCGTTTGGGGCTCGCTTTTTTGCTGTCGCCGACATTGTCCCCGTCAGAGTCCGAGTTGATCTCAACGTTCCTCTTCCGCTTCTTAATTTTTTTAAACACTGGTGTAGATGAACCAACGTCTACAGGGGTGGCTGTTAAGAAAGATAAATAAAAACCTAATTAAAAAACACTCACCCCTTTTTATATAAAAAACAGTGGTGTACAAATTTTTTACGAACCTGTAGCGTCGTAGGGGACGCAAACAAGTGCGCCCGCTGCTGATAATTCTACATGCTGCCTCCTACCACTCCTTGTCCCAATAACCATGGTTTGACACACTTAACAAGAGTTGCGTCATAGAATCACACACAATCAAAAAAAACAAACCTTTTTGCATACACCAGTGTAAAACGGAGTAAATGTACAAAACAAACCCAGGAAATGCATGCCCCAAAAACAAAAACTTTCCATTCCCAAAACAATCCCAATAAACTTCTCTGATCAAAAACCCACAAAAAATAAAAAAAAACCTAGATCAAAAACCCAATGATGATTACTTCTATTTACGAACTCTAGATCAAAACCCACAAAAAATAAAAAACCTTTTCATGTATCAAAAAACCCCAAGTTATCAAGTCGTTTTTTCGCCAATAGAAGATGAAATGCATGTCCAAACAAACAAACAGATACGTTAAATCCCCCCTTCACTACACCGAAGCAAAAAAAGAAGAAAAGAAAAAAAGAAAAAAACTAATTCATCGATGATCATGCATTGTAAACAAAAAATCCCCAAAGCAAACACCTAAATCAAAAGAATATTAGGTTTTTACTTACATTGTCAAACAAGATGCCTCTTCTTTAAGTTGGTGTTGCAGAGAATGCTCTCTATTTTTCCCCCAAGAAAATGCCTTTGAAAGAAGATTAGATTGAATTTTGGAGAGAGAGTGAGTTTTTTGAAAAAAATTCATTTGATGGGAGAGGTTGTATGTGACGGTTTGTGTTGCAGAGGAGTGATAAACAATTTCCTAATCCTACCCAAAATACCCTCATGGATGATTATTATAATCACAAATCATATTCAGAGTTAAACATTCCACAAAATGACAAAAAAAGTGTGGGATGAAATCTCAACCATTGATTGCTCAAGATCAAAGGTCCAAAAGGGTTCCTATGGTTCTCTCAACTCATGGTGGTTTTCAAAGTATCCTAACCCTATATATAGGATCCAGATCATATGAAAATTCCCCTTAGTTGTGAGAACTAGGGAACTCCTCTAGACCAATCATCAAGTGACACATCAACACCTTTATAATATATTGTAATTTTTTAATTAGGGCCATGGTATTCTTTTACCCCCACCCACCCAACCCCACCCCACCCCAAGTAACAATAAAATAATAATATTGACAATAAATATCTCTCACCCTCTCTCTCACACACACAAACCGTTCACTTTCTCTCTCTCTCTCTCTCTCTCTCTCTCTCTCTAACCCTCTCTCTCTCTCTAACACACACGTCCCTCTCTCTCTCTCTCTAACACACACACACACACACGGTTCTCATGGTACAGAAAGGAGGAGGACGGTGGTCATGGTGGGGCTGGGGGCGGAGGCCGGTGGTGGGTTGTTGGGTGGTTTTTGAGGCGGATATGGGACGGGAGAGGCGGAGGACGGTGGTGGGTGGGTCGATGGGTGGTATTGAGGGGCGGATCTGATTCAGACGATGGTGGATATGATTAAGACGGTGGTGTTTGAGGGTTTTCGACGGAGGTGGGGTGGATCTGACGATGAATGGTGACGGAGGAAGACGACGGCACAGAAGGAGGAAGACGACGGAAGACGACGGTGGCCGACGGAGGTTTGTTTTTTTTTCTATTATTATTATTAAGACTGTTATTATTATTATTATTATTATTATTATTATTATTATTATTATTATTAAAACTGTTATTATTATTATTATTATTATTATTATTATTATTTTTGTTATTATTATTATTATTATTATTATTATTATTATTATTATTATTATTATTATTATTATTATTATTATTATTATTATTATTAATGATGATGATGTTAGGGTGAAAAAGATAGGCTTTTTTATGTTGAAAGTTTTGGGGTTTTCTTGTCAGGAGATGATGATGCGAAGAAGATGATGTTTTGCGTTTAAGGACCCGATGTTGTGGAGACGATGACGAATGGTGTAGTATCTTTTTTGTAAGAAAACACTGGTGTAAACATCAGTTTACACCGGCGTAAACACTAATGTATAGACGTTTTTTTATGTAAGAAAACACCGATTGGTTTACACACAGTGTAAATATGAATGTATATTCGTTTTTATGTAAGAAAACACTGATGTAAAACATCAGTAACACCAGTGTATATATGAATGTATAGTCGTTTGTTTTTTTTACACTTATGTATTTTTTTGTAGAAGTTGTGCATGGCAGATTTACACCATTATATGTTTTATTTGGTTTTTTTTACACCAACCTAATTGTTGTAAAAGTTTGTATTTTGGAAGATTTACACTGGTGTAAAATAATTACACCAGTGTAAAAACGGGACTGATATGACAGAATGTTCAATTTTGATTTTTTTGTTTTAAAAATTAAATTAATTTAAAAAATCAAATAAAGTTTAAAAAAATTAAATAATATTATATTATTTTAATTAAAATACTAAAATAAAGTTTTAATAAATAAGATTTTTTTTAATAATGGAATAAAAAATAACATAATATTATATTTAAATCTTCTCTCTCATGGGTTTTTACTTAAATGCCCCTTAATGTACTTTTTTATATTAAAATATACTAATACATATTTTAATTAGCATGTAAAGACAAAAAACATCAAGATTAAATCTCAACCATAGGATCATGAAAATCAATGGTTCACAAGAGTTATCTAGTTCTCACAACTCAATGTGGTTCTTACACGATCCTAACCCTATATATATATATATATATATATATATATATATATATACATATATATATATATAAGTAATACTAGCTGATTACCTGGGATTGAAAAATTCAATATGACTTAATAAAAAAGGATAAAAGAATTAAACAGTCTCAACCATTTTTAATGCTAAAGAAAGTTGTTCTAATGTTTATACTAAGAAAAGGGGCTCTCATGCTGCGTTCCCAGCAGATTAAAAAAATCTCAACCTCTTTTAATGCTAAGCATATCGTTATAGCACATGAACATAGGCAATTCATATATATAATAGTAGGTTTAAAAACATATATACTATCATAACACGATTAGTACTTGCCTATATATGATTAATAAATCACCTAAACATATGTGTTTTTTTCTGCATGAACAAAAAC
Organism: Ambrosia trifida; assembly: GCA_028751855.1. Taxonomy (NCBI): domain Eukaryota; kingdom Viridiplantae; phylum Streptophyta; class Magnoliopsida; order Asterales; family Asteraceae; genus Ambrosia; species Ambrosia trifida. Next base: position 78,707,824 of record CM054127.1, read on the forward strand.
TCACTAAAAAACATTTTTTTTTCATTTTTTGTATAGCACTATGGTGTTCGTTGGAAAGATAATAAAGCGATCGTTAATTTGGTGTAAAAAAAATTTTCAAAAAAAAATGTCATACATAAAAGCTACTAACGTTAAAAAATTGTGAGTGAAAAATAAAGAAAAAATAAAGATAAAAATATTAATTAAAATATTTGAAATTTTAAAATAATAATTAACATTTAAAAATGTGAGAGGAAAATAAGGAAAAGATATTAATTAACATATTTGAAATTTTAAGATAATATAGATATAGATTTTATTTAAAAAAGAAAATAAAATTTAAAAAATTTATCTTTTATTTAAAATAATAAATTCAATACTATCACCTCAAAGTGTCACATGGCACATTTTATTGAATGACACATCATAGAAATTCAATTCTTTTATTAGACCATATGGTGTGCATTGAGGGAGTTGGTTCGGGGGCATGACATGGCATCGGGGCCGATTCAGAACACCCCCCCCCCCCCCCCCGATTTTTTTGGGGGGAAAACGGGGTGAATTGCCCGTTGAAACCGAAGGCTGCTATTGACCAAAAAAATTTGATCGTTGAAAAGGGGGCCCACCTGATTGAATATTGTACCGTTGGTTAAAAAAAAAATCAAACATTTACCTTTATATATATATATATATATATATATATATATATATATATATATATATATATATTAACCTCACATTTCACACAACTCACTCAAATTTTTTAACCAAACCACCACATTTTATAAAAATTAGTCCATTCTTCACACAAAAAAATACCAATGGATCTAAGGCGTTCAAACCCACAACCCTTTTACCCGAACAACCCCGCTACTCCTACGACACAAGCTCCAAACTTTCCCTACCCCACTACACCGCTCGACCCTAACACATACGGATTTGGCGTTTTTACTCAACCACAAAATCCTTGGCAAATGCAAATGCATCACCAACAACAATTTCATATGCAAATGCCACCCCCGAACCAAATGCCAACCTTCCCCGCGCGACCTCAATCACAATCCGAACCCGAACACGACTTTATATCCTTAGGCGTCGATGACGACGTTATACCCGAAACTCAACCAACATCAAAAAAAGACACAAAGGGGAAAACGAATGCTTCAGATGTTTTTTTTATTAATGTATTTTGCTTGTTATTTTTTATATTTCTATGCATTGTAGGTTGTAATTTTTAAAATTAATTGAAGCTTATCATTATTTTAATTTTTACTATTTATGTTGAATTTTTTACGATTTTAATTTTTTAGATGTTTTTTTTTTTAATTTTTACGGTTTTAAAAAAAAATAAGTATGAAATACAAATAATATAATTAAAAAAATGGAAAAGAATAAAAAAAGGAAGGGGGAATTGGGGATTTGGAGGAAACCATTTCCAAAGTTTTGGGGAGAAAATTGAGGAAATGATGTGGCGCTGATGTGGCACTGGGAGAGTTGGGGGGAAAGGGGGGCACACCATATATAAGTTATAGATGGGAAACACTACGATGATTTTTACCCTTGGACGAATTCATGGTGAAGATAGTACTGATTGGATGAAATACAATGGATCACCGATGACAGTAGCATCGCCTAAACTTTGTTTGCTGTGGGATTTAACAATTTTAGTTTGCTTTGTAGCAGTGTAATAAGTTTATTAGGTGTTTGTGTATGACGGAGCCGGTGACGCGATGCAATTGAAAACATTTTAGGTGTTATAAACATATTTGATACTGACATCACTAAAAAGTTGATGAATATGTTCGAAAATGATTTTAATGGTGCGAGGCATTATATGAGAAAGGGGTTGGCTAATAAAAGTATAGTTTTTTTTTTTTTAGTGTGAAAATGGGGGAATAAATAATGATCTGACAAGTTGAAGGAGCAAAAGTGGAACAAATAAAACGACATAAGGGTCGGACACATTTATCGTAACACTTTACCGAATACCCCGAAGGGGGTATTCTAAGGCAGACAAAAGGTTTCCCAAGCCTTCCCCTTGCTTGAAGACTATTACTGACAACAAGGCATTATATACAAAATTGTCAATGGGGGTACATGTATGTATAGAGCTTCAATAGCTATTTACCACTCCTCTAGACAGATGGTGATTATGAATTTCTAACAAATTTGACACCATTATTATATTGTATATATTAATTAGCTATACACATCCTATAATTCAACACACAGGTAGGTACAAGTTCCTGCAAAAATTACTATATTTGATCATATCCAAGATTGAATTGGATAGTTACATTTGAATGAATTCAAGCCACTTATGTGTGCAAATATATCCGATGAATCTAGCTTCTCTTCTTCTTTCACCATCGCCTACGCATTATCATAAAAAACACAAAAAGTTGCATAAGTTAATGTTAAAAACATGATTTCTATTTGGTTAGCTAAATGTATCACATCCCTCACTTTTCACCACACCCCACCACTGAAACATCAAATAGCATTTTTTTTTACTATGTATGTAAAGAGAGGAATATCATTAGCTCGTGTGAAGTCGAAGAGGACAATGCAAGTAAAAAAAAGGGTTGGTACGTTTAATTAAAACAACCCTTTTTATCTAAAAATACTCTTTAGTGTTAATACAGTTTTTTTTTCTTCTTCTTACATGCATAGACTTTACATCTTCGACGGTGTCTTCTTCATGGGTGCTATAGGTGTTTCTATGGTGCTCGCTGCATTCGTCATTCTTGGCAAACCTTCCTCTTACTCGAGGTCTACTATCTGCTAGTGTTTTCCGACACACATACTGTAAGAAAATTATGGTTAGAATATTCACCTAGTCAAACTAGACTTTCAAAAACTTCAATTCTTGACACGTGTCCCTTGGCGCAACAGATTTCAATCCTTGCACGGCATATCTATTTTCGTAGGCTAGAGGTTTTTTTTTTTTTTTTTTTGTCCTAAAATTTGCACGACAGATCCATGCATGGTGCAGGAGATCATGATGTTGCGCCAGGGCCCCCGCCAACAACCAAGTTGTACTCTAAAGTCAAATTGCGGTCTTCAAGAGTATCTGGCGCAACAAATTGAATCTGCTGCACGCATGGGATGCACCACGTGGAAGTTTTTGTAAAAAAAAAAAAAAAAGATTAAGACCATCTTGTCAAATTAATGGATCAAAAAGGTCATTTTAATGATTTTCTGGTTTAAAAGGATGATTGTGGTTGTGTACCTTGATCTTCTTGCTGAAGTTTCTTTCATTTCTTTTCTTCATGTATCGATGAATCTTTTCTTTTCGTTCTTCGCTAGTTAGTTTGGTAACAACCCTGAAGCTTTCAGATTCAAAACTTGTGATTTCGGGAGGTGCTAATGGCGGATTACAACATCCACCTCCATTGTTAACAAGATTTTGGGTTTCATCACTAAGTACCTACAATTCAAACCATATCAACAATAAATGGTTTTGAGAACACATATTAATCTTGATTAATTGCAAAAATAAATAATTTTTTGTGACCGATATTTAAATTTAAATTTTGATCATTTTTTTAAATATTCCTAGCAACCGAATTTAAACGGTCACAAATTTTGTGACTGTTTTGCGATTGAATAGGTGATGGTCACTAATTCTTGACTGGCTTAATTAAATTCGTTCGCTAAACTTGTGGTGGTTTTTCTTGGTCACAAATGCCCAGCTAGCTTTCTAGTATACTAGTGAAAGTACGTACCTGAAGATCATTAGAACTATAAGGGAGTGAGATGGGATCCGAGCAGAAAATGCCATCGCTATTGCGTTGGAAATCTAGTCCATGTGCATTCGATAATGACAAATTCCCATCGAAGATTCCACAACTTTCAACTTGCAAAATGGGGTTTGAGTTTCTTGATGGAAGGAAAGGATGATCAAGAAAAGAATGGCGGCTAGGGGATGAAGGGTTGTTGTTCAAACGCATGCCCAGCATGGATGGGAACTCGTTTTCGGATACCATTGGTCCCATCGTGGACACGACGACGTTGGTCTGATCATTTGGATGAGGGTATGGCGTAACATACCCATCTGCCGCGAGCGAAATTTGGCTTTTAAGTAGAGAGATGTCAAATAGATCATCTTGATGACTAAAAGAATATTGATGAAGGTTTGTGAAATCTGGAGGGGTGGAAATGTCATTTTCTAAATTTTGTTCTTCAAACATGCTGATGCTGATGACGTTGCCTCCACCGCAAGAAGTCATTGTGGCGGAGGCGGGCATAGGGTATTTGATCATATCAGGAGAGAAACAAGGATTTTTGTTCTTCAAACATGATGATTGCTCTTCATAACAACAATTTGACATAGATGTAACAATATCTGAATTTTGTATGGTCTCTTGGAATAAATCTGATTCACAAAACTCTAAAATTTGAGCACTCAAGGGGCTAGATACTTGTTCCTGTTAACACAAAAAGAAAATATTACTAGAATTAAATTAAATCTAAAACATACAAATATGATCAATCATCCTAAACATTTTAAGAATTTGGTACCATAATTATAACCCTTCATGTTTTACTTTTAGATTTCTATATACATATATATATGACTACTTATCATGTATCCATTTTAATACCAGACCTAACATCGATCATCGCGATAGCGACAAAGATACGAGTACCAAAAGAAGAGATATACGCGATTACTACAGAGAAAACGACATGCTTTTAATTTGTTTGGTAAAATGATTGAATTAGGCATGTGGGCGTTAAGTTTTTTTCAGAGACATTGACGTACAGCTAACTGACAAACCTTAAAAAATCCAAGTTATGCAATATAGAGATAGCAAATGAATTACCAAATGAGGTTGGTCAGGCGGATGCACAACGTCATGCAACATTCTTCCGGCCAGTTTTGATCGCTAACACAAATAGTTGTAGGAGAAACAAAGATTCGGAATCAAAATACGCAACTACCAAAAGCCATGTCGTGTAGGCTCCATGTAAACGTCTGAACCCATCCAAAACTCCATGAGATGTATTTGAGTATTTTCAGATTAAACAAAGCAAAAAACAAAAATTAAATGAACAGAAATTTGTTTCTGTAATGAGTGTAGCAGAGAGAGAGAGAGAGAAAGGAGTAATTTATAAGATGAAACAAAAGTAATAGGTTAGATTGGTGAAGGAATGGAAGGTGGGTTATATAATGTTACATGAATAATGTCCGTAGAATATGTTTATTCTCCTACAACTTCTCCTAGCCACATATTGACCATGTCATGTGTGGTTTTGTCCGATCTCTCATCGTCTTGCTCACGTGGCATTAATCAGTCAACCAACAACCTACTTGAATTTCCTTTGACCCATACAAAATTTTAGGCTACAATATAATCATTGTACTTATAGACTTGTCCTGGAAAAACATGCAATATGTATGTGAGAGCATCGGTAGTGGGGTGGTAACCAGGCCCCAAAAATAAAATTAAAGCCCCAACACCATTAACCTGACAACAAAAACAAAATTAAGGCCCCAACACAATTACATGGGGGCCTTGAATTTCAAAATGTGGTTGAGGCCTTAAATAATTAAGGAAACATCCACCCAATCATCAACAGCCACCTCGTCATCTTTCTACTTTATTATTATTTTATTATTTTTTTTAATTTAAAGGATAAAATAAAATATAAATATGGGCCTTAAATTTAGAGCCCCCCACTACACTCATTTCATTTTAAAGCTCAAAGCTGACTCATCTGGCATGTGGACCAATCAAGGAGAGGGCCTTAAATTTAAAGTCCCCGCTACACATGGTCTGATTATATTATTTAAAGAGAAAAACATTTCATCAGCTCCTTCATACATCACTACAAGAATCTGAAGCTTTAGGGGCGATGGTCGCCCCTAAAGATCCTGTCACATTTGCTTGGTCCTTAAAACCCTCTGTTGCCCCTAAAGCCCTTTTCCACGTGACATTTCTTTTTCCATTTTTTTTTTTGCCACGTGTCATGTCACGTGGTGTTGATCTGCTCGTTGATCCGACGGCTAGGGATTAGATTGACCTTTAAGGGCGACCAAAAAGCGGGTCGCCCCTAAAGCACAAAATTCTCATGATTTTAAATTTTGGCGGTTTTCATTACAAATTTGAAATTGAAATTAGTCAATTAATTGTTGAAGTTAAATACATATGCGAAAATTACGTATGCTTTTTTACACTAAAGTTAGATTAGAAAATGATAAAAAAGAAAAAAAAAAAAAAAATCGTTACTAACGAAGAAACTATATGTGATGGAAATTGGGAGGTGGGCCAAAATATATGTGATGGAAATTGGGAGGTGGGCCAAAATGCCTATGGGTCATTGAGAATATTTTGTCCGCTAGATTATGTAACTTCCGCCGCAGCTTAAGTTATGTTTTTTTTTTTTTTTTTTTTTTTTTTTTTTTGGGGGGGGGGGGGGGGGGGGAGGGGGGGTCCTTCTCTACTTGCTTACCTCTATCTAGTTAGTCTGAGAGGTGTTTGGGATTGATTATTCAAAACAGATTATGCGTTTTGAAAAAGCAGGGCCGGTAGAGCTGCTTATAGATTATTGCGTTTTGGTAGCCTAAAAAACTGATTACTGCGTTTTCAAAATGCAAACCAAAAACTAAAAATTGATTATCTGGGTTCTCAAAAAGCAATAAAATTAAAAATCAGATTCAAAAAGCAATCCCAAACAGCCTCTAAGTATAACGTACCTGGCTAATTCTTGAATCGGTTTCATATTATAATGTATATAAAATATATTTAAAATATTTAAATATAAAAAACATGAAAACTAAGCAAGTGATTTCCTAAAACGTGTATCCACTAAAGTTTAGAAATTTGATTTGTTGGATGAGGAGGAGATATGGGAGAATAAAGTGTGGAAAAAGAACTAGCATAGCCACCATATACTTTTGATTCCAAGTGCATACCTAGCTACCTAGCTATACCTATAAAACCGATCTTGGTTAAATTGTAACAAACTAAAACACCATTATCATTAGGTAATTGCTTAAACTCGCTTTCAATCATATACGTAGAAGCTAGAAAGAATCGGTGGTCCATGCTTTTCGTTCATTCTATCAAAGATGGTTGTGTCGTCTCGAGCAATCATCAACCTTTAGTACATCTTCCCTTTACCAGCTTTTGGAAAAAAGTTGTTTAGCTTTGGAATCTTAAGTTATACATTGCAGGATAGAGATTGGATAGCTTTGATTTTTTCTGACATACATAGTTCGAATTTTAAAATGTATGCCTTGCAGGCTTACGATTTGACAAATTGTGTTGAAAAATTTGTTTGATGACAAGACAACGAATATAGATGGTCTAAATTTCAAACTCATTCTCACCATGTCTACCTACACTGGTATATATGACTTTAGTGACCGAAAGGAAATGTAAAGTCTAAAATCGTGAGCAAAGTCTTTGTAATCAGTATTTCAGTCATTAGTTGGAGTTATTCTTACGCCTATTTGACACATTTTTTTGTCAGAAAAAATCTAAATAATGTGGTAACAGAACAAGTTCGATCAGTCAATATAGCGACACGTCCGAAATGTCACCTAAACATATTGTCCAGTCACATTTTGAGTCACTATAATGTTCAAATAGCTTCATCTACTAAAGATTTCCCTCATAAATGGCTTAAAATGTTTAACTAGAGATGTCTATAGACAAAGTCTCCATAATTCTAATTTTTGTTTCATTTTTTTTTATTTTGTAATAACAATTTAATTCAATTAAAGACCATATAACTTTAAGGAGTGGTTTCTTGCTTAAATTATAACAGCACAAATAAACCCATGTTACTATGTTAGTGTTAGCATGATCATGGTGAATAGAATCTTATGATCTAATAACAACTTTGTCTTTATCAACCTTGAAGGACATTAAAAGAAAAATATAAAAAAGTAGCCCCACAATCTGGTACACATGTAATTACTAGTTCATATTTGAACTAATAACATTATTTCAGAACACCAATATTTGAACATTTAATTAATAGTTCATATTTTTAAATATAAAAACATATAAGACATACATGACTAGCTTATGTAGGAAAACATTATCAAACAAATTTGTTTATATCTTTTTTTATTCTTGTACCAACTAGCTTTTAACCCACAAGTAACCGAGTATGTGAAAGCAGTTAGTTATATTGTGGGTGATCTTATTTAGACACCTCAAATTAATATTTAGACACTCGTCTTCCTCTTATCTCTCTCTATATACATAATACATAATATATATATATATATATATATATATATATATATATATATATATATATATAGTATAAAGGGGGAAGGGTGTACCAATATTTTTTTTTTTTTTTTTGAACGGTAAATTTCTACTTTTATGTGTTCCTAAAAACTTTGCTTCTACCATTGGGCCACCAACCCCAATGGCGAGTGTACCAATATTAACACGCTATTTTTTCACTAGATATAGTTTGGTTGTCATTTAATTTATGTCATGGTGAACTTTTGGGGATGGCATGTGATTAATTGTTTGTCATACTAATCAGCATAACAAATACATAAATTTAAACAACTTTATACCCTATTTCGGTTGTTTGTAAACCAAAACCAACTCAATAAGCTAACAAACTTAAAACCTTTACAAAAAGCTCCAACAAACCACATTATAACCAACTTACGACAGCTACAAAAAAAAAAAAAAAAAAAAAAAACCACATGGCCATCTTTTCTAATTTTGCATATAGGGGCAAGGACAAACTAAAAGTCTAAGCGGCGTCCTAAAGGGTACGGCCGGGTAGGCGACAGCATTACACCTCCTTGGCCCGAGGGTGTAACCTGTTTAAAAAGCTATGTGGGTCCAACGAAACCAAGTTGAGCGAATTGTTTAATTATTAAGTCGAATATAAATACATTTATTGCATAATCCTAACAATTAACAAAGCCTTAATGTAGTGTGTGTATGGAATGATTTTCTGTTTTAAGTTTCATGTATTAAATATGAATATCTATTAAAGTATAACAATACCTTCATACCAATCAATCTTCTGAGCAAAGAACCATTCGGGAGCCCTTGGCTCAAGAAACCTATTTTCTTGCAAACCTTGAGGTTTCAGATCCCAACTCCATCATCAGACACGTAGCAAGAAACCTTGGCAACAAATTAGTCAACCAGCAGGATGGATAGTACAGTGTTTGTTGTGACAAGTGGCGGTTCCTTTAAAGGTGCTCACAAAGATGTCAACTCCAGCTAGTTGTGATGGATCTCCTTCCCGTTCATACCTATTAAAAAACCATGTAGGTACCCCAAAGCTATTAAGACTTCAACTTTTCTTTAAATTGACACGGCTGATGTCCCTGTTCAATAAGTATACCACAAATCCACGTTCGCATATGAAGAGGTATAAGCAATTATACCGTGGCTCCCTCATAAGCACGGACCAAGGACGTCGGGACGTGGCATGGTGCTTTCATCAAAGGAAGTACAACCCACTCTCGAAGGTCAAAAGATTCCGAACGATAGTACAAAGGGGGTCCGAAGTAAAGTACAACTTTGTTGACCACTATAAATACCCCTCCAAAGTACAATTGACACACGAATGCATACACTCCGAATCTTACTTTCTCTCTCTACTTTCTCTCACTAAACAAATACTTATCCTCACGCCGGAGGGTGGTTACAGAGAGGCCCTCCCTCCTCCTCTGTAGCGAGCCTAACGGTCTTTTGCCTTGTGCAGGTCTAAGCTTAGGTTCGGAGCATTCTAGATCCATCCAACTCGTCCCTGTTTTAACCCTTATTGCAGGTTCGTCCACCTTTTGGAACTTCAATTGGCGCCATCAGTTCGTACAACCATTTTCTGTATCCTTAAAAGGTAAAGATATCGACGGTTTTTCCCATGGCGGCTTCATCTGAAGGTTTCGTTATTGAAGATGTCACAAATACGGAGCATGACGAAGAGACCACCACTGTTACGGCCTCTGTTGTCATGACTCCGTCCGCCGGGCTCACCAGTATGGCGGGACGTTCTATGCCCATGCAGAGTTCGGTGGACAACATCTTCCGAAAGAATCAAGATACCGCACCAGAGTTTGATGCGGATTTTCTCCTCAAGAATCGTGACTTCTTGTTGCAGCTTAAAGCACAGCAAGAAAAGGAAGCAAAACTCAAGAGTGTCCATGTAACACCCCGCCCCTCTCACCACCAATATTGTCCGCTTTACCCATCCAAAGCTCACGGATTTGTTTTTGGTTGCCCAAGTGGAGACTTCCCAGGAGGTCACCCATCCTGGAATTTCTCCCAACTGAGCACGCTTAACTGTGAAGTTCTCCTCTCATCCACTAACATTAAGCCCCAAAACGCGTTGGTGATTTAAGAGGCAAGACATTACTTATGAACCAAGGATCTCCCCTAGCCACGGCCGATGTGGGATTTTCCCGGGGTGTCACAGTCCAGGTAAACTTATTCTCCACCGATGGACCTCAAGCGTCCTCTGGATATGGTCCAGGTCCTGTTGCGCAAGTCACGTACTCCACCGTGCTTCCCTCCGGGGCACCACGGGGCCACACAACCTGTTACTATCGTGGCAAAGCAAAGACCAGCCATCACCACAGCTGAAGATGACCTCACCACTCCTTATCGCCCAGCCTATATGTAACAACCGGCAAAAATAAGGTAATTCCGTACAAAGTAATTAATATATGATTAACGTAATTAAATGCAATTATGTGTGATTTAATTATCAAGGTCTTAGGAGATAGCAATTTCCAAATAATGCATAGGAATGCATACGTTTAATGGTAAAACATGATTGGATCATGTGCGAATAAACTATCCGGAATGGACGTTGGCAATTACCCGGTAATAATTAAATAAACGAAAAGGATCCCGGACACCCAGGATATAAAATAAAGGGTATTTCCATAAAATATAATGAGTTTTGGAACTCCAAAACCATAAGTGGAAACGTCTTGTACAAATCTCCCGGTAACGAATAAAATGCGCGTACCGCATCCGATACGCGTATAACTCATAATTTCACCCGACAAAAGCCTAAATAACCAATCAACGCTTAAATTAGACTATATTTAAGGGTTATTAAAGGTATTTTTAATGTCCGAATAACGCGTGATTAAATCCCGAAAAATACCCGAACGACGAGGGATTAAACATAACAAGTATTGGGTAAATATTTGAATATGTGGACCCCACCTAAACCCACAAAGGGACCGGCCTAATGGCCATGCAAATCCTCTTGCAAGTTGTCTTAATAATAATAACCTACTAGCCTAGTATAATGCATGCATGGGACAAAAGACAAAGCATAAGATCATGTAAGTACAAGCATGCTACAATCTTACTTTGTGTAAGATAATTTTCGGCCATATGGCCATAAAATCCAAGACACAATCAAGCTCATTATACACTAAGTACATACATGCTTGGATAAAATCTAGTGCAAGATCATAAAGGGATTACAAAGATTAACCAAGATTTACAAGTTATCTCCCCACTCTCTCTCTCAAATACACGGCATCATACACACACACACATATGATATCTTTCCAAAATCCTAAGTACACAACTCAATCTCCTATAAGATTACTTGAATCTTTGGAATGATTACATGTGATAACACTATAAATAACATGTGTTAGACACTTGAAGAAGCAAAGCAAAAACTCTTCTTTGTTCTTCTTCTTGGCCGTAGGTTTCATCCCTCCACCATACACATTTCTTTCAAGTTTTTACATCTCCAAATCACTCAAAACAATCCATCATCCAAACCCCTATTGTGTGTTTCAAGCTTGGAGCTTAACCATTAAGGAAGAACACACTAAACCCCTCTCAAAATCCAAGGTTTTGTCTTCCCTAGCCTTGTGCTAGTAGTAAGCTTCTTAACCTTGTTTTTGATTATTATTATTCATGTATGTGTTCTTAGAAGCAAGTTGTACATGAAGGGTTTAAAAGGTGGTTTGAAACATAATCTTTAATAGGTTTTACATGAGTAATATAGATGATTAAGGATATGTAAATAAATCATGGATTGGATGATGATAGAGTAGTGTTCTTGAAAATGTATAAAATTTACACATACACTAAGTAGGATGATGATTTGATTAAGATTTATGGAATAAACTTGAATGTGTTAAAAAGTAACTTTAATCATCTTAATATGATCATCTAAGACATAATAAATGATGGAACATGTTAGAAGTTCATGAATAAAGAAGATGAAAAATTAAAGTTTACTTACTTAGAAGAATGATATTTTGATATAATGGGCAAATACATAAAACACACATACAAGTAGTCTTATATATGGAATATAAGACTAATAGAAGTGTTTTGATACAAAAATAACTTACCAATAAAAAGATGGATCTTCAAAGTCTACTATTTTGAGTGAAAAATGTTAACTTTGGAAGTTAGAGTGGAAAAATGCAACATTTGAAAGTTAAGGGACTAATATTGTAACTTTGAAAGTTAGAGGACTAAAATGGATATTTTAGAAACTATTAGTCCAAAAATGCAAGGATGGTAAGTTTGGTGTCAAAAGTATAAGTAATAATTTTCCAAGGTTGATTTGGTAAATACTAGTAGATATAATTGGGTATTTTTGTATAAAAGTATATTTTTGAAAGTTATAAAAATATGGATTGTATTAACATAAGGATTTTTATAAAATGGTGATTTTATAAAAATATTAAACAAACTTGAGAAACTTATACAAAAATGAATACTTTTATATAAATGGGAATATAAAAGTATTGGAAACATTTTTGTAGTTAAGTTAACAAGTTGGGTTAAAAATACATAAGTATTATAAACCATCCAAGTAACATGTGTTAGGAGGAAGAAATATGAATAATATTTCTACAAAACACATGTTGGGAAAAACTTGGAAAAATTAACTATACGAGCTAAGATATCGAACTAAGACGCGTTAACGAATCGTACACGGACAAAACATGAGAAAAATGCCATTGCGGCAAGATGAGAAAATATATATTTTTAAGAAGTAAAATATATATACATCATGGGTGAAAACTAATAAACACTTTCCTAAGTGTTGAAGGAATTATTCGTGGGAGAAAAACATGACATAAACAAATAAGACGTTAAACAAACGTATATACTTAACAAGAAAAATTACACATTTATATATATGTACGCTCGTCTCGGCAAAATTCTAGTATATCTACTTAATGGGAAAGTAGATATGTGGGAAGGAAAGCCGCGACGAGAAGACAAAGATATATATATGTGTATGCCGTACCAACAAGATCCTAGTATATTTATTTGAATGGGAAAATAAATGTACGGTATGGTGAGTTGAATCGGGTGTTAAGAATATACAATCGAACGACAAGATCTTAGCATATTTGTTTAAATGGGAAAAACAAATATGCGGCAAAGTGAGTCGGGTCGAGGGTTGAAATATATATTATATCGAGCGATGCGATCTTAAGTATAATTATTTAAATGGGAAAATAATTATATGTTAAGTGAAGTCGAGCCGATGATAATAAGGTACAAGTTAAGGAAATACTAACAAGAGTAATATATAACTTGTAACACAAAGGGTAATCTAACGCCAACGAAACCTAGGATACGCGCTTAATTAAACGGGATTTGGAATAACTTGTGGTCGGGAGTTGGGTGTACAACTTGCCAAGGCACATGCACTATAGGGATAGTGACTTATACGTCTAGGACGTTTGTAGGTACGAGACCCTCTTTGCTATCTGCTTAGTGAGCCAGACAGTGTTTCAGGTGAGTTTCACGGCCCCATTTTAAACTATTTTTACGTTTTTCGGGGGAAAGATATGTTAGGGAAAATGTTTGACGGATTTATTACTTGAGGTGTGACCGCCACTCGGGGTTGAGTCCTCGCCTCTATAATCATTTGTTCAGGGAAATGAAACCGGTGGAATATTTGGATAGTACTATTGGTGCCTGACAAGGCCCACCCCTAATCGATAGCGTCGATTATGCATTAGTGTATGCCTGGGGTGCATATATTCTGAACTTAAGTCGTGGGAAACCGAGTAACGACTTGGAGCGGGGCATTATTATTATACGTCTTGGTTTGATTATAGTCTCAAGTAGAAGTATAGGAATTTGCAACTCCTATATATTGTCATAACATGGTATTTCCCAAGTATTCAAGTTTTGGAAACTAAAAACCTGTGAACTCACCAATATATTTATATTGACGAAATTTTAAACATATCTTTCAGGTAATTAGATGAAGACGAACCGGGGCAAGCTGGGTCGTGGAATCCTCCGATGCGGCGTTAAACATTTTGCGGGGTTTCACCTTTATTTCCCAAGGCTTTGGGATATATTTGAGAAACCTCTATGTTGTCTTAAAAACAATTTACTTTTATGTAATAGTTGAACAAGATTTGACGCCATAATAAATGACCCATTTTCTTAAATTACTTGTGTTTAGCAATAACCTTGACTTTATGCTCTTGAACCGTCGCGCCACGTGTTTCCGCCATTGTCGTGGTGTGACAGAAAGTGGTATCAGAGCCAAGGTTATAGCGAACTAGAGTATTTTCATTAAAAACTAGACTATAACCGGATTTGGTTCAAAAAGATAAAGTTTTCAAAAAATATACATAGTTGCTAAATGCAATAAAGTAATTTTTCAAGAAGCATTGGGCATGAGGAGATTCCGACCGAGCTAGCCATGGGTATCGTTATGCATTAACGTAGTATTAGAGGTTAGGAAGGATACTGATAATGTACGCCTTCACTATCTAATTTAAATTAATTCATATATATACATGTACGGTTCTTTTGCCAGGATGTCGGACGCTGGAAGCGTAGCGCCCAGTTATGATAGTAGCTTACAGATCATACCCGCACCTCTACCCGAGCCAGTCGAGCTGGTAGTACTCGATGCGGAAGACGACGACGTGGAGATGGACGCCGCCGGAGGTTCAGATGACGATTCGGATGAGACGGATCCTAGCGAGGATCCCGACTGGGCACCCGTAGGGGACGACACGGCCGCCGTGGTCGACGCGCCGCTACCTATTGTACCTGCCGCACCTTTAGCCCCACGACCTATCCGAGCCATCAGGGACTTCCCTGAAGGTTGCGCCGGTCCGTCGCGACCGATCCCAGCCCAGTCAGAGACGGCAGAGTCTCCGTTCGACAGACAGGCTCACGTTGAGCATGAGCCAGCACCTGTACCACACATCCACATTCCTCCTGGCATGAGACTCATGCCGATCTCCCGTGGGAGGAACGGGTGGATTTCTGACGACTCGGACGACGAGTCCGTAGCCTCTGTTGAGCACA
This sequence comes from Ambrosia trifida, assembly GCA_028751855.1. Classification (NCBI taxonomy): domain Eukaryota; kingdom Viridiplantae; phylum Streptophyta; class Magnoliopsida; order Asterales; family Asteraceae; genus Ambrosia; species Ambrosia trifida. The sequence continues at coordinate 78,723,087 of CM054127.1, forward strand.
TGCTGGTACCCGAGATCCCATCCGTTCAGGAGGAGCCAGTGGCTCCAATGATAGAGGACGCACCTGCTGATCCCGTAGCCCCACCAGCACCACTTGAGCCCGCACCTCAGGAGGGGCCAGCCATAGCAGCACATGTCCTTGAGGGTAGCCCCGCCGATAGCTCTGAGCTACGCAGGGCAGGTATGGCAGCCTTCGCCACCGCGAGCCCTCCTACCCCCACTGTAGTGGTGTCCACTCCAGAGTGGGCCACTGTTTCAGAGCCTCTATTAGCCCCATTAGCCGAGCCTGTACCACCACCCACAGTAGCCATGACGTTACCAATCCCCACCCTGCCCAGCATGCCACCTGCACCGTATCCTCTGGGTGCAGGGGACCCCTACATGATGCCACCTCACTTTACCCCCAGACCACAGGGTTTTACCCCGTTGCTTCCACACATACCGATACCAGCCCCCTTTGGGCCATTCCCATCAGTTCACCCAGATATACCCGGACCATCCCAGCCACCTAGGATGACACCCCTATCCGGACCAGCATGGTCCACTGCTATCTCCCTAGAGCGAGACTTCCAGACCCTCGCAGACACGGTGCAGCGCACCGTAAACCAGGTAGAGCAGCAGACCCGTCTGATGTGGACGCGGATGATTGATGCACGAGATGCTTTGGCGCACTATGCGGAAGAGTTACTGAGCATGGACGCACAGTGTGGTATTACAGGTGATGCGCATTTTGCGCATCGACAGTTCTTATATGAGCGCATCATGGCGATTAGCATGACGATCAGTATGCATGCACCACAGTACCAGTTTCCGCCGTCACCGCCACAGTAGGGATGCATCAGGGACGCACGGAAGAATCACCTGCTTATGTATATAGTAGCAGCAGTATGGTAGTATAGCACGGGTTATGACACTCGTCTGCATTTTGCCTAGCCGTACGGGTACGACGGCACATGATAGGATGTTTTATTTATTTCAAAACAATGTATTGTAAGAAGGATGTATTTCCTATTTTGTTATTATGAACAAGCATTGTACTCGCACTATTGAAATTAATGAAAAATCTTATTATTATTATGGTGAAATATGTTGTTGTCTATGATTATTATTGCTTACTCCATATATTGTGATTTGTGTGATTGTGTGGTGATGTTGTGTTGATTACTATTTCTTCTGTATGATGTGTTGGTATGTTGTGTGATGACATGGTGTTGATTATTGTGTTCATATTCTGGTTTGTTATTTATGCTTTATATTGTATAAATGTTTGCCAAATTAACCTTTGATAATTATTATTGAAGAGAAATGGCACCAGCCACCAGAAGCAACAGCGGCGCAGACGGACTGCCCGCTACACCAGCTGAACTTGAGACCATGATCTCGGAGCGCATAGCCCGAGCGATCGCGGAGCACGAAGCCGCTCGCTCCGAACGGTCACGTGACTTAACTGGAAGCGACCGACGAGAAACCTCCCCCAATGGTAAGAATGTTTAAAAATAATTGATAAAGAGATGGGAGGATATCCTAAAACTCCTATTCCATAATAACATACAATTTTATTAATGTAGAAACGGCCTCGCAAGAGCGTGGCTGCACTTTCAAAGCCTTCTTAGACTGCAAGCCGATCAACTTCAACGGCACAGAAGGATCTGTTGGCCTGGTCAAGTGGTTCGAAAAGACCGAGGCAGTGATCCGTATTAGTGGGTGTACCCCTCACCAGTCGGTCATGTACTCCACCAACTTGTTCTTGGATCAAGCACTAACGTGGTGGAATGGACAAGTACAGTCATTGGGTGACGATACTGCTTACTCCCTATCATGGGCGGAACTGAAAGAACTCATGATTGCCGAATACCGCCCGGCAAGCGAGGTTCAGAAACTTGAAACTGAATTCTGGAACCTTACTATGATAGGAGCAGACGTGACTGGTTACACGTCTCGATTCCATGATCTCGCCAGACTAGTGCCACGGTTGGTCACCCCTGAAAACAACAAGATAGAGCGTTATTTGTTCGGCCTAGCACCGCAAATACGCAGCATGGTCACTGCTTCCAAACCTACGACCATGCGCGCAGCTATTGATCTTGCGCTAAGCCTCACCGAAGATGCTATTCGCATGGGCACACTGATCCGACAAGTTTCGGGACTGAAAATTTCTGAGGCCAGCAGTGTAGAAGCCAAGAATCAGGGGACGAGCTCAGCAGTCGTGCCGAACGACCAGGGGAACAAGCCAAGATTTGGGAAAAGGAAACGGGATGAGGGGAAAAGGGACAGAGCGTCGGGTAGCTCAAACAAGAAAGGGAAAGGATATGTTGCCACAGGGCGTGGTAATGGTAACAAGCAGGGTAATCAGGGAAGGAATAATGGGTTAACTTGTGGAAAGTGCCACCGCACAGGGCACAAGACTGAAGACTGCCGGTCCGGAGCACCGAAAAATGGAGGGGCTAGACCATGCTTCGCATGCGGGTCGCTAGATCATTGGAAAAAGGATTGCCCCAAGATCAACAACCAGGCCCGCGGGCGGGCATTTGTGATTGGAGCCGGTGATGCACGACAAGACCCCAACGTGGTCACTGGTACGTTTCCTCTTAATGGTCATTATGCCTCTGTATTATTTGATACCGGTGCTGACTTTAGCTTCGTATCCATTGAGTTTAAAAGACTACTTGGATTAAAAACTAGCAAACTAGATACACCCTACTCCATAGAACTGGCTAATGGTAAAACTATTGAAACGAGAGAAGTAGCAAGGGATTGTAAATTAGAACTTTGTGGGCACGAGTTTGGGATTAATCTTTTGTCGGTCGTATTGGGAAGTTTTGACATAGTTGTTGGCATGGACTGGTTGTCCGCACACCATGTCGTCGTGATTTGCAACGATAAAGTCATTCAAGTCCCCCTCGCAAGCGGTGAAACTCTCTCAATTCAAGGGGAAAGGCACGGAACGCCGCTAAGGATTATTTCAAGCATGAAGGCTCGTAAGTGTCTAAGAAAAGGGCTTGTCGCATTCTTGGCACACGTAGTGGACAAGAAGGCCGACGAGCGAAAGTTGGAAGACATTCCAGTAGCTAGAGATTTTCCGGATGTATTCCCAGAAGATTTGCCGGGGTTGCCACCACCTCGACAAGTCGAGTTCCGCATCGACCTCGTTCCTGGAGCTGCTCCTGTGGCACGATCGCCATACCGCCTAGCTCCATCAGAGATGCAGGAACTGTCCAGCCAGCTACAAGAATTGTTGGACAAAGGTTTTATAAGACCGAGTTTCTCACCTTGGGGAGCTCCCGTCTTATTCGTAAAGAAGAAGGATGGCACCTTTCGCATGTGCATCGACTATCGAGAGCTGAACAAGCTAACCATCAAGAATCGCTATCCTCTCCCCAGGATCGACGATTTATTTGATCAGCTCCAAGGATCTAGCTATTACTCCAAAATCGATCTGAGGTCTGGCTATCACCAGTTGCGTATACAAGAAGAAGATGTACCGAAAACGGCCTTCAGAACCCGGTATGGACACTATGAATTTTTGGTAATGCCGTTCGGCTTAACCAACGCACCAGCGGTTTTTATGGACCTAATGAACCGCGTGTGTAAGCCATACCTGGATAAATTCGTCATTGTTTTCATTGACGATATTTTGATCTATTCGCGCACAAAAGAAGACCACGAGAATCACCTTCGGTTAATTCTTGAAGTACTACGCAAAGAGAAGCTCTACGCTAAATTCTCAAAGTGCGACTTTTGGATTCGGGAAGTTCACTTTCTAGGCCACGTGGTAAACGAGAAGGGCATACACGTCGATCCCGCCAAGATCGAGGCTATTAAAAATTGGGAAGCCCCTCGAACTCCTACCGAAGTACGACAATTTCTTGGCCTTGCGGGTTATTACAGAAGGTTCATCGAGAACTTTTCAAAGATAGCGCAAGCTTTAACCATGTTAACCCAAAAGGATAAGAAATTCGAGTGGACGGAGAAGCAAGAGGCAGCATTCCAATTACTAAAAGAGAAGTTATGTGGCGCACCGATACTATCACTCCCCGATGGTACGGAAGATTTTGTGGTTTACTGTGATGCCTCACATCAAGGCTTGGGTTGCGTATTGATGCAGCGAGAAAAAGTAATAGCATACGCTTCCAGGCAACTGAAAATCCATGAGAAGAACTACACTACACACGATTTGGAATTAGGTGCAGTGGTATTCGCTCTCAAGATATGGAGGCACTATTTGTACGGAACCAAGTGCACGATTTTCACTGATCATAAGAGTTTGCAACACATCTTTGATCAGAAGGATTTAAACATGCGACAACGGCGATGGGTCGAATTATTAAACGATTACGATTGTGAGATAAAGTACCATCCCGGTAAGGCGAACGTTGTAGCCGACGCCTTGAGTCGCAAGGAACGGGTTAAACCATTGCGTGTCCGAGCTTTGGGTCTGACTATCCACACGAATCTGACTGAACGAATTCGTGAAGCTCAAGTTAACGCCCTTAAACCCGAGAATGTCAAAGGTGAAAGATTACGAAAGATGATTGATTCACTGGAACCAAAGGCGGACCAGACACTGTATTTCATGAATAGAATTTGGGTCCCAATGTACGGAGGATTGCGTGAGCTAGTGTTGGCCGAAGCTCACAGTTCTAGATATTCGGTTCACCCTGGTGCAGACAAGATGTTCCACGATTTGAAGGAACTTTATTGGTGTCCGAATTTCAAAAGAGATATAGCAGCATATGTTGCGCGATGTTTGACTTGCGCAAAGGTCAAGGCTGAGCATCAGACACCTTCCGGTCTGCTCCAGCAACCGGAAATACCGGAATGGAAATGGGAACGAATCACCATGGATTTCATTACCAAGTTACCCAAGACGACAAGCGGCCATGACATGATCTGGGTAATCGTAGATCGATTGACAAAATCTGCACACTTCCTTCCGATTCGCGAAACGGACAGGTTGGAGAAACTGACCCGTCTGTACATTAAGGAAGTGGTGTCTAAACACGATGTACCTGTTTCTATCATCTCCGATCGAGATAGTCGTTTCACTTCAAGATTTTGGGAAAGTTTAAATGAAGCCCTCGGTACTCGCCTCGACATGAGTACCGCATATCACCCCCAAACGGATGGTCAAAGTGAACGAACCATCCAGATCTTGGAAGATATGCTACGGGCATGCGCGATTGATTTCGGAGGTAATTGGGATACACACTTGCCATTGGTAGAATTTTCTTACAACAACAGTTATCATACGAGCATTCAAGCCGCACCGTTTGAAGCTTTATATGGACGCAAGTGTCGATCGCCGTTATGTTGGGCGGAAGTTGGAGAAAAACAACTCACCGGGTCCGAAATTGTTCAAGAGACGACGGATAAGGTCTTTTTGTTAAAGGAACGCCTCAAAGCGGCCCGTGACCGCCAGAAAAGCTATGCTGATATGAGGCGAAAGCCTTTAGAGTTTCAAGTCGGAGACAGGGTCCTACTAAAAGTGTCACCTTGGAAAGGTGTCGCGCGCTTTGGAAAGCGCGGAAAGCTGAACCCACGATATATTGGACCGTTCGAAGTCTTGTCCAGGGTAGGCACAGTGGCATACAAGCTCAAGTTGCCTCAAGAGCTTAGTGGAATACACGACACGTTTCATGTGTCAAATTTGAAAAAGTGCCTATCCGACGAAACTCTCATCATTCCAGCAGACGAAATTCAGATTGACGACAAGTTACATTTTGTTGAAGAACCAATCGAGGTAACTGATTGGAAGGTCCAAAAACTAAGGCGCAGCAAGATCAGATTGGTCAAAGTGCGCTGGAATGCCAAGCGTGGACCGGAGTTCACGTGGGAAAGGCTGGACCGGATGAAGCAAAAATACCCCGCCCTATTCGAGAAGACACCTGTACCGGAGAACTCGAAGTGAATTCCGGGACGGAATTCTCTTAACGGGGGGAGAATGTAACAACCGGCAAAAATAAGGTAATTCCGTACAAAGTAATTAATATATGATTAACGTAATTAAATGCAATTATGTGTGATTTAATTATCAAGGTCTTAGGAGATAGCAATTTCCAAATAATGCATAGGAATGCATACGTTTAATGGTAAAACATGATTGGATCATGTGCGAATAAACTATCCGGAATGGACGTTGGCAATTACCCGGTAATAATTAAATAAACGAAAAGGATCCCGGACACCCAGGATATAAAATAAAGGGTATTTCCATAAAATATAATGAGTTTTGGAACTCCAAAACCATAAGTGGAAACGTCTTGTACAAATCTCCCGGTAACGAATAAAATGCGCGTACCGCATCCGATACGCGTATAACTCATAATTTCACCCGACAAAAGCCTAAATAACCAATCAACGCTTAAATTAGACTATATTTAAGGGTTATTAAAGGTATTTTTAATGTCCGAATAACGCGTGATTAAATCCCGAAAAATACCCGAACGACACCCGAACGACGAGGGATTAAACATAACAAGTATTGGGTAAATATTTGAAGATGTGGACCCCACCTAAACCCACAAAGGGGCCGGCCTAATGGCCATGCAAATCCTCTTGCAAGTTGTCTTAATAATAATAACCTACTAGCCTAGTATAATGCATGCATGGGACAAAAGACAAAGCATAAGATCATGTAAGTACAAGCATGCTACAATCTTACTTTGTGTAAGATAATTTTCGGCCATATGGCCATAAAATCCAAGACACAATCAAGCTCATTATACACTAAGTACATACATGCTTGGATAAAATCTAGTGCAAGATCATAAAGGGATTACAAAGATTAACCAAGATTTACAAGTTATCTCCCCACTCTCTCTCTCAAATACACGGCATCATACACACACACACACATATGATATCTTTCCAAAATCCTAAGTACACAACTCAATCTCCTATAAGATTACTTGAATCTTTGGAATGATTACATGTGATAACACTATAAATAACATGTGTTAGACACTTGAAGAAGCAAAGAAAAAACTCTTCTTTGTTCTTCTTCTTGGCCGTAGGTTTCACCCCTCCACCATACACATTTCTTTCAAGTTTTTACATCTCCAAATCACTCAAAACAATCCATCATCCAAACCCCTATTGTGTGTTTCAAGCTTGGAGCTTAACCATTAAGGAAGAACACACTAAACCCCTCTCAAAATCCAAGGTTTTGTCTTCCCTAGCCTTGTGCTAGTAGTAAGCTTCTTAACCTTGTTTTTGATTATTATTATTCATGTATGTGTTCTTAGAAGCAAGTTGTACATGAAGGGTTTAAAAGGTGGTTTGAAACATAATCTTTAATAGGTTTTACATGAGTAATATAGATGATTAAAGATATGTAAATAAATCATGGATTGGATGATGATAGAGTAGTGTTCTTGAAAATGTATAAAATTTACACATACACTAAGTAGGATGATGATTTGATTAAGATTTATGGAATAAACTTGAATGTGTTAAAAAGTAACTTTAATCATCTTAATATGATCATCTAAGACATAATAAATGATGGAACATGTTAGAAGTTCATGAATAAAGAAGATGAAAAATTAAAGTTTACTTACTTAGAAGAATGATATTTTGATATAATGGGCAAATACATAAAACACACATACAAGTAGTCTTATATATGGAATATAAGACTAATAGAAGTGTTTTGATACAAAAATAACTTACCAATAAAAAGATGGATCTTCAAAGTCTACTATTTTGAGTGAAAAATGTTAACTTTGGAAGTTAGAGTGGAAAAATGCAACATTTGAAAGTTAAGGGACTAATATTGTAACTTTGAAAGTTAGAGGACTAAAATGGATATTTTAGAAACTATTAGTCCAAAAATGCAAGGATGGTAAGTTTGGTGTCAAAAGTATAAGTAATAATTTTCCAAGGTTGATTTGGTAAATACTAGTAGATATACTTGGGTATTTTTGTATAAAAGTATATTTTTGAAAGTTATAAAAATATGGATTGTATTAACATAAGGATTTTTATAAAATGGTGATTTTATAAAAATATTAAACAAACTTGAGAAACTTATACAAAAATGAATACTTTTATATAAATGTGAATATAAAAGTATTGGAAACATTTTTGTAGTTAAGTTAACAAGTTGGGTGAAAAATACATAAGTATTTTAAACCATCCAAGTAACATGTGTTAGGAGGAAGAAATATGAATAATATTTCTACAAAACACATGTTGGGAAAAACTTGGAAAAATTAACTATACGAGCTAAGATATCGAACTAAGACGCGTTAACGAATCGTACACGGACAAAACATGAGAAAAATGCCATTGCGGCAAGATGAGAAAATATATATTTTTAAGAAGTAAAATATATATACATCATGGGTGAAAACTAATAAACACTTTCCTAAGTGTTGAAGGAATTATTCGTGGGAGAAAAACATGACATAAACAAATAAGACGTTAAACAAACGTATATACTTAACAAGAAAAATTACACATTTATATATATGTACGCTCGTCTTGGCAAAATTCTAGTATATCTACTTAATGGGAAAGTAGATATGTGGGAAGGAAAGTCGCGACGAGAAGACAAAGATATATATATGTGTATGCCGTACCAACAAGATCCTAGTATATTTATTTGAATGGGAAAATAAATGTACGGTATGGTGAGTTGAATCGGGTGTTAAGAATATACAATCGAACGACAAGATCTTAGCATATTTGTTTAAATGGGAAAAACAAATATGCGGCAAAGTGAGTCGGGTCGAGGGTTGAAATATATATTATATCGAGCGATGCGATCTTAAGTATAATTATTTAAATGGGAAAATAATTATATGTTAAGTGAAGTCGAGCCGATGATAATAAGGTACAAGTTAAGGAAATACTAACAAGAGTAATATATAACTTGTAACACAAAGGGTAATCTAACGCCAACGAAACCTAGGATACGCGCTTAATTAAACGGGATTTGGAATAACTTGTGGTCGGGAGTTGGGTGTACAACTTGCCAAGGCACATGCACTATAGGGATAGTGACTTATACGTCTAGGACGTTTGTAGGTACGAGACCCTCTTTGCTATCTGCTTAGTGAGCCAGACAGTGTTTCAGGTGAGTTTCACGGCCCCATTTTAAACTATTTTTACGTTTTTCGGGGGAAAGATATGTTAGGGAAAATGTTTGACGGATTTATTACTTGAGGTGTGACCGCCACTCGGGGTTGAGTCCTCGCCTCTATAATCATTTGTTCAGGGAAATGAAACCGGTGGAATATTTGGATAGTACTATTGGTGCCTGACAAGGCCCACCCCTAATCGATAGCGTCGATTATGCATTAGTGTATGCCTGGGGTGCATATATTCTGAACTTAAGTCGTGGGAAACCGAGTAACGACTTGGAGCGGGGCATTATTATTATACGTCTTGGTTTGATTATAGTCTCAAGTAGAAGTATAGGAATTTGCAACTCCTATATATTGTCATAACATGGTATTTCCCAAGTATTCAAGTTTTGGAAACTAAAAACCTGTGAACTCACCAATATATTTATATTGACGAAATTTTAAACATATCTTTCAGGTAATTAGATGAAGACGAACCGGGGCAAGCTGGGTCGTGGAATCCTCCGATGCGGCGTTAAACATTTTGCGGGGTTTCACCTTTATTTCCCAAGGCTTTGGGATATATTTGAGAAACCTCTATGTTGTCTTAAAAACAATTTACTTTTATGTAATAGTTGAACAAGATTTGACGCCATAATAAATGACCCATTTTCTTACATTACTTGTGTTTAGCAATAACCTTGACTTTATGCTCTTGAACCGTCGCGCCACGTGTTTCCGCCATTGTCGTGGTGTGACAGAAAGTGGTATCAGAGCCAAGGTTATAGCGAACTAGAGTATTTTCTTTAAAAACTAGACTATAACCGGATTTGGTTCAAAAAGATAAAGTTTTCAAAAAATATACATAGTTGCTAAATGCAATAAAGTAATTTTTCAAGAAGCATTGGGCATGAGGAGATTCCGACCGAGCTAGCCATGGGTATCGTTATGCATTAACGTAGTATTAGAGGTTAGGAAGGATACTGATAATGTACGCCTTCACTATCTAATTTAAATTAATTCATATATATACATGTACGGTTCTTTTGCCAGGATGTCGGACGCTGGAAGCGTAGCGCCCAGTTATGATAGTAGCTTACAGATCATACCCGCACCTCCACCCGAGCCAGTCGAGCTGGTAGTACTCGATGCGGAAGACGACGACGTGGAGATGGACGTCGCCGGAGGTTCAGATGACGATTCGGATGAGACGGATCCTAGCGAGGATCCCGACTGGGCACCCGTAGGGGACGACACGGCTGCCGTGGTCGACGCGCCGCTACCTATTGTACCTGCCGCACCTTTAGCCCCACGACCTATCCGAGCCATCAGGGACTTCCCTGAAGGTTGCGCCGGTCCGTCGCGACCGATCCCAGCCCAGTCAGAGACGGCAGAGTCTCCGTTCGACAGACAGGCTCACGTTGAGCATGAGCCAGCACCTGTACCACACATCCACATTCCTCCTGGCATGAGACTCATGCCGATCTCCCGTGGGAGGAACGGGTGGATTTCTGATGACTCGGACGACGAGTCCGTAGCCTCTGTTGAGCACATGCTGGTACCCGAGATCCCAGCCGTTCAGGAGGAGCCAGTGGCTCCAATGATAGAGGACGCACCTGCTGATCCCGTAGCCCCACCAGCACCACTTGAGCCCGCACCTCAGGAGGGGCCAGCCATAGCAGCACATGTCCTTGAGGGTAGCCCCGCCGATAGCTCTGAGCTACGCAGGGCAGGTATGGCAGCCTTCGCCACCGCGAGCCCTCCTACCCCCACTGTAGTGGTGTCCACTCCAGAGTGGGCCACTGTTTCAGAGCCTCTATTAGCCCCATTAGCCGAGCCTGTACCACCACCCACAGTAGCCATGACGTTACCAATCCCCACCCTGCCCAGCATGCCACCTGCACCGTATCCTCTGGGTGCAGGGGACCCCTACATGATGCCACCTCACTTTACCCCCAGACCACAGGGTTTTACCCCGTTGCTTCCACACATACCGATACCAGCCCCCTTTGGGCCATTCCCATCAGTTCACCCAGATATACCCGGACCATCCCAGCCACCTAGGATGACACCCCTATCCGGACCAGCATGGTCCACTGCTATCTCCCTAGAGCGAGACTTCCAGACCCTCGCAGACACGGTGCAGCGCACCGTAAACCAGGTAGAGCAGCAGACCCGTCTGATGTGGACGCGGATGATTGATGCACGAGATGCTTTGGCGCACTATGCGGAAGAGTTACTGAGCATGGACGCACAGTGTGGTATTACAGGTGATGCGCATTTTGCGCATCGACAGTTCTTATATGAGCGCATCATGGCGATTAGCATGACGATCAGTATGCATGCACCACAGTACCAGTTTCCGCCGTCACCGCCACAGTAGGGATGCATCAGGGACGCACGGAAGAATCACCTGCTTATGTATATAGTAGCAGCAGTATGGTAGTATAGCACGGGTTATGACACTCGTCTGCATTTTGCCTAGCCGTACGGGTACGACGACACATGATAGGATGTTTTATTTATTTCAAAACAATGTATTGTAAGAAGGATGTATTTCCTATTTTGTTATTATGAACAAGCATTGTACTCGCACTATTGAAATTAATGAAAAATCTTATTATTATTATGGTGAAATATGTTGTTGTCTATGATTATTATTGCTTACTCCATATATTGTGATTTGTGTGATTGTGTGGTGATGTTGTGTTGATTACTATTTCTTCTGTATGATGTGTTGGTATGTTGTGTGATGACATGGTGTTGATTATTGTGTTCATATTCTGGTTTGTTATTTATGCTTTATATTGTATAAATGTTTGCCAAATTAACCTTTGATAATTATTATTGAAGAGAAATGGCACCAGCCACCAGAAGCAACAGCGGCGCAGACGGACTGCCCGCTACACCAGCTGAACTTGAGACCATGATCTCGGAGCGCATAGCCCGAGCGATCGCGGAGCACGAAGCCGCTCGCTCCGAACGGTCACGTGACTTAACTGGAAGCGACCGACGAGAAACCTCCCCCAATGGTAAGAAGGTTTAAAAATAATTGATAAAGAGATGGGAGGATATCCTAAAACTCCTATTCCATAATAACATACAATTTTATTAATGTAGAAACGGCCTCGCGAGAGCGTGGCTGCACTTTCAAAGCCTTCTTAGACTGCAAGCCGATCAACTTCAACGGCACAGAAGGATCTGTTGGCCTGGTCAAGTGGTTCGAAAAGACCGAGGCAGTGATCCGTATTAGTGGGTGTACCCCTCGCCAGTCGGTCATGTACTCCACCAACTTGTTCTTGGATCAAGCACTAACGTGGTGGAATGGACAAGTACAGTCATTGGGTGACGATACTGCTTACTCCCTATCATGGGCGGAACTGAAAGAACTCATGATTGCCGAATACCGCCCGGCAAGCGAGGTTCAGAAACTGGAAACTGAATTCTGGAACCTTACTATGATAGGAGCAGACGTGACTGGTTACACGTCTCGATTCCATGATCTCGCCAGACTAGTGCCACGGTTGGTCACCCCTGAAAACAACAAGATAGAGCGTTATTTGTTCGGCCTAGCACCGCAAATACGCAGCATGGTCACTGCTTCCAAACCTACGACCATGCGCGCAGCTATTGATCTTGCGCTAAGCCTCACCGAAGATGCTATTCGCATGGGCACACTGATCCGACAAGTTTCGGGACTGAAAATTTCTGAGGCCAGCAGTGTAGAAGCCAAGAATCAGGGGACGAGCTCAGCAGTCGTGCCGAACGACCAGGGGAACAAGCCAAGATTTGGGAAAAGGAAACGGGATGAGGGGAAAAGGGACAGAGCGTCGGGTAGCTCAAACAAGAAAGGGAAAGGATATGTTGCCACAGGGCGTGGTAATGGTAACAAGCAGGGTAATCATGGAAGGAATAATGGGTTAACTTGTGGAAAGTGCCACCGCACAGGGCACAAGACTGAAGACTGCCGGTCCGGAGCACCGAAAAATGGAGGGGCTAGACCATGCTTCGCATGCGGGTCGCTAGATCATTGGAAAAAGGATTGCCCCAAGATCAACAACCAGGCCCGCGGGCGGGCATTTGTGATTGGAGCCGGTGATGCACGACAAGACCCCAACGTGGTCACTGGTACGTTTCCTCTTAATGGTCATTATGCCTCTGTATTATTTGATACCGGTGCTGACTTTAGCTTCGTATCCATTGAGTTTAAAAGACTACTTGGATTAAAAACTAGCAAACTAGATACACCCTACTCCATAGAACTGGCTAATGGTAAAACTATTGAAACGAGAGAAGTAGCGAGGGATTGTAAATTAGAACTTTGTGGGCACGAGTTTGGGATTAATCTTTTGCCGGTCGTATTGGGAAGTTTTGACATAGTTGTTAGCATGGACTGGTTGTCCGCACACCATGCCGTCGTGATTTGCAACGATAAAGTCATTCAAGTCCCCCTCGCAAGCGGTGAAACTCTCTCAATTCAAGGGGAAAGGCACGGAACGCCGCTAAGGATTATTTCAAGCATGAAGGCTCGTAAGTGTCTAAGAAAAGGGCTTGTCGCATTCTTGGCACACGTAGTGGACAAGAAGGCCGACGAGCGAAAGTTGGAAGACATTCCAGTAGCTAGAGATTTTCCGGATGTATTCCCAGAAGATTTGCCGGGGTTGCCACCACCTCGACAAGTCGAGTTCCGCATCGACCTCGTTCCTGGAGCTGCTCCTGTGGCACGATCGCCATACCGCCTAGCTCCATCAGAGATGCAGGAACTGTCCAGCCAGCTACAAGAATTGTTGGACAAAGGTTTTATAAGACCGAGTTTCTCACCTTGGGGAGCTCCCGTCTTATTCGTAAAGAAGAAGGATGGCACCTTTCGCATGTGCATCGACTATCGAGAGCTGAACAAGCTAACCATCAAGAATCGCTATCCTCTCCCCAGGATCGACGATTTATTTGATCAGCTCCAAGGATCTAGCTATTACTCCAAAATCGATCTGAGGTCTGGCTATCACCAGTTGCGTATACAAGAAGAAGATGTACCGAAAACGGCCTTCAGAACCCGGTATGGACACTATGAATTTTTGGTAATGCCGTTCGGCTTAACCAACGCACCAGCGGTTTTTATGGACCTAATGAACCGCGTGTGTAAGCCATACCTGGATAAATTCGTCATTGTTTTCATTGACGATATTTTGATCTATTCGCGCACAAAAGAAGACCACGAGAATCACCTTCGGTTAATTCTTGAAGTACTACGCAAAGAGAAGCTCTACGCTAAATTCTCAAAGTGCGACTTTTGGATTCGGGAAGTTCACTTTCTAGGCCACGTGGTAAACGAGAAGGGCATACACGTCGATCCCGCCAAGATCGAGGCTATTAAAAATTGGGAAGCCCCTCGAACTCCTACCGAAGTACGACAATTTCTTGGCCTTGCGGGTTATTACAGAAGGTTCATCGAGAACTTTTCAAAGATAGCGCAAGCTTTAACCATGTTAACCCAAAAGGATAAGAAATTCGAGTGGACGGAGAAGCAAGAGGCAGCATTCCAATTACTAAAAGAGAAGTTATGTGGCGCACCGATACTATCACTCCCCGATGGTACGGAAGATTTTGTGGTTTACTGTGATGCCTCACATCAAGGCTTGGGTTGCGTATTGATGCAGCGAGAAAAAGTAATAGCATACGCTTCCAGGCAACTGAAAATCCATGAGAAGAACTACACTACACACGATTTGGAATTAGGTGCAGTGGTATTCGCTCTCAAGATATGGAGGCACTATTTGTACGGAACCAAGTGCACGATTTTCACTGATCATAAGAGTTTGCAACACATCTTTGATCAGAAGGATTTAAACATGCGACAACGGCGATGGGTCGAATTATTAAACGATTACGATTGTGAGATAAAGTACCATCCCGGTAAGGCGAACGTTGTAGCCGACGCCTTGAGTCGCAAGGAACGGGTTAAACCATTGCGTGTCCGAGCTTTGGGTCTGACTATCCACACGAATCTGACTGAACGAATTCGTGAAGCTCAAGTTAACGCCCTTAAACCCGAGAATGTCAAAGGTGAAAGATTACGAAAGATGATTGATTCACTGGAACCAAAGGCGGACCAGACACTGTATTTCATGAATAGAATTTGGATCCCAATGTACGGAGGATTGCGTGAGCTAGTGTTGGCCGAAGCTCACAGTTCTAGATATTCGGTTCACCCTGGTGCAGACAAGATGTTCCACGATTTGAAGGAACTTTATTGGTGGCCGAATTTCAAAAGAGATATAGCAGCATATGTTGCGCGATGTTTGACTTGCGCAAAGGTCAAGGCTGAGCATCAGAGACCTTCCGGTCTGCTCCAGCAACCGGAAATACCGGAATGGAAATGGGAACGAATCACCATGGATTTCATTACCAAGTTACCCAAGACGACAAGCGGCCATGACATGATCTGGGTAATCGTAGATCGATTGACAAAATCTGCACACTTCCTTCCGATTCGCGAAACGGACAGGTTGGAGAAACTGACCCGTCTGTACATTAAGGAAGTGGTGTCTAAACACGGTGTACCTGTTTCTATCATCTCCGATCGAGATAGTCGTTTCACTTCAAGATTTTGGGAAAGTTTAAATGAAGCCCTCGGTACTCGCCTCGACATGAGTACCGCATATCACCCCCAAACGGATGGTCAAAGTGAACGAACCATCCAGATCTTGGAAGATATGCTACGGGCTTGCGCGATTGATTTCGGAGGTAATTGGGATACACACTTGCCATTGGTAGAATTTTCTTACAACAACAGTTATCATACGAGCATTCAAGCCGCACCGTTTGAAGCTTTATATGGACGCAAGTGTCGATCGCCGTTATGTTGGGCGGAAGTTGGAGAAAAACAACTCACCGGGCCCGAAATTGTTCAAGAGACGACGGATAAGGTCTTTTTGATAAAGGAACGCCTCAAAGCGGCCCGTGACCGCCAGAAAAGCTATGCTGATATGAGGCGAAAGCCTTTAGAGTTTCAAGTCGGAGACAGGGTCCTACTAAAAGTGTCACCTTGGAAAGGTGTCGCGCGCTTTGGAAAGCGCGAAAAGCTGAACCCGCGATATATTGGACCGTTCGAAGTCTTGTCCAGGGTAGGCACAGTGGCATACAAGCTCAAGTTGCCTCAAGAGCTTAGTGGAATACACGACACGTTTCATGTGTCAAATTTGAAAAAGTGCCTATCCGACGAAACTCTCATCATTCCAGCAGACGAAATTCAGATTGACGACAAGTTACATTTTGTTGAAGAACCAATCGAGGTAACTGATTGGAAGGTCCAAAAACTAAGGCGCAGCAAGATCAGATTGGTCAAAGTGCGCTGGAATGCCAAGCGTGGACCGGAGTTCACGTGGGAAAGGCTGGACCGGATGAAGCAAAAATACCCCGCCCTATTCGAGAAGACACCTGTACCGGAGAACTCGAAGTGAATTCCGGGACGGAATTCTCTTAACGGGGGGAGAATGTAACAACCGGCAAAAATAAGGTAATTCCGTACAAAGTAATTAATATATGATTAACGTAATTAAATGCAATTATGTGTGATTTAATTATCAAGGTCTTAGGAGATAGCAATTTCCAAATAATGCATAGGAATGCATACGTTTAATGGTAAAACATGATTGGATCATGTGCGAATAAACTATCCGGAATGGACGTTGGCAATTACCCGGTAATAATTAAATAAACGAAAAGGATCCCGGACACCCAGGATATAAAATAAAGGGTATTTCCATAAAATATAATGAGTTTTGGAACTCCAAAACCATAAGTGGAAACGTCTTGTACAAATCTCCCGGTAACGAATAAAATGCGCGTACCGCATCCGATACGCGTATAACTCATAATTTCACCCGACAAAAGCCTAAATAACCAATCAACGCTTAAATTAGACTATATTTAAGGGTTATTAAAGGTATTTTTAATGTCCGAATAACGCGTGATTAAATCCCGAAAAATACCCGAACGACACCCGAACGACGAGGGATTAAACATAACAAGTATTGGGTAAATATTTGAAGATGTGGACCCCACCTAAACCCACAAAGGGGCCGGCCTAATGGCCATGCAAATCCTCTTGCAAGTTGTCTTAATAATAATAACCTACTAGCCTAGTATAATGCATGCATGGGACAAAAGACAAAGCATAAGATCATGTAAGTACAAGCATGCTACAATCTTACTTTGTGTAAGATAATTTTCGGCCATATGGCCATAAAATCCAAGACACAATCAAGCTCATTATACACTAAGTACATACATGCTTGGATAAAATCTAGTGCAAGATCATAAAGGGATTACAAAGATTAACCAAGATTTACAAGTTATCTCCCCACTCTCTCTCTCAAATACACGGCATCATACACACACACACACACATATGATATCTTTCCAAAATCCTAAGTACACAACTCAATCTCCTATAAGATTACTTGAATCTTTGGAATGATTACATGTGATAACACTATAAATAACATGTGTTAGACACTTGAAGAAGCAAAGCAAAAACTCTTCTTTGTTCTTCTTCTTGGCCGTAGGTTTCACCCCTCCACCATACACATTTCTTTCAAGTTTTTACATCTCCAAATCACTCAAAACAATCCATCATCCAAACCCCTATTGTGTGTTTCAAGCTTGGAGCTTAACCATTAAGGAAGAACACACTAAACCCCTCTCAAAATCCAAGGTTTTGTCTTCCCTAGCCTTGTGCTAGTAGTAAGCTTCTTAACCTTGTTTTTGATTATTATTATTCATGTATGTGTTCTTAGAAGCAAGTTGTACATGAAGGGTTTAAAAGGTGGTTTGAAACATAATCTTTAATAGGTTTTACATGAGTAATATAGATGATTAAAGATATGTAAATAAATCATGGATTGGATGATGATAGAGTAGTGTTCTTGAAAATGTATAAAATTTACACATACACTAAGTAGGATGATGATTTGATTAAGATTTATGGAATAAACTTGAATGTGTTAAAAAGTAACTTTAATCATCTTAATATGATCATCTAAGACATAATAAATGATGGAACATGTTAGAAGTTCATGAATAAAGAAGATGAAAAATTAAAGTTTACTTACTTAGAAGAATGATATTTTGATATAATGGGCAAATACATAAAACACACATACAAGTAGTCTTATATATGGAATATAAGACTAATAGAAGTGTTTTGATACAAAAATAACTTACCAATAAAAAGATGGATCTTCAAAGTCTACTATTTTGAGTGAAAAATGTTAACTTTGGAAGTTAGAGTGGAAAAATGCAACATTTGAAAGTTAAGGGACTAATATTGTAACTTTGAAAGTTAGAGGACTAAAATGGATATTTTAGAAACTATTAGTCCAAAAATGCAAGGATGGTAAGTTTGGTGTCAAAAGTATAAGTAATAATTTTCCAAGGTTGATTTGGTAAATACTAGTAGATATACTTGGGTATTTTTGTATAAAAGTATATTTTTGAAAGTTATAAAAATATGGATTGTATTAACATAAGGATTTTTATAAAATGGTGATTTTATAAAAATATTAAACAAACTTGAGAAACTTATACAAAAATGAATACTTTTATATAAATGGGAATATAAAAGTATTGGAAACATTTTTGTAGTTAAGTTAACAAGTTGGGTTAAAAATACATAAGTATTTTAAACCATCCAAGTAACATGTGTTAGGAGGAAGAAATATGAATAATATTTCTACAAAACACATGTTGGGAAAAACTTGGAAAAATTAACTATACGAGCTAAGATATCGAACTAAGACGCGTTAACGAATCGTACACGGACAAAACATGAGAAAAATGCCATTGCGGCAAGATGAGAAAATATATATTTTTAAGAAGTAAAATATATATACATCATGGGTGAAAACTAATAAACACTTTCCTAAGTGTTGAAGGAATTATTCGTGGGAGAAAAACATGACATAAACAAATAAGACGTTAAACAAACGTATATACTTAACAAGAAAAATTACACATTTATATATATGTACGCTCGTCTCGGCAAAATTCTAGTATATCTACTTAATGGGAAAGTAGATATGTGGGAAGGAAAGCCGCGACGAGAAGACAAAGATATATATATATATATATATGTGTATGCCGTACCAACAAGATCCTAGTATATTTATTTGAATGGGAAAATAAATGTACGGTATGGTGAGTTGAATCGGGTGTTAAGAATATACAATCGAACGACAAGATCTTAGCATATTTGTTTAAATGGGAAAAACAAATATGCGGCAAAGTGAGTCGGGTCGAGGGTTGAAATATATATTATATCGAGCGATGCGATCTTAAGTATAATTATTTAAATGGGAAAATAATTATATGTTAAGTGAAGTCGAGCCGATGATAATAAGGTACAAGTTAAGGAAATACTAACAAGAGTAATATATAACTTGTAACACAAAGGGTAATCTAACGCCAACGAAACCTAGGATACGCGCTTAATTAAACGGGATTTGGAATAACTTGTGGTCGGGAGTTGGGTGTACAACTTGCCAAGGCACATGCACTATAGGGATAGTGACTTATACGTCTAGGACGTTTGTAGGTACGAGACCCTCTTTGCTATCTGCTTAGTGAGCCAGACAGTGTTTCAGGTGAGTTTCACGGCCCCATTTTAAACTATTTTTACGTTTTTCGGGGGAAAGATATGTTAGGGAAAATGTTTGACGGATTTATTACTTGAGGTGTGACCGCCACTCGGGGTTGAGTCCTCGCCTCTATAATCATTTGTTCAGGGAAATGAAACCGGTGGAATATTTGGATAGTACTATTGGTGCCTGACAAGGCCCACCCCTAATCGATAGCGTCGATTATGCATTAGTGTATGCCTGGGGTGCATATATTCTGAACTTAAGTCGTGGGAAACCGAGTAACGACTTGGAGCGGGGCATTATTATTATACGTCTTGGTTTGATTATAGTCTCAAGTAGAAGTATAGGAATTTGCAACTCCTATATATTGTCATAACATGGTATTTCCCAAGTATTCAAGTTTTGGAAACTAAAAACCTGTGAACTCACCAATATATTTATATTGACGAAATTTTAAACATATCTTTCAGGTAATTAGATGAAGACGAACCGGGGCAAGCTGGGTCGTGGAATCCTCCGATGCGGCGTTAAACATTTTGCGGGGTTTCACCTTTATTTCCCAAGGCTTTGGGATATATTTGAGAAACCTCTATGTTGTCTTAAAAACAATTTACTTTTATGTAATAGTTGAACAAGATTTGACGCCATAATAAATGACCCATTTTCTTAAATTACTTGTGTTTAGCAATAACCTTGACTTTATGCTCTTGAACCGTCGCGCCACGTGTTTCCGCCATTGTCGTGGTGTGACACTATATGGCTGCATATTCCAAGTTCGCACCCCGTATCGTCAGCGCTCCTTTACCAGCAAAACTTAAAATGCCCACAACAATAAAAAGATATGACGGTACGTCAGATCCGGACGATCACATTCATGATTTTGGAGGAGCTGCGGAGATTGAACTATGGCCCATGCCCGCATGGTGTCACATGTTCGCCCAGACCCTTACGGGGGCGGCCAGGGTGTGGTTCGATGGTTTAGCACCAGGCGAGATAGCAAATTGGACGGAACTTCGCCGTGCTTTTCTACAAAACTTTTCCCAACAGCGGAGGTGTTCAAAAGACATCACCGAAATCCATAACATCCGTAGAAAAGACGGGGAGTCGCTGGAAAGGTTTATTGACAGGTTCAACAAGGAAAGTATGCAGATCAGTGGAGCTCTCGATTGTAACACCCCAACCGATGGCGGAAACATCGAGGTGTCACGTAAGAATGAGTATATAGTAGCACATGGTATTCACGTTTTAATTTGAAATTTATTTAAAGTAAAAATATCCAAAATTGAAATACATAATAAGTTTTGAATGGAAATCTAATACATCAAATAACCAAATAAGCATAAACTTCAATTTGTCTTCTCATGCTATCACTCTAGTCTTCACGCATCATTATTTCCTGTTGAGTTGTAAAAATGGGGGGGTCAACTAGAAGTTGGTGAGAATACATAAGCCATGTCAAGCAAATAGTTTAAGTATAAAAGTTTAGCAATTCATATGTCTATCGTAAGTTTAAGTCTACATGAATAAGCATAATATGTTGAATCGACATAATCAAACCTCCGACTAGTTTAGGTCCATCCCATCATCCACGGTTCACCTTAATAATATGTTGGAACGATAACAATCACCCACGCTACCTATGTAGGAGGTACACGTATCCGGGTGGGATTGTCAATCCAATAGATCTATTATTGAGTATCGCCGGCTTGGCCATAGCTAATGATTATGTAATGTTGAAACTCGTTGAAACTGTTGTTGTTGTCTAATTCATGAGGCAATAAAGTTTACAACTAGACATGCATGTAGAATTGCTTAAGTAAAATGTTGCAAGTATAAAGAGTCGCAATAACATGGTTACGTAAACTCACCTTAGCAAAGTGTTAAGTCTTGTGAAACAGAATAAGTGTAGTCCAACGTTGCCAAGTATTGCCCTATGTTTAAGGCAATAAATAAGTCTTTCTAGTCTACAAGTATTTCTAGGGTTCTTAATTTGGGGATTGACGATCGTTTAATAGTTAATTTAAAATAATAAGTAATTAAATAATAAATAAAAAATTGAGAAATAAATAGATAAACAGAATTTTTAATTTATTTGAATTTAGACGTGTATTAAATAATTTGGTTTCAATAAAAAAATAAAATAAAAAGTTGTAAAATCAACTACTGAGCTTCGGTGACATTATGTGATTTTTTTATAAAAATTTTGAACTTGATTTAATAACTAAATCATTTTTTTAAAGGTTTTGAAATAATATATAAAAGCTTTAAAACAAAAGCCAAAAAAAATAACTTGGGGGGAATCGAACATGGATCTGTTGTACTACCACCCATCTTTAAAACCACCAGACAAGAAGCCGTTTTTAGTTTTAAAGCCAAGTAAAAAACATTTTAAAACTCATTGTTCAGATTAACTCCAATTCCCTTAAGAACCCTAAAACGCTAAGCCTTACAATTGATCAAGAAGACGAAGCTAATAACAAAATTAATGTTTGGGCTATTATTCTAAACCTTTAATCGACCTCAAAGACGCAAATAATTACCTGAAAGGATCGATATTTGAAGACGAATGGTGGTGACTATGGTCGACGGCATGGTTAGGATAAATACGATGACAGAGACAAATTGGATGTAATAGAATGATGATATTTGCTCAGAAGGTTCCGAAAATGGGTTCTAGGTTGGGATTTCGTATTGATTTTTTTTTTTTTGCTTTAAATGCTTGATTTCAATTCGGGTCCAAGGTCCCGTGATTTATTGATCGATTATGCAGGCCAATTGGCTGTTAAAACGCGTAATTACCGGGATTAATGGACGCGCCGTGATCTGCCAGTCATGTCTGCACCATTTAATTCGATTATGGTTTCCTTATTGGCTTCAATCAAGCGTGGATAGTGTCGGTGGGTCACAGAACGGGTTGGGTCTGAGGATCCGAATATGGGGAAGGGGCAATGGATATGGGTTAGTGGTGTTGTTGCTGTTTATGTCAGTCTCACACTAACACTATGTTCCAGAGTTTCATTAAAGGATGGAAAAGAAAGGATTGAGAAGGAAGTGAGAAAAAAATGTGTTCCAGAGTTTTTTGTAGGAGAGAAAGGGAGGGAATGAGAGGGATAATAAAGAGGTTTTTAAGTTGATTTTCAATCTTTCCAATTTGGAAGGAACCGGAGGGAAAGGAAGAGGAGGGATATCCTTTCTCTTCCATCCTTTAATGAAACTCTGGAACAGAGTGTAAGAAAAGAGGGGAAAAAATGATGTTGGTGTGATGGTTTTAGTTTGTGTCAAGGTTTCACAAAAGGACAAAATACTAGTCCAAGCTTTATTCATGTTCTTATTATTATTATTATTATTAGTATTGTTATTTTGAAAATGCTAAATACCATATATGGTTAAACAAGTTACATTTTAGATGGTGGGTAAGCGGGCAACAAGTTGCGACGCTATCCCTTTTTGAATCGCAAAGCCTATCCTGCTAAACACAAACTCTTGGTTCTTAGCGCTCTGCGATATACAGTAGACCACCTTTTTTTATTATTACTAAATAAAAAATATGTTCTAGTAATATATTCATAACTAGGTCTTTACCTAAAAGACAATTTCTTATCTAATCATAGATTATTTATAAGATGTAACTTTTTTTTTTTTAATAATAAAACTAAAGATTACAATTCGAATTTACTAAACTCCTCAAAATGATATGGTAATATATATTGACGACGGGTTACGAATAAATACGGATATGTAAAAGAAAACGAATAGAGACGAAATTTGGAATTTTTTTATTATTATTGTAATTACAATTAATGTAACAAAAATAAAATCACGTGATATTACAGTCTCCCCTACTTTTGGGAACTTCGTCCCGAAGTTGTTGTTGGAAAGACTGCAGGAAAGAGGTGAGGGTAGTTGGATAAGTGTTAGGGCGACTGTGGTTTGGGTTTAACGGATGGCAAGAGTAAACTGTTTATTTTGGATACGAGTAACGACACGAAGGAACTCTAAGTTATGAGTGGATGGAAATATGTGTTGAATTACGTGAGTCTGAACAAACTAGGAGGGTAAGAGTCTGTATAAAAGTCTCAATCCTACGAATGTGCTGATCGACTAAATTAACTACCAACTACCAGGGTTTGTAATTGGGTATCTACCGAAAACCTTGATAGAATTTCACACTACCTTAACGTACCTGTAAATTCATGATTACGTTCCGGACCGCAATCACCAATTTACCTTACATTAGGATTTTGTGTCCTTCTATGACTCTAAACACACATTTAAGTAATGCAAAATAACCTTGTGATTGAATCATATACAATGTATCCAAAAAAATGGATCCAACTGTTGAGCAGGAAGAAGACTTCTACCAGTCAGTGAGTAAGAACCTCTACCGATTGTTGAGCAGGTACGATAGCCTCTACCAGTCGTTGAGTAGGTTGTTAGGGCCTCTACCGACTGTTGAGCAGGCATGATGACCTCTACCATTCGTTGAGTAGGTTATTCGGTACTCTACTAACTGTTGAGCAAGTACTTCATCCTCTACCAATTGTTGATTAAGTGTAACAATTATTTTTTTTGGTTTAACACATAAGTTGTAAATTGATAATACATACATGAAGCAAGTTTGTAAATGCATCAAATATCAAGTATAGAATGTGAGTTGTAATAGAGTTGCCCTAGACAAGGTTAAAGACTCTAGGTGTGTTTATAGCAAATAGTTTATATTCCGTGCTTTCAAGTATCATGAATAATCAAATGTTCAGGTAGATAATCGAATCCTCGTGTATAACTAAGAATCAAGTTTGATGCAACGAACAATCAAGTTTTCAATAGTCTGATTATCATAGGGATCAAGTTCATGTTTCAGAAGGTGAAGAATATGAATTTAGTTCTTGAGAGGATGATGAAGAACTCAAAGCATCATCAAGGTTATGAAAGATAGTGAACGTGAAAATAGTTAATAAAGGGTTTATTTTATAGTAAGGAGATTATGTAGCAGTGTAAATCTTGGGGTTTGGATCAAAGGTTAGAATCTAGCGTATGAGAAAACATGATTGTGATAAATACCAAAAATTGTAAAAGTTTGAACAAGTTGAAAATAATAAGGTGGCGATGGAGATTAAATTTTGTTCATGAGGATGGAAAGATCTTATCATTTTATTTTAAAACTGGTTTCTTATATAAAACAAAAGTTGCTAAATAGTACAAACTAAGTGGCTTTAGATCAGAATATTTTAGTTTAGTCGAAGATTTTAAACACGACGTTAGGTTTTATAGATCAAGGTGACATTATATCAAAAATCCTTTGTTATGCTAATGAATAAACACTTGGATTTAAAAATTAAGTTTGAGAATATCTTATAACAAAAATATGTATTTTCCATGGTTTATAGGTGATGAAAATTTTGACAATATTAAGAAATCTTTAGTGTTGGGCTAGGGTCTACCCAGGTTATGAGGTTACAGTATATAAATATGTAACATGTTGAAAAATGAAATAATATGATTTGGGGGGGGGGTGTTGAAAATAATCAAACATGTGGCTAAGATGGCAAGATGAAATGTGATTGTGAAATCCATATATGATTAGGAAATGGGATTGATTTAAGCTGTAAAATTTTCAGATTTTAGAGCTTAGTTTTAAGGAAAGTGAGTGTAATCATTTATTCATTAATTAAAACGAATAAACGAAAACGTTGACTTATCAAAGCTTCTAGATTCTAATAACATAGTGAAGACATGCTTTAGCTTATAGGTGAACACTCATCCCGAGAATTCCCAGGTAGGCATCCGAGTCCCTCGTCTGATTGGGATTTATGCGCAATGCCAGTCCTAGACAGAAAACTCAGAATACAGGCGTTCACCCTTCCAGATTGCACGTGTTCGTTATTAAAATCTAGAACTTCGACGAGATCTTCAAGGTGGTTCAGGCTAAACCTGAGGATTTGACCTATTAGTCTAAGAGTAGATCCAGTGATGGAGAATAATCATCTTGTAGGGGTTGAAGTAGAGATAAAAAGTAGGAGGAAGATAGAGAATAGCAAGTAAAAGGAGCAAATAATGGTTATAATCCTATGGTTATAGACTAGATTATTTTTCTAATAACCTAATTCCCTATAACCATGGCTCTGATACCAATCTGTAACACCCCAACCGATGGCGGAAACATCGAGGTGTCACGTAAGAATGAGTATATAGTAGCACATGGTATTCACGTTTTAATTTGAAATTTATTTAAAGTAAAAATATCCAAAATTGAAATACATAATAAGTTTTGAATGGAAATCTAATACATCAAATAACCAAATAAGCATAAACTTCAATTTGTCTTCTCATGCTAACACTCTAGTCTTCACGCATCATTATTTCCTGTTGAGTTGTAAAAATGGGGGGGTCAACTAGAAGTTGGTTAGAATACATAAGCCATGTCAAGCAAATAGTTTAAGTATAAAAGTTTAGCAATTCATATGTCTATCGTAAGTTTAAGTCTACATGAATAAGCATAATATGTTGAATCGACATAATCAAACCTCCGACTAGTTTAGGTCCATCCCGTCATCCACGGTTCACCTTAATTATATGTTGGAACGATAACAATCACCCACGCTACCTATGTAGGAGGTACACGTATCCGGGTGGGATTGTCAATCCAATAGATCTATTATTGAGTATCGTCGGCTTGGCCATAGCTAATGATTATGTAATGTTGAAACTCGTTGAAACTGTTGTTGTTGTCTAATTCATGAGGCAATAAAGTTTACAACTAGACATGCATGTAGAATTGCTTAAGTAAAATGTTGCAAGTATAAAGAGTCGCAATAACATGGTTACGTAAACTCACCTTAGCAAAGTGTTATGTCTTGTGAAACAGAATAAGTGTAGTCCAACGTTGCCAAGTATTGCCCTATGTTTAAGGCAATAAATAAGTCTTTCTAGTCTACAAGTATTTCTAGGGTTCTTAATTTGGGGATTGACGATCATTTAATAGTTAATTTAAAATAATAAGTAATTAAATAATAAATAAAAAATTGAGAAATAAATAGATAAACAGAATTTTTAATTTATTTGAATTTAGACTTGTATTAAATAATTTGGTTTCAATAAAAAAATAAAATAAAAAGTTGTAAAATCAACTACTGAGCTTCGGTGACATTATGTGATTTTTTTATAAAAATTTTGAACTTGATTTAATTACTAAATCATTTTTTTAAAGGTTTTGAAATAATATATAAAAGCTTTAAAACAAAAGCCAAAAAAAATAACTTGGGGGGAATCGAACATGGATCTGTTGTACTACCACCCATCTTTAAAACCACCAGACAAGAAGCCGTTTTTAGTTTTAAAGCAAAGTAAAAAACATTTTAAAACTCATTGTTCAGATTAACTCCAATTCCCTTAAGAACCCTAAACCGCTAAGCCTTACAATTGATCAAGAACACAAAGCTAATAACAAAATTAATGTTAGGGCTATTATTCTAAACCTTTAATCGACCTCAAAGACGCAAATAATTACCTGAAAGGATCGATATTTGAAGACGAATGGTGGTGACTATGGTCGACGGCATGGTTAGGATAAATACGATGACAGAGACAAATTGGATGTAATAGAATGATGATATTGGCTCAGAAGGTTCCGAAAATGGGTTCTAGGTTGGGATTTTGTATTGATTTTTTTTTTTTTTTGCTTTAAATGCTTGATTTCAATTCGGGTCCAAGGTCCCGTGATTTATTGATCGATTATGCAGGCCAATTGGCTGTTAAAACGCGTAATTACCGGAATTAATGGACGCGCCGTGATCTGCCAGTCATGTCTGCACCATTTAATTCGATTATGGTTTCCTTATTGGCTTCAATCAAGCGTGGATAGTGTCGGTGGGTCACAGAACGGGTTGGGTCTGAGGATCCGAATATGGGGAAGGGGCAATGGATATGGGTTAGTGGTGTTGTTGCTGTTTATGTCAGTCTCACACTAAGAAAAGAGGGAAAAAAAAATGATGTTGGTGTGATGGTTTTAGTTTGTGTCAAGGTTTCACAAAAGGACAAAATACTAGTCCAAGCTTTATTCATGTTCTTATTATTATTATTATTATTAGTATTGTTATTTTGAAAATGCTAAATACCATATATGGTTAAACAAGTTACATTTTAGATGGTGGGTAAGCGGGCAACAAGTTGCGACGCTATCCCTTTTTGAATCGCAAAGCCTATCCTGCTAAACACAAACTCTTGGTTCTTAGCGCTCTGCGAGTCACAGTAGACCACCTTTTTTTTATTATTACTAAATAAAAAATATGTTCTAGTAATATATTCATAACTAGGTCTTTACCTAAAAGACAATTTCTTATCTAATCATAGATTATTTATAAGATGTAACTTTTTTTTCTAATAATAAAACTAAAGATTACAATTCGAATTTACTAAACTCCTCAAAATGATATGGTAATATATATTGACGACGGGTTACGAATAAATACGGATATGTAAAAGAAAACGAATAGAGACGAAATTTGGAATTTTTTTATTATTATTGAAATTACAATTAATGTAACAAAAATAAAATCACGTGATATTACATCGATCAACTGCGGATCTCTGGCTTTTGCCACGGAGTCCGAAACAACCAGCTCGTAGAGAAGTTACATGAAGATCTTCCGAAAACCATGGAAGTATTGATGGAGCGGGCACGAGCCTTTGCTCGAGGGAAGAGTGCCTGTAGCCAGACATACGATAATGAGTACCGCTCCTCGTCAAGAAGTAGTTCATGGAAGAAGGGTTCAGGAGCTCCAAGCTCGGATCGAAGTAACTCCTGGGGTAAAAACAGGTCCCAACCTTACTCCCGAAATGACAAAAGCTCCACCGGCCGAAACTCCTCCTCACACCGGGGGTCAACCTATTCCGAACTACTAAAGTCTCCCAGTGAGATACTTAGCACGGAGAACATTGACTTCCCCAAGCCCCCGAGGCAAAAACCCACATCCGACAAGAACACCAAAAAATACTGTGATTACCATCGGGCCAGGGGACATGACACTGATGACTGTTGGTCATTAAAGCAAGAAATTGAGAAAGCTCTTAAAGTAGGAAACCTGTCACACTTGGTGAAAGAAATCAAAGAAGGAAAAGCTAGCATCACAAACATTCCCAATCCAAATGATCAAGCAGGGATACATATGATCCGAACCCTCAAGCAACAGGGGATGAAGCGGAATAACGATCATGTCGCGGCATGGATGGCCCAGCCCATAACCTTCCCCTCCATTCCACCGGATGACTATAAAGAAGGTCCGATAGTTGTATCAGGGATCGTGGCCGGTCATAAAACTCACCGAATTTATGTGGATGGGGGAAGTGCCTCCGAGATAATGTATCTTCAATGTTTCCAGTTGTTAGCGGAAGCGTCGCAACAGCGATTGATCCCTGTTTCTATGCCTTTGGTAAGTTTTTCTGGGGAAA
Source organism: Ambrosia trifida (assembly GCA_028751855.1). Taxonomy (NCBI): domain Eukaryota; kingdom Viridiplantae; phylum Streptophyta; class Magnoliopsida; order Asterales; family Asteraceae; genus Ambrosia; species Ambrosia trifida. The sequence goes on from CM054127.1 coordinate 78,752,241, forward strand.
TCGTCCAACCAGTCGGACAACTGTCCCTCCCAGTTACATTCGGCTCCAGATCATTGCAGAGAACGGTTATCTTGACCTTTTTGGTGGTAGGATCAAGATCGGTGCACAATATCATATTGGGCAGGCCCGGAATGAAAGCTTTCGGGATGGTAACATCTACCATCCACGGAGCCCTAAAATTTCCCACAGAAAAAGGAATAGCCACCCTGGAATCCGAAGTTGGGCTCGGTATTTCCGAAGTTCGTCAGTCCTTAAGTTCGGGACAAGATGATAATGGCTCGGGAGAGCTTGGAGCCGCGTCAGTTGAAAAATGGTCCATACATCCCCGGTTTCCGGAACAGAAACTTTCCATAGGTGCCCAGCTCCCCGCCACAGCTCGAGAAAAGCTCTGGAACTTGCTTTCGAATTCGCTAGACGTTTTTGCATGGGAACACTCGGATAAGACTGGGGTTCCAAGGAGCTTGGCGGAGCATAAACTGAACACCTATCCAGGAATAAAACCTGTGGCACAAAAGAAGAGAAGCATGGCCCCCGAATGGGTCAAGGCTATAGCCGAAGATGTTAAAAATCTTTTGCAGGCAGGAATTATTAGAGAAGTCCGATACCAGACTTGGGTAGCCAACCCTGTTTTGGTAAAAAAGCAAGACGGGGCTTGGAGAATGTGTGTAGACTTCAAAGATCTAAACAATGCCTGTCCAAAGGACTGCTACCCCCTCCCAGAAATTGATATGAAGGTAGATGTCGTGGCTGGTTTTCGGCTGAAATGTTTCCTTGACGCCTATAAAGGCTATCACCAGATCCAGATGGCCGAAGGTGATGAAGATAAAACAGCATTTGTTACGAACAACGGCTTGTACTGCTACACCAAAATGCCGTTCGGACTTAAAAATGTTGGAGCCACGTATCAGAGGTTGATGGATTCGGCCTTCAAGCATCAGATAGGAAAAAATCTCGAAGTATATGTAGATTATGTGGTTATCAAGAGTACAACGGAAGACTCCATGATGGAAGATATTAAGGAAACATTCGCCAAGCTGCGGGATATCAACATGAAGCTGAATCCCAAAAAATGTTCTTTTGGTCTGGAAGAAGGCAAGTTTTTAGGGGTGTTGATGGCCCGGGACGGGATAAAAGCTAACCCAGAAAAGGTCGAGGCAGTACTAAAAATGCAACCTCCCAAATGCCTAAAGGAGATGCAGTCCCTAAATGGGCGTTTGGTGGCCTTACACCGCTTTCTCTCCAAGGCTGCAGAGAAAACACTCCCCTTCATGAATGTCTTAAAAAAGAGCCTGGGAAAGGAAAAGTTTGAGTGGACCACGGAGGCAGATGATGCCTTCACAGAGTTAAAGAAGTACTTGGCAATCTTACCCGTCCTAACTGCACCAGAACTAGGAGAAACACTGACAGTGTATCTCTCGGCTTCAGACGGGGCAATATGTTCCGTCCTTGTCGTTACCAGAGGTACGGTCCAGCGACCGGTATATTACATCAGCAAGGCTCTTCGAGAGTATGAAGTCCGTTACCCGATTCTCGAAAAATTGGCCCTAGCTCTCGTACACACCTCCAGAAGACTCCGTCGATACTTTCAGGCTTTCAACATCGAAGTACAATCCGAGCAACCGATACTTAGCATCTTGAGAAAACCAGAAGCTTCTGGAAGAATGACCAAGTGGGCCATTGAGCTCGGTGCATTCGACATCACTTATAAGACTAGAGGCCCGGTAAAGGGTCAAGCAGTAGCCGACTTCTTGGTAGAAATTCCCAAGAATCTGATGGTCGAACCAAAAAACCCTCCGGAGCCTACATGGTCTCTACACACCGATGGGGCTTCAGGGACAGAAGGGTCAGGAGCAGGCTTGGTCTTATGCGAAGCCGAGGGACGCGAATTACTTTACGCAATTCGTTTAAACTTCAAGAGCTCGAACAACGAAGCCGAATATGAAGCACTTTTGGTTGGGCTGTGGCTGGCCATTAAAGTCGGAGCCAAAAAGGTACAAGTGTACGGTGATACTTAATAAACTCCCTGCTAAATGCAAAGTATATTATACAAATCTGAGACACATATGCCTCTTACAGGTTATAGCACATGTCGATTCTTTGTTGGTAGCAAACCAGATATCCGGAGAGTATGAGGCTAAAGAACCTAATATGATTCTTTACTTAGCCGAGGTATTGGATCAACCCAAACCTTCAAAATTCCGGACTTCACTAAAAAGGAATCAACTAACTGTTGCTTTAAAATGTAGGCTAAAAAATTGATGAAACAGTTCGAAGCATGCCAGGTGGTACACATCCCTGGGAGCAAGAACAAGAAAGCGGATGCTTTGAGTAAACTAGTTGCCACAACCATGGACATCGTAAATCAAGAAGTACACATGGAAGGCCTACAATGTCCGACAGTCCAGGCAGCCGCAGTTCTATCAATAAACCCACCAACTGATAACTGGATGACTCCCATAATGCAGTACTTAACCAACGATGTCGTCCCGGAAGACAAAGTAAAAGCTCGAAAGTTAAAAGTCAAAGCTCTCCAATACCAAGTGATTGATGGACAACTGTACCGAAGGACGTTCTTGGGACCGCTCCTTAAATGCGTGGATCTGGATGAAGCCTCATACATCATTCAAGAAATCCACCGAGGTATATGCCGTATACATTCTGGTCCTAGAATGATGGTGGCAAAGATTATGAACGCCGGATACTTTTGGCCGGGAATGCATAACAGCGCAGTGTCCGAACTCCAGAAATGCAATGAATGCCAAAGGCACGCTCCAGTTAGTCTTCGAGCTAAGAATAACATGATTCCAGTAACAACGGCATGGCTGTTCCAGCAATGGGGCATCGACATCGTCGGACCTTTCCCTAAGTCCACCGGAGGTATGAAATTCCTGCTAGTAGCCGTGGACTACTTCACGAAGTGGGTGGAGGCTCGACCACTTTCCAAGATCTCGGGGAAGGAAGTGAAAAAAGTTCGTTTGGGAGCAGATAGTATGTCGCTTCGGGTTACCCCAAACAATTGTCAGCGACAATGGGAAGCAGTTCGCAGACAACCCCTTCAAAAAATGGTGTCAGGATCTGCACATCCAACAGTCATTCGCCTCGGTGGCTCACCCGCAGGCGAATGGTCAAGTGGAACGCATAAATAGAAGCTTGGTTGAGGGGATAAAGAAGAGGTTGGGAAGAAGGAGAAGTGGTTGGGTAGATGAACTCCCCAATGTTTTATGGGCTCATCGAACCTTCACCAAAACCAGCACGGGAGAAACACCCTTCAGTCTCACATAAGGGACTGAAGCAGTCATACCGGTCGAAATCGGATCCCCCTCCTCTCGGATCCAAAGCATCGAAAATAACAATCAAGAACTCCACATGAATTTTGACCTGCAAGATGAAAGAAGGGAAGCCGCAGCTATCAAAGAAGCGCGGTGTAAACAAAAGTTGGAAAAATTCTACAACTCTAGAGTGAAAGAGATCCGGTTCAAACCCGGAGACTATGTATTCCGGTGCAACGAGGCTAGCGGTGTGGAAAAGGGAAAGATGGCCGCGTCTTGGGAAGGGCCATACATTGTCAAAACCGCATTGGAAAAGGTGCTTATACCCTCCAAACCCTAGAAGGGAAGGACGTACCTCGTACCTGGAAAGGTGTCCACTTGAAAAAATGCTATATGTAAGCATGACCAGCTAGTTTTCTAAATAATATTTCATCCTCATATTGTAATGTGGGATGTGCCATTCCCCACTATTCTTGTTACCATCCGGGATGTAACATTCCCCGACGAAATATTAATAAAAAAGCTGGTTTTTTACTTTGAAAAATTCTAAGGTGCTAATATGAGCCGAAGCTCAAAAATGAGCTCGACATAACAAATGCCACGTGGTGTGAATGACATCAAACAGGAGTAGCAAAAAGAAACGGACCAAAGTGGATAAGTTTTGGTCCGGATCTAAACTAACCTAAATCAAGCACCTTGTTAAATTTTAAACATAGTCATAAAACAAAAATTTATCTATAAAAAGGGAAAAGCCTGAAGCACCAGCACGCGGCATGGGTAACAGCCGCGTCTCGGTAAGGAAACCCCATAAACCATGGTTACCTAAAAATACCCAGTTTTGCAAATAAAATTACGACGTAGCAAGATACGTGGACGCACGGTTAACTAAGCTACGAGCCTCCTTCCTATGACTTAGTCATTTCAAAACCAAGGACGTCACCTAAGGCAAAACACATTACGAATAATCCTTAATAAGCACAAGAACCACAGCCTGAACCCATGACACGGTTCGGAGTTCGGCCTACATTCAAATAAAAGCTCGAACCCAACAGAAGGTCCGAGCCAGGTGATACTTGTCCAAATATTACAAAACAAGTCCGGACCACACAAAGGTCCGGAACGAATAAAATTGTTTAAAAACATAAAGTAAATGTTCAAGTAGAAGGAAGTTTAAGCCCCTCAAAGGCTTCAGGAAGGGACTTCGGAGGACCAGTTATTTGGTCAGCAAGCTTGGCAATCGGCGGGAACACCAGCGTGTCATAAGTCTTTACCGCGGCCATGAGTTGCGCGTCAACCTCGGGTTTAAACATGGGATACTTCTCCAACGGGATCCCTTTAGCAGCGGCTGCATAACCAGCCTTCAAACCTTCATTAAACCCGGCCGCATTCATAGCATTAACGACCCCGCTCACAGCTTGCTTCATGATCGGACCTTTGTGAACAAAGTCCGTTATTCGTTGAGCTCCCTCCGTCAGAAAAAACTCTTGAAGCCAAAAAGTTCGTCAATGTTGGCAACCAGCTCTGCTCTTTCTTTCTTCCAAGCCTCCTCATCCTCGGCCATTTTCTTCTCAGCCACAGCATACACCTGCCGAGCCACCTTCTCCCCCTTCAGAGCATCATCACGTTCTGGGCCAAAAAGAGTTCAGTAATTAAAAAGATAAAGGAAAAGGAGACATACTCACAGATGCACGTACCAGCTGTCAAGGCGTCTGTCCCTTTCCGCAGAGACTCCATAGTGGTTTCCATTTGTTTGATCACATCCTGGAGCTCCTTGGTGGATGCGGCATGAGCGGCTTCGGAAGAATTAAACTTTCTCTTCAAATTTTCCAACTCCTTTAAAGCTTTATCTCGAGCTTCAGCTGCGGAGGCCAAGGCCTTTTGGGAAGAAGAGGCTTGTTGCTGGGCACTCTTCAAATTATCTTGAAGTTGCTTCAACGCCCCAGAACTACCGCCTGCTGTCGCCTTCTTCCGCAGCCTATCCCTATCCACTTCCGCATCCATCCATCGCCTGTAAGCCTCGGCCACCAAAAAGTTGGATTGGGCTTGATTCACCAATAAAGCTTCACATAAGGTCGGGGACTCCATGCCGTGATAATACTCGCGGTCGGCCACAGTGTCCAGATTGAAAAGCATCATTCGAGCCGAAAGAGCATCCACCACCTATCTCCATTCTTTAAATCCCACTCCGGGGAAAACTTCTCATCAGCAGCCGAAGCACCCGCCCCAGCATCACCACCTACCATCGCTGCAAAACCACATGAGGCAAACACCTCAGTCTCAAACCAACTTGGGGGGAAAGCAACATCATTATCCCCCATGCCAGATTGAGAAAGAAGTGGGGACTGACGAAACTCACCAAACTGAACTCCCTTCCCGGGAGCCTTCTCAACCACCGGACTCTCGAGTCCCACGAAACCCTCATCCTCCTCTTCATCAATCACGAACTTCTCTCCAACTTGATTATCCTGAGGATGATCTACCATTAGTACCGGGGCTGAGTCACGGGAGGATTGGCCTCCGTACAAGTGATTTTCAAGGTTATGTAAATGGTTAGAAAATACCTCATCAGGATGGTCTAAAAATCTTAACTTCTTTGGAGCTTTCGAACTAGCCCTGGTACCCTTTGTTCCAGCACGTTTCCTTTTCCCAGAATCTTTTGAAACAGAAGTGTCAGTTAGAGATCTATTCTCAACATTTCCCGAAGCACCAGGGGAAATAGACTTGGTAGCACTGGAGGGATTGGCAGCAGCATCCGCGGCAGGAATAGAAGCAGCATCCTTCTGAGAAGAGGTTGTTGAGGTAGGATGAGGGATAGAAGAAGTATCTCTCTGAGCAACGTTGGTATTTAAACCCTCCTCTTCCACAATCTCGGTAACGACCCCCGCAGTTACACCTTCTCCCCCGGCCCCGCTTGCACCAACTGCAGCATTCTGGGTAGGACGGATAGGCTGCTGGGCTCGGTTGATTTGATCCAGGATGGGCTCACTTTGTTCCAGGTCAACGTGAGAATATGACAACGCCGAATCATTAAAAGTAGTAAGCTTCAAACTATCAAGCAACGACATTTCTGGACAAAAAAGGAACACAAAAGTTAGAAAATAAAGGTTAAAAAACTTTAAGGGAAAGCAGTAAAATGTAAGCTCCCCACTCACCGGTCATGCAAATCCCAGTTACCACTGATACAGCCTAAAACAAGCACGCGCTCCGGATACTTCTGTATATTGGTTTTATTTTCGGCAAGACCCACGTACAAGGCACGGTTATACCTAAACCTCTTGGGCAAATCCCATTCAGAGGACTCGTACCGCGTGCACCACGTCATGTCCGTAGGTAAGCAGCGGTCATCGAGCCAAAAGAACTGATTCTTCCAGTTCTTCAAACTAGTGGTTTGGTAGTCATGGCAACTCTCCAGGGATCTCCGCTTCTCAAAACTAAACCAACTTCCCTGCTTGGTTAACTTATAAAAACATCGGAACACATTCAGGTCCGCGCCTTTCTCCAAAGCTCGGCAAGACAGCTCGAAGTGGTTAATATGGCTGAGGCCAAATGGGTTCACTTGCGAGATACGCACTCCGTGAAACCGCAGAACCCGCATCAAAAACTTGGTAAACGGGACGCGGTAGTTAGCAAAGTCGCAGACCCGGGTATAAAACCCAAACTTTCCTTCGCGAAAGGGATAAATGGGCTCATTTGGTTCAGGCAAAACAGGGTTCAGATCACGAGGTATCCTATATTTGTCTAAAAATCGGACTAACCTATCCGAAGATAACTTCGAAAAGGTAGTACCCATATCATCCGTCACCATCTCTAAGAAGCGAATAATCAGATACGAGTTTAAGGAAAGAAGGAACGCACCTTAAACGGTTGCAGAGAATCGTCTTGCAGGTAAACGGGCGGAAACAACAGGGAAGCTCCGGCTTGAAAGAAAGAGTAAAAAGAAGAGAGGGGTAAAGTAAAACAGTAGAAAAATAAAAAGAAAAAAAGAGGATTATATATAGGGGAAGGATGAGACCGTTGAGATGGCCAAGTGGGGGACAGCTGGGCAGAATGAGCGGTCCAGATTGTCTCAACAACCCAACTGCCATCACGTCAACAGACCCATCACATGGCTATAAACACATCCACGTGTCCCTCAATATCTCGACAGCTGGCAGGGACACGCGTCGACAATCCTCACAATCTCCACAAACACCGTAGCACAACCCAGAAGCCACGAGATACTTAAGTCCAACAAGTTACAAGTAACTCGAGGACTTGGGAAGACATGAAGAGGTATAAGCAATTATACCGCGGCTCCCTCACCTGTGCTACGATCTTACTTAAGTCCAACAAGTTACAAGTAACTTGAGGACTTGGGAAGACATGAAGAGGTATAAGCAATTATACCGCGGCTCCCTCACCTGTGCTACGATCTTACCTAAGTCCAACAAGTTACAAGTAACTTGAGGACTTAGGAAGACATGAAGAGGTATAAGCAATTATACCGCGGCTCCCTCATAAGCACGGACCAAGGATGTCAGGACGTGGCATGGTGCTTTCATCAAAGGAAGTACAACCCACTCTCTAAGGTCAAAAGATTCCGAACGATAGTACAAAGGGGGTCCGAAGTAAAGTACAACTTTGTTGACCACTATAAATACCCCCTCCAAAGTACAATTGACACACGAATGCATACACTCCGAATCTTACTTTCTCTCTCTACTTTCTCTCACTAAACAAATACTTATCCTCACGCCAGAGGGTGGTTACAGAGAGGCCCTCCCTCCTCCTCTGTAGCGAGCCTAACGGTCTTTTGCCTTGTGCAGGTCTAAGCTTAGGTTCGGAGCATTCTAGATCCATCCTACTCGTCCCTGTTTTAACCCTTATTGCAGGTTCATCCACCTTTTAGATCTTCAGCATATGAGTAAATCATGACAGAACCTGTCACAATTTTAGTCAAATGCAATTGCGAGTAACTTTTGATTGCAGCTAAAACCATGTATTCCTCACTATTATTCCTACTCTAATACATAGATAACAAATTTATCCTATTTCCTTGGATACATAATCACCAGGTTGAGAGATGCTTTCGCAATTGTCGAGTGCCATGAGGCCAAAACGAAAATTTAAGCAGGTGGAGACAAACCCTAGATGAAAATCAACTGTAAATCGCATTTCCAAATCTATCTGGCATGCATGCCCTACACCCTAAACTTGAATAAAATCATTGAAATACGAAACTCACACAATGTTGTATGGATTGTGAGTTTGGCCAACTAAAACTCATGTATTTTTAAGAGATGGTCCTATTTATTTAGATTTTTAGATAGTTAGAAACTCTAGTTAATAATGAAGCAGACAAAAACAACATATACCTACCTGCAGTCAGTGGCGGATCCAGGAATTTTTTTCACTGGGTTCCCTTTTTAGATGCTCTAATTTCATATGACCGAACATAAAAAAATCGGGTCGGTACATGGGTTCGGGTCGGTTTGACGGTTCGGGTCGTTTTAGGGGTTCGGGTCGGTTTAGGTTTCAATAGGTCAAAATTTAACATCCCCAAAATACCTAATACGATAACTAATACAATAATTCTACGCTATTCGTTATAAAGGGCGCTATGCTAACTATTAACAACAACTATGTTTAAGAGTGAAGATCTTCAAAAACTGAACCCATTGTGTGTGTTTGTTAAATACAACATACCTAAACAAATCATCATTTTGCATTATAAGTGTTGAAAACACACAAAGCTAACAAATCATCATTTTGCGTTACAACTTTGTAAGTGCAGATAACATGTTAAAAAGATAATAATAATAATAATAATAATAATAAATATTTACTGTTGTAGACTACATTGAGCAAGCGATATAAACCTATTTTAACAAAAAAAAAAATTAAAAAAAGTAGGTCAAAAGCAGCCTCTGGGAGTCGAACTAGCAAACTTGAGGTTGAAACAAGCACTAACATCCACTGGACCAGCACACAAAGTTCTATTATGGGTTCCTTTCTTAAAATATTTATGGGTTCCTTAGGTATTTTTTATATATATTAACACTAAAATTTCGAAACCGACTGGGTTCCCGGGAACCCATTGCCAAACACGTAAATCCGCCCCTACCTGCAGTAATCACCAATGTAACATATACCAGCCGCAGTAGTCACCAATAAAAGGTCGAAGCCCCACCTATGAAAAGCAATGAACAAACAGATACCACAAAATGGCTTGAGAACTAAATTAAAGTTATGCTAATGTCCGTTGTTCTATCCATCATAGTGACCCCTAAAAAACTATTCAAACGTTTTATAGCAGCCAAGGGGTCCGAAAAAAGTTTCCATCACCACAAACAGTAGAGTTCTTCTGTCAAAATTAACAAACATTGACATAAAACCCCTAATTATTTTAATCAACCTAAATTATGAGTTAAGTTTGGTATCACAGACGTTCGCAAAAACTATTTATGCCACATTCAAAACCTTAGGTTTCACGCCGCCTATAAGATTGAGATTCAACATACCTTCTCATTGATTTGATTTACAATATATAATACAAGGTTTATCTCCTATTTTTAGGGAGAGATATACATCATAAATGAGATTATCTATTTACTATAATTACAATAAACTATTACACCCCCGCAGTTGAAGCGTCGGTAGGGCCAATGCTAAGACTGGCACGAAAATCGTCAAATAATATGCGAGGAAGACCCTTTGTGAAAATATCTGCGATTTGATGACGAGACGAGATGTGTAAGACGCGAATGTGGCCGCGTTGAACCTACTCACGCACAAAGTGAATGTCGAGCTCAATGTGTTTAGTGCGTTGATGTTGCACTGGATTGCTAGAGAGGTAGACCGCACTGACATTATCACAGTAGACCAAGGTTGCACGAGTGAGAGGGTGATGAAGTTCAAGGAGAAGATTGCGTAACCAACAAATATCGGCAACCACATTCGCAACACCCCGGTATTCTGCCTCGGCACTAGATCTGGAAACAGTAGACTGCCGCTTCGAGGACTAGGAAATAAGCTTCTCACCTAAGTAGACACTATAACCAGACGTAGACCTTTGAGTATCCGGGCAACCAGCCCAATCGGCATCTGTGTAAGCAACGAGAGAAAAATTAGCAACCGGACCAAGACGAAGACCAAAGTCAGCGGTGCCCTGAAGGTAACGAATGATACGCTTTAATGCGTTCCAGTGATCAAGCCGGGGGGCGTGCATATGCATACATATCTACTGAACAGCATAAGAGATGTCTGGTCTGGTGAAGGTGAGATACTGAAGTGCTCCTGCAAGACTATGAAAAGTGGTTGGGTCATCATGAAGAGGACCTAAGTCTGCAGATAACTTGGACTGTGTATCAACCGGCGTAGCAACCAGTTTACAGGAGTCCATGGCAGCCCGATGAATAATGTCTTTAACATATGCCTGCTGAGATAAAAACATAGAATTGCCGTCCCTGGTTACCTGTATACCCAAAAAATAAGAAAGTGGTCCCAAATCCTTCATAGCAAATTCACCTGACAGAGTGTGCAACAACCGTTTACGAAGAGCATCGGTGGACATTGTGAGAATAATGTCGTCCACATAGATAAGAAGGTAAGCTATGTCGAAACCATTATGATAAATATAAAGGGAGTTGTCGGACTTGCTTTGGCGAAACCCATGCAAAATGACAAAGTCGATGAATCGCTGGTACCAGGCCCGAGGGGCCTACTTGAGACCGTATAGAGACTTTCGAAGGCGACATACATAATCTGGAAAATCTCTGTGGCGAAAACCCATGGGTTGATACATATAAACTGTTTCCTCCAAGTTGCCATGTAAGAACGCATTAGTAACATCCAACTGGTGTATAGGCCAAGACTTGGATAAGTGGATGGCTTAACCACGGGACTAAAAGTTTCGCCACAGTCAATACCTGTCTGTTGTTTATGACCATCACAAACCAAACGAGCTTTGTAGCCTTCCAAGCTTCCATCAGACCTAAATTTATGTTTAAACAACCACAAGCTATGAATAATATTCATGTCAGGAGTCCTAGGTACAAGCTCCCAGGTCTTATTTTTAATAAGGGCACTAAACTCATTGGACATGGCACTATACCACTCTGGAGTGGACAAGGCAACCTGTGGGGTTTTCAGAAGTGGAACAATGGAGGAGGTGTGGAGGTTGAAGAGTTGTTTGGGTTTGACAATACCGCTCATGGAGCGAGTATGAATGGTCCGGGTGGTGGGAGGAGGGGGTGGTGGAGGCGGTGTGGGGACGGTGACTGTAGGGGTGGGCTTAGATTGAGTGGTGGTCGAGGTCTGGGTAGTGGGTTGGGTGGGTGATGGAGGCGAAACAGGGTTCGGAGATGGGGAGTGGATGTGGGCTGAAGTAGCGGGTGGAGGGCTATGGGCCTGGTGAGATGTTGGCTGATGTGGGCCAACAGGGCATGAGGGAGTTTACGTTGGGCCAGATAAGTGGGCCGAGGGAGATGGAGAGGAGTGGGCAGGTGAAGTTGGACTGGGAGAGATGAGATTGGTTTGTGGGCCGAGAGGTAAAGGGGAGGAGTCTCGCACAGTGGGCGTAGAGTTATTTGGTGGGTGGTGTTGATGAGAGTTGTGAAGATAATCCCAAACGAGAGGGTTGATCGCCGGGCTAAGGAAATCATACGAGGGGGGTTTTGTAGGAGATTGAATTGTGTATGGGAATATGGTTTCTTCAAAGTGCACATGTCTCGAGATAATTAATTGATGAGAGGTGAGATCAAGGCACTTATAACCACGGTGGTTGGAGGGATAACCAAGGAAAACGCATGGGCGAGATCGATAGTTAAGCTTATGGATTGTAGGGGAAGGGGTGAGGGGGTAACAAAGGCACCCGAAAACATGGAGGTGTTCATATTCCAGGGTGCAATGGTAAAGGAGGGAGGTAGGAGACTTAAAATTATGAGTTTTGTTAGGTAGGATGTTGAGGAGGTATGTGGCGGTTTCAAGTGCATGATGCCACATGTTAGGTGGAAGAGGGGCTTGGGCAAGGAGGGTGTGGACCATGTTGTTGATTGTGCGGATTTGGCGTTCCGCTTTACCGTTTTGTTGTAAGGTATAAGGGCAAGAAAAACGGAATTGCATGCCATTATGATTACAAAAACTGTAGAATTGTTGATTAGCATATTCTTTGCCATTGTCACATTGAAACTGTTTGATTTTACGACCAAATTGGGTGTGAATTAAATTGTGGAGTGTAGCAAAGGTGTGAAAGACTTGAGATTTGGTGGCTAATGGAAAGGTCCATAGAAAATTGGTAAAATCATCCAAAAATAATATATAATATTTGTGACCACCTGTACTAAGCACGGGCGAAGTCCATAAATCACTGTGAACAATGTCAAAAGCCAAACGAGTAAAATTAACAGAATCATAAAATGGCAATTTAACACTTTTGCCAAAAATGCAAGATTGACAAAGTGTTTTATTAAATTTTCCAAAATTAATAAAAGAAGACAGTTTCATAGACTGTAACAAATTATTGCCAGGATGACCCGATCTTTGATGCCAGCAATCCTGAGAAACAGCAACAAAAGTAGATAGCTGGGAAGATGGTAGGGGAAGCGGTTCAGTCAGGGGATACAGATCGCCAGTACTATTGCATCGTAGGATAGGAGCCCGTGTTTTGAGATCCTTCACAAGAAAACCAAATGGGTCAAATTCCACAGAAACTAAGTTATCAGTGGTAAGGCGACGGACAGAAATAAGGTTTTTAATTATGTTGGGGGCAAACAGGACATTGTTAAGTTTAAGTGGTGGGTAGGGTGAGGGTAGGACCTGGTTGCCTTGAGCCAAAACAGGGATAGTCATGCCATTACCAACTACAATATTTTTATTAGTACACTTATTAAAATTAGACGGAGAGTATATACCTTGCTCATTACCCGAGTGGGAAGATGCTCCAGTGTCCATCAAGCCATGGTCCGATTGATTGAGAGCCAGTGAATACAGTGCTTGCTCAATGTCAGTGGGTGAGTAGCTTGTGTGATGAGCCTGGTCAGGACGAGGGCCAAGGATGCCTTGAGAGTTTTGGGTATTGGGTTTGGTGGGGTATGGGCAGGGTGGTTGGGCCGAGGTGTTTGTGTTGAGCAAACTGGCCCACTGAGAAGCAATCCAGTTGCTCGGGAAGACGATGTAAGGGTGTGAAGGGTTTGAGGGAGAGGTAGGATAGCGGTTGGTATTGCCACGGCCATATGATGTACGGCCGCGGCCGCGACCACGCCTGCCACGGGTGCGTCCACGACCACGGTCGGTATGGGAAAACTATGTGGGATTTTGAGGGGTGGTGGGGCGGAGTTAGTGGTGATGGCAGCAAGGGCAGTGGCAGCAGTCTATGAACCACAGGTAACCTGTCTCTTTTTCTTTTGTTCTTCATTGTTGAGACGGGATCGAACTTCATTGAAGTCCGGTAGTGGTTCACGGTTTTGAAGCACGGTAGATATACTGTCATATTGCTCGGTTAGGCCTGTTAAGATTTTAATGACGAGCATACGGTTATCAATAGGAGAGCCTACGCTCTCAAGTTGTTCGGCTAGGTGTTTAGCATGTTGGCAATATTCAGCCATGCTGGAAAAAATTTCAAGGCATAAACTAGCAAATTCCTGACCAAGAAAAATGGCTCTAGTAGTTTTATTATCATTAAACTCACCTTCAATAGAAATCAAACCATCATAAGCAGACTGACCAGGCTGAAGGATAATATGTAGAAGGGGCTGAGAGATGGTCGAATAAATCCACTTGAGCACGATGGCATCCAGGCGGCTCCATAGTGTTTCGGCAGCAACAGCAGCAGCCTCGGCCTTGGTTGCTGCCGTGGGATCAGAAGAGGTTGGCAGCACTGAAACAGGGATCTTGGGAGAGAGATGTTCCAGCACTTCAAATGCTTGACAGTGAACCCTAAAGAGGGTCTTCCATGTTGTATAGTGTGGTGAATCTTTTTCAAGAATAAGAGGAACATGAGTTTTAATGTTAGTTACAGTGAAGGCAGGATGTAATTTTGAATCCATGAAAGTAAAGGTCTTGAGAAATAGAACAGAGAGATGTAAAAGGTGGGTATATGAGAAACAGAGTTGAAGAATCGGATAAGACAAATAAAGTGAAAAAGGTGGAGTAGGCCAATGAAAAAAAAAAAAAGAAAGAAAGAAAGAAACACTATGAAATAGTAGAAGAAAATAAAGGGAAAAGGTGGGGTAGGTTGATTAAGGCAAAAGAAAGATGATGACAGAAGGAGCCGGCAGATTGAACTGCAGTGGCGCAGAGGTGAGGTTAGGGATTAGAACCTAGGTATGATACCATATAAGATTGAGATTCAACATGTCTTCTCATTGATTTAATTTACAATATATAATACAAGGTTTATCTCCTATTTTTAGGGAGAGATATACATCATAAATGAGATTATCTATTTACTATAATTACAATATACTATTACCGCCTAATCCCCCTTGATGGATTGGATCCTAGAGCATTCACATCCAATTCATCAAACACTTCTCTAGCTTTAAGGTTTTCAAAAATATACTAAAAACTCACTACATTCTATTATGGGTGAAAATTCTTCTCAGTTTTCTAAATCTAAGCTAGGGATCCTGAATCTAGGATAGGTTCGATATCCTGAACCTAATCCTGATATTTTGATAATAAATTTCTAAGGTGCGTTATTTGATAAATATAGAGAATTAATATAAGACATGGAAATGAATAGGCTTCCAACAAAGATGGAGCTAGTTAAGAGAAACATTGTTATTCCGGATAGAAGTTGTTCGTGGTGTGATTATAATGATGAGACATTGATACATGTTCTTTCAGATTGTATCATTGCCACTAATGTCTGGGACCGTATTGGGAGATGGTGTGGTATAGAGCCGATTTATGCTTTCGATATAAAGGATTTGTTGGAGGTATACAAATCGGTTAAGGGGTGCAAGATGAAGAAAAGGATTGTGCACGGGTTGGTTATGGTTGCGATGTGGACGCTTTGGAAAGCTAGGAACGAGATGGTGTTCAATGGGAAACGTCCTAGTGTGGAGAATATAGTGGCTAGCGTGAAGTCCGTTTCGTTTGTTTGGGTTAAGAATAGGTCTAAATGTAATAGGATAGTTTGGAAAGAGTGGTGCCGATAAGTGGTTTGTGCCGACGGTCCTCGCTTTGAGGACCGGTTTGGCGTTTTGTTGAATGAAAGCATTTTTCCCAAAAAAAAAATGTAGAGACTAGGACTTCTTGTTGGAAAGATGAATGTTGGAACGTGGTTGAAGTTATGTATCCCAGGTATTCCAGGATCTATTGTTGCACTTGGGATCAATTAAACAACGGGGCTAATTTGATCGTTTAGGTAGTCACTGTTTACACAATAGTGTATTACACTGTGATTACAATTGATACTTTTCATTTTCTTGATCATTTACTTTTGTACAATCACACGCAATCATCGTAACACTTAGCATGATCGATGATCGAAATACTTCCCAAGTTGTATTCTTTTACATTTGATACAAGAAACAAAGGCAATGTGACATTCGTCACCTCTTGAGATTTTATGTCGGCGATCCTATAAAATCAAGGGCTTCGTATCATCTTCAAAATTTAATAAGAGATGAAATATAAAAAGTATGATTCATACTTAAATTTTAATTATACGTTGAAAAAATAGTAATAAGATGTGAATACTCAAGTATAGTATTTTTCTTAGATTTGTTTATATTTTTCTTGAGCTTTTTTAATAAATGGTCAATTTGCTTTTAAAAATATTCTACATTCTAACAAATAAATAAAAAAAAATGTAAAATTATTATAAAAGTTTATATTAATTCAATTGTGTAACCTTATGTTAGTGAGCCATAACATGACCTTCCATCAAGATTCAGTCCCATTTGTAATTGTGGACATTAGGGGTATAAATGACACGTAGCAGCTCGAGAGCTACTCGGGATCGGCTCGGTAAAAAGCCTGAACGAGCCAAGCCTTAACGAGCCCGAGCTCGAGCTTGAGCCTGAAATATGGCTCGTTTAGTTATCGAGCCCGAGCTCGAGCCCTAGATAAAAAGCCCAATTGGGCTCGCGAGCCTAAACGAGCCCAAACATAATTACAAGTTATTTATCTCTTATAATTTATAGCTCACATCTCCAAAGCCCAAGTCCTTATTTCATAGGCCCATTTAATAACAATCGCGAGCCGAGCTTTTGCGATCTCGAGCCGAGCTTTGAGCTCGTTTGAGACTGTTCTCAAATCACCTCGAGCCGAGCCGAGCCGAGCTCGAGCTTTTGATTTTGCTAGCGAGCCGAGCTCAAACTCAAGATTGTAGGCTCGAACCGAGCCGAGCTCGAACTCGAGCTTCATAAAACCATAACGAGCCGAGCTCGAGCCCAATCAGGCTCGGGCTCGACTCGACTCGTTTACACCCCTAGTGGCCATCCACATCTCCCTACAAAACATAGAACTCCAAAATATGCAAAAAGAATCAATTTCAAGCATCCAAAAACTAATCAACAAACATTAAGCCCCTCTTTGTGTACTGTAAACAAGAAAATGGCAAATTCAGAGTTTTCTCAACCTCCAGTGATTTCGATATAAGAGCATTTAGAACGGTATCGCGCGTGCCATTCCTAAAACCCCTAGACACCACGAGAGACGCGTTACAAACCCAAGGCGCGTGAACCGTAAATGCTAAACCCGAAATACTTGCAAAATCATCTAATAACACTTTCTTGTATGCCTTGCATACTTGAGATACATACTTGCCCATTGGAAGTAATGATTCACCCACAATATCAATATCCGAATGAAGATTCACCACAACGGTTCCATGTTCTGGATGAACCCGTTCCCCCAAGGCTTTGAGGAAAATAGAATCCGGGTCCCACAACTTGCGTGGAAAAACATCGTCACCATCATATGCATCTACGAAAACCATGTCGTAAATGTTGGTAGTTTCTGTGATGAACTGCTCAGCATCTGATTCGTGTAGGAATAGCCTCTCGTGGATGCCGTTCCATAAAACTTCATCTATAAGATTTGGTTTCGAGTGTGAACGCTCACCATGTTTTTTCATGATAGAGTAAGGCGGAAAACCCATTGCTTGGGTTGAAGCAGAAATAACTACCGGGTCAATTTCTACTATGTCGATTATGGCACCTGACAAAAAAAAGTTCATTATCAGATGAAAATGCCAAATAAACTTGACAAAGTAAACTGTATAACTATGAGAATCGATAGCATCATTTTTACCTAAACCATAACAATCGGAGGTAGCAAATTGGGCGGGTTGGATAGGGGGTCAAGCAGGTCTTTGGTATGCATCAAAACTGGTCGTTTCGGATTGACCCCAAACACTTTTTGTCAAAAAAAATTTAAACTTTTTATAAACGATTAGTGTGTCATATATGATTGATATAATATTATTAATTCAGACATAATCTAACTTCTTGGATGAAACGATATAGGAGAGTTTCAAACCGGTTGACCTGGTAGAGATAAACTATAGCCTGAGCGTACCATTCATCTATCTATCTATATATATAAAAGAATTGAAGTTTGCTGACGTGGCATGTAATGGTGGTATCAACCCTCTCTTGATTGTGCCACGTGGCATAATGAGGTGCAAGAATTTGTTTTTTTTTTTATTTTTTGTTTTATTATATTAAATCTTATTTTTTTTAAACCTTAATATTTCTTCTCTCCATTCCTTATCTCTTTCATATTTCTCTCTTCCATCTTTACATTTATTTATTTCTCTAAACATAATTGAAAATTGATTTAGATTTATTTATTTATTTACGGATATCCATAAATATCCATAATTTAAAATCGTTTTTAATAAAATAATCGACAATCACTTGCAGCCATATTCATATATTCTATAATCTGATTATTCTATTATTCCTTAATAATCTGACATAATAAGAAAAGGAATAATATTCTATAATTATGAATATTATTCTCGTCATTTTCATAATTTTTTATAATATGATAGTATAAATTATTTCTTCATAATTAAAAATAGTATATTACCCTGACATTATTTATACCGATAGTATAAATAATGTCTTTATAATTTTTTGAGCCCTAATATCCATTATCTACATACGATCTCAATCGCCCGCCTCTCTGTTCCTTCCATTACAACAGGGTATCATCCTCACTTTTTCCTTTCCTTTTATTTGATTAATAATGTTGTTTTTCTTTTGCTTTCTTTATTGTTCTTTATTACGTGCCTGTATGAATTAACATCAATCTAAATTGTAAACATATTTGATGTTGATTAATAGTGTTGTGTTTCTTTTGCTTTTTCTGCAAGTTGTCACTATAAGCAATTTTGTCCGATGTTTATTCCTATGTATAATTTTATTCTTTATTTAGGTTAGGTATTGAATAATAATATTAGAGTTATTTATTTTTTTAGCCTTTATGACATATATTAATATTAGAGTTATACATTGTTTTATGTTATATATTGAATATTGATATTAGAGTTATGCATTTTTTAGCATTTATGATAGGTGTTAATATTAGAGTTATACATTATTTTAGGTTATGTATCAATATTAGTATTGTGAGACTTGGTACATAGACGTGATAAGTTTTTAATGGTTACAACTTCCAACTTAAGTGATTGTTTAGTTTATTAGGTTAGGAATTATAGGAGTCATTAGAATGTGAGAGATTAGAGAGACGTGATGAGTTTTTGACTCTAATGAGAGACTAGAGAGATGTGATGAGTTTTTGAATAGTTGCAGCTTACATAAGTGATTCTTTAGATGATTACTGATTAGGTTTTAGGTTAGGGAATATGAGTTATTACTGATTAGAATACTATGGACGTGCAATGATTGAGAGATTTTGTGATTAGTTAACTTGAGCCATTTGCAATAGGTTATCACGTCAAATTATATTTTTCAACCCCGGGACCCTCCCGGGGTAATCAGCTAGTAACTCATATAAGTAAATAGGTTAAAATGGGCACCCATAATAAAATACAGTGGTATCATACATTCATACTCAAGCATGGTACTGCTATCTTCATAGATTAAGTACGATTTATGGCAAATTTGTAAATTGTCAAAGCAACTCTGAAAGCAAGGTATATATTACTAGTATTCCGGAAAAAACTACGAGGTCAGGTACTCAGGTTCTAGAGTTCTACTATGACACCCGACACAAATTCGTATCAGATTATAGCTGAAACTGCAAGTTAAATTTGATAAACTAAACCCATGAAAGTTGGCTACATCATTTCTACAAACACCATAACTATAGGAGATGGCAGATTGGGCAGGATAGATAATGGGTCAATCAAGTTTTTGGTAATCATCAAAACGGGTCGCTTCAGATCGACCCCAAACACTTTTGATATTATTTCAAGAATAAGCTGGCTTTTGGTATTAAAGGATACAGACAATTTTCAAGCTGTTAGACCAGTTTTCTTATAAGCTAACGTGTATAACTTGTTTGACCTTGTAGGAACTAGATATAAATTATAAGCTAAATAGGTTGAAATTGCCACCTCCAACGAAATATATCGGTGTCATACTCAAAGAAGAGACTTGCTATCTTCAAAGATTAAGTACATATTCATGGTAAATTATACTACTATCTCAGGAATAAATATAGTATTTAAATACCTCACCTGGAATTTTGCAAGCCAAAAATAATGGCAAGCTTCCACCGCCATGACCGATGCACAAAACTCTCAAACTAGTCTTCCCGTATACAGAACTTAGCATATCATAGTTACAAGAGAGGGAAGTCAGTCCAGCAGATACCATACTTTTAAGATCTGCAATAGATGCATACAATTAATAGCAATCATAAAAATAAAATGTGATGTCTCACAAAAAAAAAAAAAAAACATTTAGATTCTTGGTTTTATAAAGCGTGAGGTGCAAGTGTGCAACCAGACAGCAGGGTCCCTATAGATGAGGCGAGAGGCAAAGGCACATGCATCACGTATGCGAGGCGCAAGGCATTTATATATAGTATTTTTCTATATTTTCTAGGTATAATAAACCTCTATATACAATTTAACATATAAATAACTTCTATGTACAACTTAAAAACCTATATGTACAGCCTCCCGATACCTCATACGTGCACTTCATATATGCCTATGGCCTCACACCATTGAAAGCAATGCCTCTCTCGCCTGAGTGCGCCTCGTGGCACAGGAACGCTTTTCTAAACTACGGATAGAGTATATGGACATTACATGGAACAGCCAAGCAATGTGCCTGTTGCATTAAGAATATAGATCCAGGATCCGATTCATTATACGCGGCCATAACTTTAGCTGTGCTTTGGCGGGTATCATCATTAAATCGAAGTGCACGCCACTGATACCCGAGAATTCTGAAAGATGCGTTCTGTTCACCCCTTGGATGTAGCTCTGCATACCGTTGACAAAGCCAATTCTCAGTTTTGTACCACTGACTTTCATTCTGTATCAATTAGAACAACAAATATAATTGAGAAAATGAATTTAATATCATTATAACACTATATAATAATAGCTGGTTAAGATTTCAATTGTTGACACAACTTCAAATTCACAATAGAGTGCAATAGAAAGGAGAATCTTGGCTTCATAAAGCACGAGGCGCACCAAGGCAATAGAGTCCCTAGAGCCAAGACGAAGGCGCACGAATCACGTATGCGAGGTGCAACGTATTTGTATAACACTTTAATATATGCTGATAAGTTTCTATCATCATGTATGATGCACCCAAAACTTAGACATATTAAACACCTCGGTTTTAAAAGGCGGGCGGCACTCCGATGCGTTTGGGTCCCAAAAGCCGACGCACGAGGTGCACACATGACACATCATGTATGTGAGCCGTTCGTTATTAGAAAACACTAAAAGGTTATTGATAGTTAATATTTTAACAAGTTAACTTCTGAACACTAAAATATAAGATATTCTCACCATCTCTAGTCAGATTTTTTAATCATAATTGAAAAACTTAACCCATTGCATCAATAGTCTAATTTGTTCAAATACGGTTCAACTACACTAGGCGTGCCAAGAATCAGATACATCACATGCGCATCATGGAATCGCATCGCATCAACTACAGTCTACAACAATGTGTTTCCATTACCGCATCAAGAAGCACTGCCGATGCAATGCACGTGCCACATGCAAGTTTGACATGTACAACCGTTGTGTCAGAAACTATACTAAGGGATCCCATTTGTATAGGTATCATTCAAACCATATACCCAAACCAAAAAACCCCTAAATAATGGTGGTGGTACTCAAGGTTTAAAAAGGCTGAAACGGGCCTCGAGGCGTTGTCTGTTAGCCTCACGAGGCGTAAGCCTCGAGGCGGACCGAGGCGTAAGCCTCAAAACATTATTAAAAATAACAAAAAATATATATATATCATAAAAATACAATATAATATAAAACAAAACATCATGGATATTATAAAATCTAATTTAGTAATGAAACAAACATCATAAAATAGTTTTAATAGCATTTTAATCTTTAACTTAAGTTTGGAGATCAAATGTAAACTAGTGAACATTGAGGGGGTTAAATGTAAAAATACCAAAAGTTGATAAGGTAGAGGGGTAGGTGTGTTTTGGTTGGATTTTGAGGTGGGAACTCGTTCCAAGTACGATTTTTTACCCGACTTGAACCAATTGTCACTACCTAGACCCAATTTTGACTTAGGTGGTGAGGCTTAAGCCTCACCGCCTCGCCTCACAGCCTCACCGCCTCGGGAAGCCTCGGAAAGCCTCGGATAGGCCGAGGCTTAGGTTTCAATTGACCCCCATGAGGCTAAGCCTCTAAGGCGTTTTTTCATAGCCTCGAGGCGAGCCTCAGACAACCTTTTTAAACCATGGTGGTACTAATACTCATACCTATGTGCTAACTAGGGTATGTGGAGGAGACCCTCTGCCCCTGTTATCCATATTGGATACCGATCATCCCACCCCACAAGGGTTATGATCCCGGCAAAATACCTCAAAGTGCTGCCCACAAGATTCGAACTTGTCTCCTCTCATGCCCAACACTTATCATTGGTAGTGGGTACCACTAGGCTATAAGCCCATTAGTTCTATGTGCTAACTAGAGCCATAGTTACCCGCGCGTTACCACGGGACGGGGTTTAAACTTCGTACATACCGAAACCTAAAGGCTAACTTTACGAAACAAATGATTTGTTGTTAATATAACTCAATTTTCAATGGATTTTATAGCGTCACATTGACAAAACTATAAAAAACGAATACGACATCGGTACCGTTATTAAGATAGTAACGGTTTGGTTCTCCAATCTCCACTATAAACAAAAATATCACTATACTGGAACCAAAAGTACTAGTTCGGTAAGAGTACCCGGTACCAAATGCTCATCTTCTAAAACGAATAAAAAAAACAATGCTCATTCTTAAAAAAAAAAAAAATTAAAACCAGTGCACATTAGCAAAATATGGCCGTTGCACGTTAGCGGTTAGAGATGCCACGCTATTAAAGTGTGGCATCTTTAATAAAGATAAAATAATAACCCTAAGATATGCAAACTAAACAAAATCTGAATAGTGGCCTCAGTAACCTTGACAAACATAAAAATCAATATCATACCGTTTGAAACCCTAAATCTCAATAGTGGCCTGACTCCTATTTTAGTAAACAAGTCTGATCTAAGCAAGCAAGCAAGCAAGAATAAATATGCATTCAATGATTCATTACAAAACTTTATAACCCAGAAGCTATGTATAAGGGAAGGAGTGAGAGTATATATACATACGGGTCTAGAAGAATTGGAAGCAACGACAGAAACGACGCCGTTTCCTTTGTCGGAAACAGAACGGAAGACGGTGTTACAATTCGAATCGCCGTCGTCCCACCATTCAGATGAGTAAAACCAGTCGCCTTCGTCTTCTATTCGACGCGGATTCAAGGTGGTCAATCTCCTAAGATTTTTTATTGATGAGGCCTTCAGTCTGGTTTTATTTAAAATCATCATCATCGTTATCAGATTCATGAATAGTAGGGGATATGTTAAACCCTAAACCCTCGTAAATAAACAAAGGAGAGATTTCAGAAATTGCATTCGTGGTTCTAAAAGCTCGAACGAGCCGAGTCTTAACGAGCCCGAGCCTGAGCCTGAAATATGACTCGTTTAGTTATCGAGCCCTAGATACAAAGCTCGATTGGGCTCGCGAGCCTTAACGAGCTAGAGCCCGAACCCGAGCCCGAGCCTAAGTTACAGCCGAGCCTAAGTTATAGCCTTAACGATTGGGCTCGCGAGCCTAAGTTATAGCCGAGCTTTTGCGAGCTCGAGCCGAGCTTTTGAGCTCGTTTGAGATTCTCAAATCACCTCGAGCCGAGCCGAGCTCGAGCTTTGGATTTTGCTAGCGAGCCGAGCTCGAGCTCAAGATTGTAGGCTCGAACCGAGCCGAGCTCGAGCTCGAGCTTCACAAAACCTTAACGAGCCCGAGCCGAGCCCAGTCAGGCTCGGGCTCGGCTCGGCTCGTTTACACCCCTAAGCACAACGACCAACCATGCGATTCTCCCTAAATAAAAGGTATTGGTATTTATATCCGGATAATGTGACGTTCGGCAAAATTATAGTGAATCCGTACGCAATTAATATATGTAATTAACTGTTCTAAGCAAGAATTCATATCAATTAAGTATACTAGAGTATTCGGAAAATAGTGGAGTCCAATAGATGGCATAAGAATGCCTTAGTTTAATTAGAAATGCGATGGAATCGCATAAGAATAAACTAGTCCGAAACGGACGTTGGTGATTACCCGACGATAATTAAATAACCGAAAACGATCCCGAGTGCCCGGGATATAAAATAAAGGATCTTTTTATGAAATATAAAGTGTTTTGGAACTCCAAAACTATAAATGAAAACTCCAAATTAAAATCTCCCGATAGCAAATAAAGTTCACGTATCGCACCCGATGCGCGTAAAATATATAATTTCACCTGGTAAGAGCCTAAATAACTTACCAATATTTAAACTAGGCTATGTTTAAGGGTAATTAGAAGTTAATTATATTTCCGAAATAGCTCGTAATAAGAACGCGCAAAAACCCGAAAAACCCTAACCGAACCGATTCGAAACTAACTAAATACTTGCAAAATATTTTTGGAACATAAGGTGGGACCCACAAGGCCTTTTTGGCCAGCCATGGGAGCCTCCATAGCCACCCTAATGTTGGCTAAAGTACGGCACATTATGAGTGTGTTATGCATGCTTAAGATATTTTATTTTTATAATCATAAAATGCACCTTATAAGCCAATGAACTCTCATCATTTTCATCACATAACCAACTCCAAATCACCTTAAAAATTCTGTTGTTGCTGCCGAGACCATTAATCCCCACCACCACCTTGATTTTCAAGCTTATAACACATAATAAACACTTCATTCCTACCTTAAATCAAGTGTGTACAAGTGCTTAGAGCATAACCCTTGGAAGACACACTAAAACCGCTTCATAATCAAGTGTTTTTGTGACTTCCCTAGCCTTGTGCTAGTAGTAAGTTTCTTAAAAATTATCTTGTTCAAGTTTTATTTATTTATATGCTAAACTTGCAAGTTGTTTTTAGGGTGCTTTTAACCAAAGTTTTATTGTATGTTCTAGTATTTTTTTTTTTTTTTTTAGAAGTTGTGTTTGGATGAAAAACATAAAGTAACATCTAATACACCTAAAAATGGTTTTGATCATCATATTATGACTCATGGAACCACTTGAACATGAAATATTTGTAACAAAATGTAATGAAGCTAAAATCACAAAAATAAAGTTGTAGACTTTAAAAAATACAAGTATGAACAAATGGACTCCAAGACTTAAATAAAACATGTTAGTAGATTTAAAATGACCATACAAGACTAATAAAAGTGTTAGATAGTGAAAAGAACACTTATTGTAAATTTTGACATGTTCAAGTTTACTAGTCGTCGTAGAAATTGTCATTTTTATAAGTCTTGGGAATGATATGTGACTTTTGTAAAGTTAGAGGTTTGGAAAGTAACCTTGGAAAGTCCATGGGTGTAAAATGTGATTTTGGAAACTTTATGTTGAAAAATGTAATTTTTGGAAAGTTAAGGTTAATAATGAAAAGTTAGAATCCAAAAGGGGTGTTTTTGTAAAGTAAAGAAACTTATACAAAATATTTTATTTTGTAAAGATGATATTTTTATAAAAACATAAAGTTGCTACAAGTGTTAAAAATATAAACACTAATGTTATTGTAAGAAAAATGGTAACTTAAATGACTTCGGATGTTTTATATAAAAATATGTACTTTTACATTTATGGAGATGTACAAGTGTTGTAAGAATTTTTAGGAATAACATGTCCAAGTTGATATATTTTCAAAATATATATAAATTAAGAAAGCGAGAAAGCGGGCAAAAGTTAATGTGATGAACTATCGGACAAAGCATAAATCGAACAAAAGCGTAAATCGGACGGATAAGTATACGAGTATAACTTCCTACAAGATACGAGTATACGTTATTGCGGCGATTACAATTTAACTATTCTAAGTAAGAAAATATGTATGTATTTTGTAAACAAAATACATGTAAAGATTATTAAGGGTGAAAATTATGCGTAAACACTTTCCTAAGTGTTGGAAGTAAAATGCGAGAAATTGTAAGAAAAAAAATAAGTTAAGTATATTATTATAAGTATATGTATACTTATGGGAAACAAAAATACATAACACGAAATGGATTCCGTTCGACAAGATCTTTGTATATTTATTTTTATGGGGAAATAAATATATAATAAAAGTGAGTCGAGTCGGAGGATGAAACGGAATATTAATATAAGTTAGTAAATGTATAAATACATTTAAAGATCATGACGTGTATGGAAACGGGCAATGATCTGGGCTCACGGTGACGAAACCAACTAACTTGGTAATTAATATCAACAGTTATAATATAACTAAGTGAAACTTGTAACGGGATAAATCATCACCAACGGACCTAATTAAACCGTAAGTATAAACGTGGTGTCGGGAGTTGGGGAAATACAACTTGCCAGTAAGACACGCACTTTGAGACCGATGCCTTATTAAGTTAGGACACATGTAGGTGGTCTCGCATTGGACTTGGCGAAGACTAATTTCTGATTTCGTGACAAGCTTGAGGTGAGTTTTCACGACCCCTTTTCTGTTTTAATGTTTTTAAACTCGGGGGAAAGATATGTAAGTAAGAAAGTATTAAATGTGCGGTAACATGTGAAAGTATGAAATGGTACATAAGATGGGCACATGGGTAATGGTAAAGTCACATGGGACGTGAAGTCTCCGCAGTTAACTGTAACCATTTATACAAAGGGATGTAGACGTAGAATATGAGAATAGTACTGTTGGTTCTTGACGAGACCCACTTCGGTTGATTAGCGATCAACACGGAAGGACCACAGGGTGCGACGATATTCTAAATTAGCTGTTACCATGTAAACAACTTGCGGGGCAACATAAAGTAGTGTGGTTTTGGTTATGGGCTCATGGGGAATCCATCGGTATTAGGACTAGCTACCCTAATGTTATATGTAGCACATTTCTTATTTCGTTATGCGCACTTATTTACAAATGAATGTAAATTTATTTGTGTGTCAAAATGTCACACCCCGCCTAGGCGGAAACACGAGAGTGCAACGATCGAAATTTTTTCAAGCACAAGGTTCAAGCAATACACATTTATTCAAAATAGTACCACCATAAAGATGGAATTCGTCATGGTTTTATTGAAAATTAAGCATAGTGTAAGCACATGAACATTGTCTTATGGAAATTGAAAACATAACGTTTTGAAGCTGACAAAAGCTATCAAAGTGATACCACGGTGTGCATGCTCGAACCCTTCCCTCAATCCTCTGTGGCCCTCCATTAGTTACTTGAAACACATGCATAAAGGATTTTGTCAACAATAATGTTGGTGAGTCTATGGGTTTTGAGTGTACTGTGAAATGAACGTGTCATCAGTGTTTGACCAATCATGAGCTAGCTAAGCAAATGATCACTGTGAGAACCATGAGTCCTGTAACCAAACCTCGTGACTGTGGTGCCTCGTGCATTGTACACTAAAGACAATGTATGTATAGTAGAATACTATCACTCTTTTGCATGTGGCCGGTTAGCACGACTAACCAAGAGTGGGGGTGTGTGACATCCGTCACTTTTCTTTTATTTTATATATAATAATAATAATGATAATAAAAATAATAAAGTTGGTTTTGGACATTACATTAACCAACCATCCTAACCTATTAACACAACCCAACTTACAAGCCCAAACCTAACCACTTTGTGTCTTATTCAGAGCCTAACCCAAGGAACCGGCCCACTAGTACTCCTCCTTCCCTTTCTGTTTAAAAAAAAAGGGAAAATTTTGTTGGAGCCGGGACTCGAACCCGAGTCCAAGCCGGCCCAACCATCTTAACAAACAACACCACCACTGCACCACATGGTGCTTTGTGTTAGATATAGAATCCATTTATTTTTAAAGCTTCTAAGCAGGCCTACACTCTCTGCAAACCCAGACCTGCAAATCAAACTTTGACGAATTAGTCAAACATCCTAATTTCCCTTAATTGACGCACCATCAAGCTATTACTGGAATGTATTTTGATTATTTCGTGACCACCACATGATTCTCGGCCAATTACAATGATTAATTCGTGCTAATTATTCCTTAAACAAGCTGAAATCACGCGTCTTTGACCATTGACGGGTTAAAACGCAGAAACATACCTTAAGCATCATGGCCCTATAAATTGAACCCTCCCATGCTTTCTGAAAATGCCGTAAACCAAACCCTCACTTCCAATTTCTGCTAATCGCTCATTTTTATCAAGGATTTAGGCGTCAGTTGACTTTGCCTTTGACCAATCGATTCGTGGCTTTAATCACTGGGTAAGTGCAATTGTTTTGTTGGGTTTTGTTTTTCGGCCGATCACAAACAATAGCCCCAAGGTTTCAGGGGCTATTGGGTGCGAATCATAGCGATTAGACAACTAGGGTTTATAGGCTAATATGGGGAAGATGACTCGCAGACTTATTAGTTAAATGATATTCTAACTGAAACAAATCAGTAAATCTGGTGTAGACCAGATGGGTTTCAAATCAGTTGTGAAGTCATGGGGACCGGATCAGACCCGGGTTCGATCCCCACCAACAACAACCTTTTTTTTTTTTTTTAAACTCTATTCTTTATATTTTTGTTATTTACTTTTAAAATTAGTTTTAAAATACAAAAACTCTTTTATAAATTCCACAAAAATTATTTTATGTTATTCTAGTGGAAAAGTTTAACATACAATTTTTAATTTTCCAAAAATTATTTATTTAATATATATAATAAATATTCCAAGTTTATTCTATTTTATTTATAAAATTCTATAAAAATATCAAAACGATTATATAAATTTTCACAAAAATTATTCTAAGTTCATATAACATCAAACATTTCTGAAATGGTTTTTATTTTTGAAAAATCATTTATTTAATATTTTTAAACGATTTTTGACTATTTTAATCATAAATAAATCATAATAAATTCATTTTACAATATTTTTGCACCAAAATTTTACATAAATTATTTCTATCCATTTAGAACTGAAATACAATTTTTTAATTTAAAAATTCTTTAATTTTAATATTTTTAGATATTAAATTTATATTTTGACAATTTGAAATAAATAGATTTAATATTCTATTTATAAGAAAATAATTTTATAAAAATTATTTTCACACTTAAAACTTTATATTATGACCATCTTTGATTTAAATTTTACAAAAAGACTTTTGTTTATTTATTTATCAAATTTCTCTTATTTATTAAAAGTTTAATTTATTAATCAAACGAATACTTATTCCCAATTCGAAACCCTAGAAATACTTATAGACTAGATAGACTTAGACTTATTTGTTACCTTATACATAGGGTGATACTTGGCAACATTGGATTACACTTATTCAATTTCACAAGACTTACCACCTTGCTAAGGTGAGTATTACTTATCCCCTTTTTCGCTTTTACAACTTTTGGGGTGATTCATGCACAAGTATACAAAACTTTCATATTCATTTACACATACATTTTTATTCATTTACAATTCATATACGTGTCTTGTTTATCTTTGTGCTTATGTTTGAACATGAACGTAGCTTACATACAAAATCATACATCTAGACATAACTTATGTTATGGTGCTCTTTACATATAGACGTAACTTATGTTACGGTGCTCATTTAGACATAACTTATGTTATGGTGCTCTTTTAGACTTGACACGTGTTGAGGTGCTCATTATCAATTTCATTGTACAAATTCTACATTTGATCTTTGTCTTGTTTGGTTACTTGCGTGTTTACATAATGCCTTGGTGATGCTAGACACATGAATTGTACTACCTTTTCAAACTTATACTATATGTACAAAGCTAAGTAATACTCACCAACATCATATGTTGACAAAATTATTTTCGTGCATGTTTCTGGATAAGCTGCTTGACGCTTCACATAGGACTTTGGACTTAGATTAAATCAATCAATTATCTTTGTTTTTGTTGTCTTGTATTTAATTTCACATGTTGTAAAACAATATTCAATAATCAAATAATTACATTTTAGTACCATGAGCTTTTGAACAATCGTCACTACGTGGCACCTCGATGATTCCGCCATCGGTTGGGGTGTTACAGGGTGTCAACCCAATAGATCTATTAAAGTGTTCCATGGCTAAATGTCTAGCTAATGGTTACAGTGAACGATGTACGAGGACTAGTGAGCTCATGAACCAAAATGTCTCATGTTCCACATGGTAGTCATGCTAGAATGTACACACACTTGAAATTGACACAAGTATTGATGCATGTATTTCCCCCAAAATGTAAAATAGTAAAATGGGGCCATAGAAAACTCACCTGTTTGAGTCGTGTGGGGTCTAGTGAGCTAGTAGATGATCAATGGCCTGACAAATGAT
Source organism: Ambrosia trifida (assembly GCA_028751855.1). NCBI lineage: Eukaryota > Viridiplantae > Streptophyta > Magnoliopsida > Asterales > Asteraceae > Ambrosia > Ambrosia trifida. The sequence continues at coordinate 78,782,501 of CM054127.1, forward strand.
ACCCTATGATCATTATGGACATGGTAAGTCATCTGGATGTTGTTTATCATACAAATTGTTCACCCGATACTTGTGGACCATTGTGATTAGTGTGATTTTCATTGTTCATGATACTTGTAAATGTTTCAACAAACATATAGTTCCAAAACTTTGTTGTTTCGAAATGTAATATTCATGGTGAACCATATTGGGCCTCACATGGGGTATTTGGGCCGTATGTTGGCATCAAATCACCATGTGTGGTTGGTTTTTGAGAAAACATTGCTTAACATATGTTTAGAACCCTTTTCAAGTCCATTATAAAGTTAACACATGTTTCGGCTCTTGTTACCATATGTTAGCTTATGGTGGCCGATTAGTTTTCATTGTATAGAAGATATTTCCGATTGGTTAATGAATCAATTTAGTCGTTTCTAAGCTCATTCGAGCCTTTACATGATATATTTGTGAGTTTTGCATCATTTTAAGTCTTGATCACCATGTGGTTAGCCTTAGCTTGAAGCTTAAGCCAAGTGAGCTTGCACTTATGAAATCCGATTCATTTCATGGTGATCCAAGTCGTGCATGGTTTCAAAAGCGTGTTTTGACTACTCGTGATTATAGCAAGACTGATTATAGTGATGTTAAGATAAGATTATATGAACAAATACTAGTATTAAGACAATGTGTATGTGTTCATGTGTCTAAGGCAACTAGGATCAATTAAAGAGGGTAAACTAAACTAGAATGTAGCTCGACGTATAGTAATCTTACCTAGAGATGGATCGAAGGTTGGATAGTCACCAAGACTCCTCCAAGCTTCTTGCAATGCTTTGACTTCTAAGAGTAATGCCCGAAAGTTTGAGAGAGTGAAAGAATGTGTTGGTGTGGCAAATGAGAATGAGAATGAGATATGGCCTCTATTTATAAGGGATCGGCTCATGTATGGACAAGAACAAAGATGGTAGTGTATGCTCTAGCTAATGGATCGATTAAAGCCTAGTATACACCAAATAATGATAGGGTTTGACAACACAATGGATCTCTTGTCTCACTCTCCTAGCTATGGCTGATTTGTGATCTATCCCAAAGGGGTATGGATTAGCTTCTTGGAGTTTGTCATTGCCTAGGTGACTAATCATGTATATATGCTAGATAGGATCTTAAGTATGGTTGTTATCACTTGATCTTGGCCGATTTTGGATAGATATGGACCAAAGAGGATAGGTTGACTCATCAAAGAAGGGATTAAGGTTTTGTCTTTATCCTAATTCTATGTAAGATGACAACTAATCAATGGCTTGTGCACATGCTTCTATTCGGCCGATCCTAATCCCTCTCAAAGGGGTAAGCTTCTAAGTCTTGGGAATGGAGTATAATTCCTTGTTTTATCTCTATTTCTATGAAACCTTTGGATTGTTCTCTTCTGGTCTTGTGGCCATGAGGTGTAAGAGGATAGGAATGGTTATGGTTGACTTAAGAGGTGGGTTGTGGAAGCTTTATACTATTACTATAATGGTGAAACTTAGCTAACTAATCATGTCTCCTTCTTGCTTTCATGTGATCGGCTCAAGACAAAAGAAAGAGGACAAATGCCTATGGTGATAGTTAGAAGCTTCTATGTGTTGTCCTTGTCCTCATGAGTTCTCTTGTTAACTCCTTTTCGGCCGCATACTATGCAAAGTAGGAGAATGTTTGTCCCAATCTTGATAAAGAAAGGTAGGAGTCCTAGGTAGTTGAAGTGAGGTAATAACTAATCTATATCCATCTATGTGTGGGCATGCGTGTGTGTATATATGTAATGTCGTGTATATGTGTGTGTATACACATGTGGGCATAGCTTGCATAGTCTCTAAGACATTAAGCTTGGCTATGATCCAATAATTAACATGTTATGTTGAATAAATCGGCTTATTCGTGTTAATAGTGTTGTGATTGTTCGTTGTATAGCCTCTAGTACACCTTTGATATAGGAATATCATTCGGTCTCATTAGAGTAAGAGGTGGTTAAATTCTATGCCTCTTGATGATGATATTTTTTTTCACATGTGTCATGGGTTTGTTGAATGATTTCCCATGATGATCTTTGTGTTCACAATCGTGTGTTAAGGGTGCATTAGCATGTGTTAGAGGGCATAACCTCTTGTAATGCTTGTTTTGATGGTGTGTCCGGGTGTTGTATGACTAAACAAGTGCACTGTGTTGAGTTTTTCTGTTTAACTCATGCTCTACTAACCTGAGGGGGGGTATAATGTAGGCAAATTGTCTAAATATGCACATATAATGATGTCATAACTGAAACATGTACGGACGTTGACCTGTTACGTTGACTGTTGTCACACAAAACCTGTGAAACTCACCAATATATTTATATATTGACGTTTTCCCAAACATATCTTTCATGTAACTAAGAATGTGAAGGCGTGAAATGGCTAAGGCGGGCGAAATAAAGACGAGACGGACTTTTGTTAGGGATTTACTAATATTTTATATGGGATTGGGAAATAGTTGAAAATCCTTATTTTGTTAAGAACTACATTTTGGGACATGTACCTAAACAAAATACTTTTCGTCGTCTAATGAATGTTTATTATGTGTTTGTTTAATCTTGGCTATGAAACATTTCTCTTTCGCGTCCACGCCACGTGTTTCCGCCGTTGTCGTGGTGTGTCAGATAACTAATACACTCTTGCCTAAATTTTACTTGTAATTTTACCCGTATGCGTGATACAGTGGAGGACGTAGACATTTTTAACAATGTGTATGATCCGTCCAGTTTGGTTATTAGCTTTAACCGAAACAGAAACTAAAACCAAAGTCATCGGTTAATTGGTTCGGTTTATATGGTTGGATTGTCGGTTTTCAGTTCGATTTAGTTAATTTCGGTTAAAAACAAAAACATTGACTAAAATTTTAGCTTAGAAATACATAAAATGAAGGCATAATAAATACATGAAATGGAATCATAAGAGATAAAAATTTATGAATGGTTTGGGTTCGATTTGGTTGATTTTGGTAAACTAAGGATACAAAAAAAAAATGATAATCGATTTTAAGTTAATTCGTTTTTTGGTTTATTCAGTTTTTGATTAATTTCGATTTGGTTTTGGATAACTTTAAAGGTTTAATTTTTAGTTAAATTATAGGGTAGAAAATTATGAAGGGGTGTGAGTGCTCTAACAAGTTTTAAAGTAAGAAATAAACTATAAAAAGTATGATTTTTAATTAAAGGATATGGATCATGAGAGAACACTTGACAAATTGATAACTAAGACGTCACACCCCAACCCAGTTAGGGCTGATATGTCACTATTACAAATATCAAATTCAAAAACTATTCCCGAAGTTTAAAACAAAACAACCTAATTGTGTTTTATAACATTACAGATATAAATAATGAAACTTGATCTCCAACATCTTTTAACGCTCCTCATGGTTTTCCCGAATTTCTCATATTGCATGTCACACAAATAAGAAAACACAACAAAAGAAACTACGGCTTAACCAAAAATCGCTCAGTGACAGAGGAATTAATAGTGCAAGTAAACTCAAAGCAGCGGAACACAAAACATAATAGAACTAAGACTGAATAGAAAAGGTTACTAATACAGATACTGAAAATAACTGGAAACACGTTTGAGTGTCGTGCCCTGAGCCGGTAACCACCCGGCCCATGCTCAGGACCGGCTTTGAGTACGAATACCGAAAGTAATGCAGACACAAGACTGACACAAGAACTGATCCGAAAGCTACGACGGAAGCTGACACAGAAACAAAAGTCATATAGATTCATATTTTATACCGCATCCAACACAGTCGTAGGATTACTAGATCGTTATTAGACAAAAATAACTAATTTCTTAACCTTTAAAAGTTATAAATAGAGATAAAATAGTTTTGATAACCTAGATTTTTAAAATATTCTACCTTTTAACAAATAACTAAAAAAATATAAAATTATTATAAAAGTTGTTTACATTATTATTATACCGTTAATAAACTTGAACTTTGAATAGTACTAATGGTAACGCCGTTAGTACTATTCAAAGTTCAAGTTTATTCAGTTACGTTATTAGTAGTAACGTCGTTAGTTTTATTAATATGTCCAAAAAAAATATTTAATACACTTTATATAATAATTTTTATTTGATATGTTTTACTTAAACGCCCCACTTACGGTGTGCGCATATAATGTATATATGTGGCCCTTTAGGGGCAAAAGTAAAGTTGCACTAGTTTGAACGTTATTTTACTAATTTCGTGAAAATAACGTTAAAAACGACCGACGGTTAATCATGCATCATGTGGTGGCGTGGATAGCCAAAAGACAAAGGGGTACATGCACCAATCGAGTTTATCCCGATTGCTAAGTGTTCTGTGCCTTATGTCCGAGGCTTGATACCAAACCACATCGAGCCGGGGGTCTCACTGGAAGCAGCCTCTCTATTCTTAGGGGTAGAGGTAAGGCTGTCTACATCTTACCCTCATCAGACCCTACCTTAGCTTTGCTATAGGTGTGATTAACTGAGTATGATGCTGATGATCTGTTTTACTTAAAGTTGTATCACGTCATTGCCACGTAAGCATTGTGTTTTCACTTTTTAACAATCATTAATTGTGTGATATGGCCCTAGGGCTGTCTAAAAAGCTCGTGGCTCGGAGCTCACTCGGATTTAGCTCGAAAAAAACTCGCTTAATGTGGCTCGGTTTGAAACTGAGCCGAGCCGGCTCGGACCGGTTAGAAAGTGAGCCTAGCTCGCTCGGTTCGTAACGAGCCAAGCTGGCTCGGTTTGGCTCGCATAATTCTAATTTTTAATATATATTTTTAAGAAAATTACGCAATTAGTCCCTGTAGTTTGCCTTTAGTTTCACCTTTAAGTATTAAGGTTTAAAAGTTTCATGTTAAGGGTTTAAGTTTAGCTTTTGTAACATAATAGGGTATCAGCACTAACGAAGGTTAATATTTAACTGATTTCATTCATGGCCATGGTCTAATTCGATGTCAATCGAAGTGGCTTTATAAAAAACCATTTCCATAATAAACCAAATACACAAGTGGCTCAGTTGGTTGATCCATTTGGTTTTAGGATTGACCCGACCATCAACCCGGGTTCGACCCACACTACAAACATCAATATTTTTTATTTTTTATTACTTAAATTTCACATTTTGGTCCTTGTGGTTTACCATTTATCACATGAGGGTAAACTCGGTTAAATATTAACCTTCGTTAGTACTAATACCCTATTATGTTACAAAAACTAAACTTAAACCCTTAACATGAAACTTTTAAACCATAATACCTAAAGGTGAAACTAAAGGCAAACCACAGGGACTAATTGCGTAATTTTCTCTATATTTTTTATATACATATACTATACTATAAAAATGTTAAAAAAGATAGGGAACATGTTACATTTTTAATATTTGCTAATAGTAGCATGAAGATTGTGTGCTTGAAATTGAAGTTACAACTAATCAAGTTATTTAAATAAACCATAGCATAATGATAATTGTCTAAGTACTCAGGTTGTCAAACTCAATACTGCTTTTCATTTAAAAGCGGTCAATATTTAGGAGTTCAATCAAACATTTATTGCATATTTAGTGGGTTAATTCGTATGTTGTTAAACTTTATATTGTATTAAGTTAAAATTTGAGACTTTTTTTGAAATTCTTGAACTTGATTTTAGCTTGTAATGTATTAGGTTGAACTTATTTTAAATATGTTATTTTTAACTATTGAATAATATTTTAAACTATTGAATTTTCAAAGCCATTTTTCTTTTTTCTTTTTAAGTTCGAGCCAAACCAAACCAAACCGAGCTCGAGCTTTGATTTTCAACTCGGTTCCAAATCCGAGCCGGCTCGGTTTATAACCAAACCGAGCGCAAGCTTGACCTCATTCGGCTCGGTTCGACTCATGAACAGCCCTATATGGTCTTACTAGAGTATATGTTTATGGTTTAATTTTTTTTTTTTTTTTAAAGAAGGATGAGTTGGAAGTGGATTAAAATTCAAAATTAACTAGGTGTATTAATACGCGCGTTGCGCGTTTTTCACATGACGCGTTAATGCGGATTTTCTAAGCTCGGTATTTAAACAAACTTACTTAATGCCTAACATGTTATCATTCAATTCCGTAACAAATATGTTAATTCAAGATTCAACCAATATGATGAAAACCCACAATCATTCGACTTAGCCTCACCCAGAAGCCATGTATTTAGTCATCATCAATGGGTACACAACAACCCACACAGAAGCGAACCAGAGGTCAAATGATGAATAAAATAATAATATAGTTAAAAAAATTTTTAAATAAAATAATATAAATAAAATAATAATATAATTACTATTCATTTATAGTTACTATTCATTAAGTTTGTCTATTAATATTACTAGTGGGTTTCAATGTCGCGCGTTGCGCGACTGTAATATTGTGCATTCGTTTCATTCATTAATTAAAGGTGTCGTAGAATAATCATAGACTAACGCGCCATACCTCAACTTTCATGCAATTTAAATGTCAAATTCAACACATTCATATCTATAAAACATTGTGAGATGCAAAATTAACAAATGTGTGTAAATTGAAAAAGAAAATTCAAACCGTAAATAGAAGTGTACGGTTATATGGCACACGTGCAACATGGTTTTTGATTTTGAGTGTCATCAATACAACAAATATACATGCTTACATATCAAGAACAAACGCAAATTAGTTGTACATCGACATATGCCCACAATGGATGTTGGAATAGCATGAGCCACCACCAACAACAACACCACCACCACCACCACCACCACCACCAAGTTTCTTGATCAAGTTCCCAACTTTATTTCGATTTTTCAAGAAAAAACTATTTGCATCATCAAAACAAATTTTATCCCCAATTCAAAACCGAAGATCCGAGACTCCCAACCCGACCCGAATAACTATAAGCGTCTCAAGCCAACCTTGACTCGTGACAAAAACTCGAATTAAAACGGGGCTTGAACGGTAACCAAAGACCCGAGACTCGAGGCCAACACCAACAGCCTCAACCGTGAACCACCACCTACCGCATTCATTCCAAACACCACTGCCGTAACTAACCTCCCAACCACCACCGGCCGTCATCATCAACAACCCAAAATAGCCACAACCTAAGTACCGACGCCGCTCAGGTCTCCAACGACCACATCCATTACGCCGCAACACATAGACCACCACATTTAACACCTACCTTGAACCCACGACCTACCTTCATCTCCCAAACCCACCGTCTAGTCACGATACGGCCACAAACCCTTCATCTCTTGTCGTCTATTAGTCTAAGGCTGCTTACAAAATGCATAAAAGTGGATAACATTAACACGTTCAAAGATGATGTTGCTGCTTATAAGCACAGCAGGCTCAGCCCCAACAATACAAGTTACTTTCCAACCAAAATGAGTGATCAACAAAACCTTTGATATCATTATGTCTTTTCTAAGTAATTTTATAACGACTTTTATGTTTTCATGAAGCATAAGAAAACATATATAGTCCAGACAACACAACACACGCATGATCATTTGGCCCAGCAAGTTTTTTTTTTTTCGGTATATATGATAATATTCCAAATCAGCAAAAAGGTTTACACATCAACAAAAGTCATCTAGGCACCCTTCATATATATCCAATGACGGGTGGCAACTGATATTTCTTATTTATTTTCTTTCATACTATATTTTAAATAAGTTTAATAACGTTAATATATTAGAAGGATTTTTTTAAGAAAAATAAGAATTATATTAAATTACACTTTTTATGCTATTATCTTAAAAACTATTACCGATACCGATACCGAACCGTTATAATCGGTATTGGTTTTTGTGAGTTTTCGATATCGGTATTATCGAGATCGGTTCGGTACCAATACCGTCCCGAGCTCATCCCTATCCTGCACCCACCCCCTAATCATTGCAGACCCACCATTTAGGTTCATCTTAAAAAGATCTGAGTGCAACTTATTAACAACATCATCCTTCCATTCCCTATTCAAATCAAAATCCCCATTTAAATTCAAATAGTCATCAAATTCTTTATAATCATCAATTGCTAACCTTCCAGAGCAAAAGGAAGAGGCGAAGAACTGCATCAGTATGGTGCAACACAATGACATCTGATGGACATCGATAACACTGAAATTTGTCACCACCTACAAAAGGCTAATTTCAACAAAACAACACAACACAAATCAAATCTTGTTTGGCTGTAAATAAGAGAAGAAAGATCAAAGTCAACCGCAAAACAGGATTTGAACATAAACCAATCTAAAATTCTATGCAACTCAACTTTACCCTCTAAAATTTGCAAAAGAAAAGAGTAAACCAACAAATCATACACTGCAAAAAAGAAATGCAATAGTGGCTTGTACTTTCTACAATAGAAGTTGTACAAGAAGGTCTAACAAAGAATAAAACGGCTAGAATTCTAGAAAAATAAGGGCATTTCGGATATAAAATTGGTTTTCCAAAAAAAGAAAAACACATACAAAATTTATATATAATACTTACAGTAGGCAACTTATTGCTAGTATTACATATGAGAGCTCCATCACCCACAGTGACACATTTTATGAGCTTTGAAACACTCATTCTTGTGTATATGTGTTTGAAGAACTGAAAGAGTCAATAAGAAGTTTCAGAGGAGAGATTCAAGAAAATTAAAAAAACAAAACAAAACCCACATGAATTAACAAAAAATACAGCAAGAATTCTTCAAAGAAAATAAAATGATGATATAGATTAAAGAGCCCTAAACCCTCGAATCTCTTATCTCCGTGGGAATTAGGAACCTCTATCTTTCTCCCATTTCTCTCTCTGTCCCTTTGGTTTCCACGTACATAGAACAATGAGGCAAAAGAGGACACATGGCAAACATCAAACACCTGTCCCCCACTAAAGAATAACTAAAAAGTCAACTGGGAAAAAAAATTACAAAACCGGTGTATAGTACCGGATTCGAACCTGATTCCTCTTGCTAACACAACAACCACCTCACCACTACACCACACACATAACATCTTAACCGGATCCAGATCTAATTATATTTAACAGATGCTTGCAATGTACTGTTCATTTGCAGTTACTGTTCAATCAGTTTATACATTAATATAGTTTAATTAATTCCACACACATCCTTGCCCCACCCCTCATGCCCTGGGGTGATGTTCCATGCCGTTTTTGAGTGAGGTGGCAAGAGCTGATGACAAAAGTGTAATGTTAAAGTAGCATACATAAACTAACCAGTTAATTGAATTGCAGTGATCTTCTATTAATGAGCCATAACATGACCTTCCATCAAGAGTCAGTCCCATTTATGGCCTTCCACATCTCCATACAATATGCAAAAAAGATCAATTTCAAGAATCCAAAAACTAATCAACAAACATTAAGCCCCTCTTTATATACTGTAAACAAGAGAATGGCAAATTCAGAGTGTTCTCAACTTCCAGCGATTTCGATATAAGAGCGTTTAGAACGGTATCGCGTGTACCATTCCTAAAACCCCTAGACACCACGAGAGACGCGTTACAAACCCAAGGAGCGTTAACCGTAAATGCTAAACCCGAAATACTTGCAAAATCATCTAATAACACTTTCCTGTATGCCTTGCATACTTGAGATACATACTTGCCCATTGGAACACCCACAACATCAATATCGAAATGAAGATTCACCACAACGGTTCCATGTTCTGGATGAACCCGTTCCCCCAAGGCTTTGAGGAAAATAGAATCCGGGTCCCACAACTTGCGTGGAAAAACATCGTCACCATCATATGCATCTACGAAAACCATGTCGTAAATGTTGGTAGTTTCTGTGATGAACTGCTCAGCATCTGATTCGTGTAGGAATAGCCTCTCGTGGATGCCGTTCCATAAAACTTCATCTATAAGATTTGGTTTTGAGTGTGAACGCTCACCATGTTTTTTCATGATAGAGTAAGGCGGAAAACCCATTGCTTGGGTTGAAGCAGAAATAACTACCGGGTCAATTTCTACTATGTCGATTATGGCACCTGACAAAAAAAAGTTCATTATCAGATGAAAATGCCAGTTAAACTTGACAAAGTAAATAATATAACCACGAGGTCAAGTTATAGTGTTATACTATGACACCTAACACAAATTCATATCAACTGCCAGTCTGCAAATTTGATAAAGTAAACCCATGAAAGTTGGCTGCATCATTTCTACAAACATCATAGCTATAGGATGTGCCAGATTGGGCAGGTTACATATGGGTCAATCAAGATTTTGGTAATCATCAAAACGGGTCGCATCAAATCGACCCCAAACACTTTTTCTCCAACGTCTTTATGATATGAATTGATAGTTATCTAGGGAAGCATCACTATTTCAAGAATAAGCTAGCTTTTAGTATAAAACGATATAGGATCATTTTCAAACCGTTTGACCATTTTCTTTTTTTGCTAATTTGTTTAACCTTGTAGAGATGAAACTAAGCTAAATAGACTGATTCATATGTAGATAGGTTGAACACAAAAATAGCAAATATGAAAGCTGTCAAAACATACAGTATCTAAATAACTCACCTGGAATTTTGCAAGCCAAAAATAAGGGTAAGCTTCCACCACCATGACTGATGCACAAAACTTTCAAGCTAGTCTTCCCTCCCGTATAGCATATCATAGTTACATGAGAGGGAAGTCAGTCCAGTAGATACCATACTTTTAAGATCTGCAAGATGCATAAGAAGATTAAAAAATGTTAGTAAAGTAGAATCTAAAACGCCTCGCTTTATCAAGTGTGTAAATTTTATAAAACTTACACGGAACAGCCAAACAATGTGCCTGCTGCATAAGGAATATAGATCCAGGATCTGATTCATTATAAGCGGCCATGACTTTAGCTGTGCTTTGGCGGGTATCATTAAATCCAAGTGTACTTCTGAAAAACGCATTCTGTTCACCCTTTGGATTGGATGTACCTCTGCATACCGTTGACGAAGCCAATTCTCAGTTTTGTACCACTCACTTTCATTCTGTATCAATAACAACAAACAAAATACTGACAAAAAGAAGAATTAAACATCATCCATATAACTCTATAAAAAAATACTAGCTAATTCATGGTATGGTGCATGCCACATGCTGCCGAACAGCACTTGCCGAGTCACAACCAACCTCTATATCCGATTTTATAGATCAACACCTATATGTGCCTCGGTGCACACATGACACATCACGTATGTGAAGCGTTCGTTATTAGAAAAACAATAAAAGTTTATTTATAGATAATTTTAACTTGTAAACACTAAAATATAACTCAACCAGACCTAGTCAGATTTGAAACCCTAAGGGGGTCGGGGCAAGAGGGATGCGGCAACCCTCCAAAACTTCACCGTTGGGCAACTAAACTATACATTTTGATGATTTGGGTGTGATTTTGACATGGCAAAGGGGATTGGCCGTGAGTCGATCCCCCTAATTGAATCCATAACTAGCAAACAAGTGTGATCTAAGCAGAAACTACACACATTCATTGATTCATTTAAAATTATTTATAAACCATAAGCTATAAGCAATGGTATGGTTGAAGCACCCTCCTCCAACCATTCTGATGAGTAAAACCAGTCGCTTTCGTCTTCTATTCGAAGCGGGTTCGAGGTGCTCAATCTCCTAACATGATTTTTGATTGGTGGTAATTTCAGTCTGTTTCTATTCAAGATCATCATCATCTTGTGATTGACTGATTAATGGTCTGGTAATTGGTGGAGTATTTAGGGTTTACTAAACCCTTGTAAAAGGTTTTTTCCATTGGCTGTTATTTTTTTGAATCGTTTTAATTTATGACTAATATTTGTAAAATAGAGCCCCAAACACCATTACATAGGGGCTCTATTTTTGCAAAACTTGTTTTGGCGTGACCAATATAGCACTGGTTTGTTTAGCCTCTCTCCAATCATTGCATGCCACCTAATACTCTCTCTCTCTCTTTATTATTTTTTATTATTTTTTTAATTTAAAAGATAAAATAAAATATTAATAGGGGCTTTATAAATAAAGCTCCTACCACTACACCCATTTGTCACTTTGTCTCTCCATGCTGACTCAGCTGCCACGTGAACTAATCAGAAAGAAGGGCTTTATAAATAAAGCCCCCCATTACACATTGTCTAAGTCAAAAGTTAAAAAAATGTGTTTGGGTTATTATTTGAAAAGAAATTTTTGGAAGATTTTGGATTGAAAAGAAGAAAAAAAGGGAAAGGTCATAAGTCACAATTTGTGACTTTTGAAATTAAGGAGCTTTTTTGAGGTAGAAGAAGGAGAGCCAAACATGCTCTCAATGTTTCCATTTACCTTCGTAACATGTATATGTAAGTGTTTTTTTATATGCCGCTAGCTAATACCCCTCTAAATTTAACTTGTAATTTTTACGTCACGTGTTGTGGTAAGTCGGAAAGTATAATAATTTGAATTTATATCATCAAATGAAAACATATTATATTTGACGTAACTCATTTTCAAAAAAAAAAAAAATTACATACATACATAAAAATATGCATGAAAACGTATAATATTTTAGCTGACTAGTAAGAAAAAAACGTATAATATGTCATGCGGTTGTATGCTTTCCACTCTTCTCATTTTTGTTACACTATGTAGGATAACTTGACCCAATTTAGGAACTTTTAGAGTAATCAAAATAGCATTTTACAAAGGTTTTAGAAAATAAAAGTAAGTGTTAATATTAGATGAAGGGATATGGGCCCACATCTGCAAGGAACTACAGCCGGCCCATACCCAAAGAAAGCCCAAATCAATTCAACTCGTGAAGACATGGGTACGCAGAGGCCTTGGGCACGCATAAGTGTGAGCTCGATAAGAACGCATCCATGTGGCTTCCTCCGCCTCAACATTCACAAGTGCCTTGCAAGCAAAGCTATGTGAGCACGAGGTGGACAAAAGGCACAACGTACAATCTTGTATGAAACTATTACATTGAAGGGACATGTGACAGAAATCATGGTGCACGTCCCATCAATCAGAGAACGCCAACAAGGCAGGTCCCAATGTCCATTTATGAATGTGGGGACCAAATAGTACATCGGATAATGACGTGAGACCAATCATGGATCTCCACCAAACGTCAATGATGTCATAACATGTGCGCGGGGGGAACAACAAGTAAAGTTCTTATACACGCAAGACAATGAGACTACACGAAGCCACCTTGCCAACTGTCTCCACTAACGACCACTAACATAGGAGACAAAGGGAATCATTCAATCAGGGCGTGTCAGGTCTGTCGCTGTAACATCGTAAAATTTTTCAAACTCTAATACTTATATTATATTTTTCATGATGTGCCTAAGCCCTTATTTTACTACCACACAACTTATATATTTATATATATCTATATATACATATAAAAAGGTTTAAAAAAATGATAATAATAATAATAATAGTAGTAATAATAATACTAACCTAGATCCATAATTGATATGTTAATCAAACCCATTCTTGAGCTCAACCAAGTCCAAGCCCAACCACCCTTCCCTTTTTCCCTTATTAATCAGATTTGGGCCCTGCTGAGCCCAGGGGGGGGGGGGGGGGGCGGCCCAACCATCAAGCCCACATTTGCTTCCCCCCCTTGTGTCTGTGTAAAAAAAAAATAATAAAATGCTTCCCACCGGAATCGAACCCGAGCCGGCCAGGAAACACACACAAGCATGAACCAACTGGGCTACGGCTCATTGTTGGTATAATCAGGACGCTTAACATATATATATATACACGCAAAACTTCTCCTTCTTCCTTGCTGCTACAATTACGCGACCTGCAGAGAAGGTACGCATCCATCACGCGTTTAATCCCAATTTTTGGAAACAAATTAACCATGGTTTGACCGAAAATCAATTATATATCATTTAACGCACGTAATTATGTTGAAAACATCCCAAATTTAGGAATGTATTACGCGTTTAAGCTTATTAAACGGGTTAAACCTAATCGAACTAATACACTAACGTTTGTATAAATTGAACACACTTTCATGCTCTGAAAATGCCGAAAAGCAAAACCCCTCTCTCAAATTATCCTAAAAACCTCTTATAATCTGCTCCTCCTTCACGTGTTTGACTTTTGGTTGACCGTTCAATCGAGCTCGTAACGTGTTTGTAAGTCTGATTTCATTCATGATTTTCATTAATCGGCCAACGCTCAGTGTTTACCCCATGATTAATTGGGTTAACATTGTGTGATTCGAATGATTGCAAAATCTAGGGCTTATTCTTATATTGGGGAAGATGACATACGTTGGTTTTGTTTAAAAGGTTTTCGAAATAAAAACAAACATCAAATAGCCTCGTAGCACAGATGGTTCCCTTGTTGGTCTTAAGATTCAGACCGGCTGGAGACCCTAGTTCGAGTCCTAGCTTGGACACCCCTTTTTCTTAATTTCATTTCTTTCTTTTTATAAACCAATTTGTTATATATTAAACATTTTAATCTTATAAATTCATTTTTAAATATCAAAACCCTTTTATAAATTCTAAAAAAATTATTTTTAACAAATCTGATGTCAAAGCTTTATCTACAATTTTTATTTTTCTGAAATTCATTTATTTAATATTTATAATAATTAAATCAATTTTACACTATTATATTTATAAAAATCCATTAAAATATCAAAACGATCTTATAAATTTCCACAAAAATTATCCTAAGTTTTTATAACTTTAAACTTTTCAGAAATGATTTTTATTTCTGAAAAATCATTTATTTAGTATTTTTAATCAATTTTTGTTAGTTTTAATCATAATTAAATCATAATAAATTCAATTTTTGTTATTTTTGCACCAAAATTTTATACAAATTATTTCTGATCATTTAGAACAGAAATATGATTTTTAAACTAAAAATTATTTAATTTTAATATTTTTAAATATTAAAGTTAGATTTGGACAATTTGTTATAATTAGATTAAATAATCTATTTTAAAGAAAATAATTTTATAAAAATTATTTTTTTATACTTTAAGCACATTCTTGTGACCATTCTAGATTTAACATTTATAAAAAGATTTTTAGTTATTTATTTACTAAATTTCTCTCAATTGGCGAATATTTTTAATATTAATCAAACAAGTATTTATCCCCAACTTGAAGCCCTAGAAACTTATACATTTGAAGACTTGATAGACTTAGACATATTTATTACCTCATTATAGGGTGATACTTGATACATTTGGTCAACACAATTATCCAAATTTCTCAACAGATATAACATTTTACCAAGGTGAGTTTTACATAGCCCATTTTACTTATCACCATTTTTGGGGTGAAACATGTTATAACATTATCATTGCAATTCAATCATCAATGTGTCTATGTGTTTTCTATGTTGCATTATGTCTTGAGCATGATTAGAGTAAGCACCATTCTAGCATAATCATTAACTCCGTACAAGCCGACGGTATACATTGATAGATCTATTGGACTGACAATCCCACCCGGATACGTGCCTCCTACAAAGGTTACGTGGGTGTTTGTTATCGCATAACATATTCAATTGGACCATGAGCGTATGGTATGTATCATTTTATAACAGTCATCAGGGTTGATTATGCACTCGATTTATTTCTAGTATGTTCTCACATATGGGCTAGATTGACATGACACATGAATTGCACAACATTTTTATTCATTTTATTATCAAAAACCTATGTAATTCTCACCAACTTTTGTTGACCCAAAACATTTTCAACTTAACATGTTTCAGGTTCTATTTGCTTGAAGATTTGAATTGATGCTTGAAGATATGTGTATAGTTTTATCCAATTTGATGTACAAATTCTAGAACTATTGTATGTAATTCATTTAAATCATTTAATGGAATCTATTATTTGCCATGAGCTACTGAACAATCATCAATACGTGACATCCCGATGTTTCCGCCATCGGTTGGGGTGTTACAGTCGCCAACAACCGCATGACACATGTGCAATCCCTAGGCATTTACCAATCGCATGATGCCACGTGGAGCTACGGTATACACTATCTCTTTGTTTTATATAACATAATATAATGTCTTGTCTTTTACTAATCGTGGGTCGGTGTGGAGGTAAGCCCTTAACTGGGCCTTGGCTCAATGGGTAAGTTAAGGGTTAATGTTGATTTAAGGAGGAATTCACCTCCTTTGATAGGCCATTCAGAAAACCCTAAAGAACACACTAAGGCTTACACCGTTTTTGTGTCTTTATGTTGGTTCCATTCTCGGTTCCTAGAAGTCACCTCCCACCGGTTTTACTTGTGTTGTTTCAGGTCATTACTCACTCTCACTCTCTGGCTATGGTATTCTAGTGAAGGATTAATCCTGTAGTGACGGTGATTTATCGTTCTTAACCGGATGTTAAATGATTATTTCTATCATTAGAAGATTAAGGAAATATTAAAAAGTATGTGTGTACAATTCATAGATTCAAACTTTTTAATATATATTAATTATATGTTTGCATTTCATTTTTATCACATGACTAGACCTTTTAATTCCTTAAGGATAAAGATCTTTATATTTAATTACCTAAGTTGCTTTAACATAAACTAGTATTTGAGTATGCGCTTCGTGATGAGATTATAGGAGGATACTGATGATGATGTATTTTTAATTTGGTACATCGATGTATTAATATTAGATTATTTAGGTTTTAATCCAAACGATATGATTAAGTAAACATGTAGAGAGTTAAAAGTTAGCTTTAACTATGATGGGTTGATGTGACATCCGTCACCTTCGTCTTTCATTTAATTGACAATAATAGTCCTTCGAATATTTCCATTTTAGTTCCTATAAGTTTCGTCGTTTTTCGAATTTGATTTTAGAACGAACTAAAAATTTATCATTTATATTTATTTATTATGGACCGAGTATAAGTTTTAATCGAATGAGTACGTGTAAATGTGTTCGTAAAATCTTTTATAAAAAAATTTCAAGTTAAAAATTTTTTTTTTATAAAAGTTTTAAGTTAATCTAGTTAACTTGGTTAAGGTTTACTAAAGGAAAACTAACTTAGTTATATAGAAAACTAACAAGGTTAAACTAGAGGGACTAAACTTGCCAATTCCTGAAAGTTTAAAAAAAATTCCTCCTTGTCTGCTGCTGTCGTGATTTTCCAGCCAATAAATACTATTCCGGCCGCCGGAATATTATTCCGGCAAGGCCACAAAACATGTTTTAATATTCGTTTTTAATGCGTTTATCAGTTACCTCCTATCACCAAACGTTTCTCAACTGTTTCCCTTTGATTTCCCTACATTAAAACGAGTTTAAACATGTTTTTTTTAAAGCCTTTAATCGGGTTTTATTGTAACCGACCGGAGTTTTAAAAGTCTTCAAAACGCTCAGATTTCATCACCACTATATAAACTGAAGACCCTATTCCTCTTCTGCACCATTACTTGTCATAAACCCATGAAAATATCATGCAAATCGCGTTCCAAAGCAGAGTAATCGATCCTCTTTATAATCGGGTATATAAGTGCTAGTTCGATCACTTTAACACCTTGTAAGTTCAATTTCTCAAAGCCGTTTTGATTCCCGTATTAATCCGATCAGAAACCCCATGGTTTCTGTGTTAATTCGTGTGTGGTTTTTGATTATTGAAATTGGTTTTAGGGTTAGGGTTCTTAGGTTGAAATGGGGAAGAAGAAGATAAAGTTAGGATATTGTTTTTATATTTTAGTTTCTAAATAATCTCACAGATACAATTATGGTGTAGTGGTTGGTGTTACTTAGGATGAAACAAAGGACCAGGGTTCGAGTCCCTTGGTCTGCTCCTTATTTCTTTTGAAAAGCTTTATTCATAATTCTATTATATATTTTTTTTATCATTTATAAAATGCATATAAACTTAGAATATTCATATTAAATCCATTCTTTACCCAAAAATTATGAAAATTTAGGTGTAGCTTCTTGACACCTCATAGAAAATTATCATATTTTTGTTTTCTGAAAAATTTATTATTTTCGTATTTTTATTGAATTAAATTGTTTTAATCATATTTAATTGATAAAAAAATTCATTTTTGATGATTTTCATCTCAAACTTTTTGAGTAATTATTTCTCAATATCATGAACTGAAATAAAAATTATTGGTACATAAAACACTTATTTTTATTGATTTTCCTAATTTTAATCATTTAAACATGATTTAATCTCATTAAATCAGTTTTAAATATAAATAAGTTTATAAAAATTATGGTAAAATTATTTTCATTAATTTACATCAGAAATCATCCATTTTCTATAAAAATGGCATTTTTGGATCATGTCTTGAATTATTAGTCTTATTTATGATTAATTAGACAAAATTAATAATTTATTTATTTGTACTATTAAATATCTATCTTATGAACACTTTTTCTATAAAATAGAAATGTATTATGTTTGAAAATATTATTTACTAATTGTAGATCATTGTGAAAAACATAGTTATTTATTTATACATTTATAATTATTGCATTTATTAGTTAAAGTAATTAGCTAAATTATTTTGTCATAATTATGCAAATATATTTTGATCTAAATATTTAATTGGTAATAATTATATTACCTAAATCGTATTACAAACTTTGGTATATTATTTTTAATATACAACTTTTACATTAAATCGACTAATCAAAAACTCTAATTCCCCAAATCGACTTAGCAAACCCTAATGCCTTACACCTTAGTTACCTTAGACTTTTTAGACACTTCCTTATTAGTATTCTTACACATTATAGGTTGAATTCCTCGGAATTCCCATTACTTAGCTCACGACCGCTTAAGTGGATTTTGATTGCTTTCGCAAACTATGAGTATATCTTTCCCCTTTTTACTGTCTTACTATTTTGGGGTGACTCATGTACTTACTATCAAGTTTATATTTCCTTTTACTAAAATAGCAATTCTTATGTGTGTTTGCTTGTGTCATTTTGTGTATCTATGACCTGTCAAATCATTAACCGTTGCGGCCTGGCATTTCAATGAATAGTACTATGGTTTATACCCTTGTGACTCTGTTGAGAGTCCTCGTCATTGCTATGTATTACATTACTACTAGCGCATACTATATATATCTGCTTTCTTTTCTTAGGGTTGATTTGACCCGGATACCACTTATTACATCTTGCAAAATAACACACGAATTGCTAAATTTTACTTTACTATATATATCAAACGGATGTACTCACCAATACATTATATGTGTTGACGAAATTATTTTGTACATGTTTCAGGTGACATTTGATCTTACATGCTTTCACGCTTAGGCTGGACCTAGTGCTTAAATAAAAGATTGAATATTTATTTATCTATGTTTTAGATTTCTATTGAGACTTTTGTATTTCCATTTTGGATAATGAAAGTTTGTTTGCTATTAATATTTACAATTTAGTCCATGTTCTATTGAACAATCGTCACTACGTGACACCTCGATGTTTCCGCCATCGGTTGGGGTGTTACAGTTGAGTAAAAAAGAGAATTAAATTTATTACATGATGTATTGAATAGACCATGCGGGCTTTAATTTAAACAACGTTGTGGCAAGGATCCAGTGAGTGTTGGATCAGTATCGCACATTTGGACCAAGGATAAAAAGTCCAAAAAAAAGTCGTAACATAACCAAAATAATAACTACATGTGTGTAGGGATGGCAATGGGTCGGGTTTGGGTTGGGAATTGGTAATCCCAAACTCGTACCCAGGTGTAAAATCGTATCCCAAACCCGGCCAGGTGTCGTCGGGTGTTTCTCGGGTAATTACCCGTAGAGTATCGGCTGAACACACGGGTATCGGGTATACCCATTGTTTTATTAAAAAAAAAATACATGTTAGGATTATAATTAGAAAATATCCACATGGATCGGGCATACCCGTTATTTTTATCAAAACATACAACAAGTTACATATATCTTCACCATCATAAAAATGTCTCAAATAACTAAAATAGATAAATTTCATAGTATATAAATCTGAAAAAAGACACACTTACTCTATATATGCTAAGTAATCTGTGAAAATCCTTTTAAGTTGAGAAAACCGTAGAAACCCTATGTAAACTCTATGTAACAACATTTTTTTGCTAATTGTTTTAGAATAGCGTGTATATTTAATTTTATTAGTTTTGGCAAAAAAAAATAAAAAAAAAAGCATTGAATATATTTTTTTAAAATTACGTAACAAACGTGTTACATATGTAACAATGCTGACGATACATAACGAGTTTGTGTAACATATGTGTAACAAAATAATCTACTTGGCGCTTTTTTGATTTTTTTTTTTTGCCAAACTAATAAAATTGAATATAAAAACTATTCTGAAAAAAAAATCAGGAAAAAATTGTTTTTACATAGGGTTTTCACGGTTTTGTCAACTCAAGAGGGTTTTTAAATTAGCCTAACCCTGTATATATAAGGAAAGAAAAATATTATTGATAAATTGTATCGGGTATACATATATCGGGTAATCAGGTCGGATATCGCTGTATACCAAACCCGTACACTAACCCGGTAATTTTTTTTTAACCTGAACTCGTCTCATACCCGTCCCAAATATTTCGGATTTTTGGTATACCCGTCAGGTTTGAATTTTTTTGCCATCCCTACATGCATGCTGGTTCGATGTAGTTGCAGCTTGACTCTAAACATCAAAACGTAACGACACAAAAGTATGTCGTAATTTAAACAAACCGTAATCATACACCAGTTTTAACATCGCGAAAAAAATTCATATCCAAATGCGAATAAAAATAAACATGTTATTAAACACGTATTGTAACGCGGGAATTTTAACACTAAAAATAATGTAAAATTAATCGATGTGTTATAAAACAATAATAAAATTATAAAAATAATATAGGTTCTAACACTAAAAATGATATAAAAATAATATATATAAAATAAGCTATAATATAATTCTAATAAAAAAATAATATACAATGGACCAGGACCAATAGTGAATAACAACTACTCATGATTGAATTTATTAGTTTAGTAATATTTGAAATTGTCTATAGACTAGCAGGGTGCTCGTGTGACGCGGTGAGGAACACAAACACTTTTAAGGGTGTGCATAGTTTGGTTATTAGTTTCAATTGAAACCAATCACTTAATCAATTTTATTAAGCAACCGGTAACTTGATTCAATTTATATTTTTTAGATTTTCAATTCGGTTTAGTTAATTATGCTTAATAATCAAAACCAAACTTTGGCTAAAAGATTTTTTTAGAAGTACCTGAAATAGATGTATAAATACATAAAATAGAGGAATAAAAGCTAAGATTATATGCATGGTTGGGTCTGGAAGATTGAGAGGCCACAATAGAAACGACGTTGTTTCCTTTGTCAGAAACAAAATGAAAGACAATGTTGTCATTTGAATCTTCGTCATCCCACCAATCTGATGAGTAAACCCAACGCCTTCGTCTTCCATACGACGTAGGTTTAAGATTTTTTTTCTATTGATGATGGTTTTATTATGTCTCTATTCTTTTTTTGAATGACTTTATGTCTCTAATAAATATCATCATCATGACCATGTGATTGATGGGTGGTGTGGTGATTGGTGTAGATTTACTCTCTGCTCCAGAGTTTCATTAAAGGATGGAAGAGAAAGGATCTCCCTCCTCTTCCTTTCTCTCCGGTTCCTTCTAAATTGAAAAGATTGAAAATCACCCTAAACACTTCTTTATTATCCCTCTCATTCCATTCCTTTCCCTCATACAAAAAACTCTGGAACATATTTTTCCCCATTTTCTTCCCAATCCTTTCTCTTCCATCCTTTAATGAAACTCTGGAACAGAGTGTTAGGTGAAATGTTAAACCCTAAGAACATGTATAGTGGGGACTTTAAATTTAAGGCACCCTCAGTGATTGGTCTACGTGGCAGATGAATCAGCATTGGGCTTTAAAATAAAATGAGGTGTAGTGGGGGGCCTTAAATTTAAGGCTTCATCCAATGATTGGTAGTTATTATTATTATTTTTTAATTAATCAAGTAAAAGTAATAAAAAAACACAAATAATATTAAAAAAAGTTACAAATAATATTAAAACTCAGGATTTATACGAAATACCAGGCCTAGACTGAAAACTCAGGATACAGGCGCTCACCCTTCCAGATTGCACATGCCCCATCACTAGTGAATTCCAAAACTTTAGCGAGATTAAAAACGAGATGCAGAAATAGATCCTTGAAATGTGGATTTCACTCCTAAGTCAAAGATGTATTTCAAAATTGAAAATTAGAGTGGAGTGAAACCAGTCATTAAGTTAAGGATATCACTCCCATCTTAGTGGTTAAGTTTCTTTTTGGAGGAAATACTCTTTGAGGTATGGATGTCACTCATATCCTAAAAATATATTCCAAAGATGTATAACATATAGATGAGTGAAACTAATTACCAAGGTATGAATGCCACTTCTAACTTGGTGATATCGTTTTGTTTGTGAAATACGAGTGTCTTCTTCTCCAAGCAAAATACCGAAAGAATAACGAGAATGAATCATAGCGAAAATATCTTGAAAGAAAATATAAGAATAAAGAGAAATATACACGAGAGGACTCGTGAATGTAAGCTTAGTTATAGACTAGGCTAAATGGCATTCTAATAACCTAATTCCCTATAACCATGGCTCTGATACCAATCTGTAACACCCCAACCGATTGCAAAATCATCGAGGTGTCACGTAGTGATGATTGTTCAATAGCTTATGGAGTAAAATGCAAATATTGATATATTGATTAAGTAGTTTATTACATTGAAAGAAAAGTACAAGATACAATAACTCTAAAGTGACAACTTAAACTGAAATACAATGAAACCAAAATCTAAGTAAAAATTCCAAAAGCTTAAAAGTCATCTCATAAATAACCTGAAACATGTACGAAAATAGTATATGTCAATACAAAAATGTATTGGTGAACATACCATGTTTGAATACATATAGTAGAAAAAGAGTTTCACGATTCAGGTGTTGTATACCGTTTGCAATTATGTAATAAGTATTAACCGTTCAAAATCAACCCTAATAAAATGAGACTAACACATGAAAACCATATTTAGTATATTGAATCACATAACAATAACCAAGGACTTAATTCAACGTAAGTCAACAAGGGTATATACCATAGTACTATTTATTGAAATGTCAGGCCCTCAAAGGTTAATGATTTTGACAAGTCATAGATACACAAATTAGCATAAAGCAAACACACATGAGAATTGCATTTAGTGAAAGAATAACATTTAGTCATAGTGTACATGAATAGCCCCAAAAGAGTAAAACAAGAAAAATGGGAAAGATATACTCACAGTTTTGCTAAGCACGATAAATCCAAACAAAACTTGTCACAAGATAAACTTGGGAATTCCGAAGAATTCAACCTACACGTATAAGATTACTAATGAGGGAAAATGACTTAAAAGTCTAAGGCATCTAGTATCTAAGGCATCAGGGTTTTCTAGGCATTTGTAGGGAAGATGAAGTTTTATGATAACTAGAATTTAATAATAATTTTAAATAAAATATAACATGATTTAAGATACAATATGTGACTAAGAAAGTATAAACACTTATGTTTTCCACACTTAGAAATATTACTGTTTTACATAAAAATATTCATAAAACAAATTTTATAATTTATAATTAATTAAATAATTTATTATGACTAATTAAATATAAATAAGCTAGAAATACAATGTGACATCCGGTAACCAAGCGCACCAACTTTACTGTTTACTTGCTGAATTTTGGGACAAAATTCTTTTCAACTTGGGGATGATGTGACACCCCGCATTTTCAGGTTAACTCTTTTACTGAACTCTAGTTAATTTCCATGATCATACGTGGTTAAACACTTAGCTAGGGTTAGTTGAACAGGTCTTTCAGGATGTTATGTAACAATAACATATATTAGGTGACATTAACGTACGTTATACTTAGGAAAATCCTTGTCTTGACACACGCGCGAGTCCTGTATCTCGAACGTTGGTGATTTATTAGGCATGCATGATTATATGGACAAGTGAGTATTGATGAATGTGAAGTAACACATGTATGTGAATTGCATGTTTATGTGAACTGCTGTGTATTAGTTAACTTGTACGTAAACTCTGCGATATATATATATAGGAATAAGATCAAATAGGAACCAATACCTTAGTTAGGAACTTAGGAACCAATCTAGACCACTCATCTTATTGACTTTTTTTTTTTGAATGAAAAGGGCATAATAGGAAGTTAAAAAAATTATTCCTTGATTATCTCTTCATTTGCTTTCATCTCTCTCCATAAATTAAAACTAAAATTAAGAAATCCCCAACCCTAACCATATATATATATATATCAGTTACCAATTTGGATGTAACTAATTACCCTTTTTTGTCTCAAACGATTCAATATTTTCAAGAAATCATAATGTATGTTGTTGATTCAGTGTGTGTCGTACGGTCGTACCTCACTAGTGTACAAGGTTAAGGTAAAAAAATTATTTTCAATCACTTAATTCATACACGATTTTGCAGGTTTTGTATTTTTATAGATCATATATGTGATTTTTCATATTATACATTTATGTGTAATACTTCCATATCAATTTCATATCATAAAAAAAATTGATATACACCAACGTATATTTGTGTCAATGATGATGATAAAAAAAAACTGATATACACCAATGTATATTTGTGTTGGTGATGATGATGTTGAATGAAATAAAAAAACTGATATACATCAATGTATAACTGATGTACACCATTGTATATATGTGTTGATGATGATGATGATGAATGAACAAAAAACAAAACTGATATACACCAATGTACACTTCAACTTACAACAGCTATATAGCTAAATAAAAATTTACCATTATATACACTTGTGTATAGGCATTTGGCTTTGTTTATCCTTATAGCGGTTATGTCTCTCATTCTCATTACGTAACATACACCAACGTATAATATACACTAGTGTATAAGCATTTGATAATAATAAAGCGTCTCATTTTTTTTTGACGTGATAATTACGTTTTGTAGGATCCATTTTTTTTTTTAATATTATCCCTAAATCAGTAAATAGAGAAGGAGAGGGTTTTTAGGAGGTAAACACCAATGTATATTTTGTTCATATACAACAACGAAGAAACCTCAACATCTATTTATGGTGTACACTGATTTATTTAACTTACATTTCTACAAAGATATATACCAACGTATATGTGTGTCCAAATTATAGTCATGTAAGCTGAAAAAAAAAACAGATATACACCAATATATATCTGTGTTGATGATGATGAATGAAAGAAAAATTAGTAACTGATATACACCAATGTATATCTGTGTTGTCTATGATGATGAATGACAGAAAAAAAAGAAACTGATATACATCAATGTATATCTGTGTCAACGATAATAATGATAAATGAAAAAAAAACAAAAAAGAAACTGATGTACACCAGTGTATATATGTCGATAACGATGATGAATGAAAAAAAAAGAAATTGATGCACATTGTGTACATTGTATACATGTGTGTACAAAAGAATTAAATTAAAAAAAACGTATGTAAAAAAGAATTTAATAACTATATATATATATAATTAATTAAAGATATAATCTAATTAATTAATTAATTAACTTCCTATTTTGGAATAGTAGTCAGTTACAATGCATACATAATAACCTATTAATAATCATATAACAAAAGTCAATAATACCCTTTGATTTGAATAAAGAATTAATTAATGTTTTACTTATTTACAATCATGCCATTAGAGATCAATGGCTAAGATTGGTTCCTACTTAAGGTATGGTTCCTATTTGAACCCTACCCTATATATATATATACATATATTTATGACAGACATAATAATGAATTGATAAAACAGTATTTTATTAGAATTGTTATGATTAATATTGACGGGACTAGTCTCGGGAGTTAGATATTGTTAACGGGCTCACTTATCAGATAAAAATCCATAGAACCCAAAACCTTGGCCCATAACTCAACCCTTAGTGTATTACTTATAAAAAAAAATAAAACACAAACCCTACTTAGGGTTTGCGCCGTGAACAAGCAACAACACAACCATCACCTTCACTTTCAATCTTTCATCCAATTCCATCAGTAATCTAAGTTATTTTTGGTGCAATCTTGAGGTTTTAAGGATTCTAGCATTGCAAGGTATATGTTTTATGTATTGTATGATAAATCATAATACTTGAAAAGTTTAAAAACCTAAAAACTACCTATATAAAAATCGCAAATCATGATTATTAAGATGTCTTGGATGTTTGTTATGAGTGTTGATGAGTATTGTTGATAGTAATCATATCTAGGGTATGTGGTACGCAAATACATGGGTTTAAACATGATAATATGGATTTGATTGTGTTAATATGAGTTTATTACATGATTATGGATTATTGAGAATGATTAGGGTTTATGAGAATCATGTTATGAGAATTCTGATTTCTGGCAGATTTGTTGTAGCGATTTGTAGGGCTGTTATACGGTGATTAACATGTCTAATATGATTATTTTCTGATACTAGAACATGATTTATGATGTTAGCTTTTCAAAAAGTCCAAAATCATGCGTTTTGGACTTGTTTTGATATGTATTCATGATTTTATAAGTTTAAAGGTATAATCAGATTTTCGGATGTGAAAAATGGACCAACTTTAAAGGCCTTTAACTTGAGTTTTACAAATTCGTTGATCGTGAAATTTGGACAGAAGTTGAGTCTATGAGTATTAAAGCTTTTTCAATTGGATTCATCTCGTTTGGATTAGTCTATGATTTTTAATGAATTTTTATGTAAGCTGCTGTCAACAACATGCTTTTTCTGAGGTGGCTGGACTAAATTATATTTCATAAAATCTTGAAGTGTTTTTGACAAGAAATAAAAATAGTAGAGTTACATATAAACTTGTGGGAAGTCTCTGTAAAATTTTGGGTACTTGAGGAGTTGATTTGGTATTTTATAAAAATTTATTTCCGTAACCTAAAATCTGTCCAGAAAACGCAGATTTGAGAGATATTGTTTATGTGATGATTTGAGTGTGTTATTGAGTTATAAGTTGTGAAATTCTATATGGGAATATGTGTACATGTTATTTAGATGATGTAGATGACATGATAGGATGATTGTATGTAATGTGTGATGAGAACTAGTTGTGTTAAAAGTTTTAACATGTTGCATCATATACTAATCACCAACGAATGACGGGTTTTGCATGGTTTAATTGTGTCAAGTACAATTTCATGGAATATCACCTAGGTCATTGTAGATTACATGAGTTAGGATAATCACATGTGTAATCACACTCAAACACTTGCAACTTTGTGTTCGATAGGTTATCGGTAGGCGAGTAGTCTTCCACGTTTGCTATCCTTGCGATTTATTTTTAGCACGCTACCTAAGGTGAGTTTCACTACTTTTCGTGAAAGCAGGTGTCTCGGGTTGAGACAGAACTAAATAAAACTTTTCTAGTCCAGTTGGGACTACTTTTACATCCCAGGATTTGGGATGCTATGACTCCTTGTGTGGGTCGGGTTTTCGATTCCCTATGCGGATCACACTTTTATCAGTTTTGTACTTTAACTGTCCCTTGTGAACTAAACACTCTATCTTGAAAGTCCTTACAATTTTATTGGGTTAATCTCTGGAGGCGAACGGGGTATTAGTTATTAGCGCTATTAGGCTGTGCAGCAACCTCATGCTTGAGGTGCTTGGGTCACGGGCATGAAATTCTGACCACTTTTTCTTACTAGTGTTGATAGACACTAGTGCTGAGGCACTGTAACATCTGTATGTTTCCCAATAACCACTGCTTAGTAACATTGAGCGGGTTAGCTACCCCTGACAAGCTTAAAACTGATGTTTTTAATACACTTGATGAAATTGCAACTGTTTCTCGTACTGTGAACTCACCAGCTTTATGTTGACACACTTAGTATGTTTTCGCAGGTTGCTAGAAAGGAGCACGTCTAGGTTCATGCATGGTGTCACACATGGGATTTATGAATTTATAAACTTTTGACGTATTTACTTTCATTTTGCTTTGGGCGCGTTGTGTTTGCGCATCATTACTTATTTTACTAAACTGTTTTCGCTTCCGCACTTACTTAAACGCATGGTTGACAAAATTTTAAAAATAAAAGCGAATTTTTATTTGAAACGAACTAAATGGTTTGGGCATTTAGAGTCTTTCGTATAACTTATGGCTATGGGATCCTGGTGTGTCACGCGCCTCGAAGTAAAACCCCGCAGTGGAAATTGAGGGTGTGACAGATTGGTATCAGAGCCATTGGTTATAGTGAACTAGGACTTCGTGTCGAGTCTAGTCTATAATCGTCATAGCATAAGCACTTCATTAGTTACACTCACTGCACAAGTACTCATTTAATTATTTCCCTTGAATTTATATGCTAAACTTCCATGTTGCAGAGAATCATGTCATCTTCTTCTAA
This sequence comes from Ambrosia trifida, assembly GCA_028751855.1. Lineage (NCBI taxonomy): Eukaryota > Viridiplantae > Streptophyta > Magnoliopsida > Asterales > Asteraceae > Ambrosia > Ambrosia trifida. The sequence goes on from CM054127.1 coordinate 78,810,992, forward strand.
CCCCAATTCTAAACCTAATTCCCCTACCATGGATGACAAACTTGAAAAGGAGTGGGGATGGTACCCTGCTCTGCTGAACTACACTATGGAGAAATACCAGAGTGCCTGAAAGGGTTCCCACTATCAGGGACTCATGGGAAAAGACCTTTGCAGGATATGTGAGCTACGTGCAGGACAAACTTAGTGATGTTATTCAGGCTGGTCGTCGTCTAGAACTCATTTGGGATTTACGTAACACCATAACCTTACAACACTCTGCTTTGGGGGAACGCGTTGATACACTGACCGCTCGTCTAGCAGAGACCAGACTAATCGTCGAGAAGCAGCAGCAACAGATACAACTATTGATGGCCAACCAACAACCCCTGTGATACCACAAGAGGAACCACTTGAAGAGGAACTGGAGGAGGATCCTGAAGAGGATCCTGATGAGGGAGCTGAGGAGGAGGTCGACGAGAGTGATGGCGATGACTCCTGCACTACCATGGACAACGATTGATTTTCTTTCTATTTTGAATATTATTAATATTATTATTATTATTATTATGTCTTGACTATCATTTTAATACCATTTGAACTTGAGAACCACTTTGGATATTTACTTGAGACACTATTAATTATGATATTTTCGATTGGCTGTTTTATCTTATTCTCGTGTTTGTTTGTCATGCTGTGTTCTAGTTTACTTGTACTGTGTGAACAATTATATGTTTAGCATATTATCGTTTTCTCATGGGTATAATGTAAATGTAGAGTTATAATGGCGGGAAGAGGATTTGGAAGGGGAAACGTAAACATGTCGCAGGCTGAACTCAATGCACTCATCAATGCCAGAGTTGTTGTAGCTCTAGCAGCCTTCCAAGCCGATAACATTATCTCGTTCCATTCTTCCCATAAACCCTTACTCTAAGCTCTTATCCTTACTCGTGTTTCCTACCTCCCGTGTTTAGGTCAACCTGCTCATAACCCACCGGTGTGCACCTATAAGTCATTCATGGACTGTAAACCCCAGAGTTTTGTAGGTTCGGAAGGGGCAGTCGGATTACTAAGGTGGTTTGAAAAAGTGGAGTCCTGTTTTGCCATGTGTAACTGCCCGCACGCAGTCAGGTTAAGTATGCAACTAGCACACTCGAGGATGCAGCACTGTCCTGGTGGAACTCCCAGGTGCAGATGTTAGGGGTCGATGTGGCTAATGCGATCCCATGGGCCGATTTTAAGGAGTTGATGAAGGAAGAGTATTGCCCGTGTGATGAAATTCAGAAGCTGGAATCGGAGTACTTTACTTTGAGAATGGTGGGATCGGAGATCGAAAAGTATACTACCAGATCACATGAGTTGGCTACGATGTGTCCTAACTATTCCAACCCGCCTTATAAGCGAACCGAAATGTACATCAAGGGTTTGGCACCCCAGATTAAAGGGATGGTTACTGCGGCAAACTTGAACAACATCCAGCAGGTCATTCGCTTGGCACATCAATTGACAGATCAGAAAGTGGAAGAGGGATTGCTACCCCCTCGTGGCGCTTCGTCGTCGGGTACTAGTGATAACAAAAGAAAATGGGAGAATGCGGCTAGTAAACACTCAGGTAGTAGTAATCAGCAACAACAGAGCAAGAGGCACGACAGTAATGGAGGGAACAACAATCGTAATCAGTCGCAGGGTGGTTATCAAGGAAACCATCCCAAGTACAATAGGTGCAACTTCCATCACTCTGGACCGTGCAACAAAGTTAAGTGTGATCGCTGTAACAAGTTGGGGCATGTGGCAAAGGATTGTCGGGTTAACATTCAGGGAAATCAACCAGTACAGCAAAGTCAGCAGCAGCGGGGTGGTAATGGGTGTTACCAGTGTGGTAGTGTGAATCACTTTAAGAGGGATTGTCCACAACTGATAGGTAATGGCAACAACAATACTGGGGGAAACAACAATGGTGGTGGCAACAAGAATGGGAACAACAATAGCACAACCAACACAGGCAACAACAACGGGGCTCGGGGGAGAGCATTTGTGATCGGCTCGGGAGAAGCCAGGATGGATAATAATGTTGTGACGGGTACGTGTTCTATAAATGATATTCTTTCCTCTGTTTTATATGATACTGGTGCGGATTTTAGCTTTGTGTCAATGAAACTTAGCAAACTTCTAGGGACAATCCCTACTCTTCTAGAAACTCCACACTCTGTAGAACTGGCTGATGGCAAGCCTGTTGAGGCGACACATGTTCACCGCAGCTGTAAGCTCGGCCTGGATGGTCACTTGTTTGACATCAACCTTATTCCTATCACCCTAGGAAGTTTTGATATTGTAGTTGGCATGGATTGGTTGTCTAAGTATCATGCTGAGATTCTTTGTCTGGAGAAAATTGTTCGTATTCCTCTTCCTAGTGGAGAACTTTTGTCTATTCGTGGGGACCGGGGTGGTCTTATGGTAAGCATCATTTCATTCTTGAAAGCCCAGAAGTGTGTACGGAAGGGCTATCCAGCTGTATTGGCAAATATCTCCGACACCCGAGTCGAAGACGGACCAAACATCGAAGACATTCCAGTGGTTCGTGATTACCCGGATGTCTTTCCACAAGAACTACCGGGACTTCCACCTATTCGACAGGTGGAGTTTCAAATAGACCTTACACCCGGGGCGGCCCGGTCGCACGTGCACGTTACTGTCTAGCACCAGGTGAACTACAAGAACTGTCTACCCAACTCCAGGAGTTACTGGACAGGGGTTTTATTAGACCCAGTTCTTCACCATGGGGAGCTCCAGTTTTGTTCGTTAAAAAGGACGGGAGTTTCCGCATGTGCATTAACTACCGAGAATTGAATAAAGTCTCTATCAAGAACCGTTACCCATTACCTCGTATTGATGACTTATTTAATCAGCTCCAAGGGTTAAGTTTTTATTTGAAGATTGATTTAAGGTCGGGTTACCACCAACTGAGAGTCCGGGAGGAGGATGTGGCCAAAACAGCCTTCCGAACTTGCTATGGACACTATGAATTTTTGGTCATGCCATTTAGGTTAACTAATGCACCCGCGGTCTTTATGGATCTTATGAACCGCGTGTGTAAGCCCTATTTAGAGAAATTTGTCATAGTGTTTATTGATGACATTTTGATTTACTCCAAAAACAGGGAAGAACACGAGCAACACTTGGAGATGATCTTAGAACTTTTAAGGAGGGAGCAGTTGTATGCAAAATTTTCCAAATGTGATTTCTGGATTCGAGAGGTTCAATTTTTAGGGCATGTGGTAAATGAGGCTGGTATACATGTTGACCCTGCCAAGATTGATGCTGTTAAACGTTGGGAGGCTTCTAAGACTCCTACAGAAGTGCGTCAATTACTTGGTCTTGCGGGGTATTATCGCAGATTCATCGAGGGATTTTCAAAGCTCAACCCCTCACCGCTTTGACACAGAAAAGTATTACTTATAAATGGGGAGATGCCCAAGAATCTACTTTTCAGTTGTTAAAGACGAAACTCTGTAGTGCACCAATTCTGTCGTTACCTGAGGTTACGGATGACTTTGTGGTATATTGTGACGCCTCCATCCAAGGTCTAGGGTGTGTACTGATGCAACGTGATACGGTGATCGCGTATGCATCGCATCAATTGAAAGTTCATGAGAAAAATTACACCACCCATGACTTGGAGTTTGGAGCAGTGGTGTTTGCTCTAAAAATTTGGAGGCATTATCTGTATGGGACTAAGTGTACAATCTTTACTGACCATAAGAGTCTCCAACACATCTTTGATCAGAAAGAACTGAATATGCGGCAACGTCGATGGGTCGAACTCTTAAATGATTATGAATGTGCTATTAAGTACTATTCGGGGAAAGCTAATGTAGTAGCGGATGCCCTTAGCCACAAGGAGACAAAACCCAGGCGGGTGCAAGCCTTGCAACTTACCATACCCTCGAATCTTCCAGGTAAAATCCGCGATGCTCAAGTTGAGGCTTTGAAGGAAGAGAATATTGAACTCGAAACGTTGCATGGTGCCGATAAACACTTGGAGTTAAAATCTGATGGACTCCAATACTTTATGAATCGGGTTTGGATCCCACATATTGGGGATGTCAGACAGCTAGTGCTTAATGAAGTGCATACCTCTCGTTATTCAGTACATACTGGCTCTGATAAAATGTACCAAGACCTCAAAACTCTCTACTAGTGGCCGAATATGAAAGCCGAAATAGCAACTTATGTTAGTAAGTGCTTAACTTGTGCTAAGGTCAAGATCGAATATCAAAAACCTTTGGGCCTACTCCAGCAACCAGAAATCCTTATGTGGAAATGGGATGGAATTTCGATGGATTTTATCTCCAAACTTCCCAAGGCATCTGGTGGTCATGACAAGATTTGGGTCATTGTTGACTGCTTAACGAAATCAACACATTTCTTGGCAATCAAGGAGACAAATACATTTGAACATTTAGCTACCCTTTACATCAAGGAAGTTGTTTCTAGGCATGGGGTGCCTACTTCGATCATATCTGACCGTGATGCTCGATTTACTTCCCGTTTATGGACTACCCTTCACAAAGCGTTGGGCACTCGCTTAGATATGAGTATGGCTTATCACCCTCAAACAGATGGTCAGAGTGAACGTACCATCCAGACATTAGAAGATCTACTACGAGCATGCGTGGTGGATTTTGGTAACAATTGGGATAAACATTTGCACCTTATTGAATTCTCGTACGACAACAGTTATCACACTTCTATACAATGTGCGCCTTTTGAGGCACTGTATGGGCGCAAATGTAGATCGCCAATTTGTTGGGCTGAAGTTGGGGATAGCCAGCTAACGGGCCCTAAGCTCGTGCATGAAACATCTGAAAAGATTATTCAAATCAGAAACCGTATGGCCGCTGCTTGTGATAGGCAGAAAAGTTACGCTGATAAGCGCCGAAAACCTTTAGAGTTCCAAGTTGGGGACAAGGTACTCTTGAAAGTGTCGCCTTGGAAGGGGTGATTCGGTTCGGGAAACGCGGAAAGTTAAACCCGCGGTATGTTGGACCATTCGAAATTGTGGAAAGAATTGGTCCGGTGGCTTATAGGTTGAACTAACCTGACGAACTTAATGGAGTGCATAACGTATTCCATGTATCAAACCTTAAGAAATGCCTGTCTGACACAACATTGGTGGTTCCACTGGAATAAATCCAAGTGGATGACCAGTTGAGGTTCGTGGAAGAACAGTATAAATTCTTGAGCAGGGCGTTAAGAAACTCCGACAAAGCACTATACCTATTGTTAGGGTACGGTAGAATTCTCATCTAGGACCAGAATATACGTGGGAACGCAAGGACCAAATGCGACTCAAATATCCACATCTCTTTACAGTACCTGAAATTGTTCATAGACCGAACTCTAAACGTAAAGCAACTCACTCAAAGTGAATTTCGGGGCAAAATTCCTTTCAACTTGGGGATGATGTGACATCCGGTAACGAAGCGCACCAACTTTACTGTTTACTTGCTGAATTTCGGGACGAAATTCTTTTCAACTTGGGGATGATGTGACACCCCGCATTTTCAGGTTAACTCTTTTACTGAACTCTAGTTAATTTCCATGATCATACGTGGTTGAACACTTAGCTAGGGTTAGTTGAATAGGTGTTTCAGGATGTTATGTGACAATAACATATGTTAGGTGACATTAACGTATGTTATAGTTAGGAAAATCCTTGTCTTGACACACACGCGAGTCCTGTATCTCGAACGTTGGTGATTTATTAGGCATGCTTGATTATATGGACAAGTGAGTATTGATGAATGTGAAGTAACACATGTATGTGAATTGCATATTTATGTGAACTGTTGTGCATTAGTTAACTTGTACGCAAACTCTGCGAGATATATATATATATATATATATATATATATATATATATATTTACGACAGACATAATAATGAATTGATAAAACTTTATTTTTATTAGAATTGTTATGATTAATATTGGCGGGACTAGTCTCGGAAGTTAGATATTGTTAACGGGCTCACTTATCAGATAAAAATCTCTAGAACCCAAAACCTTGGCCCATAACTCAACCCTTAGTGTATTATTTATAAAAAAATAAATAAAACACAAACCCTACTTGGGGTTTGCGCCGTGAACAAGCAACAACACAACCATCACCTTCACTTTCAATCTTTCATCCAATTCCATCACTAATCCAAGTTATTTCGGGTGCAGTCTTGAGGTTCTAAGTATTCTAGCATTGCAAGGTATATGTTTTATGTATTGTATGATAAATCATAATACTTGAAAAGTTTAAAAACCCTAAAAACTACCTATATAAAAATCGCAAATCATGATTATTAAGATGTCTTGGATGTTTGTTATGAGTGTTGATGAGTATTGTTGATAGTAATCATATCTAGGGTATGTGGTACGTAAATACATGGGTTTAAACATGATAATATGGATTTGATTGTGTTAATATGTGTTTATTACATGATTATGGATTATTGAGAATGATTAGGGTTTATGAGAATCATGTTATGAGAAATCTGATTTCTGGCAGATTTGTTGTACCGATTTGTCGGGCTGTTATACGGTGATTAATATGTTTAATCTTATTATTTCTGATACTAGAACATGATTTATGATGTTAGCTTTTCAAAAAAAAAATCATGCGTTTTGGACTTGTTTTGATATGTATTCATGATTTTATAAGTTTAAAGGTATAATCAAATTTTCGGATGTGAAAAATGGACCAACTTTAAAGGGCTGTAACTTTAGTTTTACAAATCCGTTGATCATGAAATTTAGACAGAAGTTGAGTCTATGAATATTAAAGCGTTTTCAATTAGATTCATCCCGTTTCGATGAGTCTATGATTTTTAATGAATTTTTATGTAAGCTACTGTCAACAGCACGCTTTTTCTGAGGTGGTTGGACCAGTGGCGGATCTAGGAATTTTTTCCAGGGGGTTCACTTTTTTAGATACTCCGATTTCATATGACGAACATAAAAATATTCGGGTCGGTTTGACGGTTCGGGTCGGGTAACATTTGGGGGTTTTTACAATCTTCAAATTCATCAAGTTTCGTTCGATTTGGTGGTTAATTGTCAAGATTGTTGTGAGTAAATTGTTAAATCAAGTGATTTGAATCAAGGTTTGGGGCAAATTAGAGGATTCCATGGCTGAATCGGAAGACCAGTAGGTTATTATGTGATTTGATATTTTGATTTTTCAAGTGAGATCATCATCATTCACACACTAGTGTAGTTAGTAGTGTGTATAATAGGTTTTGTTCATTCATTGGGTGCAAATTGTGAAACTGTACAGGTTTTGTTAAAACATGAAGATGAAGATTCTACTTTTATAGATATTTAATTTTCTTGAACCAAGCAACTTGAGAGGAGATAGCATTTGAACTGACCTACTAGATATCGTAGCAGACTCGTCTGGCTCTTCCTGTATTTCATTACTTATTCTTATCAAAGCTGCATTACTTGAAAAAAAAAAAACAAGAACACAAGAAATTAACACATTAATCAATTACTCATAGTTTAACACAAGAAATTAACACATTAATCAATGGAGAACTGTATACACGTTTGAACTACCTGATATTTTGTCACCTTATCTTTAAATTTATTTTTCAAGGCATTGCAATAACAATCAATATCAATAAAGAAAAAAAATGAAGTATAAAAATTTCAGAATTACAAATACGGTATATACTATTATAGAGTAGTTGCTGTTCATGATCTGTCTACACCTGTTCCTTGTCCACATCCAGGTTTTTGTCTATTGGTCAAGTTCTTAAATTAAAAGAAAGTAGGATTTATGAGTTCCTTGTCCACAATATCTCCACCACCACGACTGCTTCTTTGAGGGCTATTAAATGCCTACAAACAGTAAATAAACAAAACAAGTAATTAAATAAAGTTTCCTTCTTAACAATAAAAAACATAATAACTACGAATGCATTCAGTAATCCACTTTACTCCAAACCACAAACACTAATATTAGGTCTAGAAAGCAACAAACTAAGGGGCTGTTTGGTAAGCCTCTTAATGAGGCTCTGAATCATTCAGTGCTGAATGATTCAGCTTCAGCGCGTTTGTTTCAGCTTCTGAATGGAATGGTTAAGGCTAAACCATTAAGACTTGAGATGTTGTTGAACCATTAAGCGCTGAACCATTAAGCACTGAACTATGCTGAACCTTAATGAGACTCTCCTACCAATCTGGGACAAGAATACTAACCATTAAGAGGTCCAACTTAATGATTCAGCACTTAACCATTCAGACCTCTTAATGATTCAGCACTTAATCAACCAAACAGCCCCTAACACTAATTAACAATAATCACAGCAAATAATTATTATACAATAACATAAAATAAAAATTAACCTGAGAGGGAGGAGGAGCAACAGAAAACCCAAGGTCAGCGGCGATGGAGAGGGCATCGGCTACAGGGCGGAGGCGAGGAGGAGAAGGGTGGCGGGCTGGTGGTGTGGGTTGTAGAAGAGGAGGGAGGTTGGGGTTGGGGTTGTGGGTATTTGAAATGGTGAATGTTGGCTTACTATTGTGATGTTTAAGTTAAACAAAACAAAAAAAACCTAAACATTATATTAGAAAATCAAAAAAAATAAAATAAAGAAAAATGGGCTGGAAGAGAATCGAACGTCAGATCTATATGTTAAAAGGGGAGGGGAATTACCATTAGAGCACCTCTTTGAGATGTTTAAGGGTTCATCTATAAAATATTTAGGGGTTCCTACCCACTTTTCTATATATAATAACACTAAAAATTTCGAACCGAAGGGGTTCCTTGGAACCCCCAAACGAAGCCTAGATCCACCCCTGGGCTGGACTAAATTATTTTTCATAAAATCTTGATGTGTTTTTGAAAAGAAATAAAAATAGCAGAGTCACATATAAACTTGTGGGAAGTCTCTGTAAAATTTTGGGGACTTGAGGAGTTGATTTGGTATTTTATAAAAATTGATTTCCGTAACCTAAAATCTGTCTAGAAAACGCAAATTTGAGAGATATTGTTTATGTGATGATTTGAGTGTGGTATTGAGTTATAAGTTGTGAAATTCTATATGTGAATATGTGTACATGTTATTTATATGATGTAGATGACATGATAGGATGATTGTATGTAATGTGTGATGAGAACTAGTTGTGTTAAAAGTTTTATCATGTTGCATCATATACTAATCACCAACGAATGACGGGTTTTGCATGGTTTAATTGTGTCAAAGTATAATTTCATGGAATGTCACCTAGGTCATTGTAGATTACATGAGTTAGGATAATCACATGTGTAATCACACTCAAACACTTGCAAGTTTGTGTTCGATAGGTTATCGGTAGGCGAGTAGTCTTCCACGTTTGCTATCCTTGCGATTTATTTTTAGCACGCTACCTAAGGTGAATTTCACTACTTTTCGTGAAAGCAGGTGTCTCGGGTTGAGACAGAACTAAATAAAACTTTTCTAGTCCAGTTGGGACTACTTTTACATCCCAGGATTTGGGATGCTATGACTCCTTGTGTGGGTCGGGTTTTCGATTCCCTATGCGGATCACACTTTTATCAGTTTCGTACTTTAACTGTCCCTTGTGAACTAAACACTCTATCTTGAAAGTCCTTACAATTTTATTGGGTTAATCGCTGGAGGCGAACATGGTATTAGTTAGTAGCGCTATTAGGTTGTGCAGCAACCTCATGCCTGAGGTGCTTGGGTCACGGGCATGAACTTCTGACTACTTTTTCTTACTGGTGTTGATAGACACTAGTGCTGAGGCACTGTAACATCTGTATGTTTCCCAATAACCACCGTTTAGTTACATTGAGCGGGTTAGCTACCCCTTACAAGCTTAAAACTGATGTTTTTAATACACTTGATGAAATTGCAACTGTTTCTCGTATTGTGAACTCACCAGCTTTATGTTGACACACTTAGTATGTTTTCGCAGGTCGCTAGAAAGGAGCATGTCTAGGTTCATGCATGGTGTCACACATGGGATTTATGAATTTATAAACTTTTGACATATTTACTTTCATTTTGGTTTGGGCGCGTTGTGTGTGCGCATCATTACTTATTTTACTAAACTGTTTTCGCTTCTGCACTTACTTAAACGTATGGTTGACAAACTCTTAAAAATAAAAGCGAATTTTTATTTGAAACGAACTAAATGGTTTGGGCATTTAGAGTCATTCGTATAACTTATGGCTATGGGATCCTGGTGTGTCACGCGCCTCGCGGTTAAACCCCGCAGTGGAAAATGAGAGTGTGACATACAAGATATGTTTCAAAAATAATATTTTTTTTGAGAAACAAATACATTCTGATGAAAAATGATCAGAATAAATTTTTCACAATTTTTCTCATTTTATTTGTATTTAAAACTGATTTAATGAATTTAAATCATATTTAAATGATTAAATAAATAGGAAAATCTATAAAAACTAAATATTTCTGGTTCAATAAATTAGGAATATATTACTGATGTAATTAAATAATTACACAAAAATTTTGAGATTAAAATCATTAAAAATGAAATTTTAATCAATTAAATATGATTAAAACAAATTAAATTAATCAAAACATGAAAATATATTATTTTCCAGAAAAATAAAAATATGATAATTTTCTATGAGGTATCAAGAAGCTACACTTAAATTTTTATAATTTTTGGTGTAAAAATGAATTTTCTATGAATATTTTAAAATATTTATGTATTATATCTTTTTTTAAACAAATAAAAACTTATATGGTATAACAAATAAAAAAAATGTGGCTGTTATGGGAGTCGAACCCGGGTGGGTTCTAGACACAAACACAGACACAACCACTAAAGCACTTGATCCATATGTTGATAGTTTTGATTGTTAATAATAGAAAAAATTATGCCATTAGTCCTTATGGTTTCCTCCAAATTTCAATGTAAGGTATTAAGGTTTTATTGTTTCTGTTTAGGGTATTAAGCTTTTAAGTTGTTTCAATGTAGGGTATTTGGCACTAACTACGTTTAAAGTTAACTGAGTTAACCCTCACGTGATTTGCACGTGAGGGTATTATGGTCATTTTGTCTCCAAACGTTCATACACCATTATCCATCCTCCAATCCCTCATATTATTAATACTGATCCTTCTCCCCTGATTCAAAACCACCAACACTCAACCCTATTCGATCATCACAATCACGATCATCAAACAAACATGGTGTTCTGCAGATGTGGTAGGCAAGCTGCAATCAAAACCTCGTGGACTGAACAGAATCCAGGTCGTCAGTTCTACACATGCTCTGCTCTGGTATGTATTTCGAACCCTAAAAATTAGGCGATTTTAATGTAACATTTTGACCAATTGATGATCGAATGAGTATTAATGGTAATACATTATATGTTTCAGCGTTCAAGATGTTCCTTTTTTGCATGGGTTGAGCCTCCATTGTGCAATCGTACTACCAACATCATTAAAGGGCTAGTGAACTCAAGGTCTGTTCTTGAGATGAAAGTGAGGGATTTGAAGGGTCAGGTGGTAATGTATGAAGATTCACTTAAAGAAATGAAAGAATCAGTTCAAGAAGTCAAAGAAAGTCATGCCAGGGATGTTAAGAAGAGGGATTTGTGGTTGATCATGAGTTAGATGTTCTTTGTGGTGGTGTTTGCTAGTCTTTATCTATTAATGTAGAAGAAGGTCTGGTAGTCTTTTGTGATGGTTGATCATCAGTTAACATATGTAGTCTTTTATGGTGGTTGATCATGTAAACAACTCTAATCTTTTGCTAGTCTTTTGTGGTAGGTTGTAATGTAAATAACTATCAGCTTTCGGTAAATGTAATGATGTTTAGAGAGTTAGTTTTGGTATTGTAATGTTTGTGACATATTTTGATAATGAAAATATTATTACAAGTATATTGTGTGTATTGCTGTGTTACATTTGACCCATTTGAATGAAGGTAAACTGTTACAATACCATTTGACAGCAGTGAAACATTTGACCCATTTGTATGAAGGTAAACTGTTACAATACCATTTGATAGCAGTAAACATTTGACCCATTTGACAACAATGTGCAATCAACTATATCTAAGATATTAACCAAAACAATTCAAATGACATTCAACCAAAAACATGTTCAAAACATTAAACCAAAACATAGTCAACACACACAAACCAAAAACATGTTCAAAACATTAAACCAAAACATAGTCAAGTTTCCATAAAGCTAAACCAAAACATCTTCAATTTGCAGCCTTTCTTTTCTTGTTGCCTAGTTTGGATGGTTCACCATGTGTAGCAGTAGTCTTCTTAGTTGTCTTCTTAACAGCAGCCTTTGGAGCAGTTGTCTTCTTTTTAGGAGTAGTTGTTGTCTTCTTCTTTGGAGCTGTTGTTTCCCCACCTTGTTCTCTACATGCCCTTCTGTTATGTCCTTTGTTCCCACATATTCCACAACTTGTTGTCTTACCCTTTCTGCTCAGCTTGTTACCCTTGACCATAGCATCTTCCTTCTCCAAAGCATCCTTCCTTCTCTCTTTTTTTTTTTTGGTCTGCCAATTGGTTTGTGATATATTACTTGAAGTAGTTTAGTTGGACACTGAGATCTAGGTCACATTCTTCTTCCATTGATGGGCCCTATCTTATGTGAGTAAACCTGTTTCCATGTACATAGCCAATAACATGGGTCCACCCATTTCTCTGGTATGTCAACCTTTGCACCGTGTAGTGCCATATCTGTAACAACCCGACCAGGAGGGGCTGGACGTTACGACAGTTTGATAACAGACTTGCACAACGGAAGCAACGATAATTAATATTTATTGTTTTTACAATTTCTAATTCAAAATATAAATACATAATCTTAAATAAATAAACTAATATTTTTGCAGGGATGAAACGCGGCGGTCGTCGAAGCAGTTGATAAGGTGTGATCCGCTAGTCGATCCGATCTTTATCCCGCTTATCTCTAGAGGCTCTGACCGCAACACATATAGCCAAATCTTCTAACCATATAACCTCTAATCCGCTACTAGCAAGCATATACCTCGCGGTTGCCATCCATCCATTTGCAGTACCTGAACACATGCTTAAAAGAGTTTTGGGTCAGCAATTACGCTGGTGAGTCCGTATAAGTAGTAAGTGGATCCAAAACAAGTTTATCATTTCGAAAGCCAGTTTCCAAGTTTACACAGTTTAACACAAAGTTCAACACACGTGATGTACAAGAGAACCTTAACCCTAACACTAGATCTATCTACTGCCATTATAGATCTACAAGGCATAATATATGCCGCAACGGTCCCCAGGCCTCAGTGGAGGGTTTCCCGGGCCCAACGTCCCAAGTCCACTGTGCGTGGGGGATTCCCCAAGTAGTACTACCCATATATTAAGTGGCTCACCTATGAGTTAATGAGTGTCAGTATAATCCGGCAACAAGTATCTTGTCACATCACAACCGTTTATAAAAAAGAAGCATGCATTCACCCCAAAACAGCTAAAACACGAAAAAGGGGAGTGGTACACGGAACTCACCTTGGCAACGTATCACGTCATGTCATTTAATCAGATGGTATTCCAAGTCACGATCCCCATCTATCAATCAGTGGCAAGAAGCTACTCAATGTTCATAAACATTAGTGCGTTTACCAATCTTGCGGTTACACGTGTGGGCGAGCTAGGACCTTTTAGTTAATATTGTCGTCTTATTCTATTCATTGGTTCATAACCTTATCTATCTATTCGATTCCTAAACACAGCTTCATATAATTGTGCATCAAATTACATATACTATTCTTAGTAAATATTTCTATACAATATTAAATTACTTATGACCTCAAAAATAATAGTATTGGTAATGACAGTTGTATTCGTAGAAAATAATAATGATACAGTAGTGGGTAGTAATAATACTATAGCATTGAAGTACTGATATTTATATTTAGTTACTATTCTAAAGGCCTGTCTTCCATGTATCAAGTTAAAGCGTGTGTGTATCGTTTTCCATATTCAAGTGTCATGTGTCCGAATATCCTAAATCCTAATATCCTATTTCCAATGGCAAGCATGGTATCGTCTAGTGTTCCATTGTCCAATCCAAATATCCGAGTTAAGGTTTATACAAATATCCGATCTAACTTATGGTTCGACTTTAGTCCATACGAGCTCGTCAAATCCCACACGCAATATATATTAATGTTTATAATCATCGAGTTTATAAGTTCGGTTATACCTCACTCTCAGTCTCGGTTCGTGTTGACCAGGGCTGACCCGGTTGACTTTAGTTGGCCGCCTGGTGATCCGTTGACTCCTGTTGACCGATGCAGTTAACCACTTGACCCATCTTCCTGACCCGAACTCTCATAACAACAACCGCCGCTCCTGACCATCGTCTGCTTGTCATTAGTCAACAATTAGCCACCATCGATAACCAACTTAACATCCACTCCTCACCACCGCACTACTGTACACCGCCATCGTCTTCTTGACTTACGCGAACAAGATCCTGAACAGGACCCTCAATAGTGGCCGCCATCATCTATCTTCGTGACCATCATCGACCACCATCCGAACCCAGACCTAAACCCCCATAAACACCAACCACCAGATGCGAAACAACAAGATCAATAAACTTACCCTGCTTGTCGGACCTGTGACTCCACCGTACACGGTGGTCGGAACCCAGACCTTCTTCTGTCGTCGCATTCCTTCTCTATGTTCGCCAGTCTGTCTCCGCGTCTCTCTCTCTCTCCTCTGATTCTTACTCTCTCTATCTCCGATCTGGATATGAACCGGGTATGTGTGTCGGTTTATAAAGAAGAAGGGGTAGGGTGGTTGCCGCCGTTAGCGGTGGTCAGAGATCCACCGATCCCTTCTACTCCTCTGTCTCTCTCTCTTTATAAGTCTATGTGTGTTTGTTTATGAGCAGATAATGGGGCACAAGAATGGTTTGGGCTTTTATATTGTGGTTGATTTAAATGGTTTTTAGAAAACAATGGAAACCATCTATGGTTTATTTATCAAGTTGTCACAATATGGGGAGGACATGTGTCCTCCCTTAGTGTGACTAATCACTAGGCAATCGGGTGGGTTCGTTAACGGGTATCGGTTCGGCCGCGCAACGGGTATTGGTTCGGTATCGCGTTGCGTATCGGCTTTTATTTCGTCAAAATTATTATAAAATACTTTCGGTTTCATGTACGTATTTATATATTTCTGGTTATTATTATCTAGTTCCTCGTCATCTTACCTTTAGTCGTGAAAAATTTATGGGCCCTACGACCGGGTTGTTACATTCTCCCACCGTTAATGGAATTCCGTCCTCGGAATTACTTTCGAGCTACCCCTTAAACATATCCAGTATACTCCATACTCGGATTCAATGTTCGAGTCTACACACTCGCGTGTACCTAACTATTTTCTTAAACCCGTTCGTAATTTTAGCAGCTCCGTGCTAAACTTCACACTATGTTCAAGTTTTAAAACAAATGGTTCGAACTATTGACAGACTAGTGGTGGTTCTTGGTTTGATTCTCAGTTTCATTTTTTTGACGCATCATCGGTGTTTATGTATAGGGTGTACCGCAGCTAACCCACCTCACCAATGACACCTCGTAAATGTACTGAAAATCTCCCCAAAAACTTGAAAGAAAGCATATTTGTAAACGTAACTGGTCGAAAATCCTATGTGTGTTTCGAAAGTCACTAGTCCTAAAAATCTATATTCTAGTGTTAGCTAACTTTACCGAAATAGAGGTCTTATATTAGACTATGTTCTTAGAGTTGTGTGTTATTCTCACAGGTTCTTATGCTAAGTACTGGAGTCAATCTTATCTATATCGTCCGCAATATTGTTGAATTCTTAAGCTTTTGAAATTTTTCTATGATACATGGTGTGAGATATGGCAAAAAATTGCTAAGAAGCATGAAAAGGTTTAAACGTCCAAACTCACTATGTTGTTCTTAACCATGTCAAAGGCACATAACCTTTCTTTTGTCGTCCTAAATCCTATCTTCTCGTGTGGTCGGACAGTTATTTATGAGAAATGTTCTACTAACCTCGACAACGCTTTCTTACTAATATCAATTATTCCATGTAACAATTTTCACGAACACATCCGCTCCCCCCGTTAGGGTCTATCTATACACTCCATATGGATAACTCATCATTATGCTTAAAAGGTAATGGAACTAATCCGAATATCTTGACACTCATCTAGAGACAAGATGGGGCATAAAGTGACGGAACATGTATTAAATCTTAAGAGTATCTCAAGTAGCGTTCAATCCTAGTTTTCTCTGATTAGCGAGGACGTTGGATAGTCATGTATGGGTTACACACTTGAGTCTAGGTCACCGTCTTTCTGATTGATATCCTGAATCATGTCTAAAACCTGTTATGCGGTTACAATTCCAATACACTCTACTCGAGTTACGTCTGCAAAAATTTATATTACTCAATTTCAAGTAAAATAGTCTAGTGACCCATGGTTTTAGCTTCTCATCTTATGTCTAAAATTCAACTTATACATGCGCACGAACTCTCTACGTGGCGCCATACAATCCGACAATAACTATTCGGTTAAAAGTAAAACTTATTGGGTTATCCATTCGCTATGTTGATCAAAATCCTTCTTGGTATTTCGGGTTCTTTCAAATTGCAACGCCAAATTCTAACGAGGTACCCGATATTCTAACTTGTGCTTAATCATGAAAAATTAGTAATATATAGTATCTTTCACTAAGAATCGTTATACGTATATACATAGAACCAAGTGGATAATTACTACATAAATCAGGGTTGCGTCTATTCATATATATTTTATGACACGTCGTATTAAGTATAACAAGTTCATGACCTTTACTAGGGTCATTCGAGTTTATCATACATTTGTTTATGTCTCTACCATGGTTCATTTCTTATTCACGAAATAGTGACGTTCATATAAATTTATATATGTAGATAAAAATTAAGGCAATTAGTGTCATAGCAATCATGGGGAGTATATCTATCTATTTACTTATCAACATACGTCAAATTGAATCAATTTACCAAGTTCGCGACCTTAACTATACTAATCCGAACATATCAAATAGTTGTTTATGGCTCTTAACATAATCCGTTTCTTCACATAAGTCTATGGTTATCATGGTGGCTCATCACTTAATCACGAAAGCTATACACATATACTAGCACATACATACTCGTCAAAATGTTCCAAATGGTATCAACTATTTCAAGTTCAAAAACCTTTACTATAGTCGCGCGAGCCTAACACATACTTGTTTACGACTCTAAAATAGTCCATTTCCTTGCACAACTTCATGGTTATCGTAGTTAACACCCTTAATCTCGGCGACTCTTCGGATTTCTTAGAACTTTTTCGTGCCTGTAAATTCACAATTACATGACGTCAAGTGTAATCGTCAATTTACCTCACAAAATTATTCTAGTAATCTCTGTTGTAGTCATTGTTCAATTATCTAACAAGGTTCACATACCGGTTCCAAGTCCCTGTTAAGCATTCTAGTGTGTTCAGGTACTCAAGCCTTGACTTATTTTGTTCCTTATTCTGGACAGTCTTATATAATTTCAAGGCATCCCTAGCTAGGTAATCTTAGAGCCTTAAACACTAAGTTCTCTAAGTTGTCCTGGTGTGCTATAGGATATCTGGGGATATCCTATTTCGCCACAACCATTGCTCTGATACCAACTGTAACAACCCGACCAGGAGGGGCTGGACGTTACGACAGTTTGGTAACAGACTTGCACAACGGAAGCAACGATAATTAATATTTATTGTTTTTACAATTTCTAATTCAACATATAAATACATAATCTTAAATAAATAAACTAATATTTTTGTAGGGACGAAACGCGGCGATCGTCGAAGCAGTTGATAAGGTGTGATCCGCTAGTCGATCCGATCTTTATCCTGCTTATCTCTAGAGGCTCTAACCGCAACACATATAGCCGAATCTTCTAACCAGATAACGTCTAATCCGCTACTAGCAAGCATATACCTCGCGGTTGCCATCCATCCATTTGCAGTACCTGAACACATGTTTAAAAGAGTTTTGGGTCAGCAATTACGCTGGTGAGTCCGTATAAGTAGTAAGTGGATCCAAAACAAGTTTATCATTTCAAAAGCCAGTTTCCAAGTTTACACAGTTTAACACAAAGTTCAACACACGTGATGTACAAGCGACCCCTCAACCCTAACACTAGATCTATCTACTGCCATTATAGATCTACAAGGCATAATATATGCCGCAACGGTCCGCAGGCCTCAGTGGAGGGTTTCCCGGGCCCAACGTCCCAAGTCCACTGTGCGTGGGGGATTCCCCAAGTAGTACTACCCATATATTAAGTGGCTCACCTATGAGTTAATGAGTGTCAGTATAATCCGGCAACAAGTATCTTGTCACATCACAACAGTTTATAAAAAAGAAGCATGCATTCACCCCAAAACAGTTAAAACACAAAAAAGGGGAGTGGTACACGGAACTCACCTTGGCAACGTATCCCGTCATGTCATTTAATCATATGGTATTCCAAGTCACGATTCCCATCTATCAATCACTGGCAAGAACCTACTCAATGTTCATAAACATTAGTGCGTTTACCAATCCGGTGGTTACTCGTGTGAGCGAGCTAGGACCTTTTAGTTAATATTGTCGTCTTATTCTATTCTTAGGTTCATAACCTTATCCATCTGTTCGATTCCTAAACACAACTTCATATAATTGTGCATCAAATTACATATACTATTCTTAGTAAATATTTCTATACAATATTAAATTACTTATGACCTCAAAAATAATAGTATTGGTAATGACAGTTGTATTCGTAGAAAATAATAATGATACAGTAGTGGGTAGTAATAATACTATAGCATTGAAGTACTGATATTTATATTTAGTTACTATTCTAAAGGACTGTCTTCCATGTATCAAGTTAAGGCGTGTGTGTATCGTTTTCCATATTCAAGTGTCATGTGTCCGAATATCCTAAATCCTAATATCCTATTTCCAATGGCAAGCATGGTATCGTCTAGTGTTCCATTGTCCAATCCAAATATCCGAGTTAAGGTTTATACAAATATCCGATCTAACTTATGGTTCGACTTTAGTCCATACGAGCTCGTAAAATCCCACACGCAATATATATTAATGTTTATAATCATCGAGTTTATAAGTTCGGTTATACCTCACTCTCAGTCTCGGTTCGTGTTGACCAGGGCTGACCCGGTTGACTTTAGTTGGCCGCCTGGTGATCCGTTGACTCCTGTTGACCGATGCAGTTAACCACTTGACCCATCTTCCTGACCCGAACTCTCATAACAACAACCGCCGCTCCTGACCATCGTCTGCTTGTCATTAGTCAACAATTAGCCACCATTGGTAACCAACTTAACATCCACTCCTCACCACCGCACTATTGTACACCGCCATCGTCTTCTTGACTTACGCGAACAAGATCCTGAACAGGACCCTCAACGGTGGTCGCCATCATCTATCTTTGTGACCATCATCGACCACCATCCGAACCCAGACCTAAACCCCCATAAACACCAACCACCAGATGCGAAACAACAAGATCAATAAACTTACCCTGCTTGCCGGACCTGTGACTCCACCGTACACGGTGGTCGGAACCCAGACCTTCTTCTGTCGTCGCATTCCTTCTCTATGTTCGCCAGTCTGTCTCCGCGTCTCTCTCTCTCTCCTCTGATTCTTACTCTCTCTATCTCCGATCTGGATATGAACCGGGTATGTGTGTTGGTTTATAAAGAAGAAGGGGTAGGGTGGTTGCCTCCGTTAGCGGTGGTCAGAGATCCACCGATCCCTTCTACTCCTCTGTCTCTCTCTCTTTATAAGTCTATGTGTGTTTGTTTATGAGCAGATAATGGGGCACAAGAATGGTTTGGGCTTTTATATTGTGGTTGATTTAAATGGTTTTTAGAAAACCATGGAAACCATCTATGGTTTATTTATCAAGTTGTCACAATATGGAGAGGACATGTGTCCTCCCTTAGTGTGACTAATCACTAGGCAATCGGGTGGGTTCGTTAACGGGTATCGGTTCGGCCGCGCAACGGGTATTGGTTCGGTATCGCGTTGCGTATCGGCTTTTATTTCGTCAAAATTATTATAAAATACTTTTGGTTTCATGTTCGTATTTATATATTTCTGGTTATTATTATCTAGTTCCTCGTCATCTTACCTTTAGTCGTGAAAAATTTATGGGCCCTACGACCGGGTTGTTACAATATCCCAATTAGTGGTCACAGCATGTTTACAAGGGATGCCTGTCAGTTCCCATTTCCTACATGAACAGGTCTTGTCCTCCACATCCACCACACATTGTTCTTCATTATATCTAAAGTTAGAAACCTGAAATTTTGAACCACCATGCCATTTTACAATCAACTTGGAAGCATGTTGCTTAATTTCTTCAAACTTTTCACTGACTTTGGGAGTTAACACACCATTAGTCCTCTCAATGACTTTGCAGACATTAACTATCCTTTTCATCAAGTATTCCCTAACAGACTCTAAAGCTGTTATATTAGGCTTATCCCTACCATCAATCAACTTCCCATTCAAACATTCACATAAATTGTTTAAAAGGACATCTGTCTTTGCTCTACCTGCATGAAACCACATATATTTCATTTTTAGGAATTATATTAATCAACAAACTAATTTTACATACCAGTAAAGTGACTTCTTGCCCAATGCTTAGATGGAATCTGCCTTAACCATTGATGACATTCAGGGTTCATTAATTGGAGTTCCACCATCTTATCTTCAAACTCTTGAACTGTAGTTGCAGATGCTATAGACCACAATTGATCCTTAAAAGCCTGGCCCCTCCACTGAAGTTGCATATTATGATTGATATGTCTCACATAGTACCTATGTTCAGCTCTAGGGAATAGGTCCTCTATGGCTGGGATTAGGCCTTTTTGTCTGTCTGATATAAATGTTAAATTGGTTTTGACTATATCATCCAAATCATCTTTAAGGATATCCAAAAACCAAATCCATGATGCTCTTGTCTCTGCTTCCACAATTGCATAAGCAATAGGATACAAGCCATTATTCCCATCTATAGCTACTGTCAACAATTGTCCTGGAAATGGACCCTTCATGAAAGTTCCATCCAAACCTATTATCTCCCTTTTACAAGCTTTGAAACCCTCCTTCAATGATCCTAAATATATATAAATTCTTTTAAAAACTCTAGTATCAGAAGATGGATTTACCTCAGGCTCAACATCAATTTTCACTATTGTGTTAGGATTTGTTCTCATCAACTCTAATGCATAATCCCTTAACACCCTGTATTGTTTATTGTAATCACGCATAACCTGTTTTACTGCTTCTGCTTTAGCCCTGAAAGCCTTCATTTTAGATACTTGCATTTGATACTTCTTCTGCATTTGGTCTTGTATAGCCTTGACAAGTATGTTAGGATTTGATTCCAATTGTTGGATAACCTCCTTAGAAAGCCAGTTAGCAGTAAAAGGTCTCACAGACCTGCTTTGAAGGCATCTATGTTGTGGGTTATATGTTATAACCTGCCAAGTTGGTTGATTCTCAAGTTTTGCAACATACACACACCATGGACATTTACTGGGGTCTTCTTTTGTTTTCCTACCACCATTTTTTTTGGCTCTTTGGCTCTTTAACCTATTTTACACATTCCGCTTTTACAATTTGACTACTTGACCTAGCAGTATCATCAAAAGATGGAACTAGCCCATTGCAAACAGCCCTGAACCTCACTTGATCATTCCTTTGAAACCTAATTTCCCTCCTAGTTTCTATTGCATGCTTCCTTATTAACTTCTTCACTTCACTATTACCCCCAAACTTCTGCCCAACAAAACACAAACACTTTTGACTCCCTTTTTCTGCATTTTTCCTTAGTCTTCTTATTGCCTTATTCCTAATGTCTTCAAACCCACCACCTTTTTCTGATTCAGAGGTCCCAAAGGAATCATCACTTAAACACTCATCTGCATCATCATTATGATGTGACTGGACATTTGGATCATGTGTGTCACCAAGTATGTTCTTTCCATCAAAGTTTGACATATCAACTTCAACCTCAAACATCTGATTATCAACATCAACTATTTTATTTTCATCATTTTCAACTTCAGGACTTATGAACTTAGGCAATACTGTTTCATCAACCTTTGCTTTTCCTTTCCTATCTACTTCATCACTAACATCTCCATTAGTTATCAACATAGGTTCGGGATTCATAACTTCACTAAAAATGCTTTCAAACACTGCATCTATAACTTGTGATTCTCCTACAATTATGTTAACAGTAGTGTTCTTGACTGGTGTTTTAGGCTTTATCCCTACCATGCTCTGCCCTTTTTCAATATACACAGTTATTTCTTTATGAGCATCCACATGCCTCAACAAACTTTGTACATCACTATAGGTACGTAATGGCCTTAACCCAAAATCTAAATCATGATAAGGAACTACATAATGATAGTGTAGAAGCCCCACATCTTTAAACCCAAGTGATTTTGCAATTTCATTCAACTCTGTTATATTAAAACCCTCCCTGTTAAGCAAATCAACATAATCACATTTACCATTCTCATAATCCATATCAGGAAACTCAGTAAACCATCCACCGTAATAAATCTTCAAACAAAACAACTCTTCATAAAGACCTGAAAAGGAATGATTTTTATAAAAAAAAACGTTTTTTTTTAATAACTTATCATCAAACGAATATTATTATAACAATGATTACCATAAATGTCCTTGTGATATTCGTCTCCAACCTTTCTGATAATCCATGAAGTTAACATATTTGCCCTATCTAATGATCGTATTCGTGGAAGGAAGATGAAAGGTGCAATGGTTCACTAGGTTATGGGTTTTTAAATCGTTTGGTTTTTTTAATAATATTATGGGTTTAAAGGTGTAGGAAATGAAATGACGATAATACCCTTACGTGCAACTCACATGAGGGTCAACTCAGTTAAGTTTTAACTTGGTTATTGCCTAATACCCGACATTGAAACAATTTAAAAGCTTAATACGCTAAACATAAACAATAAAACCTTAATACCTTGAAACTGGGCGGAAGTCATAAGGACTAACGGCGTAATTTTTTCTTAATAATAATTAAACACTACATAAATGTCATCTTCTTCCCTAATTCCTACCAAGAACCCTAACCCTAAACCCAATTTCAATAATTTGCTTTAAACAAATCTAAACCATGAAATGATAGGGCTTTTAAAGATCAACATATGAGGATCAAAATGGCATAAAATAATCGAACTTACACGTTCGTTTGAGGGTCGAAAAGGGAGCTTCAAAACTGAAAGAAAAAGACTCGATTTCTTACATTAGGGACGTGTTTTAAGTGATGTTTCTGCGGCTTTGGAACGTGTGTAAGTGCAGAACACAAATGACACATTTGGTTTATATAGTGGTCAGTTAGAAGTCGGGCTTTAATTGGATTCAAAGGTTCCGGCGGTTTCGCTTAATAAACTCAATCAAAGTCTCATTTAAACGTGTTTATGTCCGCTGTAAATCATTGGAACGGTTAGGGAATCGAAGGAGAAATGTTTTGTGAACATTAAAATGAGTTAAAACGTTCTAGAAGTTGGATTTTCAGTTGGTCGGAAAAAAATCCGGTGGCCGGATTCATAGCCGGAAAACCGTGAATAGGGGAAAGGGAGGGAAGGTTTTTAAAACTTTTTATAATTGGCAGAAAAGGTCCCTCATATTTAAACTAGGTTAGAAATATTATAACTTGGTTAGATTTTCTTTTATAAACTTAACCATACTAACTAACTTTTAACGTTAACAAATCCTAAAATTTTTAAAACTTAATTTTTTTTAAACTTTTATCAAACCACAAAAATAAACCTATGTTGTTTATAAACTTTAAACGTATAACCAAACATCTAAGAAACTTTAAAATCGAGACTTTTATAAAATCTATATCGAATAACGTAATAAATGCAAAATGTTGAGTTCGCTCTTTTATTAAATTTGAAAGTGACAAATCTTACAGGGACTAAAATCAAAACATTTGAATACACAAAGGACTATAGTTGACAACTTGCAAAAAGATGAGGGTGACGGTTGTCACAGATTAATTGTGTATGACTCGATGTGAGAGCGAAAAGGGTTTGACCACATCAACACCACACTCACAAAACACCATATCACGGTTCCAACAGAGTCTTTTGGTGTAATATTGGGAAAGAAGGGGACAAGTTTTTTTTTTTTTTTCTAGTATTTAACAAAGAGTGAGCAAGGTGTGGTGCTTCCATCCGTGAGTCGTGCAACAAGTGTAGTTAATGAGAAAGAGTCGTTTGACTCATTACCCATGACCTATTAGTCTAGTGGTATTGTGTCTCTCCCTATAAATGTGATATTGTGGGTTTAAATCTTACAAATGCAATGTAAAGGTGTAAGTGAGGGTGTTAAAAAAAAAACTCTATTTATATAAAAAAAAAACGAACACATAAATAATTAAATACTACTCCTTCAATGAATTTTGTACAAATTCATCTCCATATTTCAGAAAAATATCATGAAAATTTAAGTTGAAATTGTTTTCCTAAAACATGGCCCTCATAATCTTATCCATCTCACTCATCTTCACATCCCATTGGATATCTTTTGTCCACGTCAGCATAAATAGCTAAAAAAATCCATGCTTTTATTTTTTTTTTTCAATAAACAACATCTTTGATCATTCATCAACCACCACACAACCACAACCATATTAACCACCATATTCAACTACCATGACCACCGCAACCGCCACCGCTACCGCCATCACTCCATTCACCAAACCCAACTCAATAATATCAAAACCATGGCCAACCGATCCCATCTTTTTCAAATTAAAATCCACCCCACCAATATTCCAACTCTCAACGTCATTACGAACCGAACCGATTTCGATAAAGACCCGAAAGTTTCCAGCAATGAAGGTGTCAGCATCAGTGGCTCAAGAAGAGGCGGAGGTATCAGTGACCAATGAGGAGGCTGTGGGTGTAACAGAAGAAGGAGTGGCTGGTGATGGAGGAGATGCCGAAAGCGCGGTAAACACGAAGCTTTATTTTGGGAATTTGCCGTATTTGTGTGACAGTGCTCAGCTTGCCGGAATAATTCAAGATTACGGTAGCCCGGAGCTTGTTGAGGTATGGATTGGTTATGGTGGTTGTAATGTAGGGATTGAAATGTAATTGTTGAATAGTATAGGGAGGTCTTTTGCCTATTTTGTGACTAAGTTAGTAACAAAGATTTGATTTAGGCGGAGGGGTATGGGGACGGGGAGTAGGGCTGTTCAAATCGCTCGCCGCTCGTGGATCGCTCGTCGCTCGTTCGGAAAATGCTCGAAAAATGCTCGCTCGTTCTTCCACTCGGTTGTATATGAGCAGATCGGCTCGGTTCGGTTTGTAAATGAGCCAAGCACGAGCAAAGGTACGCTCGGATCGGTTCGGCTCGAATATATTTTTATTTATTTAATAATAAATATACACACAATTTATAGATAAATTTATGGCTTTATATATAAGATTCTATTGGATTTGACTCAGTATATGCAAACAAAATATAACCAGGCCACTTAACACAATAAAAAATTAACACTAGATTTAATAGTAAAATAATAAGCCTTGACTTCTTTATGTTAATAGTCGTCCATCGCTAATTGTCACTTGATATTACACCTACGTCACAATGCAACAACTGTTGTCTGACGTATGCTCATCACCTCACCAGCCTCAATCTAAGCCTTATCCTTGGACACTGTGATCTCAATATTAGTGTTAGCATCGGAAATTTTGACCTTAGTTGTCACCCGACAATGAAAACATCGAAGGAAACATCCCAATTTTATAACCGTCCTTATTATTCTCCGCTCGATTCTCGCTCGGCGCTCGCTCGGAAAATTTGCGCTCGAAGAATGCTCGTTCAGTTTTCGGCTCGATTGTAAACGAGCCGCTCCGCTCGGTTCGGTTTGTAAACAAGCCAAGCACGAGCAAAGCTTCGTTCGGATCGACTTGGCTCGTGAACAGTCCTAACGGGGAGTGAGGTGGCAACCTCCATTGACGGGAACACCGCCCCTCCTTCAAATTTCACTCTTCCTTTTCTCTCTATCTTCTCGATTTTCGATGAGGTGGCTTCAGGGTGATCGATACCACACCCCTCCGCCTTATAAAACTATAGTTTGAGATATGATATACTAGATTATACCCCGGGAACCTCCCGGGGTTGATAAATCTAATATGACATATTAATTTTACATATAAAATAGAATGATGCGCTTTACAGTTATATGCACGAAAGCTTCGGGTAGCACCTAACTTAAAACAATTAAAAATGTATCTCTAATGTTAACGCCTAACCTCAAACAATGTATAACTCTAATATTAATATCTAACCTAAAACAATGTATAACTCCAATGCTAACGCATGTTGAAAATAGACTTCATATTTACCGAAACATAATTAGTGACTTGTCTATACATGATTAATGATTTACCTGAACACTTTGTGTTTTTTTTTCCTGTATGAACAGAACCCTACAAAAAATAGTCGTTTTTTTCTCCGTTTTTTATATAACACTATGGTACTCGTTGGAAAGATAATAAAACGCTCGTTAATTTGGCGTAACTTTTTTCTTTAAAAAATGTCGTATATAAAAGATATTAACATTTAAAAATTGTGGAAGGAAACATAAGAGATAAGAGATAAAAATCAAATTTTGTTTTTCCTAAAATATCTCAATGACACATAGGATGACACATGGCACACTCAAAGAGTAGAATGCCTCTTTGAATGCCATGTCATTAAAATGGCTTTGGTTTATTATATGTATAGATTACAAAACTAAGATATAAAATAATTACCTATCTATTAATATTTGATGCTTGGGAACAGTATTGTCGGTAAAAAAGTAAAAAAAAACTTTGGTCAAATGTAAAAGTAAAAGTAACACGGCAGCAATGCAGATGTGTATGGCCACGCGTTATCACCACCTCGATTCCACCACGTGTTTTCTCTGCAACTTTTGACACCAACTCATGTTCTCTGCGGTTTGTGTCCACGCGTTCCAGCTAGCCCACTTCATCTGAGGTTTATATATCTTCCAAGTCCAAATCACATCAGAAATCACAAATTCACAATAGCTTCTTAACCATATGTACAACGGAAGTTTCGTGGGTGACAATCCGTCATCTAAACACTAGATCCCATCCGGAATCATCACCGCCATTAAACCCACATCCATCACCGTCACGACACCTTCACCTCCAAGGCACTAACTCCTCTCACCTCTGTAAACCGAAACCCACCACGTCACTACCAACATCAACCCACCGGATTTTGCAGATTTGTTGTTTTGATGTGAAAATCGAAGAAGAAGATTAGAATACTAGGTTCTGCAAGTTTGTGTGGTAAACAATATTAGGCTTTGTGTGTATGGTTTGATGGCCGCTAGCTGTAGTTCTATTAAAAAATAATAGGGTTACACCGTTGTGGTTATGGGATGAAACAGAAACGAAAAAGATGGTGTATAGCCTATAATTATGAGGCCTATTTAATGCCTTGGGAATGCATTTATTTTTTTAGAATATCAATTGTGTTTCTAGAAAAATTTATGGAATTTTTTTACGGAGTATTTAATTTAATATCCAATGTAAAAAAGAATTATTGTACTAGACAAAGGATTATAGATAATCATCACCACCACTATATTAATCTGTACCTTTTGATTGATATGTATGGATCTTAATTATGACTTTAATATTGTGTAAATGGCTATGTTTCTGTATGAAATACAGAAGAATTGTTTAGGAAATAAGCATTCATGTGGATTAACAATTTAAGAGTTGAGTGTGTATTTATAAATTGTAATGGTCAGATACCTGATGTCGATTAGAGTGTTTGCTGATTAGGAGTTGGAGTACACGCTGGTCTTAATGTTTTTATTCTCAATTTGTACAAGTAATTCAAACCTTTGTTTGGTCTAATTCCAGACTAGGCAATAATGGGTTTCTAGAATTCCATATGGTGCACCCAAGATTTCATGTTGCGAGAAACACATTTCAGCGTAGACCATTTTTTGTGAAATTATCCCATACATGGTGTGATTCTTAACCAAAATACTCGATACAGACAGCGTGTGGTTTAACGTAATGAGCAGCAATGACCATGTTACGGCGCGAAGCTGCGCCTAGCTCAAGAAATCTCAGGCGCAACGCGCCGCTTTGTATTACCACTAGTTAGAGTGAAATAATACAAGTAGGAAAGACTCACTAACACGTGATTGTGATGTGATCAGTTATTTATTTAATTGCTACAGTTTTTTCTAATGAACGTTAGAAAAGTTTGGATTTTTATGTACATAGATAGATTTAATCTGTGGAAGATTACAAAGACAAAGAGCGAATTTGATACGTTGATTCACCAGGTACTATACAACAGAGAAACCGGAAAAAGCAGAGGATTTGCATTTGTGACCATGAGTAGTGTAGAAGATTGTAAAGCCGTTATTGAAAACCTTGATGGACGGGTACGTCCTCTCACTAAAAACAGTTATATTCGAGACGGTTACTTATGTTTGTGCTTATTTTAAAGGAATCAGGCCAAACAGGTCAAACAAGATACAGGTAGCACAAAAGACCAAGATCATTTTTAATTAGACGATTTAGATTGTTACCGTAATAATATAGATATTGTCATCATAAATGGCACATTTAGGGGCTGTTTGATTGATTAACTGCTGAATTATTAAGAGGTCTGAATGGTTAAGCGCTGAATCATTAAGTTGTGCCTCTTAATGGTTAGTATTCCTTGTCACACATTGGTAGGAGAGCCTCATTAAGGTTCACCCTAGTTCGGTGCTTAATGATTCAATGCTTAATGGTTCAGCAACATCGCAAATCTTAATGAATCAGACTTAACCATTCCATTCAGAAGCTGAAACAAATGCGTTGAATGCTGAATCATTCAGCACTGAATGATTCAGAGCCTTATTAAAAGGTTTACCAAACAATCCCTTAGTATTTAGAAGGAAAAAATAAGAGATGGATAAAAAGGTGTATGGGCTAGACCACCTATCTCATTTTGACATATACTAGATCGACCTATTTTAATCACGCCCAATTTTGACTTATTACCCAACATCTTTGTCATATATAATTTAGTTATTTGAAGGGAATTGTGTCAATTGGTTTAAAGGGATACAAATACCCCAAATCCTTAGATCATATATTAAGAGGCTTTGCCATTAAAAAATATTAAGGGTTGTTTGGTTGATTAAGTGCTGAATCATTAAGAGGTTTGGATGGTTAAGAGGCTTTGAATGATTAAGTGCTTAATGGTTCAGCTGTGCACCACGTCTGAATGATTCAGCTCTTAACAATTTCATTCAGAGCCATTTTTAGGTTGAAACAAACAGTCTGAATGCTGAACCATTCAGAGCTGAATGATTTAGAGCCTCATTAAGAGACTACCAAACATACCCTAACAGGACTTGTTATTGTAATAACATGTATGTGTATGTTGTACTAGAGCTTCATGGTGTGTTCTAAACCCGTCCCGTTTTGACTTGTACTAGATCAACCCATTTTAACCTTGACCTAGTTTTGACCCGTTAGTCAACGTGTATGAATTTTTACAGGAATACGGTGGTAGAACATTAAGAGTGAATTTTTCTGACAAGCCAAAGCCAAAAGAACCATTGTATCCCGAAACCGAGTTCAAACTATTTGTCGGAAACCTTTCGTGGTCGGTTACCTCCGAGAGTCTAACGGAACTATTTAGTGAACACGGAAATGTGGTTGGAGCACGGGTTCTATATGATGGAGAAACCGGAAGGTCTCGTGGCTATGGGTTTGTGAGTTACCACACGAAAGCCGAAATGGAGACAGCCCTTCAGATTCTTAACGGAATGGTAATAACTAATAACTTCAACAGTTAAAACTAAATCCAAATCCCCACGTAATGTCTCGATTTTTCGTATATAATGAGGGATGTGACATGTGTATAACAGGAGCTAGAAGGCCGGTCGATACGAGTTAGCCTAGCACAAGGAAAGAAGCAGTAAAAATCCCTTTCGAGATTCGAGATTTCAAGTTAGCACTCACTTTTGAAGCACGTACCGCATACTATTAGCATTGTACTAAGTCCCTGCCTAGAAACATAGAAATTAATCAATCAGCAGCCATGTTTGCAAAGGGAATAACATGCTTTGGTCACAAGTCACAACCATTATGTTCATTGATCAAGTTTGGTCATAATGCTTCATTTGTGCTCACGCGTTGTGATGAAACCGAAAACTTTATAGTCATTATTTTGATGTTATAACTTTCGTGGATGAAGCCACAGTAACCTTACGAAACTAGCAAAGTTTATGATTGTGACACCAGCATATAGACAAATATTCAAAAAGAGACATGTTATCATCAACAGATAGGTGAATTTTACAATATAGAAATGTAACTGAGCTAAGAATAACAAGACCTCTAGATAAATATGATAAACATGATCCGCTTGTGTCATGAAATCAATAATATGCTAATGAGTGAATCTTTGGTGTTAATTTGATAGTAAGTACATCAACTCCCGATAAACAATTAAAACGAGTAGAAAAATAAAAGAAAATAATTTGAATTGAACAACTATCAATCTCAATCTTATTAATCAAAAAGTAAATTAAAAGTTATTACTCTTCTTTTAACCTCAATCACAATTTTAATCAACTTATAAAGGACATGACTTAGTTTCAATTAAAGTAGAAATCAACATCTAAGTAAATATCAATGGAATAAACCCATGTATTTATCTAACATATATGTTATAAATTAAATATAATTCATTTAATTTATCGTTAAGCGTTGAATCAACAAGAATATAACCGATGGTAAGGAACGTTCTTTGGCTGGGAGCTTATCGGATACCTGCTAAATAAGAACAACACTGTAAGCCTCTACCTAGGAGGGGGTCCGCCACATTCAAGCTCCGGTGTGAGAATAAGTTAAATGGTTCCCATGAGTGAATAAGTGTAGAGAGAGTGTGTGTTTGATAGAATCGAATAACCTACAACAGCTCCATTGAGTACCCTTTTATTGGTGGGGCTTCTCGTCCAAGGGGTTGTTTCCAGATAGCTCATCTTCTATAAGTGGTCAGCCTTAACTCTTTGATGTTACTTATCTAGGTGACTTTACCCTTTTGGTGAAAAGTACCATGTTTGCTGCAACTGAGGAGGCGTGAGAGTTACCATACAACTTTATAAAACTTTTTGGTTTAAGGTCACATCCAATAACTTTTTTATCCTGATTGTAATACTATTGTAGCAAGATGCTACTAAGCTAAGAAGCTATTATTCTTAGTTTCTGAGCATTATAGTTTCTTGGTTATGTTAGAAAGGTGAGATTTAGGTACACACGTTATTACTAGTTAAGTTAACCAAATAACTGTACTAATCTATAGCTCGAATTAACTGGCCTAACCTGTGACATCAGTCAACGATCCATGTCAACATCCGTACGCATTTTACTTATTATTGTCATCTCATGTGTATAATTAGACATTTTGCACACACTATACCCCCCCCCCCCAGTCTAGTGAAGCATGAGTTAATCATAAAAACTCAACAAAGATCACCGGTTTATGCATACAACACTCGGACAATCGCCAGAACATGAGGTTACCACACTCTAACACATGGTAATTCCTCACTAACACATGTATACGGATCACAATTATTACCAAACAGTAAACAATATATGTTCATAAATCATGGACATCAATACATGTTGATATAGTCATCGAGCACCCTTGCCATCTAGACTAAATCAAGTTGCATTCCTATGCAAATGGTCGACGATAATTGGTACAAACTAATATTCCACTTAACACACACATTGTATCTACATGAATTATTATCCATACCATCGAATTATACATATCTAGCATGGGATAAAGACTAACCAAAGCTTAGTTCCTATACACACATACGACCTATATATATATATACACACACGACACATACACACTCCAGAGAATTACACTTTCTAACAAAGCTAGCCTAAGTTTCATCTAAACCATTAACATCCCAAGCTATCTTACACTATCTATCCTTGTCTAATTACCACATATGTATGCCTACACCTTCTAGAGTCAATCGGTTCCCAACATGGATGCATACATACAATTCGAATGAAAGGGACTTGTCTATGCCAAGTGATAAGAACACCACGTACTCTTATATACACACATACGCCTATATATACATCTATGTAGAAGACCTTGTCATGTTCCTCACTTATACAAGAGTAGTTATCATACACAATTCCCCATGAAACTTAACCACACAACATTCCTTCTCTTTTCTTTATATTCGGCTGAAAGGGACACAACAACAACCTCATCATTGATATGCATGCTACTAAAGACAAAGCCTACTAATCACCCAAAGTTTCACCTATATGGAAAGCCCTACCCATGAATAAGCTATGATACCTTTTGACACTACTCTTTTAGTCGAAAATGATGTGTAAATGGCTCACACATGCACACGATCAACATCAAGGACGAGAACAAGACAAGAAGGCCAACTAATCTTACTTATACCAATTTGGAACCTTAACTTATGGATTTCACCATCTCAACACATGATTCTTACCCGAACTATCCCTTCCTTCTTCCTTTGCATTTTGGTCGAGACACAAGACAGCCACTATCATATGTCACTTTCCAACATGTGGACAAAACTTACACCAAATAAGAAGTAGCAACTTATTCTCAACACATCCCTACACAGCTAGAACTTCCTCTTCCTCCTATGACAACTAGCGGCCGATATGAGGCCAAGAGTGATCCATCCTTGTCAACTAACTATCACCAAACT
The DNA here is from genome assembly GCA_028751855.1 of Ambrosia trifida. Classification (NCBI taxonomy): domain Eukaryota; kingdom Viridiplantae; phylum Streptophyta; class Magnoliopsida; order Asterales; family Asteraceae; genus Ambrosia; species Ambrosia trifida. The sequence continues at coordinate 78,843,896 of CM054127.1, forward strand.
AGCTAACATCTTTATACATAAACATCATTCCAAGAAGTTTTAGCTTGCCATTCGATTGATTATATAAAGGGGCAAGGAACACTTGAAAGACTTGCACCAAGAATCAAACACGAATTCTCATCTCTCTCTCAATAACCATCGGCCCCTACTCACCAAAAACCTCACCATCGAGCCACCTAAAGAAGCACCAAGGCAATCAAGGCACGAGGAAAGGCTTGGAGGATCACAACAATCGGCTACCAACATTCTACTCGACTAATTAAGTTACCTAGCTACCACATTACTTCTAATTCACCTTGAAGCCATCAGCCCTTATGTTAACCTGACAATCGATCCCCTGAACACCATGAATCAGCCACACAACATATCTAGGTAACTATTTTCGATAGTATTGTTCCATTGTCATGAATGAATATCAATTTCTAACACACACTTGGATTTCTATACATATGCTTCGCACATGAAACATAAGCAAGTCTAGGCAACACATTCACCTTGTAATCCACACCTATTGAATCTTCCACGGCTTACAACTATGTCAAGAAACTGATTTTTGTGTTATATATATATATATATATATGGGTATACATACCCGATAACTCACTACACTAAGAACAAACTTACATGATTTCGTAAGAACACACACTCATGGCCGATCCCTTGTACATAAATGTACACGATCGAGCCATTTTTGGCATGATGAGTACTCAAATCTTAGGCAACATAATATGTATAGAAATCGACTATGATCATAACACATGTTTAACAAGGCCTTAACCCATGTTAGTACTAGTTGGGTACTCCAAAGGCCTAAACATATGTTAAAACACACATTTTGTTAAAAACCAACTATACAAATTAGGTTGGGGACAATCTATAGCCCATATCCAACGTGTGGGACCCATTTTACAAATACACCTTGCCCCTTTTTCCAGTACATGAATCAACATCACATGCACAGAAACACGGCCCACATACACTAAAAACCAAGGCTCACAAATGTCGGGTGAACAGCTTGTATGATAAACAATAAGAACGTACATTTTACTGCGTTATTGATAATCATAGGGTAACCGTTGTCTGGACGGTAGCTATCTCACATTTTCAGCTAAACTAGACCACACGTGACACTATCAGGTGAGTTTTCACGTCCCTATTTTAGTATTATTTCATTTTCGGGGGATAATCATGATACAATTAGTACAATATCATTTGGTGTGTATATTTTTATCATGACTGCCATGTGGAACATGAGACATTCGGTTCATGAGATCTCAATAGTCCCCGTCCTTACATTACACTGTAACCATTAGCTATCAAAAGCCATGAAACACTTTAATAGATCTATTGGGTTGACACCCCCACTCTTGGTTAGTCACTCTAATCGGTAACATACAAAAGAGTGTTAGTATTCTACTACACATACATTGTCTTTATTGTACAATGCACGAGGCACAACAGTCAAGAGGTTTGGTTACCGAACTCATGGTTTGCACAGAAATCATTCGCTTAGCTAGCCTATGATTAGTCATACACGAATTACATGAACATTTTACTTGTTACACTCAAACTTGTGAACTCACCAACATTATTGTTGACAAATCTTTTATGCATGTTTTTTAGGTAATTGATGACGAGCAACAGAGGTTTGAGAGAGGGGTTCGAGCATGCACTGGGTGGTATCACTTTGGATTGGGTTTTGTCAGTCCCTTGATGTTTTAGTTTCAAGTTCATGAATCCTAGACAAATTTCCTGTTTTCAAAACAATGTTATGATGGTTTGAATAATTTTATGACGATATCCATCCTTTGATGGTGCTTATTTAAATAAATTTGTGTGTTGCTTGAACCTTGTGCTTGAAAACTTTTTGAGGTCGCATCACCATGTTTCCGCCTTGGCGGGGTGTGACATAACCCTAACACCTTGCATCCCTAACGTTTGACCTCCTAACACATTACATCCCTTTGACTAACGAACATCCAATAATCCGTTATTATGCCCCCACGTGCACCTCACATGGGGGTATTCCAGTTACTTCACGTCATGTTCTTACCCATTTCTTTTAAAACCTAATATCCCAATTCACTCGAATTCTTGAAACCCTAGAAATCCCAATTGATGCAAATTATTCAACCATTTCGAACTCCAGCTCTAATTGGCCTTTTTACCATCGACGAAGTCAAAATTCATTTTCTGACTAGACTGAGGTTCCTCCAATTTGCAAATGTTGGTCTCCTACATTCCTACGAACATCTTGGACTAAAACAAATCCTGGTTGTCATTTTCACTGTTGTGTAAGTAAGAAGTTCAAACGATATAACTTCATCTATTTTTTCTTTATTTCTGACATATGTTAAGCCTTTAACAAAGTTCAAGATCTGGTTTCATCTGATGGTCCGAGCCTCCGGTGAGTATAAGAATTCAAAGGTGCTAACCAGATTACTTAAAGTTTGAACAAACATCAAGAATTAGTGACAAGAGCATTCGAAGCAAGAAGGTTGCGGATATGATAGTTTTAACTTGGTTTTTCTTTGTGTTGTACCTAATGTTAGTTGATTAGTGTAGTTGTAATTCAGCTGTGATCAATGTAATTCGTTTGACTTTCAATTAATATAATCTAGTTGGGTGGTTTAAAGTTGTTATAAAAAGGATATTGCATACTAAAACAACAAGGATAGTGCTTGCATACATTTTAAAGTTACATTTAAAGCTACAGGAATCACTTTCAGTGACAATCGTCATTAGAGCATGAGTCAGTGTCACACCCTCAAATTCCACGTGCAGGGTTTTACCGCGAGGCGCGTGACAAACCAGGATCTACGTCAACGGTCACAATAAACGACACTATATGATACGTAAAAATGACATAAACAAACCATCAAGTTTTCATAAATCCATCGCTGCGGAAGCGTAAAATTTATTACAAACCCAAAATGCAAAAGTACGTAAGTCTGAAAAAGCTAAGTAAAATGCATATGAATCCTAGACGCCGTGGGACTCCGTGCGCCTATGATAAGCTGCTACCTCAACGACCTGAGACAAACATGCTAAAAACGTCAGCAAATAATGCCGGTGAGTTCACAGGTTTTATGTTAAACGTTTAAGTAATAAAAGCCATCATGTTATCACTATGTTAAAAATGATAGCGTTAGCTAGACGCATGAATAATACTACTACGACCGAAAACCATTACAGACAATGATATATGATTTTGCCCGACCATTCCCCGGTAGCGTTATGACCGAGACAATATGCACCCGCCCGGCTCCCAGCCGACGGGTGGGGTCTGTCAGTCCCAATAGATCTATCCACATTTCCCCCGTTATGTTATCCAGCATATTCATGGTTTCCCCAGGACTTTACGTATCGTATAGCACAAATGAATTTAACACAAGTATAACATGAAAATTTATGAAATATGTATAAGCATGTGCCTCCCTCGAAATGTAAAAACGTAAAGTGGGCCGTGAAACTCACCTGATGCTGCTCCTCTCACTAAGACAAGTAAACTTGCTCAAAAGACGGCACCAAATACCGGTGACCTACCATGACGAGCGTATAAGGTGTTAGACTAACAACCCGTAGGTTGATTAGTCCCTAGCAGTCCAGACCATAACCGTGTGCATATGAAATGATGTTTAAACGTTTAACCGACCACACAAGACAAGACCCGACATCCCATTGGTGACTCGACATCTCACGTGTTAGCCACATACAAGATATCATGAAACTTATGCAATTAAACACTTAGCATGCGCAAACATTCACCCTATCTAGCATAACGCCCAATTAACGCATAAACAAGTCTGAACACGTGTTACTAAGTCATTAGACATGTTACGGGGTTCCTAACATGTTCCTAGGTGTCAATTCATGTTTCGGGATGTTAAAATATACATATGGCAGCATTACACGCGATTAGGAATCAAACATGTGATTAGGAAAAGTCAACTGGTGATTAGGAGAGTCAAACTAGTGAATAGAATTGTAATCACTAGTAAAATGGGGAATAGAATTGTAATCACTAGTAAAATGGGGAATAGAATTGTAATCACTAGTAAAATGGGGAATAGAATTGTAATCGCTAGTAAAGTGGCGAGTAGAGCTCCTACTCGCCTATAGTTCAGGCGATTAGGAGCTAATCGCCTATAATAATGGCGATTAGAACTCCTATTCGCTAGTTCTGATCTGTTCCGTCCTTTTTGCGCGTTTAACCCTCCAAATCAGATCTGAAACATGTGTAAACACCCAATACCCAACCCAACTATTTCAACCAAAAACCCCTAATTTATCATCACCCTAGCCGTCCCGAATGCATGCGGTTTCCCAAAATAGCATAACTTGCATGTAAGCATCACATCAACATGTAAAACTTACCTTAAATAGCAAATACTCAGATTTCATCACATAACGACGTTATCCGGCATTATCCTACTGTTCTAGCTTCATCCTAGAGTAAACCCTAACCTTAAACAATCATCAAAACACATCATATCATCATTAATCCTTCATAATCATTCAAACGGGTCAAAACGCCTAATATCAATATTACACATCTATGAACCTTCAAACTCCTAGATTATCATCATATTAACTTATTTAGATCAGAAACATAATAATAACACAAGAACAATCATGTTTAAACAATAAAAATCCTATCTTGCATGAATACATCACATATAACAAGTATAGACGTTTGGGTTTGTTTTGAAACCGATTTTAATGAGTTTTCAAAGACACAAATGTTTATAAATCAGATTTGGACCTTTAGGGATCAAAACAATATCATATTAAAGGTTGGGATGAAGAACACACCTTGAAATGGTGAGATTATGAGGTGTAAGGCTTGGAAATGTGGTTTCTTGCCCAAAAACGTGTTGTAGAGGTTGGATAAGGTATGGGGTGGCTTTGGGGTGTATTAGGGTTTCACAAATGATGTTTTAAAACATAAGGGTGGTATTTATAGGCGTTTTTAGTCGTCATGTGTAGATCAGGCGAGTACAGGATGGTTATAGGCGAGTAGAGCTGTAATCGCCTATACCTACTAGCGAGTAGGCTGTAATCGCCTATACCTACTAGTGAGTAGGCTGTAATCGCCTATACCTACTAGCGAGTAGGCTGTAATTTCCTATACCTATTGGCAATTACGCGTAATCACCTATAATGTCATGCAATTACGCGTAATCACTATTTTAACACATATAAACACGTATTCACATACCGACACGTCATATAATGATTGTAAGCACATAATGCATGATAACTAACATGTTCACATCCGTTCACCAATTCCCGAGACTCGAGACTCGCGTGTGTGCGTTAAACCCGGCGATTCCACGAATCACTGATCCTTGTACACATGGTTATGGACCGACACCTAATGACCCCTCGGACCATTGTAACGACTCCCGCTGATTCCCGAATCATCGATACGACTCAACCGACCTGGTCAAGTATGATATTAAGTAGTTGTTTTCAATGTTTTCGTTGAGGTAGACTCGTATGTATGCAAAGTATGAAACGTATGTATGTAGAGTATGAAACGTATGTATGTAAAGTATGAAAAATATTACCCAGAATATGCCGGGTGTCACATCATCCCCCAGTTAAAAGAATTTTCGTCCTGAAAATTTCCTGAAGTCAAAGAGAACGAAGCGACAAAAAGAAAAAAAAAATTTCCCGGTCGTCACATCATCCCCCTGTTGAAAGGAATCTCGCCCCGAGATTCACTCTCCGACAGTAATGAATGTCGACCCATCCCAAGTAACGTTTCCCAGAATGCAAACGAAAGGATAACAGCGAACGAAGAATGATAGCAAAGGATACTCTATGCCGGGGAACCGCCCTCCCCAAAGTGAATACAAAACAATGAATTCTCCTGATCGAAGGCCTACCAGAGACTACTGTGATTGGTATAAATGATACACCGGTACCGTCCAAGTAGCATCTCTAAAGGACCCACATTAGATCGATGAATGCAAAACGATGATCAAATACCAAACTGAATGCACACAATGAATACGAATCGCCAAGCAATGTGAATGAGAATGAATACAAGTATAACGAGAATCAAGAAAAGAATACTCACCAGTAACAGTATCAGGATCCTCCTGGTTCTCCCTAGCACCGATGACATAAGCACGAGCCGGAGCAGTTCGACCGCCACCCTTGCCTTGCTTCACCTTGGGACAGTCCCGCCTGAAGTGCCCAGTGTCGCCACAGTGATAACATCCCTGATTTCCCCTAGGTGCAGTAGTGGTAGTAGTAGCAGTAGTAGGGGCAACCACCTGTTGCTGAGCCTGAAGATTCACCCTGCAGCTCTGGGCCTGATGCCCGTTCCTCTTACAACAGGTACAATAACTACAATCCCCAAGATGATGGTACCCACAACGATCACACCTAGGCAGCCTCCCAGTATACCCACTCTGCCTCTGCTCAGAAGATGCACCCGTAGCCTCAAATTTCCTCGGCTGCTGCTGCTGCTGAGGCTGAACTGTACCCTTACCCGCGCTATCCCATTTCCTCTTGTTGCCATCAGAGGTCTTCACCACAGTCCCCTTAGGAGGCAAAACACCCTCCTGAACCTTCTGTTTAGTTAGCCTACGAGCCAACCGAATGGTATCCCGAAGTGTAGTAGCATCATTCACGGTCACCAACCCGCGAACCTCAGGCACTAACCCACTAATGTAGAACTCAATAGCCTTATACTCAGGAGTCACAGAATCCGGGCACAAAAGTGCCAACTCATGATAGCGAGTGGTATACTCCTCGATCTCAGATCCCACCATCTGATGATTCCACAGCTCGTGCTCCAAACTCTTAATCTCATCCCTGGGGCAATACTCCCTCTTCAAACGAAACACAAACTCGGTCCATGGCAACGCATGTGCCTCCAGTAAACCAATAGTCTGTGTAACACCCCAACCGATGGCGGAAACATCGGGATGTCACGTAGTGATGATTGTTCAGTAGCTCATGGTGAATAATAATTTCATAAATGATTTAAATAATTTACATACAATGATTCGTACATCAAATTGAATAAAACTATGCACATATCTTCAAGCAAATCTTCAAGCAAGTAGAACCTGAAACATGTTAAGTTGAAAATATTTTGGGTCAACAATTGTTGGTGAGAATACATAGGTTTTTGAAAATAAATGATAACAATAGTTTGTACAACATTCAAAGTTGTATGATGATAGAGTATGATACCGACATGTAACAATGCGTCTTTGTACAACCAAACCTTGTGTCGACTGATGACTAACTCGCAAGTTAGTTAAATGTTATTACTGTTATCGATCATCCCTGAGTCTATGCGGGGGATGGGTTTGTCAGACCTATAGCGCTATAATCTAAACAGGCGGCTTGATCATTGTTAATGATTGTACTGTGTCTTTTTGTTACAGTCAAATGATAGAATGATGATGTACTTGAATCACAAGTAAATATGAGTAAATGATAGTATAAAATGTTTAAACATGTTTCACCCCAAAAATAGTGAAAATAGAGAAAAGGGGCTATGTAAACTCACCTTAGCAAAACGTTATCTCTTGAAAAGTAGTGTGTTGCCCAATGTATCAAGTATCACCCTATAATGAGGTAATATATATGTCTAAGTCTACCAAGTCTATAAATGTATAAGTTTCCAGGGCTTCGAAATTGGGGATAATTGCTCGTTTGATTATTATTAAAAATATTCGACAATAGAGAGAAATTTAGTAAATAAATAACCAAAAATCCCTTTTTATAAATTTTAAATTCTAAATGGCCCAATAATGTGCTTAAAGTATAAAAATAATTTTTATAAAATTATTTTCTTTAAAATAGATTTTTAAATCTATTTATTACAAATTGTCAAACTTAAATTTTAATATCTTAAAAATACTAAAATTAAAGAATTAACATTTTAAAAATTATATTTCTGTTCTAAATGATCAGAAATACTTTGTATAAAATTTTGGTGCAAAAATGTTAAAAATTGGATTTATTATGATTTAATTATGATTAAAACTAACAAAAATTGATTAAAAATATTAAATAAATGATTTTTCAGAAATAAAAATCATTTCTGAAAAGCTTAATGTTATAAAAACTTAGGATAATTTTTGTAGAAATTAATAAGATCGTTTTGATATTTTAATGGATTTTTGTATATATAATAGCATAAAATTGATTTAATTATTATAAATATTAAATAAATAAATTTCAGAAAACTAAAAATTGTAGGTGAAACTTATACATCAGATTTGTTAAAAATAATTTTTTTAGAATTTATAAAAAGGTTTTAATAATTAAAAATGAATTTTCAAGATTTAATGTAATATATATATATTTATAGTTTGTTTAAAAAGATGAAAATAAAAGAAAAATGGTCGTCCAAGCCGGGACTCGAACCCGGGTGGTCCTGGTTACAAGCAACAGTCACAACCACTTGGCCTAGGCCTGTGGTTGTGATAAGTTCTGTTTTAAATAAATTAAATACATTACGCGAAATCAAATTCATCCCCAATTCAAAAGCCACGAGCCCTAGCTTCTGCATTCAAGCGATTTACCCAATGTTAATCTAATTAAACATAGGGTAAATACTTTGTAGAGGCCGATGATCAAAACCCACTAATTTAATTGAACTTACAAAGCTGTTATGATGACGTTTGATCAGTCAAACTTGAAAGTCAAAAGCACGATTGCAAATCAAGATCAGAGGGTGATTAAGAGGAATTGATGGTTGAGGAAGATGTATGACCGAGTTGTGAATGTTCGCAGAGGTTCAATTTATAGTTACATCGATCGAGTCCTTGAATTTGGTATGTTTGACTTTGTTATAAGTGTTGACGCGTTTTGGAACATAATTGGGAATAATTGAATGGTAATAGACAATCATAGAGCTTGAAGATGACCGAAAATCACGTTTCCTAAGTCAACTATGATAAATTCCGTGTTAAAATGGTAATTGATTGGTCAAACTTATAAAACTATTACCATATCTGTTGCTGCACGATAACAGGGAAGAAAAAGGAAGAATTGAAAGTGGGCTTAAATACAATTAATGCTGGGTTAAAATCAACAAGGGTGTGTGGAGCAGATGGGTAACACGCGTGTGTGTGGGTGTTGTGACTCGGGTTCGAAACCCGGCAAAGGCAATGTTTTATTTTTGGATTAAATCAGAAAGGGAAGGGAGGGATCTGGTGGGCCGATGGTTTCTTTGGGCTCAGACTTGGGCCGGTTGTTTGGGTTGTTCAGTGGGCCTATATGGCAAATGAAGTTGAAGGTTTTTTTTTTTTTTTTTGACATATTATTATTATTATTATTATTATTATATATATATATATATATACACATATAGATATATAATTATCATTGTATAGGGGTTCAAAATATCACCAAAAATAATAGGGCTTGTCGTTTTAATCCGTAACGTATAAATAGTTAAATGCGAAATGTTACAGTCTCCCCTACTTTTAGGAACTTCGTCCCGAAGTTAAGGGAAAACCAAGGTTACAATTGGCCAACTACCGAAAACCTTGATAAAATTTCACACTACCTTAACGTACCTGTAAATTCATGATTACGTTCCGGACCGTAATTACCAATTTACCTTACATTAGGGTTTTGCGCCCTTTTATGACTTTACCGATTGTTAAGCAGGTCTGATAGTCTCCGCCAGTCGTTGAGCAGGTGGTAGGGCCTCTCCCGACTGTTGGAAAGACATGATGACCTCTACCAATCGTTAAGCTGGTTGTTTGGTAGTTAACTAATTGTTGTACAAGCAAGTATGATTATAGATATAGCAATTAGTTCACAAACAAGCATGCACACAAATGTTATGATAATACTTGGATTTATTATTTGAATCAAAAGTGCAATAGATGGAATTAAAGAGAAAGTAGACATTATTTAAATGGTAGGGCTTTAAGTAGCTGGAGGGTCTTGATCTCTGTTCAGTTTAGGGCATCGGTTACGGAAGTGATTTGGGTCTCCACATTCATAGCATTGACCATAGTTGTATTGATTAGGGTTAGCAGCTTGAGCAGGGTTGGTGGGTTGGTTGGCATTTGGATTTGGGGTCTCACGACACGTGTTGACCAGATGGCCATACCTTCCACAATTGGTGCATAAGCGACATGCTGAAGCAGTGGGATGATGTCGGTTGCAGGTATTACATAATGGGTGGTTTCCTGTATAAGGTTTCTTCTTAGAAGCTTGTGGAGTGAGGCTTGCATCAGGATCCCTGGTCTTACGTTTCTGGTTCTCAGTGGTTACCGCGGCTATAATACTTGTTTTATTGCCTTTCCGAACTAAGGTCCCGTTCTTTACGTGATTATCAGTTAAGGTAGCTGCTAAACGTTTGGCTTCCTCCAAGGTGGTAGGATTCCTTCCCCACACCGTATCCTGGATTTGCATGGGCAGACCACCGATGTACTTCTCGATGGCTACCGGCAGGGGAGTGACTTTGTGGGGTAACAATAAGCTAAGCTCGTGAAAACGGGTATTGTAGGCAAGGTTTTCCCCACTATCCTGAGCAAGGGTGTGGAACTCGTCTTCTAATTTCTTGACCTCGTTTCGTGGGCAAAATTCATCTTTCATTATCTCCTTGACTTGATCCCACGTCATAGTAAGTGCAACTTCAGCTCCTCGGGTACGCTTTTCTTCATTCCACCAAGTGAGTGCTCGTTTGTGAAGAACACTCATGGCATAACGGACCTTAAAGTTGTCGGGGCACTCACTGTTGATGAAGGTATTCTCAATACCCTCGAACCATTGGAGGAGTCCTGTAGCTCCTTCTTCACCGCTAAACTTTGGAGGGTTACAAGAATTGAAATGCTTAAGGGTGCAGGCTGGGAGACCATTTCCGTTGTGGTGTCCATTTCCATTCCCGTTGCCGTTGCCGTTCCCGTTGCCGTTCAACTGGATGACTTGAGCTAGTAAGTTGGGAACCAGAGTTGCGATTTGCTGCGCCATTTGTTGAGAAATGATTGCAGCCAGTTGAGCATCGATACCATTGTTGTTGTGGTTAGGAACTTGGTCATGGTTATGGTTGTCACCACCTTCTTCGTGGTTTTCACCATTGCTGTTGCGAGTGCTGCGACGTGGAGGCATGATCTGTAATAGACACAATGAAATGAATGAGATTATATAAGGAATGTAATCATTTATTCATTAATTAAAACGAATAAACGAAAACGTGGACTTATCAAAGATTCTAAATTCTAATAACATATGAAGACATGCTTTAGCCTATAAGTGAACACTCATCCCGAGAATTCCCAGGTAGGGATCCGGGTCCCTCGTCTGATTGGGATATATGCGCAATGCCAGCCTAGACAGAAGACTCAGAATACAGGCGTTCACCCTTCCAGATTGCACGTGTTCGTTATTAAAATCTAGAACTTCGACGAGATCTCAAGGTGGTTCAGGTTAAACCTGAGGATTTTTGTCCTATTAGTCTAAGAGTAGGTCTGGTGATGTAGAGCATCTTCTTGTAAGGATGATAGTAGGGGTAAGAAGTAGGAGGGAGATAGAGATTAGCAAGTAAAGAAGCAAGTACTGATTAAGTCCTATGGTTATAGACTAGATTATTTTTCTAATAACCTAATTCCCTATAACCATGGCTCTGATACCAATCTGTAACACCCCAACCGATGGCGGAAACATCGGGATGTCACGTAGTGATGATTGTTCAGTAGCTCATGGTGAATAATAATTTCATTAAATGATTTAAATAATTTACATACAATGATTCGTACATCAAATTGAATAAAACTATGCACATATCTTCAAGCAAATCTTCAAGCAAGTAGAACCTGAAACATGTTAAGTTGAAAATATTTTGGGTCAACAATTGTTGGTGAGAATACATAGGTTTTTGAAAATAAATGATAACAATAGTTTGTACAACATTCAAAGTTGTATGATGATAGAGTATGATACCGACATGTAACAATGCGTCTTTGTACAACCAAACCTTGTGTCGACTGATGACTAACTCGCAAGTTAGTTAAATGTTATTACTGTTATCGATCATCCCTGAGTCTATGCGGGGGATGGGTTTGTCAGACCTATAGCGCTATAATCTAAACAGGCGGCTTGATCATTGTTAATGATTGTACTGTGTCTTTTTGTTACAGTCAAATGATAGAATGATGATGTACTTGAATCACAAGTAAATATGAGTAAATGATAGTATAAAATGTTTAAACATGTTTCACCCCAAAAATAGTGAAAATAGAGAAAAGGGGCTATGTAAACTCACCTTAGCAAAACGTTATCTCTTGAAAAGTAGTGTGTTGCCCAATGTATCAAGTATCACCCTATAATGAGGTAATATATATATGTCTAAGTCTACCAAGTCTATAAATGTATAAGTTTCCAGGGCTTCGAAATTGGGGATAATTGCTCGTTTGATTATTATTAAAAATATTCGACAATAGAGAGAAATTTAGTAAATAAATAACCAAAAATCCCTTTTTATAAATTTTAAATTCTAAATGGCCCAATAATGTGCTTAAAGTATAAAAATAATTTTTATAAAATTATTTTCTTTAAAATAGATTTTTAAATCTATTTATTACAAATTGTCAAACTTAAATTTTAATATCTTAAAAATACTAAAATTAAAGAATTAACATTTTAAAAATTATATTTCTGTTCTAAATGATCAGAAATACTTTGTATAAAATTTTGGTGCAAAAATGTTAAAAATTGGATTTATTATGATTTAATTATGATTAAAACTAACAAAAATTGATTAAAAATATTAAATAAATGATTTTTCAGAAATAAAAATCATTTCTGAAAAGCTTAATGTTATAAAAACTTAGGATAATTTTTGTAGAAATTAATAAGATCGTTTTGATATTTTAATGGATTTTTGTATATATAATAGCATAAAATTGATTTAATTATTATAAATATTAAATAAATAAATTTCAGAAAACTAAAAATTGTAGGTGAAACTTATACATCAGATTTGTTAAAAATAATTTTTTTAGAATTTATAAAAAGGTTTTAATAATTAAAAATGAATTTTCAAGATTTAATGTAATATATATATATATTTATAGTTTGTTTAAAAAGATGAAAATAAAAGAAAAATGGTCGTCCAAGCCGGGACTCGAACCCGGGTGGTCCTGGTTACAAGCAACAGTCACAACCACTTGGCCTAGGCCTGTGGTTGTGATAAGTTCTGTTTTAAATAAATTAAATACATTACGCGAAATCAAATTCATCCCCAATTCAAAAGCCACGAGCCCTAGCTTCTGCATTCAAGCGATTTACCCAATGTTAATCTAATTAAACATAGGGTAAATACTTTGTAGAGGCCGATGATCAAAACCCACTAATTTAATTGAACTTACAAAGCTGTTATGATGACGTTTGATCAGTCAAACTTGAAAGTCAAAAGCACGATTGCAAATCAAGATCAGAGGGTGATTCAGAGGAATTGATGGTTGAGGAAGATGTATGAGCGAGTTGTGAATGTTCGCAGAGGTTCAATTTATAGTTACATCGATCGAGTCCTTGAATTTGGTATGTTTGACTTCGTTATAAGTGTTGACGCGTTTTGGAACATAATTGGGAATAATTGAATGGTAATAGACAATCATAGAGCTTGAAGATGACCGAAAATCACGTTTCCTAAGTCAACTATGATAAATTCCGTGTTAAAATGGTAATTGATTGGTCAAACTTATAAAACTATTACCATATCTGTTGCTGCACGATAACAGGGAAGAAAAAGGAAGAATTGAAAGTGGGCTTAAATACAATTAATGCTGGGTTAAAATCAACAAGGGTGTGTGGAGCAGATGGGTAACACGCGTGTGTGTGGGTGTTGTGACTCGGGTTCGAAACCCGGCAAAGGCAATGTTTTATTTTTGGATTAAATCAGAAAGGGAAGGGAGGGATCTGGTGGGCCGATGGTTTCTTTGGGCTCAGACTTGGGCCGGTTTTTTGGGTTGTTCAGTGGGCCTATATGGCAAATGAAGTTGAAGGTTTTTTTTTTTTTGACATATTATTATTATTATTATTATTATTATTATTATTATTATATATATACACATATAGATATATAATTATCATTGTATAGGGGTTCAAAATATCACCAAAAATAATAGGGCTTGTCGTTTTAATCCGTAACGTATAAATAGTTAAATGCGAAATGTTACAGTCTGCACCGTCGAATTCCACCAAGTCAAGGCACGTCCCTCGAATGTCCCTAAAGCATACTTCACACGATACTCCTCTGGGCAGTTACACATGGAGAAAGCAGACTCGACCTTCTCCAACCAACGAAGTAGTCCCACAGCTCCCTCAGTCCCACTAAAGTTATGGGGCTTACAGTCCTGGAACATCTTGTAAGTACAGTGGACTGGAGGAGGTGGAGGTGGTGGAGGATGAAAAGCACCCCCTGTTACAACAAGCAACACGGGTCAGAAAACGAACATCACACGACAAAGATAAGGAATAAGGGTAGGGGTAATTAAATTACCACCATGGCCCTGGTGGGCGGCCTGCTGCGCAGCAATAATAGGTGCCACGTGCTCCTGGATCAGATTATTCAGCTCCGCCTGGGTCATGCTGATGTTACCACGACCCCCATTACGTCCACCGCCATTCTGGCCACCAACGCGACCACCACGACGTCCTGCCATCTTCTGTCAAGGCCAAAGACAAGACATCAGATTCCAGAACAAATAACAAGAAATCATAAGTAACAAGGTCAACCAAAGAACTGGATTCCATCATGATCATCAAATCAAACACAAAGTACACCAGGATTTCCATGCATTTCAACTTATTATTTCGTGTGCACCCGAAATGATAAGTCGCTCTACATGGTCCCCGAGGCGTGCTCCTAGCTTGACTTTCAAATCACAAGGCACCCACATCCTAGAATAGATAAGAACTCCTAGGTGGTACAACACCCAAGATGTAGAACAACAAGTACAATTGTGCGATGATGTGTGCGAGCAAGTGTGTCCATTGGAGTATAGAAAAGGGAGATGCCCGAATCTTGGACAAATCTTCGAAGGGTGCCGAAGCCACTCCAATGTACGCCACCGCCGTGCAAGGAAAGTAAGCCTCTTCGTCTTCAGTACGAAGATGAAGGATAGAATAAGAAATAAGAATAATAGATAGATGATGTAAGCATAAATGATAGTAACGAATGTAATACTAACACCCCGGCAAATCCCCCATATGACATGACTTATATGAATGTGACAGTAGTGTGTGTGACTCGGCTATAGACTTGACTCATGCAGTCCTAGTTCACTATAACCATTGGCTCTGATACCAATCTGTCACACCCTCAAATTCCACGTGCAGGGTTTTACCGCGAGGCGCGTGACAAACCAGGATCTAAGTCAACGTTCACAATAAACGACACTATATGATACGTAAAAATGACATAAACAAACCATCAAGTTTTCATAAATCCATCGCTGTGGAAGCGTAAACTTTATTACAAACGCAAAATGCAAAAGTACGTAAGTCTGAAAAAGCTAAGTAAAATGCATATGAATCCTAGACGCCGTGGGACTCCGTGCGCCTATGATAAGCTGCTACCTCAACGACCTGAGACAAACATGCTAAATACGTCAGCAAATAATGCCGGTGAGTTCACAGGTTTTATGTTAAACGTTTAAGTAATAAAAGCCATCATGTTATCACTATGTTAGAAATGATAGCGTTAGCTAGACGCATGAATAATACTACTACGATCGGAAACCATTACAGACAACGATATATGATTTTGCCCGAAACGATTATGCACTACCATTCCCCGGTAGTGTTATGACCGAGAAAATATGCACCCGCCCGGCTCCCAGCCGACGGGTGGGGTCTGTCAGTCACAATAGATCTATCCACATTTCCCCCGTTATGCTATCCAGCATATTCATGGTTTCCCCGGAACTTTACGTATCGTATAGCACAAATGAATTTAACACTAGTATAACATGGTAATTTATGAATTATGTATAAGCATGTGCCTCCCCCGAAATGTAAAAACGTAAAGTGGGGCCGTGAAACTCACCTGATGCTGCTCCTCTCACTAAGACAAGTAAACCTGCTCAAAAGACGGCACCAAATACCGGTGACCTACCATGACGAGCGTATAAGGTGTTAGACTAACAACCCGTAGGTTGATTAGTCCCTAGCAGTCCAGACCATAACCATGTACATATGAAATGATGTTTAAACGTTTAACCGACCACACAAGACAAGACCCGACATCCCATTGGTGACCCGACATCTCACGTGTTAGCCACATACAAGATATCATGAAACTTATGCAATTAAACACTTAGCATGCGCAAACATTCACCCTATCTAGCATAACGCCCAATTAACACATAAACAAGTCCGAACACGTGTTACTAAGTCATTAGACATGTTACGGGGTTCCTAACATGTTCCTAGGTGTTAATTCATGTATCGGGATGTTAAAATATACATATGGCAGCATTACACGCGATTAGGAATCAAACATGTGATTAGGAAAAGTTAACTGGTGATTAGGAGAGTCAAACTCGTGAATAGAATTGTAATCACTAGTAAAATGGGGAATAGAATTGTAATCACTAGTAAAATGGGGAATAGAATTGTAATCACTAGTAAAATGGGGAATAGAATTGTAATCACTAGTAAAATGGGGAATAGAATTGTAATCACTAGTAAAATGGGGAATAGAATTGTAATCACTAGTAAAATGGGGAATAGAATTGTAATCATTAGTAAAATGGGGAATAGAATTGTAATCGCTAGTAAAGTGGCGAGTAGAGCTCCTACTCGCCTATAGTTCAGGCGATTAGGAGCTAATCACCTATAATAATGGCGATTAGAACTCCTATTCGCTAGTTCTGATCTGTTCCGTCCTTTTTGCGCGTTTAACCCTCCAAATCAGATCTGAAACATGTGTAAACACCCAATATCCAACCCAACACATTAACCCAACTATTTCAAGCAGAAACCCCTAATTTATCATCACCCTAGCCGTCCCGAATGCATGCGGTTTCCCAAAATAGCATAACTTGCATGTAAGCATCACATCAACATGTAAAACTTACCCTAAATAGCAAATACTCAGATTTCATCACATAACGACGTTATCCGGCATTATCCTACTGTTCTAGCATAATCCTAGAGTAAATCCTAACCTTAAACAATCATCAAAACACATCATATCATCATTAATCCTTCATAATCATTCAAACGGGTCAAAACGCCTAATATCAATATTACACATCTATGAACCTTCAAACTCCTAGATTATCATCATATTAACTTATTTAGATCAGAAACATAATAATAACACAAGAACAATCATGTTTAAACAATAAAAATCCTATCTTGCATGAATACATCACATATAACAAGTATAGAGGTTTGGGTTTGTTTTGAAACTGATTTTAATGAGTTTTCAAAGACACAAATGTTTATAAATCAGGTCGGGACCTTTAGGGATCAAAACAATATCATATTAAAGGATGGGATGAAGAACACACCTTGAAATGGTGAGATTATGAGGTGTAACTCTTGGAAATGTGGTTTCTTGCCCAAAAACGTGTTGTAGAGGTTGGATAAGGTGTGGGGTGGCTTTGGGGTGTAATAGGGTTTCACAAATGATGTTTTAAAACATAAGGGTGGTATTTATAGGCGTTTTTAGTCGTCATGTGCAGATCAGGCGAGTACAGGATGGTTACAGGCGAGTAGAGCTGTAATCGCCTATACCTACTAGCGAGTAGACTGTAATCGCCTATACCTATTAGCGAGTAGGCTGTAATCACCTATACCTACTAGCGAGTAGGCTGTAATTGCCTATACCTATTGGCAATTACGCGTAATCACATATAATGTCATGCAATTACGCGTAATCACTATTTTAACACATATAAACACGTATTCACATACCGACACGTCATATAATGATTGTAAGCACATAATGCATGATAACTAACACGTTCATGTCCGTTCACCAATTCCCGGGACTCGAGACTCGTGTGTGTGCGTTAAACCCGACGATTCCACGAATCACTGATCCTTGTACACATGGTTATGGACCGACACCTAATGATCCCTCGGACCATTGTAACGACTCCCGATGATTCCCGAATCATCGATACGACTCAACCGACCAGGTCAAGTATGATATTAAGTAGTTGTTTTCAATGTTTTCGTTGAGGTAGACTCGTATGTATGCAAAGTATGAAACGTATGTATGTAGAGTATGAAACGTATGTATGTAAAGTATGAAAAGTATTACCCAGAATATGCCGGGTGTCACAGTCAGATCCATGCTTATCTTCATATATATCATGATAGTAGAACTCTCTCTTTCTATACTGTAATTCCAAGCTTCTTTCAGAACATCAGGGTCATAATCATCGTATAGATTAGCTGGTTCCTTTTCTTCATGAATTGTAGTTCCTTTTCTGCATCTACTACTAGTTGTTCCTTCTCATCATTAGCTAGTTTCTTTTCTTCATCAATAGTTGCTTGTTCCTCTTCATCAACTGATGGTTTTTTCTTCATAAAATGTTGTTTTTTGTCCATTTTTGTTTATATGATGGGTGGGCTATTTTTTTACCTAAACTATGGTTCCTATATATAAACTTTATGACCGTTATACAATATTTTTTTTGCCGTTATATGCTTTACTTTATGATCATTATACACAATTTGACCATTTGCAGTCAAACTGCATTACCCATATGACCCATTAATATTTGTAGTCAAAATGCATGACCTATTAACATTTGTAGTCAAAAGTGCATTACCCATATGACCCAACAACAGTTGCAGTCAAAATATATGTGACAAATTACCATAAATCTAACCATACATTTTGACAAGTTATGTAACACCCCAACCGATGGCGGAAACATCAGGATGTCACGTAGTGATGATTGTTTCAGTAGCACATGGTATAAATAAAATTTTAAATAATTTATTCAAAGCATAATAATCCAAAAATGAAATGATTGTCTAGAAATTCAATACATAATATCAAATAACAAAACTTCAAATAGCTCCAAATAATAACTTCATGTATAATCCATATGCAAACTCAAGCCTCAGCTTCATTGTTACCTAAAACATGTTAATTTTGAAAATATTTTTGGGTCAACAAAAGTTGGTGAGAATTACATAGGTTTTGATAATCGAATAAATATGTTGTGCAATTCATGTGTCATGGCAAGTCTAGTCCATATGTGAAAACATACTAGAAGTAAATCGAGTGCATAATCAACCCTTGTGACTGTTATAATGTGGTACATCCCATACGCTCATGGTTCACTCGAATATGTTATGCGATAACAAGCACCCACTGATGTATTGTAAAATACATCCATTTCCAGTGTATAGTTTGTACAGTTTTCGAGTCGTTTAGATAGTTCTTTTATTAGTTTTAGGCTTGTACCTGTCTACTTTTATTTAGTATAGGTTTTTATAGATTTTTATTAGTTATGGGTCTTTTTTAGTATTTATCTATTTTATTTTATATTTTGTAGGTGTTCATGGACGTTGGAGCGTAAACGAGCAACCTTGGTCAAGTAAAAAACACCCGAGTCAAGAGCACGGAGTTATAATACTATATAATATAATAGTATATTAGATATAATATTAATAATAAACTAATAGTAATAATAATATGTTTAATAGTAATAATAATAATAATAATAAAAATAATAATAATAATAATAATAATAATAATAATAATAATAATAATAATAAAATAAAACTTAAACTAAAACGTGAAGTGGGTTTCACGGCCCAAGAAATTGTGGAAGTAACGATTATTATATCATTGAAAGGGGCGCTGCATATTACTCGGAGAGGAGACATCGAAGCACAGTAGCAGAAGCAAATATTATTAGGGAGGCAGGCCAGGGATCAAAGGTTCTAAGCCAGAGAGCGATTATTCGGGTGTCAATCATTCGGTTTTTTCGTTCCTTTATTATCTTTGTTCTATACAATGATTGCTGAATTTTTATTTGGCTTTGTTTATCTTTTCAAGATGATTTGTGGCTAAAACTTTTATAGCTACCTAGGCTAAGACAAATAACTATGTTTTGATTTGCGTTTTCTATGGTTTTTGAAACTTGTTTTGGATTTATGATTCAGTAAAGATTTTGATTTCTCTAGATCTGGTGTATATGCGTATTTATTATTTTCTTATTGTCACTTATTCACTCCACTTGCACTTTTGTGAATGTCTTTCATGTATGAGTGCTAGTTAGGTTGCAGACTTTGTGTAGCAACTAGTTTATGGTCAATAGTCGCGAGTTTACCATAGGAGTGATTTTTGGTGGTTAGAAGATTTTAGGTATTCTTCCAAGTTCAATAGCTGTGAGGTGAGGACTTGTTGGTATGTCTAGATTGTTAGATTGCTAGGTTAGAGGCTTTGTGGGAAGATCTACCTAGTTTCCCTTTCAGTTCTTGCATATCAAGTTAGATCTAGGCTTCAATAATTACCCCTTGCACCTAGTGTACTGAGGCTTTCGCGTTGTGAGGTAGATTGTCTAGCGGGTACTCGATCATAAGAGTTAGATAACCTGTGAGAGTTTGTACTCCAACCGATAGTTTAACAACACAACAATATTCTAGGGCTTCCCCTTGAGAAGGGTCGAGGGTGTCTAGTTTATTCTTGATGTTTAGTACTTTAAGATCCCGGTTCCAAATCAGTTCCATAACCATAGAAGCTTATCAGGCATAGTTAGGAGTCTGGTCTAGGTAGTGTCTTATCATCATCTGAAATCAGCTTAGCTCAATTATCGTTTTTAGTTAAGTATAGTTAACCTTAGGTAATCTTTATTTTATTGCAATTTAGTTTTTAGTAAAACCCCCCTTTAAAAAATTAATTTAATCAGTTTTAGGATAAGTAATCGAGTCTAGTTTTCGTTTTCCATTAGAGTCTCGTGGGTTCGATATCCGGACTTACTTTAGCTATACTAGAGTCGATATGTTCACTTGCCTGTCAGTAGTTTAGTTTTAGAGAGTCTAGAGTATTACTAGGTGTCTAGTTTTAGGTTTAATTTAGTTATTTTTATTAAACTACTTTTAGCACATCAAGTTTTTGGCGCCGCTGCCGGGGACTCTTGGCGATTGCGTTTACTAGCTTTGATTACACTTATCTGCTATATCTGTGCTACTTGTGTTTTGTGTTAAGTCTGTCTTTTTGTATAGTGAGTAGTAGGAGTCTAATTGTTTGTGTATTTTAATTTCTGTCGAATCTGTAAATATGTTTGAAATTTGTGGAGGACCCTATTTTACTGTTAGATTTCCACAAAATGCGGGGTCCTCTGCACATTATTGTGCTAATTCCTTTGTGCAGCCGCATCCATATTATTCACAGGGTTGTCCTACAAATTATTATGATGACTCGTATCAGCAGCCACATTATAATCAGTATCCTGATCAATTTTCTGGAAGCACTTCTTGTGAGGATAGTGGTAATGATTGGAGTGAAATCAAAAGTCTGTTGACATTATTAGTTGCTAAAGATGAAAATACCTAGAAAATGTTAGCAGAGCACGACACCATCCTAAAAAACCGACAGGCTGCTATTTTAGATCTTCAACGAACACTAGAAGACATAGCTAGGAGATTAGATGAAAAAGAAGAGAAAGAAAAGGTTCAGCAAGAGCAGCCGCCGAAAGTCGGTTATACATATGATGAGGAGGGCAACTACCTTGGGTACATGAACACTCGAGGGGAGTTGTTCCCAACGTTTCCAGAAGAAGGGAAAGAGCCGATCATGGAATACGCAGATGAGTCAGATGAAAAGATAATCCCAATCACGGAGACGAAAATGGACGTTGAAGTCCCACCTCCGGTGCCACAGGTTAGTATATATGATTTTGGGAGTGACTCTGATGAAGAGGACGACGAAGAAGAATGGGTGGCGTATCAAAGGTCTTTTGTGAAGAGAGAAGTGATAGAAGAAGAAGTGGAATTGGGAGATTCCATAGTTTTGATGTTTGGTGCAGAGGAAGACAATGAGGATAGTGAGGAGTCGTTATCTGAGGAGGATGAATTTTTAGATTTGGATATAGATGGTTTACCTGCTTATGAAGAAGTTGGGGAGTCTGATCCCGATGGGGATATAGCATACCTAGATGCCCTACTAGAAGGTGAACCGATCGACATGACTGAACCTGCACCAGATGAGAGAGCTAAGTGTGGGGATCATCCCATGGAAATGGTGGTAGAAGAAGCGCACCATAGCTGGCCCGTGGCAATAGATGGAATTTCAAAATCAACAGAACCACGGGAGAGGGCAAAGAAGAGAAAAAGAAAAGATCGGAACCGGAAGAGGACCAAAGACTGGTATGAGTTGGAGAAGAAGAAGCCAGTGAAAGTCAAGCATGACCAGTCTATTTGCTACATGCCACGTATCCGGTTCATTCCAGGTAAGTTTAAATTTTGGTGGTTTGACCCATTAAAAATGCTTAAATTATTTTTCACTCCCACCAATAAATCTTCAATTTTAAATAAGAACCGGGTGGAATTAAATGGGTTAGATCGG
The DNA here is from genome assembly GCA_028751855.1 of Ambrosia trifida. NCBI lineage: Eukaryota > Viridiplantae > Streptophyta > Magnoliopsida > Asterales > Asteraceae > Ambrosia > Ambrosia trifida. Next base: position 78,866,433 of record CM054127.1, read on the forward strand.
GTCCAGATAAAAGAGAAGCCCCCTGATTAACTTTAAGTGTGGGGAGGCTCTGTAGAGTTTGTAAATTTATTTTTATACTTATTTATTTTTTCTAGCTGTTCATTTTTTTATTTGTGGTCCGTCTTTCGATAGTTGTTCATAGGTTTCTATTTTTCTATTTTAATTTTGTTTTTGTGTCTTTGAGTCTGTTTGCAGGTTTTCGTATTTGCCTGGGTGGAGGAAATTTAACCATGAGTGGATCCCATGTATTTATCTTTATATATATTTTATGATTGGGAGTTTTGGTAGAGATTTGGGTAATAAAAGATATTTTTTCTTAAAAAAAATAAATAAAATAATAAATAGTCTTTCTGTGAAAAAAGTCTTTTCACGTAATGTGATGTGAAGAGTCTGGGCTGACCTGTTCGCCTTATGCGACTAGCTATTACCCCGGAAAGTTATTTTTTTTCTCTTGCAACGCGTGTTGTGATCACTAGTGTCCTTCACGTTGAGCGAGAAATAAAGTTTTTTTTCTTCTACCCATTTGGTTCTACCACCATTCACCGCCATTTTGCCAAACAGGTACGTCTTCTTGTTTGTTGTTATATTATGAGTCTAAGTTAGTAGTTGTGTCTTTTTATTTTTGTGTGGTTCGGTATTATGCTTGGGTTTTGTTTGTTTCGTTTTGCGCAGGTTTGGATTGCACCACCCGTACTCAATCTCCATTCGGGTGATTCCGGAGCTGTTATCATTTATCAAGGCAAACCCAGAGTTTATCATTATGTCAGAGCCGATCGCGACCAAAATGCTATACGATCAAGCTGGATTGGACTAGAGTTTTTGGAGCTTACGCGTTATTTAACCAGCTAAGTCCTTTCCAATTTGCTCTTCTTTTTATTTTTGTATTCGGATTTTTTTTTTGTTTTGAGTCGTTTTCTATTCCTACATTGAGGGCAATGTAGAGTTTAAGTGTGGGGATGGAAACTGTCGTCTAGTCTGTATATAGGGTCGTTTTGAGTCCAAAAAAAAAAAAAATAATAAAAAATAAATAAAAAAAAGTCCCTGATTTTGAAGTTTGCATTATATAAAATATGGAAAATGATAGGTAAAGTTAGGTGTCCGGTTTTCAAATAGTATGTATAATAAGAGATTAAAATTGATTGAAAACGTGTCTGGTTTGGGATATGTGGGTAGGCTCGGCCGGTAGAAAGATTTCCTTTGAAAAGTAATAAATTAATTATGTTAGGCTATTTTGTGGGTTCTCATCTAGGAGAAACGGGGAGACCGAAATCGCCAAAAATAGTATAAGAAGCACCGTTATAAGTAGAAAACCGTTAGAATTCCTAATCACTTAAAAAAAATTAGAAATCAAAGCAAAAATGCTGAAGCTTAAGGTGCCTGGCCACTGGGATAACGACTTGGATTGGTCACACCCTCTGAGTTAAGTATGCTAAGATGAAAAAAAAATGCTGAAGCTTAAGGTGCCTGGCCACTGGGATAGCGACTTGGATTGGTCACACCCTCTGAGTTAAGTATGCCGAAAAAAAAGTGATTTTAAATTCTCTTGGTTTTCTACATAAGACGGTTGGGAAATGATCAATTGGTCGTTCCTTTAGCTTCATAAGCTTGAGGCGGGATTAGGAGGAACTGTGGCTTCCTTCGAGTGAGACCCTAGATAGACTAATCAACATGAACTTAACTTAAATAAAAAGGGGCTTGGAAACCGGTGTGGGTTTAAGAGGATCAATATACCTGCAATCGCAATCTACACGTTAGTAGATTATTAATTAAGTAACCTATGTTTTGAAACTGGATGTATACCTAACTGTGATTCCATAGCATAATTCTTTTTCAGGGACGAAAAAAAGATAAGTGTGGGGATATTTGATGTATTGTAAAATACATCCATCTCCAGTGTAAAGTTTGTACAGTTTTCGAGTCGTTTAGATAGTTCTTTTATTAGTTTTAGGCTTGTACCTGTCTACTTTTATTTAGTATAGGTTTTTATAGATTTTTATTAGTTTTGGGTCTTTTTTAGTATTTATCTATTTTATTTTATATTTTGTAGGTGTTCATGGACGTTGGAGCGTAAACGAGCAACCTTGGTCAAGTAAAAAACACCCGAGTCAAGAGCACGGAATTATAATACTATATAATATAATAGTATATTAGATATAATATTAATAATAAACTAATAGTAATAATAATATGTTTAATAGTAATAATAATAATAATAATAATAAAATAAAACTTAAACTAAAACGTGAAGTGGGTTTCAAGGCCCGAGAAATTGTGGAAGTAACGATTATTATATCATTGAAAGGGGCGCTGCATATTATTCGGAGAGGAGACATCGAAGCACAGTAGCAGAAGCAAATATTATTAGGGAGGCAGGCCAGGGATCAAAGGTTCTAAGCCAGAGAGCGATTATTCGGGTGTCAATCATTCGGTTTTTTCGTTCCTTTATTATCTTTGTTCTATACAATGATTGCTGAATTTTTATTTGGCTTTGTTTATCTTTTCAAGATGATTTGTGGCTAAAACTTTTATAGCTACCTAGGCTAAGACAAATAACTATGTTTTGATTTGCGTTTTCTATGGTTTTTGAAACTTGTTTTGGATTTATGATTCAGTAAAGATTTTGATTTCTCTAGATCTGGTGTATATGCGTATTTATTATTTTCTAATTGTCACTTATTCACTCCACTTGCACTTTTGTGAATGTCTTTCATGTATGAGTGCTAGTTGTCTGCAACTAGTTTATGGTCAATAGTCGCGAGTTTACCATAGGAGTGATTTTTGGTGGTTAGAAGATTTTAGGTATTCTTCCAAGTTCAATAGCTGTGAGGTGAGGACTTGTTGGTATGTCTAGATTGTTAGATTGCTAGGTTAGAGGCTTTGTGGGAAGATCTACCTAGTTTCCCTTTCAGTTCTTGCATATCAAGTTAGATCTAGGCTTCAATAATTACCCCTTGCACCTAGTGTACTGAGGATTTCGCGCTGTGAGGTAGATTGTCTAGCGGGTACTCGATCATAAGAGTTAGATAACCTGTGAGGGTTTGTACTCCAACCGGTAGTTTAACAGCACAACAATATTCTAGGGTTTCCCCTTGAGAAGGGTCGAGGGTGTCTAGTTTATTCTTGATGTTTAGTACTTTAAGATCCCAGTTCCAAATCAGTTCCATAACCATAGAAGCTTATCAGGCATAGTTAGGAGTCTGGTCTAGGTAGTGTCTTATCATCATCTGAAATCAGCTTAGCTCAATTATTGTTTTTAGTTAAGTATAGTTAACCTTAGGTAATCTTTATTTTATTGCAATTTAGTTTTTAGTAAAACCCCCCTTTAAAAAATTAATTTAATCAGTTTTAGGATAAGTAATCGAGTCTAGTTTTCGTTTTCCATTAGAGTCTCGTGGGTTCGATATCCGGACTTACTTTAGCTATACTAGAGTCGATAGGTTCACTTGCCTGTCAGTAGTTTAGTTTTAGAGAGTCTAGAGTATTACTAGGTGTCTAGTTTTAGGTTTAATTTAGTTATTTTTATTAAACTACTTTTAGCACATCAAGTTTTTGGAAATAGATGTATTTTACAATACATCAAATATCCCCACACTTATCTTTTTTTTCGTCCCTGGAAAAGAATTATGCTATGGAATCACAGTTAGGTATACATCCAGTTTCAAAACATAGGTTACTTAATTAATAATCTACTAACGTGTAGATTGCGATTGCAGGTATTTTGATCCTCTTAAACCCACACCGGTTTCCAAGCCCCTTTTTATTTAAGCTAAGTTCATGTTGATTAGTCTATCTAGGGTCTCACTCGAAGGAAGCCACAGTTCCTCCTAATCCCGCCTCAAGCTTATGAAGCTAAAGGAACAACCAATTGACCATTTCCCAACCGTCTTATGTAGAAAACCAAGAGAATTTAAAATCACTTTTTTTTCGGCATACTTAACTCAGAGGGTGTGACCAATCCAAGTCGCTATCCCAGTGGCCAGGCACCTTAAGCTTCAGCATTTTTTTTTTCATCATAGCATACTTAACTCAGAGGGTGTGACCAATCCATGTCCTTATCCCAGTGGCCAGGCACCTTAAGCTTCGGCATTTTTGCTTTGATTTCTAATTTTTTTAAGTGATTAGAAATTCTAACGGTTTTCTACGTATAACGGTGCTTCTTATACTATTTTTGGCGATTTCGGTCTCCCCGTTTCTCCTAGATGAGAACCCACAAAATAGCCTAACATAATTAATTTATTACTTTTCAAAGAAAATCTTTCTACCGGCCGAGCCTACCCACATATCCCAAACCAGGCACGTTTTCAATCAATTTTAATCTCTTATTATACATACTATTTGAAAACCGGACACCTAACTTTACCTATCATTTTCCATATTTTATATAATGCAAACTTCAAAATCAGGAACTTTTTTATTTTATTTTTTATTATTATTTTTTTTTGGACTCAAAACGACCCTATATACAGACTAGACAACAGTTTCCATGCGATAACAAACACCCACGCTACCTTTGTAGGAGGCACATATCTGGGTGGGATTGTCAGTCCAATAGATCTATCAATGTATACCGTCGGCTGATCAATGTTAATGATTATGCTAGAATTGTGCTTACCCTAGTCATGTTCAAGACATAATGCAACATAGAAAAACACAGACACATTGATGATTGAATTGCATAAATGATGTTGTAACATGTTTCACCCCAAAAATGGTGATAAATAAAAAAGGGGCTATGTAAAACTCAACTTAGCAAAATGTTATACTTCTTGAAAAGATTGAATAGTGGTGTTGCCCAAACGATGCCAAATATCACCCTATAATAAGGTAATAAATATGTCTAAGTCTATCTAGTCTACAAATGTATATGTTCTAGGGCTTCGAATTGGGGAAAATTACTCGTTTGATTAATAATAAAAATATTTGATAATTGAGAGAAATTTAGTAATTAAATAGACAAAAATCTTTTTATAAAATTTAAATTTAAGATGGTCACAAAAATGTGTTTAAAGTATAAAAATAATTTTTACAAAATTATTTTCTTTAAAATAGAATATTAATTCTATTTATAACAATTTATCAAGATTTAACTTTAATATTTAAAAATAACAAAATTAAATAATTATTAGTTTAAAATTTATATTTCTGTTCTAAGTATTCAGAAATAATTTGTATAAAATTTTGGTGCAAAAATATTAAAAATTGAATTTATTATGATTTAATTATGATTAAAACTAACAAAAATTGATTAAAAATATTAAATAAATGATTTTACAGAATTAAAAATCATTTCAGAAAAGTTTATCATTATATAAACTCAGAATAATTTTTGTGGAAATTTATAAAATTGTTTTGATATTTTAATGGAATTTTATAAATATAATAGAATAAAATTGATTTAATTATTATATATATTAAATAAATAAATTTTTGAAAACTAAAAATTGTGAGTGAAACTTTTTCATCAGATTTACTTAAAATAATTTTTGTAGAATTAATAAAAGAGTTTTAATAATTTAAAACGAATTTATAAAATTAAAAGTATTATATATAATTTATTTGATTTGTTTGAAAAAAAAGAAATAAAGCAAAAGGATGTGCCGCAGCCGGGACTCGAACCCGCGTGGCTCTGATGGTGGGCACCAGACACAACCACTTGGTCCAGACCAGTGGTTGTGTTGATTTCAGTTTAATTAAAAATAAATAATATATGAAATTCGTGTTCTTCCCCAATATTAATCATACGAACCCTAATTTTCCAATCGATTAATTCACACATCAATAACCCAATTAACCTTAGGGCTATTAATGTGTGGATGCCGAAGATCAAAACCCATTAAAAATATTAGACTTACAAAGCTGTATTGATCACGATTGCTCAGTCAACTTTAAAAGTCAAAACGCGATTAAGATAACCAGAACAGAAGATTATTATGAAGAATTGGGGGTTGAGAAAGAGTGAATGGCGAGTTATGAGTGTCCAGAATGGTTCAATTTATAGTGTAATGGCCTAGGTGTTCGAATTGGCAACCTTTGACCTCGTATTGAATGTGGGACGCGTATATGATCAATTAGGCAACAATTGAATGTTAATTGTCGTGTGTCTGAGTCATAATAGGCCGATAATTGTGTTGGAATGCCAATCATAGACCAATTACGAGTAATGGTGATGTTTATGGTAAGTTCGCGTCTCACAGTTGACTTTCCAAGTCAACTGTGAGGGTTTTTAACCAGTGTTATAATTATAGTGATTCGGGTTTGAAACAAATATGATATCTAGACCAGTTGGTTTGTGTGTGTTGTATGATTGAACCGGCTTGGGCGCGGGTTTGAGTCCCGACCCAAGCACCATTTTTTTTAAACATTTATCCTTAATATATATATATATATATATATATATATATATATATATATATATAATTTATATAGTATTAGGGTTCCCAAAATGCCACAAAAATAATAAAATGCGAACAATAGTGATAGAACTTGACGTTTTTATTAAAGATGATACGTAACGTACAAGTATAAATGCGTAATGTTACAGTCTCCCCTACTTTTAGGAACTTCGTCCCGAAGTTGGAGTTGGAGAGTCTGGTGGAGAAAGATGTGGGTACTTTGATTTCATCTGGTCTTTACGTTCCCAAGTGAACTCTGGACCTCGTTTAGATTCCCAACGAACTTTAACGATCGGAATGCGACTGCGCTTGAGTTTCTTGACTCCTGTATCAACAATCTCAACAGGTTTCTCGATAATGTGCATGCTTTCATCAATTTGCACATCCTCAAGAGGAACATGAAGGTTCTCATCTGCTAAGCATTTCTTGAGATTCGAAACATGGAAGGTCGGGTGAACATTGCTTAGCTCAGGTGGAAGATCAAGTTTGTAAGCCACTTTTCCAACTCTGTCAAGAATTTTGAATGGGCCTACGTATCGAGGAGCTAGTTTTCCCTTTCTACCGAAACGAATTACTCCTTTCCAAGGGGATACCTTAAGTAGTACAAGGTCCCCAACTTGAAATTCCAAGGGTTTACGACGTTTATCAGCATAACTCTTCTGACGACTTCTAGCCTTGAGAAGATTATCCTGAATGAGTTGGATTTTGTCTGTGGTTTCCTGAATTAGTTCGGGTCCTGTGATACGGGCTTCACCAACCTCGGTCCAACAGACAGGTGAACGACATTTACGACCATAGAGTGCCTCGAATGGAGCCATGTTAATGCTGGCATGATAACTGTTGTTGTAAGAAAACTCAACCAAAGGGAGATGAGAATCCCATGCGCCACCAAAATCGATGACACATGCCCTGAGCATATCCTCAAGTGTTTGGATGGTCCGTTCAGTCTGACCATCTGTTTGAGGGTGATAAGCAGTACTCAGGTTCAACTTGGTACCCAAAGCATCTTGTAGAGAATCCCAAAAGTGAGAGGTGAAACGACCATCACGATCGGAGATAATGTCCAAAGGTATACCATGACGACATACGATTTCACTTACGTACATCTTTGCCAACCTTTCCACAGACACTTCTCACGAATAGGTAAGAAGTGAGCTGACTTGGTCAAACGATCGACGATTACCCAAATACTGTCAAAGCCTTTGGGTGTACGAGGGAGTTTGGTGATGAAGTCCATAGCTATGCTCTCCCATTTCCATACAGGAATTTCTGGTTGTTCGAGCATACCAGATGGTCGTTGATGTTCAGCCTTGACCTTTGAACAAGTGAGGCATTTTGCAACGAAAAGAGCAATATCTTTCTTCATACCAGGCCACCAATAAGAATAACGGAGATCTTGGTACATCTTGTCGGCTCCAGGATGAATAGAATAACGAGACTTATGAGCCTCGTTCATGAGAAAGGTTCGAAGATCATCACGGTCAGGAATCCAAAGTCAGTTAAGAAAATAGAGAAGACCATCGGGTTTGGTTTCAAGTTGAGTCTCAGCACCACAAGACATTTCATCGTACATGTTACCTTGGGTGACTGATGTATGTTGAGCCTGAAGAATGCGATCCTGAAGATCAGTACGAACTCTCGCACATTGAAGTTTGATACGCTCTTTATGACTAATTGCGTCAGCCACAACATTCGCCTTGCCAGGATGGTAGCGAATTTTGCAATCATAGTCGTTAAGTAACTCAACCCAACGTCGTTGCCTCATGTTAAGATTTTTCTGGTCGAAGACATGTTGGAGACTTTTGTGGTCCGTGAACACCACACATTTGGTACCATAAAGATAGTGTCTCAAAATCTTAAGAGCAAAGATGACAGCGCCCAATTCAAGATCATGGGTGGTATAATTCTTTTCGTGAGTCTTGAGTTGTCGAGACGCATAAGCAATAACCTTTCCTCGTTGCATGAGAACACAACCAAGACCTTGGTTTGATGCATCACAATAGACCACGAAATCATCATTACCATCAGGTAGAGACAAGATAGGTGCTTCACAGAGTTTCAGCTTAAGAGTTTCAAATGCTTCCTCTTGCTTTGGTCCCCACTCATAGGGTTTACCCTTGTGAGTTAAGGTAGTGAGAGGAACAGCGATCTTAGAGAAGTTGGCGATGAATCGACGATAATAACCAGCCTGACCAAGGAAAGAACGAACTTCAGTTGGAGTTTTAGGAACACTCCAGTTCTTCACAGCTTCGATCTTTGCAGGATCAACATGAATCCCGTTCATATCAATGACATGTCCCAAAAATTGAACTTCCTTAAGCCAAAATTCACATTTTGAGAACTTGGCATACAGTTGTTCTTTCTTCAGGAGACCCAAGATGGAGTGAAGATGTTGCTCGTGATCGGATTTTGATTTAGAGTAAATCAAAATATCATCGATGAAGACGATCACGAATTTGTCGAGGTAGGGTCTACAAACCCTTTTTATCAAATCCATAAACACTGCAGGAGCGTTGGTCAATCCAAAAGGCATGACCATGAATTCATAGTGACCATAACGTGTGCGAAAAGCTGTCTTGGGAATATCTTCATCGTGGACTCTAAGCTGATGATAACTAGAACGAAGATCAATCTTCGAGAAGTGGGTTGCTCCTTGAAGTTGATCGAAAAGATCGTCAATCCTAGGCAATGGATAACGATTCTTGATGGTGAGCTTGTTGAGTTCACGATAGTCAATACACATTCTAAAAGATCCATCCTTCTTCTTAACGAACAAGACAGGGGCTCCCCATGGAGAAGAACTGGGGCGAATGAACCCTTTATCAGAAAGTTCCTGTAATTGACTGTCAAGTTCTTGCATCTCAGAGGGTGCAAGACGATAAGGAGCTTTGGCGACAGGATTAGCACCAGTGACAAGATCAATTCTAAATTCCACTTGTCGAGCAGGAGGCAAACCAGGTAAATCTTCTGGGAAGACTTCAGGATAGTCTCGAATAATTGGAATGTCTTGGATACTTTTGCCTTTGTCCTTCTTCTCTATCATGTTAGCTAAGAAGGCTGTATACCCCTTTCGTAAGTACTTTTGGGCAGTAGTACAAGACATGAGCTTAAGCTCGCCATAGGGCTTCTCACCATAGATCTTCAAAATCTTGCCAGATTCGAGAGGGATGCGTATGACTTTCTCAAAGCACAGAATTTCGGCACGATGGGTTGACAACCAGTCTATGCCTACTATAACATCAAAACTCCCAAGATGCATGGGGATGAGATCGATAGAGAAAGTATGATCGTCGAGGTTCAACACACAGTTACGAATAATAGAGTCGATCGAAATAGACTTCCCATTAGCTACCTCTATCACTAAAGGTTCCTCTAGATTAGTTTGGGGTAAGTTAAGTAAAGGTTCAAACTTCAGTGATACAAATGACTTATCAGCTCCCGAATCAAATAATATGGATGCATAGTGGTTATTAATGAGGAACGTACCATTAACCACTCCGTTGTTGTCACGAGCCTGGTTAGCATTGAGATTGTAGGCGCGACCTCGAGCACCCTGGTTCTGGTTGCGGTTCTGGTTTTGGTTGCGGTTTTGGTTCTGGTTTTGGTTTTGGTTACGATTGGGGCAATTGTTGATATAGTGATAAGGGCTGCCACACTCGTAGCACTGACCACGAGCAGGCCGGTTGTTTTGTTGGTTGGGAGCTGGGGCATTGTTGTTTTGGGCAGCAGGAGGAGCTCGGCAGATGTTCACAAGGTGACCATACCTTTGACACTTAGTACAAAAGCGACATGGCACCTGTGCTGGATGGTGGGGTAGAAGCAACCATGTAGTTCCTAGCCTTACGCTTCTTGTTGCTTGAGGTCTCAGGCTTGACTTCGATAGCGGGTTGAGGAGTGTCTTTGGCAACAGTCTTCTTAGTGCCCTTGCGGAAGAGAGTACCGTTCTTCACGTGATTATCAGTAAGAGTAGCCGCTAGACGTTTGGCTTCTTCCAAAGTTGCAGGATTTCTTCCCAAAACGGTGTCCTGGATTTGCATGGGCAGACCACCGATGTACTTCTCGATGGCTACCGGCAGGGGAGTGACTTTGTGAGGCAACAATAAGCTAAGCTCGTGAAAGCGGGTGTTGTAGGCAAGGTTTTCCCCACTATCTTGAGCTAGGGTGTGGAACTCATCTTCAAGCTTCTTAACCTTGTTGCGAGGACAAAACTCTTCCTTCATAACCTCCTTGACTTGGTCCCATGTCATAGCAAGAGCAACTTCAGCCCCACGGGTGCGCTTTTCTTCATTCCACCAAGTGAGTGCTTGTTTGTGGAGAACACTCATGGCGTAACGAACCTTGAAGTTGTTGGGGCATTCACTGTTGATGAAGGTATTCTCAATACCCTCAAACCATTGGAGGAGTCCTGTAGCTCCTTCTTCTCCACTAAACTTTGGGGGGTTACAAGAATTGAAGTGCTTAAGGGTACAGGCTGGGAGACCATTTCCATTCCCGTTGTGGTTTCCATTTCCATTACCATTGCCGTTCCCGTTCCCGTTGTCGTTACCGTTCCCGTTGCCATTCATTTGGATGACTTGTGCTAGTAAATTGGGAACCAGAGTTGCGATTTGCTGCGCCATTTGTTGAGAAATGATCGCAGCCAGTTGGGCATCGACACCATTGTTGTTGTGGTTAGGACCGTGGTTATGGTTATGGTTGTCACCACCTTCATCGTGGTTCTCACCATTGCTGTTGCGAGTGCTGCGACGTGGAGGCATGATCTGTAATAGACCCAATGAAATGAATGAGATTATATAAGGAATGTAATCATTTATTCATTAATTAAAACGAATAAACGAAAACGTTGACTTATCAAAGATTCTAAATTTTATTAACATATGAAGACATGCTTTAGCCTATAAGTGAACACTCATCCCGAGAATTCCCAGGTAGGCATCCGGGTCCCTCGTCTGATTGGGATATATGCGCAATGCCAGCCTAGACAGAAGACTCAGAATACAGGCGTTCACCCTTCTAGATTGCACGTGTTCGTTATTAAAATCTAGAACTTCGACGAGATCTTAAGGGGGTTCAGGTTAAACCTGAGGATTTTGTCCTATTAATCTAATGGTGGATCAGGATTGCAGCAGACGAATAAGAGTAGGTCACATGTAGGCTTAGGGTTACATAGGATAGGGATAAGATTAAGGAAGCAATTAGGGTTACAAGTAATAGAAGCAAGTACTGTTTAAGTCCCTAAGGTTATAGTCTAGATTATTTTCTAATAACCTAATTCCCTATAACCAAGGCTCTGATACCAATCTGTAACACCCCAACCAATGGCGGAAACATCAGGATGTCACGTATTGATGATTGTTTCAGTAGCACATGGTATAAATAAAATTTTAAATAATTTATTCAAAGCATAATAATCCAAAAATGAAATGATTGTCTAGAAATTCAATACATAATATCAAATAACAAAACTTCAAATAGCTCCAAATAATAACTTCATGTATAATCCATATGCAAACTCAAGCCTCAGCTTCATTGTTACCTGAAACATGTTAATTTTGAAAATATTTTTGGGTCAACAAAAGTTGGTGAGAATTACATAGGTTTTGATAATCGAATAAATATGTTGTGCAATTCATGTGTCATGGCAAGTCTAGTCCATATGTGAAAACATACTAGAAGTAAATCGAGTGCATAATCAACCCTTGTGACTGTTATAATGTGGTACATCCCATACGCTCATGGTTCACTCGAATATGTTATGCGATAACAAACAGCCACGCTACCTTTGTAGGAGGCACGTATCCGTGTGGGATTGTCAGTCCAATAGATCTATCAATGTATACCGTCGGCTGATCAATGTTAATGATTATGCTAGAATTGTGCTTACCCTAGTCATGTTCAAGACATAATGCAACATAGAAAAACACATAGACACATTGATGATTGAATTGCATAAATGATGTTGTAACATGTTTCACCCCAAAAATGGTGATAAATAGAAAAGGGGCTATGTAAAACTCACCTTAGCAAAATGTTATACTTCTTGAAAAGATTGAAAAGTGGTGTTGCCCAAACGATGCCAAATATCACCCTATAATAAGGTAATAAATATGTCTAAGTCTATCTAGTCTACAAATGTATATGTTCTAGGGCTTCGAATTGGGGATAATTACTCGTTTGATTAATAATAAAAATATTTGATAATTGAGAGAAATTTAGTAATTAAATAGACAAAAATCTTTTTATAAAATTTAAATTTAAGATGGTCACAAAAATGTGTTTAAAGTATAAAAATAATTTTTACAAAATTATTTTCTTTAAAATAGAATATTAATTCTATTTATAACAATTAATCAAGATTTAACTTTAATATTTAAAAATACCAAAATTAAAGAATTATTAGTTTAAAATATATATTTCTGTTCTAAATATTCAGAAATAATTTGTATAAAATTTTGGTGCAAAAATATTAAAAAATGAATTTATTATGATTTAATTATGAATAAAACAAACAAAAATTGATTAAAAACATTAAATAAATGATTTTTCAGAATTAAAAATCATTTCAGAAAATTTTATCATTATATAAACTCGGAATAATTTTTGTGGAAATTTATAAAATTGTTTTGATATTTTAATGGAATTTTATAAATATAATAGAATAAAATTGATTTAATTATTATATATATTAAATAAATAAATTTTTGAAAACTAAAAATTGTGAGTGAAACTTTTTCATCAGATTTACTTAAAATAATTTTTGTAGAATTAATAAAAGGGTTTTAATAATTTAAAACGAATTTATAAAATTATCAGTATTATATATAATTTATTTGATTTGTTTGAAAAAAAAGAAATAAAGCAAAAGGATGTGCCACAGCCGGGACTCGAACCCGCGTGGCTCTGATGGTGGGCACCAGACACAACCACTTGGTCCAGACCAGTGGTTGTGTTGATTTCAGTTTAATTAAAAATAAATAATATATGAAATTCGTGTTCTTCCCCAATATTAATCATACGAACCCTAATATTCCAATCGATCAATTCACACATCAATAACCCAATTAACCTTAGGGCTATTGATGTGTGGATGCTGAAGATCAAAACCCATTAAAAATATTAGACTTACAAAGCTGTATTGATCACGATTGCTCAGTCAACTTTAAAAGTCAAAACGCGATTAAGATAACCAGAACAGAAGATTATTATGAAGAATTGGGGGTTGAGAAAGAGTGAATGGCGAGTTGTGAGTGTCCAGAATGGTTCAATTTATAGTGTAATGGCCTAGGTGTTCGAATTGGCAACCTTTGACCTCGTATTGAATGTGGGACGCGTATATGATCAATTAGGCAACAATTGAATGTTAATTGTCGTGTGTCTGAGTCATAATAGGCCGATAATTGTGTTGGAATGCCAATCATAGACCAATTACGAGTAATGGTGATGTTTATGGTAAGTTCGCGTCTCACAGTTGACTTTCCAAGTCAACTGTGAGGGTTTTTAACTAGTGTTATAATTATAGTGATTCGGGTTTGAAACAAATATGATAGCTAGACCAGTTGGTTTGTGTGTGTTGTATGATTGAACCGGCTTGGGCGCGGGTTCGAGTCCCGGCCCAAGCACCATTTTTTTTAAACATTTATCCTTAATATATCCATATATATATATATATATATATATATATATATATATAATTAAAATAGTATTAGGGTTCCCAAAATGCCACAAAAATAATAAAATGCGAACAATAATGATAGAACTTGACGTTTTTATTAAAGATGATACGTAACGTACAAGTATAAATGCGTAATGTTACAAGTTACCATAGCAGTCAAACTGCATTACCTATCTAACCCTATAACATTTGCAGTAGAAATGCATGTGACAAATTACCATACATTCTAAGAAGTTACCATAGTAGTCAAACTACATTACCCATATGACCCATTAACATATGCAATCAAAATCCATGTGACAAGTTACCATAAATCTAGTTATACATTCTGATATGTTACTATGTCAGTCAAACTGCATTACCCATATGACCCATTAACATTTGCAGTCAAAATACATGTGACAAATTACCATAAATCTAACCATACATTCTAACAAGTTACCATAGCATCTGACAAATTAACATACATTCTGACATGTTACCAATATGACATAGAGACAAATTACCATATTTTTCACCACCAAAATAACCTAGATTACAATTAAATGTTGTCCACCACCAAAATAACACAAAAAACATTAAGGTATTGCAAATCATTCTTGAGTTGGTAGAGGTGCTAATTGTGATGATTGTTTTGACTGAACTTGACCTCTATAACTTCTGGAGTTGTAACTTTGTTGTCCACATTTTTTACATGTTGTAGTACCTCCCTTTCTGGTCATCTTCCCTGACGTGTGCGTAACTATACATATTTTACAATGGATTTTAACACACGTTTTGCTTTAATATTTATAAAAATGGTTTAGACCTTAATATTAAAACACACACAATAGGGCAAGTGTACCCTGTCATATATGTAGTAACGTACAGATAAGAACCAGATATCGATCCATGGACGCGCGCGAAGCAATTGTACTAAAACTTTGTCCCCGATTTACCAGTAGGAAAAGATAAGTTTGAGTTTTGTTTAAAACTAAATTAATTCTAAAACATATAAATAACTTAACTACGACTCCAATAGAAAATATAACTATATAAACTATATTTTTGCCAATCCTAGCATGTTATCTAAATATAATAAGTAATATAGGCGCGTGATCAACATTCCCATTTTCCGACAGTTAGTGTCCCTTTCGGGCATCCTAACATGACAACTATACAGAAAGCTAACACGAATACACACGTTAACCGCTTCAAGTCGTTCATTAGCGAGCAGCTGATATGATCTCACGCAGATCTTCTAAAGATAAGTTAGTCATCCGTTAAGAGTATTCTAACCTCACTAATTCAGGGAAGCGATACCGAATACACAACACAGCCACCTAAACTAGCATAAAGTAGAGCATTTCACAACCTATTCCAATTTACCAACTTTGACCCAGATCTACTAAGATCGCTATTTTTACCAAAATAACTACCAAAGATCATTAACCGTGTCAAAGACTAGTAACGGCACCATTAGGCTTTTTAAACCCTTTTACGTGCCGGTAAGCATTTTTAACCGTTATTCGACTGACTTTAACCAAACCAATACCCGGTTACAGTTTCATGGCATAAACTATTTAACATGTTAACTAGTCTACTACCGGACGATTAAACGGACGGTTTTTCAACATTTATCCGCCTAACACATTCGACAATCGCTAAAGTCATTCAAATACAACTACAAATCCATCAACAACGAAACAAGGTTGCGCTATGATCATCAAGATCTAATACGTGAAAAACGCCAAATTTATATAAAACATGATTACATGCTAAACGATCGTTTTTTCTACTAAAGATTACTAAACATGATTACTAGACAATAATGTATTACATAAACAACACAAACAAGCTTAAACAAACTGATTTGAATCAAATGAAAGCATAATAGATCAAACCATAAAACTCGAATGTGATGGATTGGATGATGATCGATGATCCGGATGAGTTCCCGAGCTCGTTCCTCGCCTTTGCAGCTGCTCACATGTCCAGAAAATCGCCCAGAATCGCCTCTCCAAAACCCAATATTTGATCAGTGGGTTCTGCTCTGTTTTTATAGAAATTTTGATCTTTGGCACGGCCGTGCGCATAAAGTGCACGGCCGTGCACTTTAACTTTTTGAGTTGACGTGCAAGTGGGCAAGTGGTTGGGCTGCTCCTGGAAATATCTAGATATTCCGCACGGCCGTGCACCTAAGTTGCACGGGCGTGCGGGTCTGGTTGTGGCCGAGTGCTGATGGTGCACTGCCTGGTGCACTGGCAGTGCACCCGGGAACTTGAGTCGCACGGGCACCCGCACGGCAGTGCTGATCAGGGTGCCCGAGAACAATAGCTGCACGCCAGGTCGCACTGGCAGTGCAGCTCGTCTGTGTCCGAGAACAACGAGCCCGCACGGGCGTGCACCTGGGGTGCACGGCCGTGCCAATCTTCCAGACTTGGCTGATTTTGCCAAAACTTTCCGTCTTGTCCGTTTTTCGCCCGGTTTCTTCGACTTTGTTCGTGGGACGTTGTTTAAGACCTGCAATAAACATATGAAGCGGTTAAGTACCGAATTCGTGCAATTATGGTCGAAAACGCGTAATTTGGGAGTTTAATTGGGGATTTAAATATGTATATTTTAACGTATATCAAACCTCCCCACACTTGAACTTTGCTTGTCCTCAAGCAAACACTTAAACAGAAATAAACGAAAAACTCGCCAAGTGGCAACAAAGACAAAATATAGCCTGTACAGACGATAATAGACAAGCCCGACAAAGGTATATAAACAGGTGATAAGATAACTAAACAGCAACGACTCACTTCCGATCTACAAACACGCAAACCCGTACACGACTCACAATGTTCACACACACTCGGTTTTATTTATGATACATACGTGTAATGTGTATGTGTAAATCGCTCCATTGCCAAGACAATGAATCGTGCAATATCATAAGCTTGTCAAAAGATCTAGTCTTCACCAACTAACGTGTGAAAAAGCACAAATCAAGAGGTCTTGTAAGGGTTGTAATGTTAGGCAAAGGTAGGGGTGTGGAATGGATATTTAAAGTGACAAATCGGCTAAAACCCGGCGGTTATGTCTAACTAATAGCAACAACTACAACTGTACAATAAGAATTCTACTATAGGCGAATTTTCTTTTGAAACGGGCTAAACACAAACTTTTAACTTTAAAGCTCTAAAAACTGCTCGAATCACTGCTAATTCACCCTATTTTAGGGTGTTCTATTTTTCTGGATTTATATATATATATATATATATGATATATATATATATATACTAAACTGAAACTGATTTATAATCAACAAACGGGTTCTAAATATATAAACCTGAAATGAACTATTTACAACGTAAAAACTAGTCAAACAATAACCTAAACCGAGCTTTAACACAAAAAAAGGTTTAAAAGAAAAAGGCTATTTGGTTTAGTGGTGAAATGGTGTGGTAAATAAGAAAAAACACGGGATTAGGTTCAACATGGTTAACTAGTGGATAATATATGGGTGCGGGAAACAGATAGAACGAAAAGAAAAGGCTAAATCAAAAGGGTATCCTAAATGCCTCAATCATGTTCGTACAATCTCACACGTATCTGGTCTAAACAAGTATACAGTGACAAGTTCTAAACTGCACAAAACATCCGGCTCACTCGCAAGCATGTCAAAGAAATGTAATCTATTCTAAGGCTCGAACGCTCACGTAACCGGAAGGAAATAGGTGCAAGTGTACGAATATAACACGCTCGTATCTCATCTGTTTGTTGCGCCTCGAGTTATCTTTGTCAAAATTTAGTTAGGCTTGATGTTTATATGAGAATATATACATATATGTACTTTTAAAGGGTTTTTTTTACATATATATATATATATATATACAAGAGGACAAACACGATTATAATCCCTCCCCACACTTGAACTTCACATTGTCCCCAATGTGACAATAGAAAGCGTTTATGAATTAGCTATCTATAGTAGGAAAAAGGAGAATAATACTCCCCTTTAGTCGATAACTCGAAAAGTACGGTGATCGCATTGAGCATCCATACCGGTGCTCGCCGTTTCCTGCACTATCACCATTCTTGACAAAACCAAAAGACATCAAACACATCCGTACATCATCACAATTATTCAAACAAAGCAAATATACTGAAAATTAAAGTGCAGAAAAGTAAATAGTTCAAATGCAAAAACTAAAAAGTCTTGGGTACGCAGACCCGAATACGAAATGCATAAATAAATAAAAAGTACTAACAAATGCATGCAATAGATGGTCGTGGCTACTGGTCGGCGTCGTCCCCGTGGTGCTGACCGGAGCTTCCTGGCTGGTCGCCAGGAGCACCATAAGGGAATGAGGGAGGGTTACTGAAATAACCCGGATGCACCTGCTCTAACCCAGCGAAAAGGTACTCAAAACTGTGCCTGACATCCTGCTGCACACGATCCATAGTGGACCGCATGTACTGCTGGTCCTGCCTGATCTCCACCTGGTTTGCACCGATGTTGTGCATGTTCAGCTCCATCGCCTGGAACCGCTGGTAGAACTTAGGGTATGTCGGGATGCCTGGAGGCCACTGCTGGTCCTGGGGCTGGAAGTGCTGAGGAGAGTGGTGTGGAATGTTGTGTGGCGCGTCACCACCGCCTCCTGCATGCTGCTCCTGCATCTCCTCATCCTCCTCGTCCTGTGGTGGCACGAGGTCCCATATAATATCCTGACTAGTAAGTCGTGGACCCCCGTCCGTGTCAGCTAGCAGGTTCTGAGCCCTGAGTGATCTAAAGTCTAGCATAACCCCATTAGTTTGCAATGTTAGCGTGGCCCTGACCTCGTCGGTCAGAACTCCCAGTGCCACTGCAATCTGGGTGACGTACTCCCCGCCATGGATCTCACTCCCGTCCTTGGTGCCCCCAGCAGTGAGAAAGAACTCGGCCATCCGTGCGGCCAAGTTCAGCGGGGCACCCTCGTAAAAATGATACAGATAGAGAAGATCGAGAGTCGGACAGTTCCCTGAACTGTCCTTTCGGCCACAGATCGTGTGGTTGAACACATGGTGCAAGAGGCGGAGTAGCGGGTCCTTAATCCTAGTGGCCTTGGCAGACCTTGGATTATAAGGTCCACCAACGGCAATGGATGCCCAAAATGCGGCCCGCTCGTCATTATCCACGAAGCTGTGGATCCCGCAAAAGTCTTCAGAGTCAGTCTCCAAATGCTCATATATCCCCAGCTTCCTTCCCAGTCGCGCAACCGACCAATGGTACCATTTTCCACAAAGCCTAAACCGAATGTCTTTCGAATGGAAATCCTTATACACCCCCTCCTTTGGTTTTTTGTAGGAGAAGGATGACAAGAACTCGATCGTAATCTCTCTGTAAACAGGCTGGTTTATACTCAGCAGTTTCGCCATCTGGGGCGAGACAAATCCATCATATTGTTCACGCTGATTCAGCGCGGTGAGTAGGTCTAAGTTAAGCCGAATAGGTACACCGAATGAGTTCCTCCTAGCCCAGAGCTTCATGAACTTGTCGATACATGGCCCTTCCTTCATGGTTGTCAAAGCCGAGGTAAACATGAGTCATCTGCATGCAAAAATCAATATACAGCTGTTAGTACACAAAAAACGGAGGTCCCGGATGCCCTAAACGGACCTGCGCGCATTCTGACCTGATCTGTTACTGATGCACGGCCGTGCACCTATGGTGCACGGGCGTGCAGGCCTGGTTTTTTCAGGTCAGAAGTAGCACTGCCTTATGCACGGCAGTGCTGCCTGATTTCTAGGCTCGCACGGTCAGTGGCACGGCCGTGCAGCCTACCGTGCACAGTCCCAGGACTTCGAAAATTTTCAGAAAAAACCCCCAAATCTCAAATATAGTTCAACAAGACTTTCACAATAGCAATGATTTGGGCCTGGGTGTGCACGGTTTCAACAACAACACAAAAAAACTACACTACATTAAACTAAAACAAACCAACATTAGTGGGTTTATTAAACTTTATGAAGGAAACCCCCAAATCATAACCTAGAAATAAAAAATACAACTGATCTACGCAAGAAAATACATAAAATAGTGCAATATTATGAAGGGGCTCATACCTTAGTGATTAGGAAGTGAAAGAGCGAAGATTTCAAGTGAAAAGAGAGGTTTTTGGTCAAAACTCGGGAGAATGGGAGTGCAGCCGCGCGTGCAAAGGTAAATTTTAGGTTTTGCAAGTTAAGGATGTATTTATAGTCATGAATTTGGGCTGGGCTTTTTGGCCCGCACGGTCGTGCGGATGAGCCGCACGGCCGTGCACCCCTCTTGCACTGGCCCTTGCACACCGGTGTTGATCAGCCTTGTTGATCAGCCTGACCCGCACGGCCGTGCACACGTTTGGCACGGCCGTGCACAGTCTGCAAACTTGCAGAAATGCAGCCTGCAGCTGTATGTTCCCGCGCAGCAACCCTGTTTTGTCCGAAAACATCATTTTAAATCATTTAAATCTGTTTGTCGACTGTTCACGCTCCATTGCTCCTTCCCGCTTTGTTCAAAACCGGTACGAACCTGCACAATACTCGAAACAACGTTAAACTACGAAAATTAAAATAAAGCAAGAAATATATACACTAATTACATATTTACCCTTTTTGCGCGCCCATACACGCCGTGCTATATTTATTAACGAGTCGCTAGCTAGACTCACTTCCCCGCACTTATTAGGCGCGCGGGTCGTAGAGATCGATCATCTCCACGGATTTGTCAACCGGTCCATCAATGTAAACTTTGAGGCGATGACCGTTGACTTTGAAAGTCACACCCTCCGAATTTTCAATCGAAACAGTCCCGTAAGGATATACTTCCTTAACAGTGTACGGTCCTGTCCACCGGGATTTCAACTTTCCTGGAAAGAGACGCAGGCACGAGTTGTAAAGCAGGACCAAGTCGCCTACCTGAAAATCTTCTCGGTGTTTCAGGCGACTGTCGTGCAATCTCTTTGTGCGCTCTTTATACAATATCGAGCTCTCATAGGCTTGTTGCCTAAGCTCCTCCAGCTCGTGAATCTGTAAGAAACGGGTCTCACCGCCGGTCTTAAGATCCAAATTTGCCGTTTTAAGACCCCAGAATGCCCTATGCTCCAGCTCGACTGGGAGATGACACGCTTTGCCATAGACAAGCCTAAAGGGAGTCGTCCCAACAGGCGTCTTGTAAGCCGTCCTAAAGGCCCACAGCGCGTCATCAAGCTTGTCCGCCCAATCCTTGCGGTTTTGATTAACCGACCGCTCAAGGATTCGCTTCAATCCACGGTTAGTGACCTCCACCTGTCCACTTGTCTGTGGATGATACGGGGTGGATAACCTGTGGTGGACACCATAACGTGCTAACGCGCGATCAAGCTGCGCATTGCAGAAATGCATGCCACGGTCACTAATCAATGCCTTTGGGGCACCAAACCGTGAGAACAAGCTCCTAACAAACCTCACTACAACTCGGGCATCATTTGTGGGCAAGGCTTGCGCCTCGGCCCACTTTGATACGTAATCAACAGCCACGAGTATATATCTATTGCCCCGTGAGGAGGGGAACGGTCCCATGAAGTCTATGCCCCAAATGTCAAAGACCTCACAGAGTTGAATCGGGTTTTGCGGCATTTGGTCGCGTGCCGATATGTTCGTCGCCCTCTGGCACGAATCACAAGCACCAACCAGTATCTGGGCGTCACGAAAGAGTGTGGGCCAGTAAAACCCGGAGTCTAACACTTTCTTAGCAGTGTAATTCGCTCCATGGTGACCTCCGGTAGGCCCCTCGTGACAATCGCGCAAGATCTGCGCCGCCTCCACCCCAAACACACAACAGCGAATCAACTGATCCGCCCCGACCCGGAACAAAAATGGGTCATCCCAGAAGTAATGCTTTAGGTCCGCGAAGAACTTCCTCTTTTGCTGGTGCGACAATCCTTTGATGAGGATCCCGCACGCGAGGTAGTTCGCAAAATCCGCGAACCATGGTGATACATCTTCCACCGACTCGACGCTCATCAAGAACTCGTGGGGAAAGTTGTCATTAATGGTATCCCACGCGTAGTTCTCGGCATCATCATGCTCGAGCCTGGACAGATGATCAGCAGCGACATTCAGGGCACCCTTCTTATCCTGAATCTCTATATCGAACTCCTGCAGCAACAGGATCCACCTAATCAGGCGCGGTTTCGCGTCCTGTTTGCTGAAAAGGTATCGGATCGCTGCATGGTCCGTATAGACAATGGTCTTCGACAGCACCAGATATGATCTAAACTTGTCGAATGCAAATACTACAGCAAGAAGCTCTTTTTCAGTCGTGGTGTAATGCTCCTGAGCATCATGTAGAGTCTTACTCGCGTAGTAGATCGGGTGGAAGTGCTTGTCCTTCCGCTGTCCCAAGACCGCCCCTATCGCGAAGTCACTCGCGTCGCACATAATCTCGAATGGCAGCTCCCAGTCGGGTGCTACCAATATAGGGGCCTCAACAAGCAAACGCTTCAGAAGGCCAAATGCCTTCACACACTCTGCACCAAACACAAACGGTGCATCCTTTTCCAACAAACGGGTCATCGGTCGGGCGATCTTTGAAAAGTCTTTGATGAATCGCCTGTAAAATCCCGCATGACCCAAAAAGCTGCGGATCGCTCTGACAGAGGAGGGTGGAGGGAGCCTAGAAATGATATCAACTTTGGCAGGATCAACCTCCAACCCACTTTGGGAGACCTTATGCCCCAGGACTATTCCTTCCTTCACCATGAAGTGGCATTTTTCCCAGTTTAGCACAAGACTGGTCTCCTCACACCTCTGAAGCATCCACTCCAGGTTCCCCAGACATTGATCGAACGAACTCCCAAAAACGGAAAAATCATCCATGAACACCTCCATGGAGTCCTCGATCATGTCATGAAAAATGGCAACCATGCAACGCTGGAAGGTCGCCGGCGCATTGCACAGCCCAAATGGCATACGCCTGTAGGCGAATGTGCCAAAAGGGCATGTGAAGGTCGTCTTATCCTGGTCCACAGGATCGATAGGGATCTGAAAGTATCCAGAGAAACCATCAAGGAAACAGTAATACAACTTCCCCGACAGTCGTTCCAACATCTGATCGATGAATGGAAGCGGGAAGTGATCCTTGCGGGTGGCGTCATTGAGCTTGCGATAGTCAATGCAAACTCTCCACCCTGTGACGGTCCTCGTAGGAATCAACTCATTCCTATCATTTGTGACCACCGTCATGCCACCCTTCTTGGGCACGACGTGCACAGGACTAACCCAAACAGAGTCCGAGATGGGATATATCAATCCAGCATCAAGCAGTTTAATTACCTCGGATTTAACAACCTCTTGCATGTTCGGGTTCAGACGCCTCTGGTGCTGCGCACAAGGCTTGTAGACATCCTCCATCAAGATTTTATGAGTACAGAAAGAGGGATTAATCCCCTTGATGTCCACGATCTTCCAGGCAATTGCCCGTTTATGAAGTTTCAGAACTCTCAACAACTCGCTCTTTTCTTCCACAGTCAATGAAGACGATATGATCACCGGTAGACGCCCCTCCTCATCCAGAAATGCATACTCGAGATGCGGCGGGAGCTCCTTCAGCTCAAGAGACGGTGGGTCCTCAACAGACGGCTTCGCCTTCTCCTCTTCCTCTCGCTCAATTTCCACAAAACGCCCCGGACTTTGGGAACCATCATCACCGATCTGATAGACCGGCTGCTCATCTATATGGCCCTCCTGCATAATGCCATCTAGGCTCCCACACAACAGATGTGTGTCCGAAACATCTCTCTCCCAAGCACCTCTGACATGAGAGCTGACACACTGGTCTACTATATCAAGATAGTATAGTGTATCGTCTTGGCTCTCAGGATGGCACATCGGCCTCTGAATGTCAAAAGTCACGTGCTCATCATTGACTCGGAGTGTGATCTGGCCCGCAGCCACGTCAACAATCGTCCTTGCCGTGTTAAGGAAAGGACGTCCGAGAATCAAAGGGACTTTAGAGTCCTCATCCATATCTAGGATAACAAAGTCCACAGGGAAAACAAATTTGTCAATCTTGACAAGCATATTTTCTACAAACCCCCGTGGATACTTGATCGAACGATCAGCGAGGCGAATACTCATCCTGGTGGGTGAAGGTTCACCCAGATCCAACTTCTCGAAAACCTTATAAGGCATAAGGTTTATGCTGGCCCCCAAGTCTGCGAGTGCATTACTGACAGTCATATCACCTATCAGACAAGGGATGGTAAAGCTACCAGGATCGCCCATTTTCATGGGCAGTCTATTCTGCAGAATTGCAGAGCAGTTCTCGTTCAACAGAACGCAGGACAGGTCCTCAAGTTTTTGCTTGTTTGTGAGGATGTCCTTCAAGAATTTGGCATACTTAGGCATCTGTGCTAAGGCCTCAACAAACGGGATGTTTATATGTAGCTGCTTGAACAGCTCGAGAAATTTCCCGTATTGCGCCTCGTCTTTCTGCTTCCTAAGTCTACCAGGATATGGAACAGGAGGAGTGTAGTCAGTGACTGGCTTCGGCAGCTGTGCTGTACTTGCTGGGACTCGCCTAGCGTGCACCTCATCCGAAGACTCAGTCTGGACCGTCTCAGTGATCGGTGGTGAGCCCGATGTGTCAGGTCCCGTGGTTTTACCACTCCTCGTCATTATGGCATTAACATGCCCCCTTGGATTCGGCTCAGTGTTGCCTGCAAGACCACCCTGCTGTCTCTCAGACATCATCTTTGCCATCTGGCCAACCTGGTTCTCTATGGCCTGCATCGACGCCTTTTGGCCCCTCATCTCTCCCTCATAATTCATGAAGCGCTCCTCATGCTGCTGGTAGCGCTGCTCAGCGATCTGATTGGAATTAGAGGTGTTGGTAAGGAGCTGAGACATCATTTCCTCCAGCTTAGACATACCATGAGGGGCGTGCTGCTGGGAGCTGCTCCCGGCGCCCTAGTTCTGGTATTGGTTCGGTCTCTGCTGGGACGATTGACCACGAGCCTGGTATGGCTGTTGGTTGGACTGGTAGGACTGTTGGTTGGACTGGTAAGGCTGTTGGGACTGGTAGGACTGTTGTGGTGCGGCGGCTCTCTGCTGGAATCCGAGAGGGTTCTGGTTCGAAGTACCAGATCTTCACCCGAAGTTCGGGTGATTTCTCCAACCTGGATTATAAGTGTTACTATAAGGGTTATTCTGGGGTCTCGTTTGATTACCCATGTAGTCCACTTCCTCGTGGCCTGTATACATCACCCCCTGAGCACACGAGCCAGGCTCGTGAGATAGCCCGCACTCCACACATAAACAATCGGACTGGGCTACGTGTTGCTGAGAGTTATCGAATCTCGTAGCCAGAGCCGCTATCTGTGCCGAAATCGCCGTATAGTTATCCACGGCATGCACACCAGCCTTGGTAGATGAAGACCTAGATCTATCATTCTGCCGGGATTTAGATTTTAGGGACGCCTTCTCAATAATGCTCCACGCTTCCCTAGGAGACTTTGTTCCGATGTCTCCCCCAGCGTATACATCAAGGCGTTCCTGAGACGCATACCCGAGTCCCTGATAAAAAGTTTGCACCAAATGCCTTTTCGAAAGCTCATGGTGCGGGCAACTCAAGAGTAGGTCTTTAAACCTTTCCCAGGCTGTGTATAATGATTCATCGTCATCCTGACGAAATGTCATGATGCGATTCCTCAGTTTTTGTGTCTTTTCAGGAGGAAAATACTGCTGCATAAATTGTTGTGACAACTCTGCCCAAGTCGTGATCGACCCTGCGGGTTGTGACAGAAGCCAAGTCCGGGCTTTGTCCCGTAGTGAGAATGGGAAGAGTCGGAGACGGATAGCATCATCGGAGATGCCCGTCATCTTAAAGGTGGCTAAAACCTCTAAGAATGCAGCAATATGTCGGCCTGGATCCTCGTGCTCCAGTCCACCGAATTGCACCGAGTTTTGTATCAGATTCACGATACTAGATTTGATCTCGAAATGGTCCGCCAAAATAGCCGGACGGACAATACTCGGCGCGAGTCCATCTCCTCCTGGACGACCACTATCATTCAGCGGAATGTCGTCATCCGCCATGATAATGTCGCTGTGGGCGTCCGACCCGTTGTCGTCGGCCAGATCGTGCCTCGCCTCCTCAATTGGGACCTCAACTATAGGAGCAGCAATAAGAATATCAGAAACAAGACGCAATTTATGAAGTCTAATCCGCTCGCTTCTCCTCAGGCGCCTTAGCTCCTCGTCAGAAAGATCACCAGAAGTCCCTGGGTTTGTGGACATCAACCTGCATGTAAGAATGAAACAGTTGCAACAGGCGAATATATGACAAACCCAAAAAGGCGATAAAAGACAGAAAAATAAATAAATGAAAGAAAGAATCAATAAATTCATGCGAAAATAACGGAAAGCAAATATATTCAAGAAAATCAAATATAAACAAATAGAATCAATAAAATGAACAGAAATAAGCAGACTAAGCCTAAAACTATACAAAGAATTGTGAGCGAAAGATTTTGACTAAAACAGGATTATATGATCATACAAGTCACAAAACCAGGTGCGGAAACCCTAGTTCTGAACAAATTGATGAAACTCTAATCAAAACACAATCAAGATCATTTTCAACATCTTTTCATAGATTAACTTTTGCCAAATAAGCTTTTACAACGACTTACACGTTAATCTAGATCAAACATACACTTTCACAAAATGACCTGGAACCTGACCTGAACACATACACAAATGACAACTCTATTACATTCACAAAAACACAAATACTATATATAGATGCTGCACGTTTGCCCATTTGATATGGTCGAATGTGGAAGTTTTCCACATTCGCCCACTTCAATGGTACGAATGTGATCTTTGTCAGCTTCCAGTCTTCCTTCGCCCTGTAAACTTCTACCTTCGCCCATATCTTTCTACATTCGCCCCTTTTATCTACCTTCGACCAGTCTTTAACATATGTTAATTATGCCTATCCAATCATTAGTCGCAAAACGCATCAACAAAACTCCCCCTCGACTATTGATTGGATTGTCTTCTCTGTTGGTCCATTGTTTTGTTCATCAACTTGATTCTGAGCTGTTTCTTCTGCTCAGTAGTCATTGGAGGCTCAAATGTTCTCTTCACTGGTTTAGACACATTCGCTATCTTCACCTTCTTACCAAGTTTATTCTCCAAATTGCTTCCCGCATTAATGTCATAAGCAAAACAAACTCCAACCACTTGAGTATATTTTCTTGCTTGAGCAGCGTCTTTTGGTTCAAAGTAAATCGGATTGTAGAAAAGCATGATGATGTCTTCAAACGTGCAATTAATCAACCACATAGGATCAAATACATGAACATGCTTGTATTTATCCTTCCCGTCTCTCAGCACAATCACCGCTTCAGCCTTTCTCCAATCATAATACCAGAAAATAAAATCAGCACTGAAATGTTGTGGCATAGGCATCAAAGGTATTTTTCTCATTACTTCAGGTGCTTTGTATATCAACGTAACCCGTTTCATATTGGTTTGAGGATCAATATCCCTATGAACTTTTCTTCGGGGATATTGAGGCTTGAATCTATTCCATCTTGTTCGACTTTCCTAAACCAACTTATCAGCGCACCAACCAACATGCGAACCATTAACTTCTGCACCTGACATTGGAAATCTACATAAATCTCTGACCGCCCAGTACGGTAGAGTAAGCAAATCACAGAATCCATTGAAGTACAAGATTCCTGTTTCCCATTTAGCAGCTATGCACTTCAGCCTGCCTAAGTATGTCCACCCGAGAGCTCTGCCTTTGAACTTGGCATTGTGAAACCTATAAAAGTTACCTTGAGCTTCAGGCTTCGGTCGGTTCTCATCCATTTCCCTCAATTTTCTCAAATAACTCTTCAATTCATCAGACTGATTTGAAGGTCCTTGCTTATCAGCACCAAATACCTTCTCCACAAACTCTGCACTCCTTTGCTGAGCTTTCTGCTTCGCTGAATTATTTGGTACCTCAGTAAAGTCAGGAAATACCTCTTCTTCATCAGTTTGTCTGAAGTACTGAGGAAACTCTTCATGAGTTATATCTTCCATCTCCACTTCATCGTTCTCAGGAGTCTGCTTATCATCTGAGTGACTTCCAATATCCTTTTCAGGAATATCTGGAATCGACTCGTCCACTAAAAACTCCTCAAAAGTCTTCCCTACCCTCTGTGCAAGACCATCTAGAATTTCCTTTGCCACAGATGCAGGTAATTCTCCTTCCTCAAGATCAGGATCTTCATATTCCAATTCATATCGCATATCATCAGTTTGGAATATTTCAGTAAAGCATCCTGTGAACTCAATGGTCCATTCTCTTTTCTCCAACATATCTTTGTACAATTGTTTAGCATCATTAGATAAAGCCCTCACCTTCTCATTCCAGAAGATACTTTCATCTGAATCAACGTTCTCACCTTTCTTCTTCTTAGAACTTGATTCTCCAGTACTCTTCTTTTTGGATGTTCTTTCTTCAAATGTAAACTTTGAAGTATCATTACCTCCATCATCATCATCATTACTCTCACTATCATCCTCTCTCTGTCTCCCAGACCCTTCAGCATCATCATCATCATCATTATCATCCTCATCATCATTTTTATCTGACTCATCATCATCTTCATCATCATCTTTCTCTTCATCCGATTCAGAATCTTCATAATCAACTTTCTCTTCTTCTTCTTCTTTATCTTCTTCTCCCTCCTTCAACTTAGGTGCAGTGTTATACAAATCATCAATCAAATCACTAAGACGTTTGTTCTCAGCCCTTAGTTCTTTGTTGTCTGCTTTAATCAACTTAATCCTGCTCTTGTTTCTTGCACATTTACCTTCAAGCTTTTCATTCTTTGCCTCAAGCATCTTAACCTTCTCATTGATCTCATCTTGATTAGATTTAGAAGCAACTACAATCTGAAGCATTTTCTCTTCATTTTGCTTAAACTTGGCTATCTCAGCTTGTTGAGCTACAATCATTTTCATCATATCATCCATTTTCCTGTTCACCTGCTTCATCACATCATCATCCACAGTAACTTTCTTGGATTTGGATTTGGATTTGGATGGCTCAACTTCTTTTTCTTTCTGAGGCTTTCTGAACATGTCAAGTACATTGTCCAGTGCAACATTAAGTTGATCAGCTGATATTGGTTCTGCCTCTTTGGATTTCTTATGCTTCTTGGCGACAGGTGAAGATAGCTTAGATGATGTACCAGCATCGGGCACTCTTTTCCCTTTCAACAATTGAGCTAACTCTTTCTCTCTCAACTGTTTAGTGCTAGTCTTCTTTGACATGGTCTTGTGCTTGGCTTTAGGCAGGTTTACAACCACAGTCTCTCCAACACTCAACTCTGCCAAGTCAACACCTAGACTTTCATCTTCAACATTCACTGATTTCTTTCTTTTCTCAGCTTCTTCAATCGACTTGTTCAAAGATTCAGACTCACCAACCATAGTGGCCTTACGTTTGGTGGCCCTAACGTTTTCAGCATCAGAATCCCACTGCTCGTCTACCTCAGTCTCCTCTGAATCAACTGACTCTTCATCCACCAAACCTGAACCTTTCTTTGCCGTTGATTTTTGTCTAACCGCCTGTTGCTTTGAGCTTCCCTGATCAATCTTTCCCTTGCCCTTCCCTTTGGCTCCAGGATTGACTACTTGTCTCTTCCTCTTCGTGCTTGCATCAACATACACTAAAGGATCATCATTATCCGAATCACTATCATCATGTCTCGCTCTGCTCTTGCCAGGATTAGTGTAATCCTGACTAGCCAAAGCTCCAAATAATCTCCTGTGAGGTGGCTTTTCATTGTCTGGCACACCTTTGTATCCTTTCATTCTTACCAAAGTACGAATATTCATGTGATCTTGACCTAGGATCATAGTCGGATCCTTCTTCAACTCTGGATACTTGTGATCAAAGATCATCATCAGAAATCTCGGGTATAGCATGAACTTCTTGTTCTTCATACCTTTCAGCATCTCCAGCATATGATCTAGAATCATACCAGATACGTTAAATGGTTTGTTGAGAGTCAACGCAACCATTAACGAGCTCAAACTTCTTCTCATAACGTCATATCCACCGCTCACACATCCAAATACATGGATAATAACATGTGCAAAGTACTTGAACTGCACGCTCAGCTTCCCTTTATACATAGATCCATCAGTGATCGGACCTTTGTATTTCATCCGTAAGAAACAAGCTTTCTGCTCAGTCCATGATAACTCTCTGGGATCTTCACTGACTTCAAACTTGATCTGCAGTGCTTCCCGTATATCAGACTCCGTCAAAAACATCTCCATATCTTGAATCTTGCTCTTAATAATCGTCTGATTATCCCAAAAGTCATACTTCGCATTTCGGTAGAAATCTTCAATAATGTCTCTGTATATAATCGTCGGTGTGGCTAATGCATGTACAATTCTGCTCCTCTTCAAGAACTCTATGATCCTGGTGAACTCTGTATTCTTCTCCACGTCACCAAGATACGCGCAGCAGTTGTGAGATCGCTCGAATGGCCAACTGCTCGGAACAGATGCTTCAGCTCCTTGCACCGGAACTGTAACAACATTCTCTGCTGGAGATTCAACATTTTCCACTGGTGCCTCAACATTTTCGGATTGATCAGCCATCTGCACATCAAAGACAAAAACAAACGTCAAAATACAAAAACGACAAAAACATTAAAAATTTTATGGCTTAACCTCTGCACATTCGCCCGTTTTTCACTGGTCGAATGTGTGAAATTGTGGACGAAGATGACATCTTCAGGTCGAATGTGTAAAAATTTTGAACAAACATCACATTCGCCCGTTTTATAATACCTTCGCCCATCATTTTCCACTTTCGCCCGTTTTTAAGACCCGAACGTGAAAAATGATAAACCCCAAAATTTAAATATTTGCCAAAGTTGTTTTTAACATATCATTTTGATCCAAATGTGTCCTACAATGACCGATCAACACTCGTGTACCATCAATTTTACTGATTATTCAATTTTCATTAGTTTTAAAGTGGAATTAGGTTTTATCAGCTTCAATTGATCAATCAATCATCTAAACATTGTTATTATCCTAATTCCTCATATTATCTCCCCCTAAAACTGATGAAGATTGAATGTGAATCAAAATCAAACATGAAAACAAACTCTAAGACCCTTAATTTTGAAACCCTAAGTTCAAAGACAAAAACGATGATTTTGCACTGTATAAGGCTCCAATACCTGTGAAATTAGTGTCAAAAGAATCAGTAAATAGCAGGGAACAGATCGCAAAATCAAAAGAAATCAAAGCAACAAGGTCTGGTATCTTAGAAATTTTGAAAAAATTTTGTGAATGAAGGCTCGAACCTGGACTGGTATATATAAGGAAGCCACCTTCGTCCCAATTGAATGACCCGAAAGTGAAATATTCACCCGAAGGTGGATGTTTGATGTATAAATTCCACATTCGTCCAAAATTTAACGGCCGAAGGTAAGATTTTTCCACATTCGACCCAATTAAGGGGCGAATGTGAAATGGAAAAATCTGAAAATTTTGCCAAATCACAAATTCGAATCCCGTTCAACATTTTCCAATCTGTTAAACTTCCAAAACTCAAATTTTCACAATTTGAATGAAACAAAACCCAGATGGTGTTATCAAATCTTAGAAATTGACCATCAAGCATCCCCGGTTATCAAAAATAAAGCAGAAATGCAAATCTTTTGGGTTTTCTGAAATTTTATCACAACACACCTAAAATCTTTTTGGATTTTGTATCCTTTTGACAATAAAAGTAAAGTACAATCAAAGTAAAATGCATCAAAGTAAATGAAAGCAGTAAACATTTTGTGATATCCGGTAAGAGGATCATATCAGTTTACTGAGAAATCTTAGCACAGCATTGATCTGTTTTAATATTATCATTAGAAACAATATGTGATACGGCAATTGCTGATATTGTGGTCCACGTAAGCTCGCATGCAGACAATTACGCAATGCTTTAAAATGATACAAGTTAGATGTATTAGACTAACACATTGTGGTTCCCACACACACGACATACTCCCGTATCAAGTAATTGCACAAAGATTCATCGTAACGCGTGATTATGCCAGAGTTATCCGTAAAGTTTACAAAGTATATAGCACAGAGGTGTACAGGTCAGCAAATAAATGCAGCAAAGTAACATGTGCGTATACACTAGGTTGAGGCTGATATTAACCACTGATTTGCATCAGAAAGTCAATATGATGTAATAAAGATCTTTGATCAATAAAACATAAAGTTCCTCAATTCGGTAACTTTCGGTTTTGGCAATAAGCTCTTTTTGCAAATATTCTGATGAAACTAGGTCCGTAAATCAATACGACAGAAGTTTAATCAGAATATCTTGGATAACAATAACATAACGACCCGAAACCTCAGATTTTGGCAATCCTATCAAACGAAATTACGGTACTAAGACCATATGCCCATGAGGTGTTCAGCCACAAACGCGTAGTTTGTTATGTTTGTATCACTAATGCACGCAATATTTAGTCTACGAAGCCTATCAGCATATCACACGTAATCAACATACGTCTCATTATACTATACAATTCTTTAGCCTGTGTCAGATCCCCACTGATGTACTATCATTTCCTCCTTTTATCCAGGAAATCATTTTGGTTTTTCTAATTTTTTGGTCTTTTGAAAATTTTTCAATGTTTTTGGTTTTTCTGATAAAATGACTCCCCCTAAAATAAAGAACATATTTTTGGGTTTTTAATTTTTCTGAAAAACAAAACAAAAATTTGAAAGAAACAATCCACTTGAAAGCATCAACTTCTTTGAGGATTAAATAATCCCCTTGAAAGCATCAACTTCTTTGAGGATTATGATAGTAAAGAGAAATTCCCAATTAGCAAAGAGAAATTCCCAATTAGCAAAAATTTAAAAAACTAAAACTAAAACTAAAAAGCGATAAACCGAGGTGCCGATTAGTCCTGTTTTTCCTTTATATTGTTTACTTTTAAAAGATATTCAAAGCGGGATCTGTCAAAAGCTTTTGTAAACAAATCTGCACGTTGGTAGTCAGTATGGATTTTGACCATATCTATCAATTCCTTAGCGTAACAATCACGGATAAAATGATATTTAATCCGGATATGTTTCGCTTTAGAATGATTTTTAGTATTTTTAGTTAATGCAATTGCGGCTTCGTTGTCACAGTGTATAGGGGTTTTAAGAAACTGCAAACCGTAATCCACCATCTGTTGTTGGATCCAGAGTACATGCGAACAGCAACTTGAGGCTGCAATGTACTCAGCTTCACAGGTAGACAGCGCCACGGAAGTCTGTTTCTTGCATTGCCAGGTAATTAACCTGCTCCCTAAAAACTGGCAACCAGCTGTAGTTGATTTGCTATCTTTATCACAGCCGCCCCAATCTGCATCACTAAAAGCAATAAAATCAAAATCATCATCATTAGGGTACCAAAGTCCTTTTGATGGACAACCCTTCAGATATCGAAGGATACGCTTGACCGCCGTCAGATGACTTTGTTTCGGCTTCGATTGATAGCGAGCACAGAGACACGTTGCATACATAATATCTGGTTGAGACGCTGTCAAATACATCAGAGATCCGATGATTGCTCTGTATGTAAATGGGTCTGTCAGCTCCCCCTTAACGTCCACTCCAATCCCGTGATTGGGTTGAATCGGGGTATCCATCGGTTTAGAATCCTCCATCTGGAATCGGCTCAAGATGTCGGATACATATTTCGTCTGGTGAATGAAGATCCCGTCGGGTCTTTGGTCCACCTGCAAGCCGAGGAAAAACTGCATCTCCCCCATAGCGCTCATTTCGAA
Organism: Ambrosia trifida; assembly: GCA_028751855.1. Lineage (NCBI taxonomy): Eukaryota > Viridiplantae > Streptophyta > Magnoliopsida > Asterales > Asteraceae > Ambrosia > Ambrosia trifida. The sequence continues at coordinate 78,900,353 of CM054127.1, forward strand.
CTTTTGTTGCATAACAATTTCGAATTCCCTGCATAAAAGTTCGTTAGTTGAACCAAATATAATATCATCAACGTAAATCTGTACAAGAAGCAAGTCATCTCCCGTCTTCTTCGTGAAGAGGGTGCAATCGACGAGGCCGCGCTTGAATCCTTTGGAGATGAGATATGTACTTAGCTCCTCGTACCACTGTCTTGGAGCCTGGTGCAAACCATATAAAGCATTGTTCAGCACGTAGACCTTATCCCGGTGGATTGGGTACTCAAAGCCTGGTGGCTGCCCGACATAAACCTCCTCCTTGACTTTCCCATACAAAAATGCGCTCTTGACGTCCATTTGATAGACTTTGAATTTCTTGTATGAAGCAAACGCGAGGAACATCCGAATAGCTTCAATCCGTGCTACTGGTGCATAGATTTCGTTGTAATCAATTCCTTCGATTTGATGGAAACCCTGCACGACCAATCTGGCTTTGTTGCGAACAATAACCCCACGATCATCCTTTTTGCACTTAAACACCCATTTAGTGCCTATTTTCTTCCTTCCCGGCGGCAAATCTGTGAGCGTCCAAACTCCCAATTTCTGGAATTGCAATAACTCCTCCTGCATTGCCTCAACCCAGGCATCTTCATTCAAAGCGTCCTTGTATGTCCTTGGCTCTACCTGCGACACATAACATGCAAATGACCAATCATTTTGACTACCAGATTTTTGAATTTTGGCATATAATGCTAAAGCACCAAAACTCTCTGGCGAGTTAACGCTTTTCAGCTGCCCTCTGGTCATAACACCACTTCCAGGATCACCGATAACTTGCTCCAGCGGGTGAATACGATGAATCCGAGATTCCGGATTAACAGGTACAATAACTCCCGTCTGAGCAGTCAAGTTTTCTACAGCATCCAGATCATGACCCGTGTTTGATGATGAAGCAACATCTGAATTTGGAGTTGGGTTCACTGGTTGCGCCTCTAATTCTTCTGCATGTTCAAGAACGGCTTCTTCAAATTGCTCATCTTCAGATTCTGAAGTGTCTAATGAAGTTGAAGCCTCTTGAAACACCTCTTCCTCTTGTATAGGAGCACTGGTATCATTAGAAGCTGGTAGGGGGTTCACGGTGATTGGACGCACCAACGGTGAAGTCGCCGCGTTTTCACACTCGTAAAGTAATCTGATAACAGCTTCTTCAACCAAGCTATCTAGGTTGAATGATTCAAAGAAATCTTTGTAATCAAACATCCAATCAGGACCCGTGCCTTGCAAATTTTGAGTGTATCGTTGAACTTCCACGTTAGCCCAATCCTCCACTTGACGAGTTCGCTTGTTGAATACCCGTTTGAGCGGGGTTGCATATCCAACAAAATATCCCTCCTCAGCTTTAGGACTAAACTTCTCACCTGGATTCAACATCGTGCATGGCGCCCCGAAAGGTTCTAGATACTCTAAGTTGGGCTTTCGTCGGTGTAACAGTTCATAAGATGTTTTTCCAAACTTCTTCACTGTTAGAACCCGATTTAATGTATAATTTGCTGCATAAATCGCCTCATTCCAGAACATTACCGGAAGATTTGAATCAGCGAGCATTGTTCTAGCCGCTTCAATTAGAGTCCTATTCTTTCGTTCAGCAACACCATTCTGCTGTGGGGTATACGGAGCCGAATATTCATGATGTATCCCTTTGCTTTCACAAAGTTCATCCATCTTGGCGTTTTTGAACTCCGTCCCGTTGTCACTCCTGATTCTTTTTATCTTCAAATTGTAGATATTCTCCAATCGAGTGAACAGAACTTGTAGGTTGGTAAAGGTGTCACTTTTGTTCTGCAAACACATCACCCAAGAAAATCTTGAATAGTCATTAGTGACAACTAAACAATAAAGCTCTCCAAGATGACTTTTGCGCTTGACCGGTCCGAATAGGTCCATGTGCAATCGCTCAAGCGGCATCTCTACAGAGTTAACTTTTTTCACTTTATGGGACTGTTTGTGTTGCTTCCCCTTCATACAGCTTACACACTTGTCGTTCAGATGGAAATGTTTCACGTTTACTCCATCGACAAGCCCATTTCTCACAAGTTGATTCATTTTTTTCAGATGAATGTGTCCCATTCTTCGGTGCCACATAATCGATTCTTTCTCAGTCGCTTTGGATAGAAAACATGTTATTTGCCCCTGTGAATTCATCGCCTTGGACATATCAAGAATATAGAGATTGTTGACGCGAGGTGCCATCAACATTACCCACTCCTTTGGAATTTTGAAGCCCGGTTTGAGAATATAGCAGGATTTGTCATCAAAATGCACAGAAAATTGTTTATCACATATTTGACTGACGCTCAACAGATTATAATCTATCTGTTTCACATAAGATATTCGCTCGAAAGTCACTATCCCATTACTCACGCTTCCCTCCATTGTGATATAACCACCTTTATTACCCGCGAAGGCGACATACCCTCCATTGATGTTTTTCACGTCGAACAGCAATGCAAGATCCCCTGTCATGTGGCCTGAAGCTCCACTATCAACAATCCATAGACTGCTAATAGGGCCAGCTGAAGCTCCCTGCACACAAAAAGTAAATCATTTAGTTCTTTCGGGGGACCCAAGCCTGAGTCTTGGGCCTTTGAACATCAGCTTTCAAAGAAACATTCTCATTAACTTTTTCAACAACTTTTTGTTTTGGATCAATCTTTTTCTGATTGTTCAAAACATTTTCCTTTTGCTCACTTACCTTTGAAGTAGAAGCTTCTGGAGTACCATTGGGTGACCAAGATTGTTCAGATCTTTTAAGAATTCGAATTTGAGATTTTGGTTTCTCAATCGGTTTCTGAACATTGTTAACAAAAGTAACTTTCTTGGCTACCTTATCTGAGTTAACAGACTTAGGTCCAACATTTGATTTGACAATCGGTTTTTGTGGAACCTTTTGCCTATCAATTGTTGCGTTCACCACAGGCTTCCTCCATGATTGTTCCATAGCAATCCGATTTCTTTGATCATATTGAATTGGACGATTGTTCCTCATTTGATGAAAATTGTTTTGATTATAAAACTGTTGTTGTTGAGGAACAACTCGTCTATGTGGTGGAACATAATGATCAATCGGTTTTCTCATGGAATTTCTAACTTCAACCTCATGTCTTTTATGCCTTACATATGGACACTGAGCAAGCAAATGCCCACGTTCCCCACATTTAAAGCATTTTCGATATTTTGGATACCCATGCCTTCCAAGTGGATTTTCTAGCTTTCCTTCTACTCCCATGCCTTCCAAGTGGATTTTGAACATGGTATGCCACTGATTATATTCTTGCATCTCCATGAGCTTTGGTGGCCGATTCCCGCTACCTGAAGACAAATCTTTAATCAAAGTAGAAATAGCATTAGTAGTTTGAGTATTTACCACCGCTGCTGCTACTCCCCAGTAGTCAGATTGTGGTGCTGGATGTGCTACGCTTTGAGGCATCGAGCTTGTCGTTGCCATGTAGTTAATTGGTTGCGAAGACTGTGTGTTCATCTTTTGTGCTGCCACTGTCTATGGGTCCATCGTTTGCTGTTGTGGTTGTGTCGTTGCTGGTTTCGGAGTATTTTGAAAATGCCACATGATCACGAACTTAGAAAACTTCAACACTTAGAAAATTTTCCAAAGAAAATCCTAGGTTCGCCCAAAATGTCCTAGGTTCGCCCGAAATCTATCACTTTCGTCCCTTCTGATTCTAGATTCGCCCAAACAGTAACACCCGAAAGTAGAATTCACCAGAAAGTAAAAACAATCTAACACACTTCCACTTTCGCCCAAACTGAACCGGTCGAATGTGGAAAAGTTTAACCGAAAGTGAAAACTTCAATAACAATTTTCAGGTTCGACCAAAATACTACTCAGGTTCGCCCAAACACTCTCAGGTTCGACCACTCAAGTTCCAGGTTCGCCCATTTTGCCCAGATCACACTTTGAAAAACGGTTACACTTTGAAAAACGGTTATTTTTGATCTCAGATTTTCAAAAGTTTATGGATTTGAATGATCTTAATCAGGTTATGCTTCGGAATTGATTTAGAGCAACTTTAATTCTTGGAAAACTTGATTTTAACCACTAATTCAACTCTAAATCAATCAAAAACACTCATAAACCATGTTTATGCAAAAACAGATGTATTTTGATCAAAAACATGTCCAAATCAGCTCTGAGTTTATCAAATTTGTTGTTGTATGATCCGTATGGCTCTGATACCACTTTGTGAGCGAAAGATTTTGACTAAAACAGGATTATATGATCATACAAGTCACAAAACCAGGTGCGGAAACCCTAGTTCTGAACAAATTGATGAAACTCTAATCAAAACACAATCAAGATCATTTTCAACATCTTTTCATAGATTAACTTTTGCCAAATAAGCTTTTACAACGACTTACACGTTAATCTAGATCAAACATACACTTTCACAAAATGACCTGGAACCTGACCTGAACACATACACAAATGACAACTCTATTACATTCACAAAAACACAAATACTATATATAGATGCTGCACGTTCGCCCATTTGATATGGTCGAATGTGGAAGTTTTCCACATTCGCCCACTTCAATGGTACGAATGTGATCTTTGTCAGCTTCCAGTCTTCCTTCGCCCTGTAAACTTCTACCTTCGCCCATATCTTTCTACATTCGCCCCTTTTATCTACCTTCGACCAGTCTTTAACATATGTTAATTATGCCTATCCAATCATTAGTCGCAAAACGCATCAACAAGAATGAAATTAATAATTAGTCCAAATACGAACAAATAAATCTAATTAATCAAATAACGAACAAAACAAATTCATAGACAAACCAATTAATCCAATATTCAATAAATTAAATCTATCAACATCCTAATGACGAAAAATTAAATCAAACAATCCTATAAGCAGATAAATGAACGAATCTATATGCAACCTATAAACCAATCTAAAATTAATCCAATATATCAACAGACAGATAAATCTAATAAAAATTCAAATAATCATATATGCAAATAAATGAATGAAATAACGAATCAAAGAAGTATAAACAAGTATTCACAAGCATGTACACTGGTAAAAAGTTGACTCGGTTCGTTCCTAAAGCTCGTCGCGTCCCCGGCAACGGCGCCAAAAACTTGACGTGTGCGTAACTATACATATTTTACAATGGATTTTAACACACGTTTTGCTTTAATATTTATAAAAATGGTTTAGACCTTAATATTAAAACACACACAATAGGGCAAGTGTACCCTGTCATATATGTAGTAACGTACAGATAAGAACCAGATATCGATCCATGGACGCGCGCGGAGCAATTGTACTAAAACTCTGTCCCCGATTTACCAGTAGGAAAAGATAAGTTTGAGTTTTGTTTAAAACTAAATTAATTCTAAAACATATAAATAACTTAACTACGACTCCAATAGAAAATATAACTATATAAACTATATTTTTGCCAATCCTAGCATGTTATCTAAATATAATAAGTAATATAGGCGCGTGATCAACATTCCCATTTTCCGACAGTTAGTGTCCCTTTCGGGCATCCTAACATGACAACTATACAGAAAGCTAACACGAATACACACGTTAACCGCTTCAAGTCGTTCATTAGCGAGCAGCTGATATGATCTCACGCAGATCTTCTAAAGATAAGTTAGTCATCCGTTAAGAGTATTCTAACCTCACTAATTCAGGGAAGCGATACCGAATACACAACACAGCCACCTAAACTAGCATAAAGTAGAGCATTTCACAACCTATTCCAATTTACCAACTTTGACCCCAGATCTACTAAGATCGCTATTTTTACCAAAATAACTACCAAAGATCATTAACCGTGTCAAAGACTAGTAACGGCACCATTAGGCTTTTTAAACCCTTTTACGTGCCGGTAAGCATTTTTAACCGTTATTCGACTGACTTTAACCAAACCAATACCCGGTTACAGTTTCATGGCATAAACTATTTAACAAGTTAACTAGTCTAATACTAGACGATTAAACGGACGGTTTTTCAACATTTATCCGCCTAACACATTCGACAATCGCTAAAGTCATTCAAATACAGCTACAAATCCATCAACAACGAAACAAGGTTGCGCTATGATCATCAAGATCTAATACGTGAAAAACGCCAAATTTATACAAAACATGATTACATGCTAAACGATCGTTTTTTCTACTAAAGATTACTAAACATGATTACTAGACTATAATGTATTACATAAACAACACAAACAAGCTTAAACAAACTGATTTGAATCAAATGAAAGCATAATAGATCAAACCATAAAACTCGAATGTGATGGATTGGATGATGATCGATGATCCGGATGAGTTCCCGAGCTCGTTCCTCGCCTTTGCAGCTGCTCACATGTCCAGAAAATCGCCCAGAATCGCCTCTCCAAAACCCAATATTTGATCAGTGGGTTCTGCTCTGTTTTTATAGAAATTTTGATCTTTGGCATGGCCGTGCGCATAAAGTGCACGGCCGTGCACTTTAACTTTTTGAGTTGACGTGCAAGTGGGCAAGTGGTTGGGCTGCTCCTGGAAATATCTAGATATTCCGCACGGCCGTGCACCTAAGGTGCACGGGCGTGCGGGTCTGGTTGTGGCCGAGTGCTGATGGTGCACTGCCTGGTGCACTGGCAGTGCACCCGGGAACTTGAGTCGCACGGGCATCCGCACGGCAGTGCTGATCAGGGTGCCCGAGAACAATAGTTGCACGCCAGGTCGCACTGGCAGTGCAGCTCGTCTGTGTCCGAGAACAACGAGCCCGCACGGGCGTGCACCTGGGGTGCACGGCCGTGCCAATCTTCCAGACTTGGCTGATTTTGCCAAAACTTTCCGTCTTGTCCGTTTTTCGCCCGGTTTCTTCGACTTTGTTCGTGGGACGTTGTTTAAGACCTGCAATAAACATATGAAGCGGTTAAGTACCGAATTCGTGCAATTATGGTCGAAAACGCGTAATTTGGGAGTTTAATCGGGGATTTAAATATGTATATTTTAACGTATATCATTCCCCTTGCTAGTGACAATAGCTTCTTCTAACTTAATAGTTGACTTTCTCCTCAGTTTCTTAGGCTTACCAGTTTGTTTATTAAATTTAGGAGCAATGAGTGTGGTTAGACATAGAGATGGTCTCAAAGATCTTTATTGTTTATTGGCTCAGTAGTGTTCGTGTACACTTTCTTCAATGTATCCAGCTAATGTACTTCATCAATCCATTTATCTGGTATTCCAACATCATACCTATGTTGAGCCATGTCTAATAACACTACAACAACATGTTTGCAAGGCATTGCAATTGTCAGGATCTGAATTTGATTGTTATGAAAGTTCAACTAATGAAACAGTAAATGAAGAAGATTTAAATGGAAAGTGCAGCAAAAATAAACTTTAATTCATAAAGAAACGGGAATTCATTTTGATCAAAAATCATCATAAATTTCAGTATAATGAATACAAACTCGCCTTTAGCTTGATAACTCTATATTTGTTCGTACAAGGAATGTTAGTTGATGAGTGATGAACAAAATAGTACATAAACTATTATATTTATACTACGAACTAAACATATGTTGTGATTACAGCTGACGTCACCTAGACAATGACATCTAACAACCTTAACAAACTATAACATCAGCTAATCAAACATCTGTTCTTTATCATCTGTTTATCATCATCTGTTCTTCATCATTTGTTCTTCATCATTTGTTGAAGCTTAACCACCGCTAAATCTCCAAAAGACCTTGTTTTCAACAGAGTATGTTTCTTCTCAGTAGATGTTGTCTTCAACAGTCGTTATACTTCAACAGATGCTCTTCAATAGTTTTTATATTCAGCAAACCTTTCAGCAGTTGTTGATAATCATGGGAGGACCAATAGATAACATATTTTGGCTTTCCTATCATATGTTCTTTTATGGGTTCAACATAGTTCAACAACCGCCCCTAGAATAGATGATTCCAAAACTCAACTTTATTTGATCTTAATTATCACATCAAACTCTCTCTTACTTGACATTTGAATTATAGTTCAAAGTTAAAAGAAACTAGATCCTCATAATCCCTTGCAAGTTCAAGAATTAGCAGACCTTGTAGATCATCAGCCTTCAGACCATAGGCTTCGTCCATGCTGATCTTTTGAACTTCTCCATCAGACCTGAGCAGTGTCAATTCATTGGTGTCTTTGCTTGACCTCCATTTTTGAATTTTTGTAGTCTTCAAGGTTTCTTGGGCAGAGGGTTATTTTGGATGAGTTTGGTGAAAGGGGGTCTGCTAATGAGCTACCCGACCATATCACTAGTAGGATTTGAGTGGAACTGGATTTAGTACATGAGCCCCTCTTTGCTGAATGAGTCAGCAAACATCTTCTTATCTGCCTTAGATTGGTTTGGGTCTGTTGAGGAGCCTCATCTTCATCATCATAGACTAGTATTTGGGAATATTTGGGTCCTTTTCTCTTTGTTTTTCTAATTGTTTGTAGGCCTTAACTTTTCTTGATTCACACCACCTTGCCATAGACCTCATAGTCCCATATTGTGCAATAACCATCCATTCCTTCATTCTTTCAGCTTCAAGGCCCTTTTAGGATCTATCTTTTGTTTACCCTTATTCCAGTCAGGTGGAGTTGGCTTGTGATTAGGGTCCTTGAGTATTTACAGGACTCTTTCAATTTCTTCACTTAAGATTTGAGTTGTCCAACCAGAGAATTAACCTCTGATGGCTTTATATGGTTTGAACTACATAATATGATCAAGATAGTCTTCCCTCAATTCCTTTTCCAAGTCATCAGTGATTGGCTTCTTAGACATAAACTTGCTCAAATCCTTAGCATAGTCTTCAATTTTCTTACTTTGCTAAGCTCTACAGATAAGATCCTATGAGGAAGCCTATCATCCTTCCCTTTACTCTTATCCTTTGCAATCAACTCAACATGTTGACATTTCATTTTTACATATTCATCAACATTTCTTGGTGATGGCTGAGATTTACACATATTTTACATGTGCATTTACACTCCTTTTGGTTTAATCCTTCCTATTTGATAATTGCAGGTTTTGGGTGTCAAGGAGTGAAAAGGGGAGAAAAGCGACACAAAGATGAAGAATTAAAGACTTAGAGAGCAGCATTAGATGTTACACGGTCGTGCACTGGTTCATGGTCAATAAATCAAGAATTAAGAGTCAACATGAACGGGCATGCTCAAGGTGTGCACGGCCATGCACCACCCAAAACGTGCACCACAAGGCTCAGGAGACCAAAACTGACAAAATGGAGAGCCACGCGGACAAGCACGACTGTGCTTACCTATGAGCATGATCATGCTCCTCAACAAACCAGACATAATCTGCTAGAAAGGACAACGGACTGCTCCTAGATGTTTTGCACGACCGTGCACACCCTTAAGCACGACCGTGATTGGCTTGCCAGGTTGCATATAAATAGAGGCCCCAACTTCTCATTTTGGCATCACTTTCTATCCATTCTTCCCCACACTCCTGATAGAAACTCTTCTCCTCTCCCACCAAGGGGGCTCTCTAGCCCCCAAATCATCCTTCTAAGGTTCTTGAGTGACATTTGGAGCTTGGGGTCACTTCATAAACATTCATTGAAGCCTACCCTTGAGAGTGAAAACCTAACACCCCAAGAAATTTCTATCCAACCCTCACCATGATTCTTGTAAAAATCAAGCTTTGTGAGTTTGTTATAATGCCAATTCTTGGCTAAATTTCTAGGGTATTGCTAGGGTGAAGACTATCTTGGTATGAATTTATATAGTGTGTGTTTAATTTAAGTGATGCTTTGTGTTCTTGGTAATTCCTTCTTCTCTTTCTTTGTTTGATGAATTAACTAATTAATCAACTTAGTATTTGGTCTTGTGGGTGTTTTGGTAGGAAGTGGAGAGACTTATGAGTGTACCCGTGGCGTGTAAAAACCCGCATACTTGTAAGCTAATCATTAACTCCACGTGTAGAGATTAGCTCATTTGCGAGTGGAAACATTCACACTTTGTGGTTGATCCTCAACTATCAAAACTTCACATATGGTCGGTATGATCTATATACTTGGCCTTGGTGATAAGCCAAGATTTGGTTGAGCGACTTAGCTACATGGTCTATGTGTTTGCTTTGGCACAAACCAAAGATTGGTGAACTCATGTGAGAAGTAAACAACCTTTATTTACTTGTATTATTATTATTGCTGCTGCCCAGTTAATAGAAGAGCAATCACTTTTTGATAAATTAATTATTTCAAGTGAGGGATGAGCGTACGCGGGAGGCTACATCGCCTTTACCATATCAAGTGGTAGCTTGTTTATCACACCACGCCAATGGCGGAAACATGTGGTGCAAACGCTCGAAAACATACCAAAGTCAAGATTAACACAAACCATATTTAATTAGAAAAGATCATTTCATTAAGATGTCGAAAAAGAAGTACCTTGTTTCAAGCATTACACAAAATAACAAACATAAAGTTCCAACATGGGGTGTTTCCGTCTATGTCCCAACCAGATAGTAAATATAGATGAACCCCCGACAAGTGTCTGACATCCCATATTCCACCGTACAAGCCGCATATCTATTCATCACTTAGTTACCTGAAAGATATGTTTAAAAAGACGTCAATATATAAAATATTGTCGAGTTCACAAGTTTTAGTTCCATAACAACAACATTTTAACAACAAGTGCGGAACAAACACAAGTAGTGACCTTTGTAAGGAGTAGCTACCTCCTACAAAACTAACAACTTAGTTCAGAATACGTGCACCCCTGGCATACACAGTTGCATAATCGACGCTATCGATTAGGGGTGGGCCTTGTCAGGAACCAATAGTACTATTGATAACTCACAAAATCAACATATAAAACAAGCATAAACAGTCTCATAATAGGATACAATTAGGCTTGTATTATTTATATTTGATACTTAATTCGTTCCTATTTGTATTTATCAGAAAAATGGAGCTCCAAGACGGAAACAGAGGATTTCCGGGTGAAAACAAGCAAAAACTGGATATTCCTGAAGCTACGAGAATTCCAACCTGTTCACTGTATTTTGAAGACAATCCCGGGACTTAAACAATGCTAAAATCATTCCGGGAGTGACCAAGCACGCCCACACACACTTGCACGAAGGCCGTGAACGCAAGAGTACAACGCAGCAAACCTGGAGAGCAAGAAAACATGATCAACAGGATGTGCACGTCCGTGCCAATGTATAGAGCACGACCGTGCCAAAGACAAAAAGGACAGACAGGCTCTGAATTTCAGCAACAGAACGTACGTGTGACAGCGAACACGCCCCTGACTACCATTGGCATGGTCGTGCTTCCCATGGAGCTCTATAAATAGCAAGCTAACCCCCACCATTTGATCATCCCATTCCACCTTGACTTGAGCACTGGTGAGTCCCAAAATTAGCAAGTTATATATATATATATATATATATATATATATATTTATATATATTTTCACCTAAATATCACCTAATTTTATGCATTTATCTTGGCATTATCACGGTTTGTTCTCTTTTGATGACAATTGCAGGTATTGAAGGTGGAAAGTGAAAAGAAGTGAAAACTGGCGTAAAAGACAAGGATTTGAAGACTTTTGGGGACAATCCAGATGAAGCACGACCGCGCTCATGCCTGTGCACGGCCGTGCACTTATCCCAGGTCAACCAGTCACCATTTCCAAGTCATCAGGAGGCAAAATTGAGGTTTTCTGAAGTGCACGCGCGTGCCGCACCTTATGGCACGGTTGTGCTTTAATGCAGCGTGTTCTCCAGGGCTCAAACCGAAAAAGACGGACAAGACGGTTACCCAGAACAGCTTGCACGGGCGTGCCATAGTCACAAGCATGGGCGTGCTTACCCTGGTACAGACATCTTTACATGAAAGGACTCTGCAACAATACACGTTGTCGAGCGTGGGCGTGCCAGTTGATTATCGAGGGCGTTCCAGAGCTGTTTTTCCTATAAATAGTAGCCTCCACTCCACATTTTGAGCATCCCATTTCACCCGAGTTTTACTCACACTTCAGCCATCTCTAGGGTCTTTGCAAGTGACCTTTGGAGCTTCGGATCACTCCATAAAGACTTGGAGATTGAGAGTAGAGAGAGAGATCACTAAAACTCACCCAAACCACCCTCTTTAATCCATATTACACTCACGACTATGTGTTCCTCAAACACCATTTATAGCGTGCTAGTTGTAGAGCCAATGTTTGGCTAGATTACTTGAGTGTTTCTAGGGTGAATACTTATTTTGGTATGGATTATAAAGTTTTTATTTGTTAAGTGTAGTTGTGTTCTTGTTAAATTCTTTTTACTTAAAACCTTGTTTGATGAACTAATTAACTAATTAACTAGTCTTTGGTCTTGTGGGTGTTTTGATAGGAAGTGGGAGGACTTATGGGTGTACCCATGGTGTGTAACAACCCATGCACTCTTAAACTAACCTAATCCTATGAGTAGTGATTAGTCCATTTGTGGGTAGAAATACACACACTATGAGACTTAATCCTCTGCTATCAAGATCTCACTTAGGGTCGATACGGTCTTTATATTCGGTCCTAGTGATAAGTCAAGTCTTAGTTGTGCGACTCAACTTCATTGTCTATGTGAAAGCTTTGGCGCAGGCTAAGGTTTGATGAACCCGCGTTGAGAGAAAACGGTCTTTATTTTCTCTCATCTTTATACTGCCAAACAGTTATTGATAAACCATTCACTTTTTAAAATAGTTAATTAATTCAAGTAAAGGATGCACGTGTGCCGATTGGTCACAACTCCTTTATGATATCAAGTGGTTTCTTGTTCGAACATGCTCTGGCCACTGGCAAGTTTTCCATAGAAGTTTTGAGTGATTAGATGTCATTATTGCAGCTTTGGGAGTTAGATCATTCGGGGTTGGGTATACACAGTCTTGAGTTGTTCGTCTATCATAGTTGAGAGGTGAGCTTACCAGGTCGGGAGACCCTCATTTTAAAACAAGAACACAGCTCGTATTGCGAAAACAGACACCACTGGAGAATGCTGTAGCAACTCCAAGTTCAGCAAAAGTGTGCATTTGTTCACACCACTTAATTAAATAACTACTATTAATCCGTCCCAAAAATAAGTTGGATCCCGAAGCAGCACTTCGTTTGGTATTAATTTTTTACTTCGGTCACCCTCGCTCTCTTTCTTTATTTTATTTTATTTTATCTTTCTTTTTATTGCAGTAACTTAGGACTGAGTAGGGAAGTCATATTTTAGGGTTCGATACTCGGTACTTGCTATCATCTATACTACGCCCGATAGGTCCACTTGCCTATCGTGTGGGTTTAGAGTAGTCAGCAGCTATCATTTTACTTTTATAAATTTAAAACTTAGATTAGTGTTTTAATTTAAAGGTCTCGTTTAATTACCCTTTTTCACTAAGTCTTCACACTTCTTTCGGGAAAGTGTTTGTTTTAAAAAGGACGTTTAAAAAGACCTAACTTACATGACATCAAAAGTTTTTGGCGTCGTTGCTGGGGATACGACATATTCCAGAAAAAAGTTTTAAGTTGCTTGTTACTAATTATTTTCTAACTTGTTTTTGCTCGTTTTTGGATCACATGGATGAAGATCGGTTCGTGATAGAGACCTTTTTCGACTATGAAGGGTTTTATATTCAGCAGTTCTGTGAATATTGTGGTGGACCTTCGTTCTACCACAACCGTGAGGACTATTTGTCCTGGTATCTTCTAGAGTACAACAACCACTATTCACCCCCATTTGAACCACCACCTTATAACCCTTCACCATTTCCTCAAAACCCCATTGAAGAGGTTTACCACATCGATGGTTGTCGATTAAGCTCTCAACGACCCTCACCACCTAGATATCCACCACCACCATTTGATCCTATCCCACGATCACCTGATGCACTCGATAGAATGTATCACTTGGGTGACTCACCACCATATATTTTACCACAACCCTACCAATTCATTGCACCTTTACCTACACCTACACCCATTCCTAGCCCACTACCTTACATGCCATCTCCGTTAGCCCACTTGTTTTCCCCACTACCACCAAGTCAATATGAACCTGAACCTGAACCTAATCCTGAACCCATACCAGAACCAAACCCTCCATTGATTAACTTGAAGAAGTTTGCAGAAAATCTTGAGGTAGTCAAAAACTACCTTAGGTATATTTATGCTATGGAAGATGTCGCTGATAAGGAAGAAATAAAAGCCCAACCAAAGGAAGAAGTTCGTGATTTACCATTGGGAGCGGAGGAAGAAATTGAAGATGTTCTTGTTCCCACCATGGAGGAAAGACTTCACGCGTTCAATTCCTTGATGACGGAAGTGCAACTCGACATCCCCTATGCCGATTATCAGCTTAGACTCCGTGCTCACTTTAAATTTCTGAAAGATATCCTCTCCAAAAAGGATACTCTTGAAGAAGGAGTTATCATACCTGTAACATTGTGCATTTTCCCCAATTTTTAATAAATAAAAGTCCTTATTTTTATGCATCCTTATCGTTATACTCATTCATTTTGTACAAACTAGTAGAGTGCCCGCGCGATGCAGTGGGAAACACAAACACTTTTAAGGGTATGTATGGTTCGGTTCAGTTCGATTAGTAGTCTCAACTGAAACTAAAATTAAAGTCATCAATTAATCAATCTTATTAAACAATCAGTTCCTTGGTTCGGTTAGTATTGTTAGATGATCAGTTTTTAGTCTAGTTTAGTTAATTTTGATGATTGGTGAATAACAAAAACCAAACTTTGCCTTTTTTTTTTTTGCTTAGAAGTACATGAAATTTAGGTATAAATACATGAAATAGAGGTATAAATAGGCCAGTAAACGAACCGAACGTTCATGAACTTCTTCGGCGGGAAGTTCGTTTATGTCGTTTATTACAAACACGAAAAAAAATTTATTCGTTTAGTTAAATGAGCGAACATGAACAGACGTTGTGTTCGTTCATTTATGTTGGTGAACGTCGGTTTATTTATGTTCGTTTATGTTTATTAGTTACATACGTAGTTATATTTATATAAATATAAACAAAAATTGGGGTTTAGCTACTTGTATAAATATATAACCAATTAGTAATTGAGTTTTTTAGTGATACAAAATTCGTTCACATTAATTATATTCGTGAATGTCCGTTTATGTTCGTTCATGAACTGTTCATTAGGTTTTAAACGAATGAATATAAATGAAAACGAACATGACAAATTTCTTAATGAACGAACATGAACACAAAAATGTGTTTGATTATGCGTTCGTGTTCGGTTAAAATTAAATGAACAAACACGAACACCATATTCGTTCGGTATGTTTACAGGCCTACGTATAAAAGCTAAAAATATATGAATATATAAATGGTTCTGTTTTGGTTTTATTGATTTTGGTGAAGTAAGTGTACAAAAAACAATGACCAAATTTAAGTTAATTTCACTTTTTGGTTAATTCAATTTTCAATTGCTTTCGGTTCAGTTTTTCTGTTTTTTTTTTTTTTTTTTTTTGTGTTTAATTTCACTTAAATGTTCATTTATTTCCCACCGTTAGATATCTATACTATATATTATATATTTTATATGGGCATTTTAAAATACTAAAAAGTTAAGAGTTAATTTTTGTTTATTTAAATAACAGTTACACATTTTCTCATTATATTAAGCCAACTGCCAATTACCCCTACGAATTATAAACAACCATATGTTACTTAAAAAATATATCATAAAAATGGGCATTTTATTGTTTATAATTTTTTCATATGTTTACCTACTATCCAAATGTAACTTGCTATTTGAAAAGTTTATGAAATGTATCTATTAATTTGAGTATAGTATAAACAATTATTTTAACTAAAAATATTGATATGTTATGTGATTAACAATATCTAGGGGTGAAAAATAACTAAACCTTAACCGAAATTGACCAAAAATTGATATGTTATGTGATAAACAATATTCATTGCCTGACTTTGTTCGGATGAACCTCAACATCATTGACGCAAGTGTGAAAGAGAGGGAAACTGCCACCACTTTTTATTTATGTTTTTTCTTGCACAAACTTTCACTTACATCATTTTTAAGTTGTTGAGGAATTGACCATTTATCATTTTTCTTAAAAAAATAATAAATATATAAATAACATAAGTGCATTTGAACTGATGATTGAAATCAAGATTATGCACTAAAAGTGCATTTGAACTGATGATTCCTAACACCCCGTTCAATTAATGTGTATATGTATTATTATAATTATACTTAGATGATGTTGTCTCAACAATTTTGCTTCAATATACTTTATGACTAGCTTGCATTATGCTTTAAGCCTGTGTGAATTCCACCAAGATGTTAATCCAACCAAATTGGATCACTTTAGAAGCCTTCAAATTTAAACAAAGATTTTGAAACAAAAAATCAACGATCAAGATGAATAAACACATTTGAAACTGTCAAAAAAATGCAACTTTATAAGTCTAATCTCACAAGTTTATAAAGATTCATATAATGGTAAATCACAAATTTCTCAACCAGCTATAATATTAAACATAGGAGAATCAATAATATAAATACTTTATAAACACAAAAAATAAATGAAAAGACTTACGTAAGAACACGTTGTTCTCCTGCGAGTTGTATATTTCCGGAGACAAAAACAAGCATATCGTTGGCAGGACCTAACGGTTGACAATTGACAGTTGGGACGTTGTGGTTACATTACCGAAACCTGAGAGAAGTGAGCTTGGTGATGATGTATTGAAATCACTTTTCAATAGACTGACATCAAAAAAACTACAAAGACAAAAATGACATATAAATTGGGAATTACTATTCAACAAAATATATGAACTCTATAGCGAGGCATGGAGTTTGTGTGAAACCAAAGACAAAGAAGATGGTTTTGAAGGAAATATAGAGAAAAGGCGGAATAAGTGACGAGAATAAACTATCCAAATTAAAAATTTTAAAATTTCAAAACCCCCTCTATTTCTATCGCCACTGCAATTCAAAACCTATCTACTCAGCTTCAAACCATATTAGAGTATAATTTGCTATATAATTTTAATTAAAATTTGGATAAATTACAATTTTCTCCTTTACGAATTGGGCATTTTTCATTGGATGTCCTTTCGCGTTTCACTTGCTGTGTTTAGTCCTTAACGACCTAAAATCATTACACTCCATGTCCTAAGGGCCTAACCTGGTTAGTTTTTAGAGTTAAATCTGGTCATGTGCCTTGCACATGAGGGTAGTCTAGTAATTTTACTTATATATAAATAAAATAAATCCCTTCCCTGTAAAAGAGAGCTCTCTGACTCTCTCTTTACCCTCTCTCTACATCTTTGCAGACAGTAACATTAACTGACGCTTCTGTTAATGGAGTTCTTTCCAACCCAGTGGATCAGTATAACAATCCAAAACTCTCAACCTGTCACACAAGATCTACTCATGATCTGCTCATATCAGTCACACTCTTTGATTGTATGGTTAAGAGAACGATTCAGAGGAGAGAGAGAGAGAGAGAAGGAGCAGATCTGGGAAGGGGGTGTCGAAGAGAGAGAAAGGGAAGGTAGACCGGATTGCTTTGAATAACACCAATTCCGTGTGTTTCTTCCCCTGTAGACGTCAAATACTCATTAACCTTTTCACAAAACTCCCTCCCCAACAAATTATCAATAGCAATATCGATATCATAACACTCTTTCCCTAACAGCTTGTCTCGAACCCACCCTCCAGCAACACGAAGCTTCGTTTCAAGACTAAAATGACGAAGAACTTCAAGCAAACGATCAAATATCTGTTTTTCTTTATCAGTCAGATCAATATTTTCCTTCACAACAACCGGTAAGTTCGCTGAACAAGTTCCCTTAGTCTTCGACATTGCGCTGCAACACCGTTGCAAGACCTAATTGTTTTGCAAGTGGAGACCGATTACGGTCCTGATTGTTTTGTAGATGACCTCCTTTGTCACCAATAGAGAGGTTGTCATCTGGGGAAGAACCGTTCAAATGGGTATTTTTGTTGAGGGTTTTTAGGGTTTCTTGTCTTTTAGAACGCCGAACGGCAGAGTTTTCATGGTTACGGTTGGTTTCAGGGTGGTCGGTGGGTGGAGCTGCCCATAGGGTGGTGGTGGTGGTGGTGGAAGAAGGGTTTTGAGGAGAGAGAGAAGATGAAGATGAAAGGGGATTAAAGCTTTATTTTTATATATAATTGAAATTACCAGAATACCCTCATGTGTAAGGCACATGACCAGATTTAACGTTAAAAACTAACCAGGTTAGGCCCTTAGGACATGGAGTGTAATGATTTTAGGTCGTTAAGGACTAAACACAACAATTGAAACGCGAAAGGACATCCAATGAAAAATGCCCAATTCGTAAAGGACGAAAATTGTAATTTATCCTTAAAATCTTGATTTTTTACGTGATTAACAATATCTAGGGGTGAACAATAATTGAACCCTCAACCGAAATCGAACAAAAACATATAAAACCGAACTAAAAATTAACCAAAACCGAGTTAACCTAATATAAGTTTTTTTTTTTGTACACTAAGTTAACCAAAATTAACAAACCGAAACTAAACAATTCATACATTTATATCTTTTATACATCCATCACATGTATTTATACCTCCATTTCATGTACTTCTAAGCAAAATTTTAACCCAAGTTTGGTTTTAGTTATTAACCAAAATTAACTAAACCGAACTAACAAACGAAAATCTAGCCAAATAGACTAAACCTATTAATTGGTTGGTTAATAAGATCCATAAACCGATAATGTCAATTTTTGTTTCGGGTAAGGCTTATAACCGAACTGAACCTAACCCAACCATGAACCAGTAGAAGTGTCTGTGTTCCCTACCACATCGTGTGGACACACTGCTATGAATATATGAATGGGTCCGTTTCAGTTTAACTAATTTCGGTTAACTAAGGGTACAAAAAGAAAATGATAACCGATTTTAAGTTAAATCCGATGTTTTCAGTTTTCAATAGATTTTGGTTCAGTTTTGTCTATTTTTTGGTTTGGCTTCAGTGAACGGTTTAGTTATTGCTCACTCCTAGATATTGTTAATCACGTAGTAGGACAAAAAATTTAAAATAAAAAAATAGCAATACTATACTCAAATAAAAGTTAATTAAATGTTCACTATTATGATGTAATTATATTTATAAAAGTACCAGCGTATGAAAAAAAAAAATGACTATTTTAAAATCATGAGGGATAGTTTGTTTAAAATAAGGAAAAGTTAACTATAATTTAAATAAGCAAAAGTTTTAAAATTTAAGGGATTAAAGTGTAAGTAAGATAGGGTATCAAAATATAAATAATGTATGAATGACTATTTTACCCTCATTTTAGGGTTATTAATGAAAAATAAGTTTTTAACTTTTAGGTATCTTAAAATACCCATCCCTCATGCATTATAATATAGTATAGATATGCCTTTTTTTAACTTAATTTTTTTTTAAACATTTTAAAGTATGTATAAATCTAGAAAACCCCAAAAATCTCGAATAAACTATATAGATATTTATATATTTCACTTGGTTTAAATAATAATAATAAAAATAATAAAAATAATAATAATAATAGTCACAAAAAAAGAAACCCAGCATCATATTCCAAAGTTGACCATATAATTGAGTTTCGTTTGGAAACAAATTTCAAAATTTAAGCCACAAACTTGGCCGAATACTAATTCCACATCAAACCAATCCATAAATTTCGCAATTTTTAATGTGTTATTAAAACAATTTGACTCGGTTTGACCGACTTTGACCAATCATCTAAACCTTCCAAAATGATCACAAACATATAAATAATTGGTCTCTAAACGAGCAGACGTGGCTGCAGAATTCACACACACCCTCAATTTCATCACACACACGTTTGTTACCGTGCAATCCAAGACCGTTGACTTTCTGTTTGACTCGTGTTTCTGACTTGATTTGCACTCGTAAGTCTGATTTTAAACCGTCATTTACATTGTTAGTTTAGGCCGAAATATAGCCCCTTATTATTCTGTTGTTTAGGTTCACAATTGAACGATAAGGCTATCTAGGTTTCTAATGCTCTTGTTTGCGGAAGATGAAGTCGTCAGACATTTGTTTAAAAATGATTAAGAACGATTCATAACACAAAAACTGATGTAGACTAGTTGGTGTGTGGTGTATGTGATTAAGAACCAGCACAGGTTTAGTCCCGAGTTCGAATCTCACACGCAGCAATTTTTTTTCTTTTTGTTCTTTATTACCTTATTATCATTATGTATGTATATATATATATATATATATATATAATGTTTAAACTTCTAAATCAAAATAAAATATCAAAATAGATCTAAAAATCTTATAAAATTTAGCTTAAGTTTATAAAAACTCAAAAAAAAATTATTTCACAAAATTTTATTTTTGAAAATTATTTATTTAATAAATAAAAAATATATATTTTTATCTCACACATTATTTTCATTATACAACAACCTTAAACTAAAGTTTTACAAAATTCCTTTTTATTTAAATTACATAATCCACCAATTATATAACTATCCCCAAACTATGACCCTAGAACGCCTTAAACTTAAACAACATGGATACAATTTAGTCCCAAAACCTAATTTCCCTCTTATTTTAAATTAAGTTAATATTTCAGGATTTATTGCCATTGCTATTAAGCTATAACAAAATCATCAAGTGTTTAAGGTGAGTTTACATAGCCCATTTTTACTATTTTATATTTTTGGGGTGAAACATATTAAACACTTATTCTCAACATATACAATTCTATTACGTGTCTTGTATGATTTCTGTGTTGCATTATGTCTTAAACAACACTTTGGTAACACAATTAGACTCGCGTAATCATTAACTCCGTACAAACCGACGATACACAATGATAGATCTATTGGATTGTCAACCCCACCCGGATACGTGTACCCCCGGATATGGATAACGTGGGTGATTGTTATCGATCACATAACACAAGCGAGTGAACCATATGCGTATGGGATGGACCACAATAAACATGTCACAAGGGTTGATTATGCAAACGCTTTACCTAGTAGTTTGTTTTCACATATGGACTAGATTTGCCATGACACTTGAATTGTACAACTTTTATACTCATGATACTTTTCTCAAAACCTATGTATTTCTCACGACCCAAGATATTTTCCAACTTAACATGTTTCAGGTTTTAGTGTTGCTTGGAGATTAGAGTTCATGCTTGAAGATTTATATTTAGTGTTTCTCATTTGATGTACAAATTTTTTTTAGAACAATTGTATGTAATTCATTTAATTGATTAGTGAAACTTATTATTTACCATGAGCTACTGAACAATCATCAATACATGACATCTCGATGTTTCCGCCATCGGTTGGGGTGTTACAATACCCATCAACAAAGTCTGTTCAGTCATTGTCCAAGGAAGATTACCCCCTGATCGAGTTCCGATCCCTGCACCGTGGGAGAAAATATCGACACCAGAGCTATTGCAGATTTGCAAACAAATGTCAACATTCCTCCCGCCTCAATATTTCGAAAGTTCCAGCAGCAAAATCTGAGACCCACAAGAATGGAATTTTACCTCACCAACCGTTTGGTGCGATACCCCCAAGGAGTTGCTGAAGATGTTTTAATTAGCCCCAGTGATACTATTTTCCCGATGGATTTTGTGGTGATCGATATTCCGGGGGACGAGAGTCCTATCATTTTGGGACAACATTTCCTCAACACCGCATTAGCTTTACTTGATGCGTGGGAAGGAAGACCTAAAGTAATAATCAATGGTGAAAAACTGGGTTTTGACTTGAAGAAAGTTATGCAGTGTCCAAGTATCCAAGACAATATGTTTGTCCCCATCAACAACTTCGATCATATTTCAGGGTATTATCTTTGTGAAATTCTGGGGGAGGGAGATGATTTTAAAGAACCCGCTTCCTCGATTGGTGAAAATGATCCTATGGTTTTTGAAAGTTATCGCATTGAGCAAGTTTTTCCTGAAGAAGAGCTCGAAGAAACTCAACTCCTAGAAAGAAGTCCTGAAGAAAAATCCAAGCCCTCAATTGAAGAACCACAATCCTTGGAGCTCAAAGAATTGCCATCCCACCTGGAGTATGTATTTTTAGAAGAAGACTGCAAGCTTCCCGTTATCATAGCAGCCGACTTGTCACAGGAAGAAAAAGAAAAGTTGATGGAAGTTTTGAAGTAGCACAAGAAACCAATCGCCTCGAAGCTGATGGATATTAAAGGTATTAGCCCTTATCTTTGCACACACAAGATCATTATGGAAGATGATTACTGCCCTTGTGTGCAAGGCAGGTAAGAGTTAACCCCAAGATGCATGAGGTCGTAAAAGAAGAAGTAATTAAACTGCTTGACGTCGGCTTTGTCATACCCTCAAATTTCCACTGCGGTGTTCATACCGCGAGGCACATAACATACCATGATCCCATAGCCATAAGTCACATGAACGACTCTAAATGCCCAAACCATTTAGTTCGTTATCGTAAAACAAGTTTCATGGTTAACCAAACATTTAAATAGTTGCGGAAGAGAAATTAAAGAAAACAATTAACCAAATAGTCTGTGCAAAACAACATGCCCAAAACCAAAGTAAATAATTAAACATTCAAAAATAGTTAAGTGTTCATATCCCAATGACACTATATGATGCATGCCCTACTCGTGTGTCAACATAAAGTTAGTGAGTTCACAAAGTAAAGTAGGTGAGTAAGTAAACACGCAGGTTTTTCCAAAACCACATAACGAGCAATAAGTGCATAGGTCTCCCAGACCTTTTCGCAGCTCTCGTATTAACAATGATCATGATGGCGAAAGCATCAACAACAACAACCATGACAATGACAATGTTCAACTCGCTGCGATCATTTCCCAGCAGATGGCTCAACAGATAGCCACATTAGTTCCCAATTTGGTGGCTCAAGTCATTCAAATGAATGGAAATGGCAATGGGAATGGGAATGGTAATCACAATGGGAATGGAAATGGGAACGGGAATGCTCACCCTGTTTGCACCCTCAAGCACTTCAGCACTTGCAACCCTCCTAAGTTTAGCGGGGACGAAGGAGCCACTGGTCTCCTTCAGTAGTTCGAAGGTATCGAAAATACCTTCATTAATAGTGAGTGCCCTAACAATTTGAAAGTTCGCTATGCTATGAGTGTCCTCCACAAGCGGGCACTCACATGGTGGAACGAAGAGAAAAGGACTCGCGGAGCTGAAGTCGCACTGACTTTGACTTGGGAGCAAGTTAAGGATATTATGAAGGCAGATATTATGAAGGCAGAATTCAACAACAACAACCATGACAATGACAATGTTCAACTCGCTGCGATCATTTCCCAGCAGATGGCTCAACAGATAGCCACATTAGTTCCCAATTTGGTGGCTCAAGTCATTCAAATGAATGGAAATGGCAATGGGAATGGGAATGGTAATCACAATGGGAATGGAAATGGGAACGGGAATGCTCACCCTGTTTGCACCCTCAAGCACTTCAGCACTTGCAACCCTCCTAAGTTTAGCGGGGACGAAGGAGCCACTGGTCTCCTTCAGTAGTTCGAAGGTATCGAAAATACCTTCATTAATAGTGAGTGCCCTAACAATTTGAAAGTTCGCTATGCTATGAGTGTCCTCCACAAGCGGGCACTCACATGGTGGAACGAAGAGAAAAGGACTCGCGGAGCTGAAGTCGCACTGACTTTGACTTGGGAGCAAGTTAAGGATATTATGAAGGCAGAATTCTGTCCTCGTAATGAAGTCAATAAGTTAGAGGATGAGTTTCATGTTCTGGTCCAGGACAGTGGGGAGAATTTGGCCTACAACACTCGTTTCCATGAACAGAGCCTATTGCTACCACATAAGGTCACATCCCTACCTGTTGCTATTAAAAAGTATATTGGAGGTCTACCCATGCAGATTCAGGATACTGTGTGGGGAAGAAATCCTGCCACTCTTGAGGAAGCCAAATGCCTAGCAGCTACTTTGATTGATAACCATGTGAAAAATGGCACCCTTTTTCGCAAACATTCAAAGAAAGCTGTTGCGAAGGATACTCCTCAACCTGCTATCGAGCTTAAGTCTGAGCCCTCAACCAACAAAAGACGCAAGGCAAGGAATTTTGCAATGGTTGCCACTCCTCCACCCAACAAGAAACCATATACTAGAACCCATCCTTTGTGTAACACCTGCAAGTATCACCACCCAACCTAAGTGCCTTGTCGTCAATGTACCAATTGTCAAAAGTACGGGCATCTCGCGAATGTTTGTCGAATTCTTGCTGCTAATGCCCCTGCTGCTCAAAATAACCCTGCTAGGAATGCTCCAGCCCCCAATCATCAAAATGGTAGGCCTGCTCATGGTCAGTATTATGAGTGTGGTAGCCCAGATCATTATAGGGATACATGCCCTAATCGAGGAAACCAAAACCGTAACCAGAATCAAAACCAAGGTGCTCGTGGTCGCACATACAACATCAATGCTAATCAAGCCCGCAACAACAATGAAGTGGTTAATGGTACGTTTCTTGTTAATAACCTATGCTTCTATACTATTTGATTCGGGTGATGATAAATCGTTTGTGTCACTTAAATTTGAACTCCTACTTAACATGCCTCAAACTAACCTAGAGGAACCCCTAGTGGTAGAAGTAGCTAACGGGAAATCTATCTCAATCGATTCTGTTATACGAAACTATGTGTTGAATCTTGATGACCATATTGACCTCATTCCTATGCATCTTGGAAGCTTCGATGTCATAATAGGCATGGATTGGTTGTCAACCCATCGTGCTGAAATTTTATGCTTTAAGAAAGTTATTCGCATTCCTCTTGTGTCTGGTGACATTTTGAAGATTTATGGCGAGAAACCTTGTGGTGAACTTAAACTCATGTGATTTTTAGTGGGGACAACAACAATATTAATTCTTGGGCACATTGTACATCGAAGAGAGGGCTGGACACAAGATAATTGTTGGAGAAAGAGGATCGATTTTTAGAAGGAAGAATATTATTTTGAGGTGGAGGTCAAGGTTGAGGCATAGGTGACAGCACGGGTCGGTTCTAATTTAATTCTTTATTATTTATCTAATTGATACCCGTAGTGAACGCCATTAATATGTTTAGTTTTTATTGTTTTGATTTTGTCATGACAATTATTGGCTAAACCTTTTTGCTACCTAGGCGATGATGAATACGCTTGTTTAATTTATTTTCTTTTGGTTTTGGAACGTGTTTTGGATTTATGATTCAGTAAAGATTTTGATTTCTCTAGATCTGGTGTATGTGCGTATCTATTATTTTTTAATTGTCACTTATTCACTCCACTTGCACTTTTGTGAATGTCTTTCATGTATGAGTGCTAGTTAGGTTGCAGACTTTGTGTAGCAACTAGTTTATGGTCAATAGTCGCGAGTTTACCATAGGAGTGGTATTTGGTGGTTAGAAGATTTTAGGTATTCTTCCAAGTTCAATAGCTGTGAGGTGAGGGCTTGTTGGTATGTCTAGGTTGTTAGATTGCTAGGTTAGAGGCTTTGTGAGAAGATCTGCCTAGTTTCCCTTTCAACTCTTGCGTATCAAGTTAGATCTAGGCTTCAATAATTACCCCTTACACCTAGTTTAGTGAGGCTTTCGCGCTGTGAGGTAGATTGTCTAGCGGGTACTCGATCATAAGAGTTAGATAACCTGTGAGGGTTTGTACTCCAACAGGTAGTTTAACAGCACAAAAATATTCTAGGGTTTCCCCTTGAGAAGGGTCGAGGGTGTCTAGTTTATTCTTGATGTTTAGTATTTTAAGATCCCAGTTCCAATTCAGTTCCATAACCATAGAAGCTTATCAGGCATAGTTAGGAGTCTGGTCTAGGTAGTGTCTTGTCATCATCTGAATTCGGCTCAGCTAAGTTCGTGTCTCTAGTTCACTTTAGTAAATTTTAGTTAACCTTTATTTTATTGCAATTTATTTTTCAGTAAAACCCCCAATTAAAATAATAAATTAATTTAATCAGTATTTAGGATAAGTAATCGAGTCTAGTTTTCGTTTTCCATTAGAGTCTCGTGGGTTCGATATCCGGACTTACTTTAGCTATACTAGAGTCGATAGGTTCACTTTCCTGTCAGTAGTTTAGTTTTAGGGAGTCTAGAGTATTACTAGGTGTCTAGTTTTACGTTTAATTTAGTTATTTTTATTAAACTACTTTTAGCACATCAAGTTTTTGGCGCCGTTGCCGGGGATTCTTGGCGATTGCGTTTACTAGCTTTGATTACACTTATCTGCTATATCTGTGCTACTTGTGTTTTGTGTTGAGTCTGTCTTTTTGTATAGTGAGTCGTAGGAGTCTAATTGTTTGTGTGTTTTAATTTCTGTCGAGTCTGTAAATATGTTTGTAATTTGTGGAGGACCCTATTTTACCGTTAGATTTCCACAAAATGCGGGGTCCTCTGCACATTATTGTGCTAATTCCTTTGTGCAGCCGCAGCCATACTATTCACAGGGGTGTCCTACATATTATTATGATGACTCGTATCAGCAGCCACAATATAATCAATATCCTGATCAATTTTCTGGAAGCACTTCTTGTGAGGATAGTGGTAATGATTGGAGTAAAATAGAGAGTCTGTTGACATTATTAGTTGCTAAAGATGAAAATACTCAGAAAATGTTAGCAGAGCACGACACCATCCTGAAAAACCGACAGACTGCTATTTTGGATCTTCAACGAACATTAGAAGACATATCTAGGAGATTAGATGAAGAAGAAGAAAAAGAAAAAGTTCTGCAAGAGCAGTCGCCGAAAGTCGGTTATACATATGATAAAGAGGGCAACTACCTCGGGTACATGAACGCTCGAGGGGAGTTGTTCCCAACGTTTCCAAAAGAAGGGAAAGAGCCGATCATGGAATACGCAGATGAGTCAGATGAAGAGATCATCCCAATCACGGAGACGAAAATGGACGTTGAAGTCCCACCTCCGGTGCCACAGGTTACTATATATGATTTTGGGAGTGACTCTGACGAAGAGGACGACGAAGAAGAATGGGCGGCGTATCAAAGGTCGTTAGTGAAGAGAGAAGTGATAGAAGAAGAAGTGGAATTGGGGGACTCCATAGGTATGATGTTTGGTGCAGATGAAGACAATGAGGATAGTGAGGAGTTGTTATCTGAGGAGGATGAATTTTTAGATTTGGATATAGATGGTTTACCTGCTTATGAAGAAGTAGGGGAGTTTGATCCCGATGGGATATAGCATACCTAGATGCCCTACTTGAAGGTGAACCAACTGACATGACTGTACCTGCACCAGATGAAAGAAATAAGTGTCGGGATCATTCCATGGAAATGGTGGTAGAAGAAGCGCACCATAGCTGGCCCGTGATATTAGTGATAGATGGAACTTCAAAATCAACAGCACCACGGGAGAGGGCAAAGAAGAGAAAAAGAAAGGACCGAAACCGGAAAAGGATCAACGGTTGGCACGATGAGAAGAAAAAGAAGTCAGTGAAAGTCAAGCACGACCAGTCTTCGTGCTACATGCCACGCATCCGGTTTATTCCAGGTAAGTTTAAATTTTGGTGGCTTGACCCGTTATGCATGGTTAAATTATTTTTCAATTCCACTAATAAATATTTAATTGCTAATAAGGACCGGGTGGAATTAAACGGGTTGGATCGGGTCCAGATAAAAGAGAAGCCCCCTGATTAAGTTTAAGTGTGGGGAGGCTCTGTAGAGTTTGTAAATTTATTTTTATACTTATTTTTTTTTCTAGTTGTTCATTTTTTTTATTTGTGGTCCGTCTTTCGATAGTTGTTCATAGGTTTTTATCTTTCTATTTTATTTTTTTGTTTTTGTGTCTTTGAGTCTGTTTGCAAGTTTTCGTGTTTGCCTGGGTGGAGGAAATTTCACCATGAGCGGATCCCATGTATTTATCTTTATATATATTTTATGATTGGGAGTTTTGGTAGAGGTTTGGGTAATAAAAGATATTTTTTTCTAAAAAAAATAAAATAATAAATAGTCTTTCTGTGAAAAAAGTCTTTTCACGTAATGTGAAGAGTCTGGGCTGACCTGTTCGCCTTATGCGACCAGTTATTACCCCGGAAAGTTATTTTTTTCTCTTGCAACGCGTGTTGTGATCACCAGTGTCCTTCACGTTGAGCGAGAACCAGATTTTTTTTTTCTTATACCCATTTGGTTCTACTACCATTCACCGCCATTTTGCCAAGCAGGTACGTCTTCTTGTTTGTTGTTATATTATGAGTCTAAGTTAATAGTTTTATTTTTTTAATTTTTCTGTGGTTCGGTACTATGCTCGGGTTTTGTTTGTTTCATATTACGCAGGTTTGGATTGCACCGCCCGTACTCAATCTCCATTCGGGTGATTCCGGAGCTGTTTAACATTTATCAAGGCAAACCCGAGAGTTTATTATTGTGCCAGAGCCGATCGCGAATGAAATGCTATACGATCGAGCTGGATTGGACTAGAGTTTTTGGAGCTTACACGTTAATAAACCAGCTAAGTCCTTTCCAATTTGCCCTTTTTCTTTTTATTTTTGTATTCGGAATTTATTTATTTATTATTATTTTTTTTAAGTCATTTTATATTCCTACATTGAGGGCAATGTAGAGTTTAAGTGTGGGGATGGGAAACTGTCGTTTGGTTTGTATATAGAGTCGTTTTGAGTCAAAAAAATAAAAAAAAATGAAAAAAAAACATTAAAAAAAAGTCCCTGATTTTGAAGTTTGCATTATATAAAATATGGAAAATGATAGGTAAAGTTAGGTCTCCGGTTTTCAAATAGTATGTATAATAAGAGATTAAAATTGATTGAAAACGTGTCTGATTTGGGATATGTGGGTAGGCTCGGCCGGTAGAAAGGTTTCCTTTGAAAAGTAATAAATTAATTATGTTAGGCTATTTTGTGGGTTCTCATCTAGGAGAAACGGGGAGACCGAAACCGCCAAAAATAGTATAAGAAACACCGTTATAAGTAGAAAACCGTTAGAATTTCTAATCACTTAAAAAAAATTAGAAATCAAAGCAAAAAAATGCTGAAGCTTAAGGTGCCTGGCCACTGGGATAGCGACTTGGATTGGTCACACCCTCTGAGTTAAGTATGCTGAGATGAAAAAAAATGCTGAAGCTTAAGGTGCCTGGCCACTGGGATAGCGACTTGGATTGGTCACACCCTCTGAGTTAAGTATGCCGGAAAAAAAAAGTGATTTTAAATTCTCTTGGTTTTCTACATAAGACGGTTGGGAAATGGTCAATTGGTCGTTCCTTTAGCTTCATAAGCTTGAGGCGGGATTAGGAGGAACTGTGGCTTCCTTTGAGTGAGACCCTAAATAGACTAATCAACATGAACTTAACATAAATAAAAAGGGGCTTGGAAACCGGTATGGGCTTAAGAGGATCAATATATCTGCAATCGCAATCAACACGTTAGTAGATTATTAATTAAGTAACCTATGTTTTGAAACTGGATGTAAACCTAACTGTGATTCCATAGCATAATTCTTTTTCAGGGACGAAAAAGAGAAAAGTGTGGGGATATTTGATGTATTGTAAAATACATCTATTTCCAGTGTAAAGTTTGTATAATTTTCGAGTCGTTTAAATAATATTTTTATTAGTTTTAAGCTTGTACCGGTCTATTTT
This sequence comes from Ambrosia trifida, assembly GCA_028751855.1. Classification (NCBI taxonomy): domain Eukaryota; kingdom Viridiplantae; phylum Streptophyta; class Magnoliopsida; order Asterales; family Asteraceae; genus Ambrosia; species Ambrosia trifida. The sequence goes on from CM054127.1 coordinate 78,930,053, forward strand.
ATTTAGTATAGGTTTTTATATATTTTTATTAGTTTTGAGTCAGTTTTAGTGCTTACTTATTTATTTTATATTTTGGTAGGTGTTCGAATGGACGTTGGAGCGTAAATGAGCAACTTTGGTCAAGCCAAGAACACCCGAGTCAAGAGCATGGAGCTAGAATACTATATAATAATAATAATATATTAATCAAAAGATGACTTGTGGGTTATGGCCCAAACAAAAATATTTGAGGCAAATATGACAGCAGCATATATATATAATTAGGAGGAGAACAATTAGAAGGAGGATGAACGAAGCGGCGCACAACATCAAACCATAGAATATTATTCTATAAGAGAGCCACATCAAGTTTAGGTGTCTATTTTTTTAGGTAGTGGCAGAGGGAACACGTAAACAAGAAGAAAATATTATTAAGGAGGCAGGCCAGGGATCAAAGGTTCTAAGCCAGAGAGCGATTATTCGAGTGTCAATCATTCGGTTTTTTCGTTCCTTTATTATCTTTGTTCTATATAATGATTGCTGAATTTTTATTTGGCTTTGTTTTTCTTTTCAAGATGATTTGTGGCTAAAACTTTTAATAGCTACCTACGCCAAGACAAATAACTATGTTTTGATTTGTTTTTATTTTCTATGGTTTTTGGAACGTGTTTTGGATTTATGATTCAGTAAAGATTTTGATTTCTCTAGATCTGGTGTATGTGCGTATCTATTATTTTTTAATTGTCACTTATTCACTCCACTTGCACTTTTGTGAATGTCTTTCATGTATGAGTGCTAGTTAGGTTCAGACTTTGTGTAGCAACTAGTTTATGGTCAATAGTCGCGAGTTTACCATAGGAGTGGTATTTGGTGGTTAGAAGATTTTAGGTATTCTTCCAAGTTCAATAGCTGTGAGGTGAGGGCTTGTTGGTATGTCTAGGTTGTTAGATTGCTAGGTTAGAGGCTTTGTGAGAAGATCTGCCTAGTTTCCCTTTCAACTCTTGCGTATCAAGTTAGATCTAGGCTTCAATAATTACCCCTTACACCTAGTGTAGTGAGGCTTTCGCGCTGTGAGGTAGATTGTCTAGCGGGTACTCGATCATAAGAGTTAGATAACCTGTGAGGGTTTGTACTCCAACCGGTAGTTTAACAGCACAAAAATATTCTAGGGTTTCCCCTTGAGAAGGGTCGAGGGTGTCTAGTTTATTCTTGATGTTTAGTATTTTAAGATCCCGGTTCCAATTCAGTTCCATAACCATAGAAGCTTATCAGGCATAGTTAGGAGTCTGGTCTAGGTAGTGTCTTGTCATCATCTGAATTCGGCTCAGCTAAGTTCGTGTCTCTAGTTCACTTTAGTAAATTTTAGTTAACCTTTATTTTATTGCAATTTATTTTTCAGTAAAACCCCCAATTAAAATAATAAATTAATTTAATCAGTATTTAGGATAAGTAATCGAGTCTACTTTTCGTTTTCCATTAGAGTCTTGTGGGTTCGATATCCAGACTTACTTTAGCTATACTAGAGTCGATAGGTTCACTTGCCTGTCAGTAGTTTAGTTTTAGGGAGTCTAGAGTATTACTAGGTGTCTAGTTTTACGTTTAATTTAGTTATTTTTATTAAACTACTTTTAGCACATCACGACTACTCAAAAATACTTACGAAAGGGGTATATGGCTTTCTTGGCTAATGTGATAGAAAAGAAAGACAAGGGCATGAGTATACAAGATATCATAATTTAAAAAGTTCCCACTTGAATATTCAAAACTTGGGCTTAAATGTATTATTTATTATTTTAATTGGAAGATCTGTTTTACAACAACCGTTAATAATAACAACAGATGTTGTTAAAACAACTGTCTTCAAATAGCATTTCACTTGCAATGTTATATCTTATACAACAACTCTTATTACAACAATTCTTATTATTTGCAACTCGACCCTGTTAATGTTAAAATTCCTAAACACGTTTCCCTATGTGATTTAAAACTTTCCCTCCTAAAAATTCAAAACTTAGGGCTTACTTATTAAATATATTTTTAAAATAATTTTTATAATTATTTAATTATCAAAATGAAATGATGCTAATACAAATTATTTAGAAAATAACCAGACGGTTTGAAAAATGTTTTTTATAAAATATAACCTCTTAAATTGAATATTATTGAACAATACAACCAACTATATATATAATGATACAATGTTTTATCTTATATAAATCAATTAATTATTTAATTAATAATAATAAAAATAAAAATATTTCGTCTCAAAAAACGTATTATTTAGAACTTAACATAGTTAATGTTCAGAATCGTAAATACACTTCCTATCATAATTTAAAAAGTTCCCTCTTAAATATTCAAAACTTGGGCGTAAATGTATTATTTATTATTATAATTGGAAAATCTGTTTTACAACAAATGTTAACTTGTCAACAAATGTTGTTAAAACAGTTGTCATCAAATAGAATTTCACTTAGAGCTTGCAATGTTATATCTTATATAAATCAATTAATTAACTAATTAATAATAATGCTACAAACACTATTGATGAGAGTTTGTAAACTAACATATAGGTAAACAATAAAAATAGAGTTTCAAAATTGTCTTTATTTGCCAACAAATGTTGTTAAAACAGCTTTCATCAAAATAGAGTTTCAATTAGAATTTGCAATATGTCACGTATATGAATTAATTAATTAATAATAATAACAATATCAATATTTTCTTACACAACTCTTATTATTTCCAATTGGACCCTGTTAATGTTAAAATTCCTAAACACACTTCCCTATGTTATTTAAAACTTTCCCTCTTAAAAATTCAAAACTTAGGGCTTACTTATTAAAGATAGTTTTAAAATAATTTTTATAATTATTTAATTATCAAAATGAAATGATGCTAATATGAAATCTTTAGAAAATAACAAGCCGGTTTGAAAAATGTTTTTTATAAAATATAAGCTCTCAACTTGAATATAATTAAACAATACAACCAACTAAATATATAATGATACAATGTTTTATTTTATATAAATAAATAAATTATTTAATTAATAATAATAATAATAAAAATATTTCGTCTCAAAAAACTTATTATTTGGCACTCAACACAGTTAATGTTCAGAATCGTAAATACACTTCTCTGTCATAATTTAAAAAGTTCCCTCTTGAATATTCAAAACTTGGGCTTAAATGTATTATTTATTATTATAATTAGAAGATCTGTTTTACAACAACTGTTAATAATAACAAAAGATGTTGTTAAAACAGTTGTCTTAAAATAGAATTTCACTTGCAATGTTATATCTTATACAACAACTCTTATTACAAGAACTCTTATTATTTGCAACTCGACCCTGCTAATGTTAAAATTCCTAAACACGCTTCCCTATGTGATTTAAAACTTTCCCTCCTAAAAGTTCAAAACTTAGGGCTTACTTATTAAAGATATTTTTAAGATAATTTTTATAATTATTTAATTATCAAAATGAAATGATGCTAATACAAATTCTTTAGAAAATAACCAGCCGGTTTGAAAAATGTTTTGATAATATATGGGGGAGGCTGAAGAAGTGGCCAAAGCCTTGGAGATCATTCAAAACGAGGGGCCGAATTTTGGGCTTGCGCTTAATGTTAAGAAATCGGAAGTCTTTTGGCCATCGTGTAATGGAGCGAAAAGCAAACATGGATTGTTCCCTGATGACATTGGGAGACCGGAAAAGGGTGTGAAACTCCTTGGGGGGGGGGGGGCGTAAGCCGAGATGGGGGCTATATTAGTTCATTGGCGGTTAAAAGAGCTCGACAAGCTGTGGATCTGATGGGTCTTCTTGATAAGCTGCGAGATCCCTAAACTGAACTCCTTCTGCTCCGCTCTTGCATGGGGGTCTCTAAGCTACTATTTGGTCTTCGGACGTGTCAACCGGACTTTGTTACTGAAGCCGTATCTATTTTCGACAAGGGGCTACGTGAGGCGGTTGAAGATATTGTCGTATGTGGGGGGCAGTTTTTCGGGGAATTTCAATGGCGGGTGGCGTCCCTGCCGATACGTTCAAGAGGGCTTGGGCTATGTTCGGCAGAGGACGCAGCTGCGTATGCCTTTGTTGCCTCCAGGATGCAGTCCTGGAAGTTGTAAGACCAGATCTTAAGGAGCAGTGACGTGGTGGGAATTGACTCAGATTACAAGCTAGCGCTAGACATTGTTTGCAACTCTCTTCCTGATATTGACCTGGGCGGTTTCATGGATAAAGACACCGCCCCCAAGAAAGCGCAAAAAACCTTGGCGAGTGCATTTACCCAGAAAACCCTTCACAATATGGAAGAGAAGTTTGGTATGACCCCCGTCAGAAAGCAGTGTTCGAATGCCTCAAAGGGGCACATGCTCAAGATTTCCTAACTGTCCTCCCGATCGATGGGCTTGGGCAGCATATGCCAGCTATCGAATATCGGGCCATATTGAAGTACAGATTTATGATCCCTATGTTTCATGTTGACGAGTCGTGCCCGATTTGTAAGAAAGCTTGCTTGGATAAATTTGGGGAACACGCCCTACATTGTAAGGAAATGCCGGGATTTAAGTACCGACATGACTTAGTTAGGGATGCCTTGTGGAATGTTTTGCGGAAGGCTGGGATCTCAGCTAAGAAAGAAGCCCCAGTTAATTTTCTAACGGACCCGCTAGATGGGCGGTCCACCTTACGACCAGCAGATGTCCTTGTGTTCGGATGGGCTCAAGGTAAGAATGCGTGTGTTGACCTCACTGGGGTGTCCCCTCTGGTGGGACTTCGGGATGTAGGGTTCGTGGCGGGGCAAGCAGTCTTGAAAGCTGAATCAAAGAAATTCGCTAAACATGAAAACGCTTGCGTGGAAAACCAGCATGTCTTTGTACCCTTCGCTTTTGATACCTTTGGGGGCCTTGCGCCCGAAGCCAACCGATTTCTAGATCAGGGTACAAAAGGTGACACATAGTAATTGCTCGACAGCCAGGGACCAAAGTTTTATTTTTAACAGAGTAGGTTTTGCTATCCAAAAGGGGGTGGCGGCGCAGCTTGTTGCCCGCTTACTAGCCTTCCACTTATAATGTGATGCTATATTCAAAATCTATCAAATAAAAATTGATACTAAACTATCGCTAATTTTCAATATATATATATATATATATAACATCTCAAATTGAATATTATTGAACAATACAACTGTAATATCTGGCCCCTCTCACCACCAATATTGTCCGCTTTGCCCCGATGGGTTGCCCATCCAGAGCTCACGGATTTGTTTTTGGTCGCCCCGGTGGAGACTTCCCAGGAGGTCACCCATCCTAATACTACTTCCACCTGACAACGCTTAACTGTGGAGTTCTCCTCTCATCCACTAGCATTAAGCCCAAAATGCGTTGGTGATTTAAGATGCTTTGGATTACTTATGAACCAAGGATCTCTCCTGGCCACGGCCGATGTGGGATTTGCCTAGGGTGTCATACAAAGGTCCATGTTAATCTCCCATAAATCAGTACTGTTACAATCACCCCCCTTAGGGACTCATCGTCCTCGATGAGGTTTGCCCCACCATCCCGAATGGCACAGGAGTGGCTCTGATACCATTTGTAACATCCGGCCCCTCTCACCATCAATATTGTCCGCTTTTCCCCGATGGGTCCCATCCAGAGCTCACGGATTTGTTTTTGGTCGCCCCGGTGGAGACTTCCCAGGAGGTCACCCATCCTGATACTACTCCTACCTGAGCACGCTTAACTGTGGAGTTCTCCTCTCATCCACTAGCATTAAGCCCAAAACGCGTTGGTGATTTAAGAGGCTTTGGATTACTTAGGAACCAAGGATCTCTCCTGGCCACGACCGATGTGGGATTTGCCTAAGGTGTCATACAAAGGTCCATGTTAATCTCCCAAAAATCAGTACTGTTATAACAACCAACTATATATATAATGATACAATGTTTTATCTTATATAAATCAATTAATTATTTAATTAATAATAATAAAAATAAAAATATTTCATCTCAAAAAACTTATTATTTGGAACTCAACACAGTTAATGTTCAGAATCGTAAATACACTTCCTATCATAATTTTAAAAGTTCCCTCTTGAATATTCAAATCTTGGGCTTAAATGTCACACCACGCCAATGGCGGAAACACGTGGCGCGACGGTTCAATAGTATAAAGTCAAGATTAACGCAAACTACAAGTAATTAAGCAAAAAGGGATCATTTATTAATACGTCGATATCGAGTTTTAAGTTTACATATCCAAAAACCAAATTGGTTTACTATATTAAAGGAGGTTTCTCCAATTTATCCCAACACTTGGGAAATAATAGCGAACCCCTCGCAAAACATCCGACGTAAGGGTATGAGATCCCCCAACCCACTAGCCATGCCATCCTCCATCCTTCAATTACCTGAAAGATATGTTAAAAATCGTCAATATATAAATATTGGTGAGTTCACAGGTTTTAGTTTCCAAAACTTTACTTTTGGGGAAATACCATGTTGTGACTATTATAGGAGTTGCAAATTCCTATAATCTACTTGAGCCCATAACCAAACCAAGACTAATAATAATGCCCCGCTCCAAGTCGTTTCTCGGTATCCAACGACTTAATTTCAGAATACATGCACCCCTGGCATACGCCGATGCATAATCGACGCTATCGTTTAGGGGTGGGCCTTGTCAGGCACCAATAGTACTATCCAAATATTCCTTCGGTTTCATTTCCCTGAATTAATGGTTACAGGAGAGAGGACTCAACCCCGAGTGGCAATCACAACTCAGGCAATTTATCCTATCACATATTTTCCCTAACATATCTTTCCCCCGAAAAATGTAAAATAGTTCAAAATGGGGTCGTGAAACTCACCTTAGCAAGTGCACAAGCCTGAGTAGAGAATAGTTTTGTCCGAGGTCAACACCTACAAACGTCCTGGACGTATAAGTCACTAAACCTATAGTGCGTGTGTTTCAGCAAGTTGTACGTCCAACTCCCAAACCACGATTTAATCCAATTCCCCGTTTAATTAAACGTGTATCCTAGGTCCGTTGGTGATGGATTACCCTTTCTTACAAGTTACTTATATTCTCATTAATATTTCTTAACTTGTACAATATTATCCTCGACTCGACTTCACTTAACGTATAATTATTTTCCCATTAAATAATTATACTTAAGATCGTGTCGTTCAATATAATATTTTTAACGCTCGACCCGACTCACTTTACCGCATATTTATTTTCCCATTTAAATAAATATACTAAGGTCTTGTCGATCGATAATGTATTTTCTACGCTCGACTCGACTCACCATACCGTATATTTACTTTCCCATTAAGTAAATACACTAGGATCTCGTCGATTCGATATATTTATATATATATATATATATATATTGTTTTCTTCACTCGACTCGACTTACCTCCCCGTATATTTACTTTCCCATTAAATAAATACACTAAGATTTCTTCGAGTCGAATATATATATATATATATATATTCCTTGTTAAGTCCATACACTTGTTTAACGTTTAATCGTTAGATTATTTACGTTACTTTTCTCCCACGAATATTTTCTGACACTTAGGAAAGTGTTATGTATTTTTCACCCAAATCATATATTTTAAATCCTTAAAATATATTTATACTCATCTTGACGTAATGATACTTTTCTCGTTCGTCCGTTTTTACGTCTTAGTTCGTTAACACGTCCAAGTCCGATTACTTAACTTATATATACATATATAGTTAATTTTTCCCAAGTTTCCCAATATGTGTATTCTAGAAATTTATTCACCTTTTTAATTTCCTACACATATTACTTGGAAGTTTCATAAATACTTTTGTATAAAAATGCTCCAACACTTTTATATTCCCATTTATATAGAAGTGTTCATTTTTATATAAGTTCTCCCAAGTTTTTAATTTGTCTAACATTTTTATAAAAACCTTTGTTTTTATATATATCCATATGTTAGAAACATCTATATTTTTATAAAACTCCATTTTATAAAAATACACTTTTATACAAGATACATGTGTATAATTACTAGTATTTACCAAATCTACCTTGGAAAATTATTATTTACACTTTTGACACCAATCTTTCCATAGTTATATTTTTAGACACAAGTTTCTAAAAATATCATTTTTAGTCCCTCAACTTTTAAAGTTACTAAAATAGTCCTTTAACTTATAAAAGTTGCATTTTTCCATTATATCTTTCACGATTAGCAATTTCCTACTAAACTAGTAGACTTTAATGGATCATTTTTGTCATGTTAGTTTATTTTCATGTTTCAACACTTTTATTAGTCTTATATTATCTCATTAAGGCTACTAATAAGTGTGATTAGTGTGTTTTGTCCAACATGTCCAAATTATATTTTCCAAGTTTGTAGACTTTGATAATGTAGATTTTGCCTAACTTATTTTCTAACAAAAGTAACATTATGACAAGCCTTATATACTTATGTTAAGATGATTAAAACCATATTTAAGTTCATTCAAGTTCTAATAACAAGTTATATTTAAATCACCATTTTCTTCAAGTATTCATGAACCTTATAAAAACTACAAGAATACTTCACATCCATCACCAAATTTTCGGCCCATTCATACTATTTTAACACCATTTTAGTCTTTAAAATCATATGTTTTATTATGAAGAGCTTATTCAAGTTCACCCCTTGTACAACTTGCTTCAAGCTATTAAACATAAACTTTTAAAGACAAAACAAGATCAAGAATACTTACAACTAGCACAAGGCTAGGGAAGCTAACAATGCTTGATTTTGATGGGGTTTAGTGTGTTCTTCCTATGTGGTTAAGCTCCAAGCTTGAAACACACAATGGGGGTTTGGAAGATGGAAGTTTATCAGTGATTTTGAGTTGTTTAAACTTGAAAGAAAATGTGTGGGTGTCCCTTGCAAATCCTCGGCCAAAGAAGAAAAGAAGAAGAAGATTTTGCTTTGTTTGATCAAGTATACTGTCACACCCTCAAATTTCCACGTGCGGGGTTTTACCGCGAGGCGCGTGACACACCAGGATACGAGTCAACGGTCATAATAAACAACAACTAAATGATATAAAAACAACGTAAATTGCCCATCAAGTTTTCAAAAATCCAATCATTGTTGTTGAAGCGTAAACTTTATTACAACCGAAAGTAAAACATAAAATTTTAAAAGTACTAAAAGACATGCAAGTGAATCCTAGACGCCGTGAGACTCCGTGCGCCTACCGATAGTTGCTAACTTAGTGACCTGAGAAAAACATGCTAAAGAACGTCAGCAAATAATGTCGGTGAGTTCACAGGTTTTTAAGTAAAAACGTTTCATGAACTTTTGAAAGACTATCATGATACAACCGACCGATGAAAACACTCGTTAAACGTTTGAACTCCATAACGAACCTCCCAAACGAACTATCGCCCACCGTGGTTAACGAACTACCATCCCATGGTCAACGAACTAATATATCAAAGCTAACGGACTACCATCCCATGGTCAACGAACTACCATATCATAGCTAACGAACTACCACATAGGGGCTAACAAACTACCGCATCGCGGCTAACGAACTGCCACAACATAGGCCATATAATACTGAACATAAATGAATACCTTGAACCCAAATGAACACTCCCAAACGTAATGAACTTGCGAACACAATTGACACACGTTTAAAGAACACAACACGTTTTCTCCCCCGAAAATGTAAAACCAGTAAAAGAGTGGGGCCGTGAAACTCACCTTAGAGTGCGTCCTCGGTAAAATAGAAATCCGATATGTGTGTAATAGTCCCTACTAGTGGAGACCTATCAATGAGTTTACATAAGTGTGATGACTACTAACCCGAAGGCTAATCAGTCCCCAAATTGTCCAGACCGTGACCGTGTATGTTGAAAACATGTTTAAACGTTAAATCGACCAAACCAGATAAAACCCGACATCCCGTTGGTGACCTGACATCCCACGTGTTAGCCACATATAAGATATCATGCAACATATGCAATTAAACACTTAGCATGCGCAAACATTCACCCTATCTAGCATAACGCCCAATTAACGCATAAACAAGTCTGAAAACGTGTTACCAAGTTATTAGACATGTCACGGGGTTCCTAACATGTTCCTAGGTGTCAAACCGTGTTCCGGGACGTTAAAATGCACATATAGCAGCAGTACACGCGATTAGGAATCAAACATGCAATTAGGAAAAGTCAACTGGTGATTAGAAAGGTCAAAATGGCGATTAGAATTATCGCCTCTTGTTACACACGATTGGGGGCCAATCGCCCCTGCTGCACTTTGCCGTCTTTTTGCGCGTTTAACCCTCCAAATCAGATCTGAAACATGTGGAAACACCCAATATCAAACCCAAAACATTAATCCAACTATTTCAAGCAAAAACCCCCCAATTTATCACCATCCTATCCGTCCCGAATGCAAGTGTTGTCCCAAAATAGCATAACTATCATGTAAACATCACATCATCATGCAAAACTTACCCTAAATAGCAAATATCCAGATTTCATCACATAATGACGTTGTCCGACAATATCTTACTATTCTAGCATCATCCTAGAGTAAACCCTAACCTCAAAAAATCAACAAAACACAACATATCATCATCAATCCTCCATAATCATTCAAACGGGTCAAAACGCCTAATATCAATATTACACATCTATGAACCTTCAAACTCCTAGGTTAACATCATATCAACTCCTTTAGGTCAGAAACATATTAATAATACAAGAACAACCATGTTTAAATGATAAAAATCCTATCTTGCATGAATACATCACATATAACAAGCATAGAGGCTTGGGTTTGTTTAGAAACTGATTTTAATGAGTTTTCAAAGACACAAATGTTTAGAAATCAGGTCTGGACCTTTAGGGATCAAAACAATATCATTACAAAGGTTTGGGATGAAGAACACACCTTGAAATTGTAAGATTATGAGGTGTAAAGCTTGGAAATGTGATTTCTTGATCAAAAACGTGTTGCAGAGGTTGAATAAGGTGTGGGGTGGCTTTGGAGTGTTGATGTGTTGCAAAACACATCTCTTTTTCTATGTATTTTGTATATTATTTGGTCAGGTTTCTATTCGTTTTGTGTTGTTTTTATTATATATTTATTTATTTTATGATTTTATAGGTGTTTGGAGAAAATGGGCGCAAAATAAAAGAATTTTAATCAAGACACCAACACTTGAGAGCCGGTGTTCATGAACGTTGAAATGTAAACGAGGAATTTTGGTCGAGCCAAGAACACCCAGAGCGAGCTTGGAGTATTCTACTACTACTACTACTACTACTACTACTACTACTACTACTAATAATAATAATAATAATAATAATAATAATAATAATAATAATAATAATAATAATAATAATAATAAATTTACTTGAGTCTTGTGACCCATGCAATGAAAGCCCAAATAAATTATAAAAAAAACCCTTAGACAAAGAATGGAAGAAAAACGTGGAGATTACTTTAGGGTAGCGGCACATTTACTTAGACATCATTATTTGGAGAGCAAAGGAGCCGCCATTGGAGCAGCGAACAACAGCAGATTTTAGAGAGGAGAAGAAGTGAAGGGGAAGAAGGCACGGGTTCAAGATCGAACCAACGGGTTTGACTATAATAAGTTTTAGTTTTTATATTTATTGACTTTGTGTTTATGAATATTATTACTATAACTTTTATTTTTCTTGAACCTATGTTTTTATTGTTTTCTCTTATTATGTTTGGCTAAAACATTAGTGGCCACCTAGGTTTGACATGACGACTTTTTGATTTTGGTTTATGTTTCGGATTTGGATTTTATAGTTGGATTTATGTTTTAGTAAGAAACTTGTTTATGATTCTATGATGTGTGTGCGTGCTTTTTACTAATTTATGATCTTTTAATGCTCCACGAGTGTCTTAGTGAATGTCTTTCATGTTTGGACACTTGTTAGAATTACTTGCTTTGTGCTTGTAGTTTATTTTATGGTTTTAGGCCTAAATTCCATAGGAATATTGATTGTGAGTTTAGAGGTAATTAGTATTCTTCCTACTCTTGAGACCGAGAGGTGATAGGTAGTCAGGTTTGTCTTTGGTGCTAGAGGTTTAGGCTAGAAACGCTGAGAGATCAGGTTTTCCTAGGTTCTCTAGTATTATTTGCTTATCTGTGTCATAGATTGACTTTACAGGTTACTCCTTGCACTTTAAGGTGTATTGTGATTGGAGAGTGAGAAATCTAAACCAGTCTAGCGAGTACTTTAGCATAGTTAGTGAGACCGAGAGGTGATATAACCAATCAGTGAGACTAGTAGCCTTTAGGATTCCTTTTTGGCCAGTCTTGGTAAATGATCCGGGAGCCACTAGGATACTAGGGGTGAATATTATAAGATCCTGATTGCCAACATAGTTTCCAAAGCCGGGGCAGTTCCAATTTCATTAGTAGGATTCGATACCTAGGTGGTTGCCTTTCCCATATCTGATTTTCCTCCTTAGTGATCCTCTGCTATCTTTTAATTTAAGCCTTTTAATTTATTTACTTTAGTAATTAATTAATATAAAAATCACAAAAATCAAATTTGCTAGGCTAGGAGTCGATAGAGGTCTAGAACCGAGAGTCGCCACATTGTGTCCACGGATCGATATTCCGGACTTACTTGCTCTGCTACACTGCGACCGGTGCACTTGCCGTTAGTGTGTGGTTTAGCGGGTTTATCCATTTTTAAAACTTGACCCGAATTTATTTAATACACATTTTCACACATCAAGTTTTTGGCGCCGTTGCCGGGGACACAGTGCGCTTTCGAGGACGACCCGAGTCGGGGATCTAGTCATTTTGTAGATAATTTTATTCTTCTTTATTTTATTATTTATTTCTTTTTAGTTAAAATTTTTATCTATTATATCTTTTCTATCTGGTGCCGTGATTTGTTTGTTTAGTGTCTGTTTGCAGTAAAATTTTAGGATGCCAGATGCAAGTGGAAGAAAGACTGTAGCAGACTACATAAGAGAGCGCGACCAGGCTGGTTACAATGAAGAAGGCATCTACGCACAAATGCAAAATCATTATATGCCTATTTTGAGGGAGCCCGATAGTTTTCTTGCCTCTTCAGTACCAAGGATCTTTGTAGATTGGTATGAAGGGGAAAATCCATACTTACAACCATATGATATCACTCCAGCACCGGAGACAATAATGGACGAAGAAGTCCCACCTCTGGTCCAACAAGACCCCATTGAAGATGATTTTTGGAGTGATAGTGTGGTCGAAGAAAACATCCGGGTGATTGAAGAGGTTAGTGAGAAGGAGAACAAGATGGGAGATGAAGAAGAAGATATGCATATACCATCTTGGGAGGACGAGTTTGGTGATGAGTTGGTAGATTTACCAATTCTTGAAGAAGGAGAATTTGATCATGTTGGTGATCTACTATTTTTAGAAACTTTACTTGCAGGTATGCCAACAACGGAGATCAATACACCAAACGAGGAAGAAGATGAGGAGGTGGTAACAAAGAAGAAGATCAAACCACCTCGACACATTCAGGATTGCCAGCCTGTGCCGCCACCATCACGGGAGAGGGTTCACAGTCACATGGACCATGCCCCTTATCAAATGCCACATATAAAGTTTGGTCCAGGTAAGTCTAGAAATAGGTGCTCTGACCCGTCTGAATTTTTCAAACGTTTTTCTAGATTCACCATTCGTTTTTTGACGAACAACGGTGAACGATCTGAATTAAACGGGTTGGATAAAGGGTGGATAAAAGAGAAACCACCTGATTGAACTTGGGTTAAAACCCAAGTGTAGAGTTGTGTATCCTCATCTGTCAGGTATGTTTTTATTTTATTTTCATTCTTCTTTATTTTATTTTATTTATTTATTTTTTATAGTTTATTGAGTCGTGTGGGATTGCCTTGGCCCTTTTCCCCGTTTGATCTCCCCCGCCCATACTCAATCTCCATTCGGGTGGGGTCGATCTTAAAATTATTTTTTGTAAACAGGCATCTCACTTGTCATTGAGTCATTTTACTTTTATTTTCTTTTTAGTTTATTTTTGCAGGTTCCAACTATGGCCGCGAAGGAAATGCTATACGGCTGTAGATGATGGACGAACGTAACACTTTTTGCGAGCTATCGCCACATATTCCAGGGGAGTTCGTTCCATTTTTTTGTTATAATTTTTTTTTTCGTTTCTTCTTTATTTTTGTTTTTTTAGTTTACGTTGTATCCTGGAGCACATTGAGGACACTGTGCCTTTCTAAGTGTGGGGATGGGAGACTTCGTTTTTATTTTGCTTAGTTGTAGGTTGAGTCAAAAAAAAAAAACAAAAAAAAAATATTTGAAAATGATAGAAAAAAAAAGTGGGTTTTGTGTTAGTCCCGATTCTTTTTGTGCGTAGTAAACGAGCCTTTTCAATACGTCGGTTAAAAGTGGGGTCGATTGTCGGGTTTACGGGTCTTAGCATATGTTTCTTTAAGTTGCGGGATAGTAGGCTTGACTGAGTTGTTTTTATGAAATAAAATGTTTGGGGTGCCTGAGATAGTGGATCAAGCTGGATGGTTAACTGGCTTTGCACTTGCTAGTATCGGTAACCCATATTTCCACATGACAGTGAGTTTTGAGCCTTTAAATATTTTATATAAATATTCACTATTTCGTTTCATGTGTGATATACCGACTTTGTTGCATTATTTTAGAACTTGTGCGTTTTGATGCATTTTGAGACCACAAGCTTAGACTTGACACAGATATGATAGAGGCATTAGGATTACCCATTTTTGTTTAGCCTTTTCGTTTGTTTTTGTTATTTGACCCCGTTTCCTCATTTTTACCATTAGAAACCACTTTGAGCCTAAACCTTTCGTTTGTCACCCGTTTTATTTTATATTGATTACCGGATTGTATATATTTATGTGATGTGAAAAAAAAAAAGAGAAAAAAAATAAATCAGCATAAAGAGTAGCTGATACAAAAAAAAAAAAAAAAAAAAAAAAAAAAAAAAAAAAAAAAAAAACTGAAAAAAAAAGAAAAAAAAAATGAAGAAAGTGAAAAAAAAAATATAGAATAAAGGTTGTGGGTCGAAAAGACCAAAGAGTTAGCGTTTATATGTTATTGGTTTATCCGGTTTATCACTTATTTTTCTTTTTAGCCAATTTTTCCCAACAAAATACCCTACCTTTAACCCTTGCCTGCCCTTTCAAAGTCCTCTTGATTTGTGTTAGTTTTAGCAATTAGGTGGAGATTTGATTGACGTACAAGCCTATGATAATTTTGTTTCATAGTTCGGTTTTGAGAGATTCACTCCAAATAAATATATAACCGAGAGATGAGTGATATTGTGAGGGGTGCTTACAGGTGCATAGTCAGTTGCTTGAAGGTAAGTGAAGCTTGACTAGGTAGGCCTTGTTTTTAAAATTATATCACCTTGACTAGTCAGCCTTTTGAACGATGTAAGTCTTGTGAAACCGCTATGCTTGTTGATTTCATAGCCTGCTTTTGACCCTGTTTGATGCTATCGTTTTTGTTCAGTGCTTTGTTGAAAATGTTTGAGATTTTGTATAATTCTTTTTCGGGACGCAAAAATTTTAAGTGTGGGGATGTTTGATGTGTTGCAAAACACATCTCTTTTTCTATGTATTTTGTATATTATTTGGTCAGGTTTCTATTCGTTTTGTGTTGTTTTTATTATATATTTATTTATTTTATGATTTTATAGGTGTTTGGAGAAAATGGGCGCAAAATAAAAGAATTTTAATCAAGACACCAACACTTGAGAGCCGGTGTTCATGAACGTTGAAATGTAAACGAGGAATTTTGGTCGAGCCAAGAACACCCAGAGCGAGCTTGGAGTATTCTACTACTACTACTACTACTACTACTACTACTAATAATAATAATAATAATAATAATAATAATAATAATAATAATAATAATAATAATAATAATAATAAATTTACTTGAGTCTTGTGACCCATGCAATGAAAGCCCAAATAAATTATAAAAAAAACCCTTAGACAAAGAATGGAAGAAAAACGTGGAGATTACTTTAGGGTAGCGGCACATTTACTTAGACATCATTATTTGGAGAGCAAAGGAGCCGCCATTGGAGCAGCGAACAACAGCAGATTTTAGAGAGGAGAAGAAGTGAAGGGGAAGAAGGCACGGGTTCAAGATCGAACCAACGGGTTTGACTATAATAAGTTTTAGTTTTTATATTTATTGACTTTGTGTTTATGAATATTATTACTATAACTTTTATTTTTCTTGAACCTATGTTTTTATTGTTTTCTCTTATTATGTTTGGCTAAAACATTAGTGGCCACCTAGGTTTGACATGACGACTTTTTGATTTTGGTTTATGTTTCGGATTTGGATTTTATAGTTGGATTTATGTTTTAGTAAGAAACTTGTTTATGATTCTATGATGTGTGTGCGTGCTTTTTACTAATTTATGATCTTTTAATGCTCCACGAGTGTCTTAGTGAATGTCTTTCATGTTTGGACACTTGTTAGAATTACTTGCTTTGTGCTTGTAGTTTATTTTATGGTTTTAGGCCTAAATTCCATAGGAATATTGATTGTGAGTTTAGAGGTAATTAGTATTCTTCCTACTCTTGAGACCGAGAGGTGATAGGTAGTCAGGTTTGTCTTTGGTGCTAGAGGTTTAGGCTAGAACCGCTGAGAGATCAGGTTTTCCTAGGTTCTCTAGTATTATTTGCTTATCTGTGTCATAGATTGACTTTACAGGTTACTCCTTGTACTTTAAGGTGTATTGTGATTGGAGAGTGAGAAATCTAAACCAGTCTAGCGAGTACTTTAGCATAGTTAGTGAGACCGAGAGGTGATATAACCAATCAGTGAGACTAGTAGCCTTTAGGATTCCTTTTTGGCCAGTCTTGGTAAATGATCCGGGAGCCACTAGGATACTAGGGGTGAATATTATAAGATCCTGATTGCCAACATAGTTTCCAAAGCCGGGGCAGTTCCAATTTCATTAGTAGGATTCGATACCTAGGTGGTTGCCTTTCCCATATCTGATTTTCCTCCTTAGTGATCCTCTGCTATCTTTTAATTTAAGCCTTTTAATTTATTTACTTTAGTAATTAATTAATATAAAAATCACAAAAATCAAATTTGCTAGGCTAGGAGTCGATAGAGGTCTAGAACCGAGAGTCGCCACATTGTGTCCACGGATCGATATTCCGGACTTACTTGCTCTGCTACACTGCGACCGGTGCACTTGCCGTTAGTGTGTGGTTTAGCGGGTTTATCCATTTTTAAAACTTGACCCGAATTTATTTAATACACATTTTCACACATCAAGTGTATTAGGGTTTCACAAATGATGTTTTAAAACATAAGGATGGTATTTATAGGCGTTTCTAGTCGTTTAGTACGCGTCAGGCGATTACGCAGCAGTACAGGCGATTAGGATTCCTAATCGCATGTACTACTAGCGATTGGATCTTTAATCGCCTATAAATGTCTCCTAATCACCTGACTTACTGGTGATTGCGCGTAATCACCTATAATGTCATGCAATTACGCGTAATCACCTATAATGTCATGCAATTATGCGTAATCATGATTTTAACACATATAAACACGTATTCACATACCGACAAGTCATATAATGATTGTATGCACATAATGCATGATAACTAACACGTTCCCACCCGTTCACCAATTCACGGGACTCGAGATTTCCGTGTGTGCGTTAAACCCGGCGATTCTACAAATCACGAATCCGTGTTCACATGGTTATAAACCGACTCACAATGATCCCGTGGACCATTGTAGCGACTCCCGATGATTCCCGGAACCATCATAACGACTCAACTGACCTAGTTAAGTATGTTTGAAAACGTTTTTCGCTAAGGTAGACTTATGTGTTTTATAAAATGTTAACCTAAACGTGCCGGGTGTCACATATACTCTCACTTGTTTCCTTTATAATCCTTCATGATCTTCCAAAGATCATATGCAATCTATCTTGGATATTAAATCCCTTGAAATATGGATGCACTTGTACTAGTTAAATCTTGTAAGGATTGTGTTTTAAGAGGGTTTGGCCGTGAGTTTTGCTAGCCAAAGAGTTCTTTTGTGATCTTAAGGACACAATAATATTATGCATGATCTAGCTTGGATTCACAAAGATTGTTAGTGTACTTAGGTGATCCGTGGGTGATCTTGGGAGGGTGTGGGAGCCGTGAGTTTATAAAAGAAAAGGAAGGATCTTGTGTTATCTTGTTAGGACAAGTAATCTACTTATAATATCATCTCATAATCTTCATACCATACCTTCCATATCCACTCCTAGATCACATGTACCAAAAGAGGATTTGAAGCATGGTTTAGGGGGGTGTCCGGTTGTGGGGGGTGGTTTGGTGGGGTCCACAACACAAAATATTTGCTAATTATTTGTTAAGTTTCATCCTTTAACGTTCGGGTGTCGTTCGAGTAGTATTCGGATTTTAATCGCGTGTTATTCAGACATTATAAGTACCTCTAATAACCCTTAAACATAGCCTAGTTTAAGCGTTGATTGGTTAATTAGGCTCTTGTCGGGTGAAATTATGAGTTATACGCGTACCGGGTGCGGTACGCGCACTTTATTCGTTACCAGGAGATTTGTATGTAAAGTTTTCACTTATGGTTTTGGAGTTCCAAAACACATTATATTTTGTGAAAATACCCTTTATTTTATATCTTGGGTGTCCGGGAACCTTTTCGTTTATTTGATTTTTACTGGGTAATCACCAACGTCCATACCGGATAAGTTTATTTGCACATGATCCTATCATGCTTCATCATTAAACGTGTGCATTCCTATGCATCTTATGGAGAATTTACTATTCTCTAAGGCATCAGTTAAGCATTTAACACGAATTTGCATTTAATTACGTTAATTACACATTAATTAATTAGTACGGATTTACCTTATTTTTGCCGGTTGTTACATTAAATGTATTATTTATTATTATAATTGGAAGATCTGTTTTACAACAACTGTTAACATGTCAAAAGATGTTGTTAAAACGGTTGTCATCAAATAGAATTTCACTTAGAGCATGCAATGTTATATCTTATATAAATCAATTAATTAATTAATTAATAATGCTACAAACACTATTGATGAGAGTTTGTAAACTAACATATAGGTAAACAATAAAAATAGAGTTTCAAAACTGTCCTTATTTGCCAACAAATGTTGTTAAAACAGCTTTCATCAAAAATAGAGTTTCAATTAGAATTTGTAATATGTCACGTAGACTAATTAATTAATAATAATAACAATATCAATATTTTCTCACACAACTCTTATTATTTCCAATTGGACCCTGTTAATTTTAAAATTCCTAAACACGTTTCCCTTTGTGATTTAAAACTTTCCCTCCTAAAAATTCAAAACTTGGGGCTTACTTATTAAAGATAGTTTTGAAATAATTTTTATAATTATTTAATTAGCAAAATGAAATGGTGTTAATACAAAATCTTTAAAAAATAACCAGCCGGTTTGAAAAATGTTTTTTATAAAATATAAGCTCTCAACTTGAATATTATTAAATAATACAACAAACTATATATATAATGATACAATGTTTTATTTTATATAAATGTATTAATTATTTAATTAATAACAATAATAATAATAAAAATATTTCGTCTCAAAAAATCTATTATTTGGCACTCAAAACTGTTAATGTTCAGAATCGTAAATACACTTCCCTATGATAATTTAAAAAGTTCCCTCTTGAATATTCAAAACTTGGGCTTAAATGTATTATTTATTATTATAATTGGAAGATCTATTTTACAACAACTGTTAATAATAACAACAGATGTTGTTAAAACAACTGTCTTAAAATAGAATTTCACTTGCAATGTTATATCTTATACAACGACTTTTATTACAACAACTCTTATTATTTGCAACTCGACCCTGCTAATGTTAAAATTCCTAAACACGCTTCCCTATGTGATTTAAAACTTTCCCTCCTAAAAATTCAAAACTTAGGGCTTACTTATTAAAGATATTTTTAAGATAATTTTTATAATTATTTAATTATCAAAATGAAATGATACAACAACAATAACAACCGTACCCAGGAAAATCCCACAAATAGTGACGCTATAAGTAGGGTCTGAGGAGGGTTAGATGTAGGTAAACCTTACCCCTATCGTTAGAGATAGAGAGACTGCTTCCAGAGAGACCCCCAGCTCGATATCAAGCACACATAATATATATATATATATATATATATATATATATATATATATATATATATAAGTATACAAACACCAAACCCTCATGGGGGGTGAGTACCAGAGAAAAAAAGTACAAAAGGAACCTCACGAAATAACAAAAATATACATAAATTCACATAGACCATCCGCACAGGAACGAAACACAGACACCCAAATACCCTACTCGTAATTCCAAAAAATCTTTAACTTTGATCCTAAGCCTCCACGAATTCCTATCTTGGACCATATCCTCCGAGAGGTGTAATTCTAACAAATCCTGCCTAATCCATTCAACCCAAGTCAACTTGGGTCTGCCTCTACTCCTTTTCCCTTCCATAGTGAGGTGTTCCACTGTTCTAACCGGAGCTGTCCTTTTTCTCCGCTTCACATGTCCAAACCATCGTAGTCGCCCTTCCTTTTTCTTATCTGATATATTAGCCACTTCTAGCCTTTCCCTAAAAACCTCGTTTCTTATCCGGTCTAGCCTTGTGTGGCCACACATCAAAATGAAATGATGCTAATACAAAATCTTTAGAAAATAACCAGCCGATTTGAAAAATGTTTTTATAAAATATAAGCTCTCAACTTGAATATAATTGAACAATACAACAAACTTTATATATAATGATACAATATTTTATTTTATATAAATCAATTAATTATTTAATTAATAATAATAATAAAAGTATTTCGTCTCAAAAAACTTATTATTTGGCACTCAACACAGTTAATGTTCAGAATCGTAAATACACTTCCCTATCATAATTTAAAAAGTGCACTCTTGAATATTCAAAACTTGGGCTTAAATGTATTATTTATTATTATAATTGGAAGATCTGTTTTACAACAACTGTCTTTAAATAGAATTTCACTTGCAATGTTATATCTTATACAACAACTCTTATTATAACAACTCTTATTATTTGCAACTCGACTCTGTTAATGTTAAAATTCCTAAACACGCTTCCCTATGTGATTTAAAACTTTCCCTCCTAAAAATTCAAAACTTAGGGTTTACTTATTAAAGATATTTTTAAAATAATTTTTATAATTATTTAATTATCAAAATGAAATGACTCTAATACAAATTCTTTAGAAAATAACCAGACGATTTGAAAAATGTTTTTTTTATAAAATATAACCTCTCAAATTGAATATTATTGAACAATACAACCAACTATATATATAATGATACAATGTTTTATCTTATATAAATCAATTACTTATTAATTAATAATAATAAAATAAAAATATTTCGTCTCAAAAAACTTATAACTTATTATTTGGAACTTAACATAGTTAATGTTCATAATCGTAAATACACTTCCTATCATAATTTAAAAAGTTCCTTCTTGAATATTCAAAACTTAGGCTTAAATGTATTATTTATTATTATAATTGGAAGATCTGTTTACAAGAACTGTTAACGTGTCAACAAATGTTGTTAAAACAGATGTCATCAAATAAAATTTCACTTAGAGCATGCAATGTTATATCTTATATAAATTAATTAATTAATAATAATGCTACAAACACTATTGATGATAGTTTGTAAACTAACATATAGGTAAACAATAAAAATAGAGTTTCAAAACTGTCCTTATTTGCCAACAAATATTGTTAAAACAACTTTCATCAAAATAGAGTTTCAATTAGAATTTGCAGTATGTCATGTTGATGAATTAATTAATTAATAATAATAACAATATCAATATTTGCTCACACAACTCTTATTATTTCCAATTGGACCCTGTTAATTTTAAAATTCCTAAACACGCTTCCCTATGTGATTTAAAATTTTCCCTCTTAAAAATTCAAAACTTAGGGCTTACTTATTAAATATAGTTTTAAAATAATTTTTATAATTATTTAATTATCAAAATGAAATGATGCTAATACAAAATCTTTAGAAAATAACCAGCCGGTTTGAAAAAATGTTTTTTTACAAAACTGTCATTATCTGCCACTGAACAAAGTTAATGTTCAAAATTGATAAACACGCTTCTCAATGCTAATTTAAAATTTTATTCTTAAAAAACCAAAACTTTCCCTCTTAAAAATTCAAAATCGTAAACACGCTTCCCAAAAAAATTATTAGAACTTATTTGTATTATTTATTATAAATCGCAAAATCTGTAATGAAACAACTGTAATACAATTTTCAAAAAGCTGAACAGATATTCACAAACCAACTGTGATCGAATACAAATTCATTTTAAACTAAAACTATTTACAAACATGCCTTTACCGTAGCTGTAATACAATATTCACAAAAGTTGGAGAGATCTTCACAAAACAACTGTCAACGAATATAACTTCAATTTATACTCTAGATGATTTACAAACATGCTTTGACAATAAGTGTAATCCAATGTTCCGAAAAGTTAAACAAAAGTTCACAAAACAATTGTCATCGAATACAACTTGAATTTATACCATAGGCTATTTACAAACATGTCTTGAGCGTAGACACATATTACAAACAACTACTAAAATAATTCTAATATATCTTTTAATACTCTTCAGAAACCTCAAACTAATGTTGCAAATACATCAAAATCAACTTTGAATATATCATGTCTTTATACACCCATGAGTCTTCAACACATGTTTGTTTCTTGGCAGGAATGGTTGAAGTTGTGTGTTGTATGTATAGAAGCATTATTAATCTCCAAAAGATTAACCTTGAATACTCAACATACTCAAGGTGCTTCCTCACATACTCTTCTTGCTAACAGAACAAAAAAAAACATTCAAAGTTAGATTTCGACTACAGGCCTTCAAAACAATGTAAAGAAATAAGATATTTAACAAACATACCTGTTGACAAGCACAACAGCGGGAACCACAAAAACGGAAGTAGACGCAGACGACTTCCTCAAAAGATAAGCATATTGGCGTAAAAGCATTATCGCAATCAATGTCTTTCCTAATGCCATCTGGAAAAACACTTCATTGCTTAAACTAACGCCTCTATCTGTTAACGGAGAAATATTCACAATAACATTAATCAAACACAAAGGTTGATCAGAAAAAAAATGAACACGTATTAAACACTCGAATAAATGAATTTAAAAACGCAAAGACATACCTTCTTGAGTTTGAGCCTGCCAATCTACAACCGTTCGTAATGGCAAGACTGATATTTTCCTTTGATTGTAAGAAAATTCAAAAGTCGAAAACTTTTTCGACGTAAATGCTCTGGTTGCTAATGGAGCAGACAAAATATTGAGGTTATTGAAGAACAAAATGGATAAATTTTAATCTTATTGATAACATATATTAGAATTATTTTACCTGATGCTCGAGTGCTTCGACGTAAACGTAAATGTGAGAGAACCATCTGTTACGATTTAAAAATTATTTGAGAGATTTATAAATTATTTGGGAGAAAGAGATGCACATGATACCTTTATATAGTTGTGTAATGGGGTATCGAATTTGAAATTTGAATTTGAAATTTGGAGCTCAAATTTAAAACCAACAATCATACAAAAGTCTGTTGTGTCAAATGACAGTATTTAACTAATTTATTAACCAATTTATAAAAATGCCAAGACCCTATTCAAAGTTAAGCTCTATAAATATATACTTATAAAAATATATAGTTATAATATAAAAATGCCAAGTCACTATTCAAAGTTAAGCTCTATAATTATATACTTACTAGTTTTTATCCCGGGAGTGTCCCGGGTTGAAATATCTAATATGACATAGTAAAATATCTAATATGACAACATAATTAATGACTTACCAATATATGATTAATGAATATTATTATTATTTATTTTAAACAAATCTCTGCCATAAGTTATCATATTCTAATATAAAAAAACGAATCTCCGCGCTGGGGTATAAATCTAGTGCCATTACAAAATATTATTTAATGTCAAATGAATTCGGAAGTTTGTAATCGATCATTCTAAAAAGAACTAACATGAAATAAGGAAAAAAAGTTATTTATTGAAATATTGAATGCATTAGTCTAAGGGTTATGTGATGCGTTAAAAAATTCATGGGTATATGATCGGGTATATAGTTCGGGTATTTGGGTATGTGGTTTCGGGTAATTGGGTCGGGTATCACCTAATCCCAGGCCCGACCCAAACCCATAATTTTTTTAAACTAATCCCAAACCTGACACAATACCTGCTGAGTTACAAAAAATAGTCGTTTTTTTCTCCGTTTTTTATATAGCACTATGGTATTCGTTGGAAAGATAATAAAACGCTCGTTAATTTGGTGTAATTTTTTTCTTTAAAAAATCTCGTATATAAAAGATATTAACGTTTAAAAGTTATGGGAGGAAACATGAGAGAACAAATAATAAAGGTTTAATATTTACATTTAGTAGATTAAGTATTTAATAGATTAGGTTAAACCATATTTAAACTATATTTATTCCTTTTTTTAATTGGTCTAGAGTTGTCACATGGCATCTCTCAAAAGAAAGATTGCATAATATTATAACATGTAGGATTATTAGCTTTGCAATATATATATATATATATATATATATATATATATATATATATATACATACAAATAATTATAAAAATATATAGTTATAATATAAAAATGCCAAGACACTATTCAAAGTTAAGCTCTATAAACATATACTTATAAGGAAAAATTACACAATTCGTCCTTTAGGTTTGACCCATTTTTCAGTGGATATCCTTTCGCGTTTCAGTTGATGAGATTCGTCAATCTCGATCTAAAATCTTACACCCACTGTCCTAAGGCACTAACCCAGTTAAAAATTTCAGTTAACTTTGGTCACATGAGGGTAAGTTGGTAATTTCAACCATCTCCTCCTCCTCCTCCACCACCACCCCCACCCACTATTATACCCTTCCATCTTCTTCTCCAACCAACCAACCCACCCACCCACCACCACCACCACCACCCACTATTAGCCCTAATCCCCTTTCTAATTAGGTGAATCCAGAAATCCATTAGGTGAATCCAGTCACCTTCTTCCCTAATCTCCTTTCTAATTCTCCTACACACACCCCCTTATGCACTTTAGCCCTAATAATACAAAAGAAATCATGGAAAAAAGAACAAAAGCCCTAATTGAAGATTGAACAATGCAATAATATGTATCAGAGGTAAGCCATGGGAATAGAACAAGATGATGATGATTATTATTGCTAAAGAACGAGAGTATTAAGGCTAACCCGTTGGCGGCTAGGCCTGTGGGGTATGTTAGTTTGGATATGTCACGAAACAAGGAATAGGTGCCGGTGTTTTTGTTTAATGATATCGATGATAATCATGAGCCGATGGGTTTTGATTATCAGGCAACGACTATTTTCCCGCCTTTTGTGTATCATAATGTGAGGAATGGCGACGGGTGTGATTGTGTGGATGGATGTACGCCAGATTGTGTGGAGAAAGAGACTTGCTTGAGATGAAGAAGACATGGATGGATGGTTGTAGATAGTTGCAGAGAAGAGGATTTAGTGGTGAGAAGAGGAGTTAGTTGCAGGTCTGATTCCAAGAGAGAGAGAGGGTCTATTTTTATTTTTATATATAAGTGAAATTACCAGACTACCCTCATGTGCAATGCACATGACCAGATTTAACGTTAAAAACTAACCAAGTTAGGCCCTTAGGATAGTGAGTGTAAGATTTTAGGTCGTTAAGGACGAATCTCATCAACTGAAACGCGAAAGGACATCCACTGAAAAATGGGTCAAACCTAAAGGACGAATTGTGTAATTTTTCCTACTTATAATTATAACTAGGGTTCTATTACCCCGCACTTTGCCGCGGGAGCTCCTGTTGCGTTGAGGGTTTGGTGGACGTTAAAGATCGCGTGTCACTGTGGGACCTCCTGTTGCGTGAAGAGTTTCATGGACATAAACGATAATATTAAGTGAGTGTTATTATCACGTGGGCTTCAAAAAAATAATCGCGGCTAACAGCTAAACGTTTGGTGGTCAAAGTTTGAAATCTTAAAAGCTAAAAGTTTGGTTGTCAAAGTTTGATGGTCAAATTGAAAGAAATCAAAGTACGTAAGTTAGTAAGAAAATTTAGTGGTCAAAGTTTGGTGGTCAAATTAAGAAGAAAATAAGGACACCTAGAAAAATAGAGTCGGTACACATTAGCATAGTATGTCGGTCCACGTTACTAAAATATTAACAAATAAATAATAAAATATATAAAAAATTACGTTACCTATATAGTTAGCATAATAATAATAATAATATAACAATTAAATAATAATAATAAAAGTAAAATATTCATGTTACTGTTTCAAGTGTCCTAAAATTAATATCTATACATATAATAAACCAAAGCCATTTTAATGACATGTCATTCAAAGAGACATTCTCTTCCTTGAGTGTGCCATGTGTCATCCCATATGGCATTGAGATATTTTAAGAAAAAAATAATTTAAAAACAAAATTGGATTTTTCACCCTAATGTTTCCTCCCATAATTTTTAAACGTTAATATCTTTAATATACGAGATTTTTTAAAGAAAAAAAATTACACCAAATTAACGAGCGTTTTATTATCTTTTCAACGAGTACCATAGTGCTATATAAAAAACGGAGAAATTTTTTTGTGGGGTTTTGTTCATACAGGAAAAAAACACAAAGTGTTCAGGTAATCATTAATCATGTATAAACAAGTCACTAATTATGTTTAAATCAGTAAATATGAATTATTTTTCAACCAGAGCCGAATAGGTTAATAGAGTTATACGTTGTTTTAAGTTAGGTATCAATATTAGTATGTTAGAGTTGTACATTTGTTTAGTCTTTAGGATATGTGTTAATATTAGAGTTACATTAAAGTTCTACATTTTTTTAGGTTAGGTGTTAGCATTAGAGTTGTACATTGTTAATTTGTTTTATGTTAGATATTAATATTAGAGTTATACATCAGTCTATTTCATATGTAAAATTGATGTATCATATTAAATTTCTCAACCCGGGACGCTCTCGGGTATAATCTAGTATAGATAATACTTATAATATCACGTGTCTCCCTCCAAACGCTCGCTAGCAGAAGAGAATGCTGACGCTGACAGTGACAGCGCCTCTGTAATAAGAAGAGACCTCTGCTGCAACCAAAACCCGTCCATGTTCCTTTTTTTATATATAATTTAATTTTTTTTTTTTTTTTTTTTTTTTTAATTGAATTGAATGGCTAATTGATTTGAGAGAGGGAAGCATGGCAGGGTCCGTGGCTATCTCCTCAGTTCCATGGCGGTGCTCTTCCACTCTTCCTTATTTTTCATCATCATCATCTTCTATTATAATAATATTCTCCTCCTCCTCAACCTCCTTGTATGTAACTTCCTTCCTTCCTTCCTCCTCTTATGCTTTCATATGTTGAAGGTGCCTTATGATTAGGAAATTACATGTTGTTACTATATACAAGCTATTGATTGATTTACACTGAAAGATGTTGATTAGCCAACCTCCAATTTAACACAACTTGGATATGCTTATAAACTCACTCTGCTTAGCTTAGCTTAGCCTTGCCTGTTATTGATTTACAAAATTATCTCAATTAAATTGCCATAAGAAATGTTGACTTTGATGCCTCCAACCACTATCTCTAGACAAATATGAAGCCATAGGATTAGGGGTTGGGTCACAGGTCAAGTCCAGTTGACTTTCAAACCTTTTTACTTCAGTTTCCTTTTGAATTCTTAGATAACTGGTGTGCTAAATACGATATTTTTTTAACAAATCAACTTACAAGGTTTAAATTTCACCGAGTTTCTTTTACTGAAGTAGCAGGCAGCCCAATCCCAAGCAGGTCTACTGCTTCAGGTCTACAAGCACCAAATCAGCAAAAAAGCTCCGGGAACTAAAAGATGTTATTGTGGAGAAACATTATCCTCATATCATGTGGTGGAAGGAGGTATTCTACATACACAATTAACTTATTTCCTTCAGTAGCATGATATGGTAGTGACTAATATTAAGTAGATGTTTTTGTATGTCTTCAAATCTTAAGGATGACAATGGGACGGTATACCCATTAGTTTGATTAAATTACCCGTTGGGATTTTCAAATACATTTCTTCATATTCATATATTTCTATAACTTTTTTTATCAACTTTTTTTTTTTTTTTTTTGAATCTAAAACGTGCATTTCATTTCATAAAGGACAATTTTACATTAGGATGACCGATAGACGGGCAACAAGCTGCCCCACCACCCCTTTCTGAATAGCGAAACGTAAATTAGAAATATAAAAACCAAAAAATAGTGAATTATGTAGATTATTTTAGTACCAACGACAAAACAAAATCAAAAGAAAAAGAAAATGTTTACGGGTATGGTTTGGGTAATATAAAAACCAAGCAGATTATTTTAGTACCGACGACAAAACAAAACCAAAAAATAGTGAATGCAGATTGCAGACATATTAATAATAGTCTTATTTGTTCTTTTCAGAAAATGCAGACATGTGTGAAGACATCTTCTGTCCAATTGGTAACACGACTTGTTTACTCTAATCTGCTTGGTTTGGATGACAACTTGAAGAATGGGAGGCAAGTGTATTTTCTTGTGTTGACAACTCTATTTCGTAGTTTATAGTTTATCTAATGAATGGTTGGTGTCAACCTTATGCGATAAAGTGTTAATATTTTTTTTTTCCTTTTTTTATTTATAATTTTGTGAAGTCTAAAAGAAGGAACACTTAATTGCGAAATACTGAAATTCAAGTCAAGGTTCCCTCGGGAAGTTTTACTTTGTAGGGTATGTTGATAGTACTGTTTCTCCTTTCTATCTCTTGCTCTGTCCCATTGAAAGATGGGTGGGTAGGGTAACGGGTTGAAACATGTTGGGTTGAAATGAGTAATTCTTAGTATGGGTCAAAACGGGCTTGGTAAGGTGTTGTTGGATTGACCCTCAAGTACTTTTCTTACGTCTTTAAATTTTTTTGATAAATATATATTAACCTTAACAAAAAGTTTAAGAAGCTGTATGCATTGACAGTATTTTGGGTGACTTTTAAACTTGTTCCCTTTTGATATATTTATTCATTTGACCCATTTGAGAAAAAAAAACCCCGAATTGACCCATTCATAAGTAAATACGTCAAAATCGTCATCTCTTTTTTTATTGGTTTTTTGATAGTTATAATCACTATCAAGTGCAGTATCATGAAGCTCTTCATTTCTGTAGGTTGGGGACTTTTATGAAGCCATTGGGTTTGATGCTTGTATCCTTGTGGAATATGCTGGTTTAAACCCTTGTGGTGGTCTTCGTTCAGACAGTATTCCAAAAGCTGGTTGCCCTGTTGTGGTATAGAAAAGTTTTAACGGCTAGCCCCTATTTGTTATGTTTGGTTTATGCACATTACTTGACACAAAGAAATGACTGATCAACCACAGTTGCTGTGATTGGCTATTTCTTGGACTTTCTTTTAAGTAATCAGTGATACCAGGTTTTTATTCTGCAGAATTTACGCCAAACATTGGATGATCTTACACGTAATGGGTTTTCAGTAGTAAGTTCTATGACTTTTGATTGCGGTCAATTTTACTCATCATAATTAATTATACGTTTTTTTACATTTTTAAGCAAGATGAGGGTTAAGTTGAAGTTTTTGATGTTTATGGTTGTAGTGCATTGTTGAAGAAGTTCAGGGTCCGACTCAAGCCCGTTCTCGGAAAAGCCGTTTTATATCCGGGTAGTTACATGCTCAATTGACAAATCTCAGCTTTGCAACTTGCTTCTGAGAATGTTGTTAACTTCCTCATGATATGGAATATTACTACCAAATTTGTGCACTTACGTTATTCTAGTAGAGTAGCAAATAAACAAACATTTAATGTATGTTGGACTTGTCATGACCTCAAGTATATCCTATACGACTATGCTGCACATGGTCTATATGTTAATGCAGTATTTACAAGTTTAACTTATTTTGATAATAGTCATAATACAACTACCTTCGTTTTTCTTGCTCTAAGGTGCAAATGTTTAGTCCAAAAGAATGTGTCTCCTATAAATACCTATAACATTAGGAACTGAATTCAATACGAAGCTCAGGATTTTAATCACTTGTTAATATGGACACATTAATTTATGAAGGCATGCACATCCTGGAAGTCCTTATGTTTTTGGACTCGTTGAAGATGATCGTGATCTTGAGTTTCCTGAGCCGATGCCGGTTGTTGGTATGTTAAATTTACATCTGCTTAATTCATTTATCTCAATAGCTATCATAATCATGTCACGTAATTTTTTTTAATTTCCACATGATGAGTATGTTTGACGTTGATCTTTACATGTTATAGGCGTATCCCGTTCTGCAAAAGGGTATTGCATGGTTTCAGTTCTGGAGACTATGAAGACTTTCTCTTCAGAGGACGGCTTAACTGAAGAAGCATTAGTTACCAAGCTTCGTACTTGCCATTACCATCATTTGTTTCTCCATAAATCACTAAAAAACAATTCTTCTGGTATTTTTCCTGTGTGACACATCATGTTTAGAATAAATGCCATAAATGCGATACCATGACGCTCTTTCGTTTAACAGGGACCTCTAGTTGGAGAGAGTTTGGTGAAGGTGGGCTATTGTGGGCGGAATGCAATGGCAGACACTTTGAGTGGCTTGAAGGGGATATGCTTGATGAGATCTTATTTAGGGTTTGATATACATTTATGTATTCTTTTTATACCTGCATTCCTCTGCATGTTATATATGATTGGTTGTTGTAAATCAGGTAAAAGAGCTATATGGTCTCGACGACAATGTCACATTTAGGAATGTGACGGTTGCTTCAGGAAACAGGCCTCGTCCATTGCATCTTGGAACAGCCTCACAAATTGGTTAGATACTATATCTTAAATAATGCTGTACCCCGTACCATGCTGTTGTGTTCTGACACATATCATGTGTATACCAGGTGCTATACAGACTGAGGGAATACCATTTTTGCTAAAGTATTTGCTTCCCTCGAATTGTACCGGACTACCTGCGATGTAAGTGAAGAGTATTATTTCAATTTTTTTAAACATAAAAGGATTGGTGGGATGAAACTAACAATAAAAAGCTGTGTGTACATGCTTGGTCTTGAATTGGCTCAATCTTATGGAATAACACAAGTTCCCACAAGCAGTTTAAGAATGTCAACTGATACTTCTCACAAAAATAAAAATAAGAATGTCAATTGATGCGATTATTTTGTTTTTAAATTTCTTATTTATGTTGATATAATGTTTTTCATGTAATATTTTGGCATTAGATTTATCTTCTTTTTTTGCTTCCATTTTGGCTATGTTTACAGGTATGTCCGAGATCTTCTTCTGAATCCACCTGCTTATGCAATTGCATCTACCATTCAAGGTGAGTTTCTAATTAACCTTAGTTGGCATCTTTTTTTTAAGCCAGATGCGCGAGGCGTTGAGGAAAACACACCAACGGCAAAAAGGCGCGTCTAGCTCTGGGTTAAATTTGGTAAAAGTTAGGGTTCTTACGAGGTTTATATGTAAAAAAATAGGGGAGATATGCCACTTTTGGTTGTAAATAAAGCTTATTTGGTTGGCATGAATAATGTGATTACATCGATTTTTTTATGCGGAAGATTAGCAATTCTCCATTGTTTCTAAAAACTTGCTTCATTTAACTTGACTATGTCAAGCAAATTTTATATTTTCTGACAAGCAAGTTTAAAAGCTGAGATCAAACTCTATTGACAGAGCCATGGTTTTGAAATTTCTATAAAATATAACTACTATTTTTTTTTCTTTTTGAAAATTTTGCAGACATCTGCAAACTTATGAGCAATGTTTCATGCACAATTCCTGAGTTCACTTGCATCACCCCATCAAAGGTACCGAAAATCAGTTCTGGTTTCCATTTTTGTTGAAGGCATGGAGTTCAAAGTTTGACACATGTAAATCTTTATACATACATTGCTTGTCATGTTTTTGTAGTAGTGTAGTTTTACCTATCATATTCATGCTCAACATCTTTGGCCTGTTATCTTGCAGCTTGTAAAGTTACTTGAGTTAAGGGAAACAAATCATGTTGAGTTTTGCAAGATAAAAAGTGTGCTCGATGAGATCTTACAGTTGTATAATACCTCTGAACTCAATGAGATACTAAGATTATTAATGGATCCTACTTGGGTGGCAACAGGACTGAAAATTGACATGGAGATCCTAGTAAGTGTTAAACTTACCTTCAAATGATTCTTTTTGAAAGATTTTGTAGGGGTGTTGGCAAACTAAGCTGCTTAGGAGGTACACAAGATTGACTCGCTAAAAGGTGGAATCGAGTCGAGCTTAAACGAGCTTGAGCTCCTAAAAATAAGCTTTTTCAATAAATGAGCCCGAGCCCAAGTTTCACTTATCATGCTCTAGTAGGCTCACGAGCTTACATATTAAATATTAAATGTATAGTTACATAATAATTATTATTATTATTTATAAATCTTGATAAAAATAACGTAATATAGAGATAGATGTACATATATATATATATATATATTATGTTGTATATTTTTTTTCAATTATAAATATAAATATAAACGTATACATCAATAACTAAAATAATTAGTAAATAATTAATATACATGAAAACCTATCACGAGCTGAACCCAAGCTTTTAAAATAGAGCTCGAAATGAGCTAAGCTCGAGTTTGAGCTTAGGCAAGCTCAGGCTCGTCTCGTTTAAACCCCTAATGTTGATTCTCAAGATATACAAGTACAAAAAACCGCGAGAAATAGCTATTTGGTCATTAGGAACCTTTTACATAAGTGTATGACAACACTTATTTTTATATATGTTCTTGTAATTATTTTATTTTGTTTCTTGAAATAGACATACTTACATAGAAGGTGATTTTAGGTGAAAGAATGTGAATGTGTTTCACATAGAATTGCTGAAATTATCTTTTTAGATGGCGAAAGTAATCAGAAAATGAGTTCCCATGTGAACATACCAAATGAATTCTTTGAGGAGATGGAGTCTTCATGGAAGGGTCGTGTTAAAAGGATCCATCTAATAGAAGCTTATGAGGAAGTTGATAAGGCTGCTGAAGCCTTATCTTTAGCCGTGAGTTAATAGTTGTAATCAAGTTTGATAATTATATTTCTGAAAACTATGAATGTGATATTTGGTTTTAAAAAGCGCGCATGAGGCAAGAGGTGATCTGGATTCTGAAAATGCTTCAGGATCTCGAGATGGCCTCATCCACACATGGTTCAAAATGGGTCAACACTATGGTATGTAGGAGGCTGATATGTAAAAACAACCACATGCATGATAAAATTATAAATGGTTTATTTGATAAAAAGCTTATTTGGTTGAACATGGAGCAACGCCTCGCGCCTCGGCTTTTGGAAACTAAACGCATTGGACCACCTCGTGCTTTTTGAAATCAAAGGTCACATCTAACTGAACACGTGACTATTCTTTTAGGTTACAGAGGATTTTCTTCCTGTAGTTTTGAGAGTGAGGGCTACTACTGCATCATTTGGAGGTCCGAGGGGAGAAATCGCATATGCACGGGAGCACAAAGCTGTTTGGTTCAAGGGAAGACGGTTTACACCAGCTGTATGGGCTGGAACCCCAGGAGAAGAACAGATCAAACAACTTAGGCGATCTGTGGATGCAAGGGGTAGAAAAGTTGGGGAGGAATGGTTTACCACACCGAAGGTGGAGGATGCACTCACAAGGTTAATCTTTTTGTTTTTGTCTTAATAAAAGGCTTTTATTGTATTATTGTGCTTATTTATTCATATTTCAGGTATCACGAGGCTTGTGCAAATGCAAAGACAATGGTCTTAGATTTGTTGCGGGAACTTTCTGCCGAATTGCAAGCTAAAGTTAATGTTCTTGTGTATGCGTCCATGTTGCTTGTCATTGCAAAAGCGTTATTTGCTCACGTGAGGTAGATATTATCTTTACCTTGATCTTAAAAAGCATGAGGCACGAGGTGGGAGGTTTATATAGGCATTGCATTACTCACCGAGTAAACTTTATGTACAACCAAAAGTTATATCTCTCGTTTATTTACACATGTTAACTTTTTTCATCAAATATACCATTCATATCTTTTCATCTTTTTGGTCATTTTTACATATCATCATCATATACATACCCTAATTTTGACCATATACCTTGAGACTTCCAGTCAACTTGTACGATTCTAGTTTGTACGATTCTTGATTATTAGGTGATAAGTCAAGATCTTTATTTGCTTCTTGATTTGTCTAATGCTGACACAGTGAGGGGAGAAGAAGGAAATGGGTGTTCCCTACGCTCATCAATTCGTTTGATTCTCAGGTATCCATCGAGTAATATAAAGGTTTCATGTCGTATAAGGATTGTCATCATGTAACTTTTTAGGTTCCATCTAAGTATTTTGTTTTGACGTTGAAATTTCTGATGTAGGAGAAGGGACATACGAATGTATATCACCAGATGCATATTATAGGTCTATCACCGTATTGGTTTGATGCAGCTGAAGGTAGTGGTGTGAGGAATACAATTGATATGAAGTCAATGTTTCTTTTAACCGGACCAAATGGAGGTGGTAAGTCAAGCTTGCTTCGTTCGATTTGTGCTGCAGCACTATTCGGAATATGCGGGTTTATGGTCCCTGCCGAGTCAGCCACAATTCCCCAATTCGACTCTATTATGTTACACATAAAATCTTATGACAGCCCTGCAGATGGGAAGAGCTCATTTCAGGTAGCATAACTATTCGTACGTCTTAAACCTTCATGCTGATAAATACATGTTCTAAATTCTTTTAAAAAAATCATTGACTATAGATGCTCACAAACCGTTGGAACCGGCCGAACCACCCAAAACAGAAGGAAGTCAGATGGTTTGAAATCCAAACGGTTCGGTTTAGACAGTTTTTGTGGTTTTAACAGTTTGGTGTAGAACTTAGAACCTGATGTGTTAACCTAACTAGTCGTTTAACCTTTAGTACTTGTATTTTTTTATTTTATTTTTTTTTTGAAATTTCGAGTTTTGTATACGTATTATAATAATCATGAGCCTTCTTTATCATTCTAAGTTTTTTTTATTACAAACTAATGATTTAGTAAAAAAATTATTGGTTCAAACCACCGTCAAACTGCCAAACCGTTAAAGCTGACAGGTTCTGCCAAGACGGCCGGTTCGTTTTGTCATTTCCTAAAACCAAAGTTAGCCGTATGGCCTAGGATTTTCG
Source organism: Ambrosia trifida (assembly GCA_028751855.1). Lineage (NCBI taxonomy): Eukaryota > Viridiplantae > Streptophyta > Magnoliopsida > Asterales > Asteraceae > Ambrosia > Ambrosia trifida. Next base: position 78,965,478 of record CM054127.1, read on the forward strand.
TCAAATCGATCAAACAGACGGTGAACACTCATATACACATTGTTAACCTAAATGTATCTTGTGATCTCAGATTGAAATGTCGGAGTTGCGCTCTATTATTGTGGGGGCTACTTCAAAGAGCCTAGTCCTTGTAGATGAGATATGTAGAGGAACCGAAACCGCAAAAGGGACATGTATTGCTGCTAGTATTGTGGAAACTCTTGATTCGATTGGTTGTTTGGGCATTGTATCAACTCACTTGCATGATATTTTCAAGCTACCACTGACCACAAGGAATACGGTGTTTAAAGCAATGGGAAGTGAATATGTGGATGGTCAAACTAAACCCACATGGAAGTTGATTGATGGAATATGCAGGGAGAGTCTTGCTTTTGAAACGGCTAAGCGCGAAGGGGTTCCTGAGGCAATCATACAAAGAGCAGAAGAGCTTTATATCTCGATGCGCACAACAGATGAACAAGATCTTTCTGATGAAAAGGGATCTCATAAAACCGACAATCACCCAACTGTTGTTGAAACACCTTCTAATCATTCCTTTGTTGAATCAAGTGACCAAATGCAGAAGTTTTTGAAGGAAGTAGAAACTGCTGTCAGCATGATATGTCAGAGAGGGTTGATTGAGGTTTGCAAGATGAGAAGTACATCAGAAGGTGTAATAAGATGTTTTTTAATTGCTCCTCGGCAGCAGCCTCCGCCATCAGCAATTGGTGCCTCGAGTGTTTATGTGATTCTTAGACCCGACAACAGACTTTATGTTGGAGAGGTAAGTCATTTCACTTAACTAATGAAATTTTTTATTTTTATTTTTGGTTTTATGTGTGGGTTCGGTTGGTTTTACATAGGTTTGAATAATTTTAATCTAAAATACATTTACCCGAAATAATGAATTTGGGCTTGAAACTTTTGTTATTTGTTAACAAATTTTGGCCTGAAACTTTTGCCCCAAAATAATGAATTTGGCCACAACTAAAAGTTAACATTCGAACAAGTTCGGTTGCCAAGTTGCGTTTGGTTCAGTGTAGTTAGAATATAGAGCGGGATATAAACTAATGATGTCTTAGTTATAAAATAATAGTTTGATTTTCCACTTTTATGTTTAATATCTTTGTTATTTCAGACTGATGATCTTGAGGGCCGGGTTGGTGCTCACCGATCAAAGCAGGGAATGCAAAATGCTTCCTTCTTATATTTCTTAGTTTCGGGGAAGAGTGTGGCGTGCCAGCTGGAAACTCTTCTGATTAACCAACTACCGAAGCATGGGTTTCAACTCACGAATATAGCCGATGGTAAGCATAGGAACTTTGGTACGTGTGATGTCTCGATGGAAAGTATAACCCCGTGTAAATTCTTGATTTAGTTAAGGTTTGTAGTTTCAGTTTCAGGTACTGGTGATTAACCAGCCAACACCAGTTTTTGTCAACCAAAACTGAGTTGGCGGGCCTTAACGTGTTTTTGACCCGTTTTTGTTAATCTCAAACCAAACATTAGAGAAGAAAGCTAGAAGTGGAATGGATCCAAAGGAGTGAAATGACATGTTTCCCTAGTCAGCCAATAATATGTTAATGACTTGATTGTAATACTAAAAATGCCCGGTTTCCAAAGTCAAACATTGTTAATGCAAGCAGACTGACTGCTTCATACCTGCCTTAGTGCTAAATGGCGCATCTTAGGCACGAGGTGCTATGGAAATCACATCAGTGGCTTGAGACAGCATCTCATGTAATGAGTCAGCAGTTAATAAAGGGTCTGTGGGAGCGGAAGTACATAAGCCTTGTCTACGTGATATTCGTGCCTCAGCATTTGGGATCTAAATGTCTTGTTGAATCTCATGCTTTTTAAACCAACCAACATGCGCTTCAGATCATGTTTTGAGCTTTGTGGAACTATATAGGAGCCTTGAAAATGATGGTGCAAGTAATGTTCTCTCTACCCGAGACCTGACTCTTTGCCTTTGAGGGAGAGGGATGATAGTGAAACAAAATTACTAAGTGAATGAGGAGTTATTTGTGCTAATTTACCTTTGTCCATATTTATTTATTTATATAAGCCTCTCGTGTTACGGCAGGGATGGAAAACCTTGTCAAATGGCATCAATTTCACACCACTACGAGCGATCGCCAACCCTAGAAAAGCTTGTAAAATAAAAGAAATAAAGATAAAAAATATAAAACTGAACAAAAAGTAAATGTAAAGGGGTTGAACCACGCACGCGAAATGTAAAACATAAAAAACAACTAAGTCGATTTAGGACCCCTGCATTACGTCTGGACCATTCAGACTTAATGACCATTTAAAGACTATCAAACATGTCTAGGTGTAGGTATAGGTAGTTCATGAACAAACATGTCTATCTCACTAAATATATCTTGCAAGTAGAACATCCTTTAGGTTGTTACTAGTAATTCACACTCAAACATTGGCATAGTGCCCTCACGACTAAAATCTTTTATTTATCAAAGATGGTTATGTAAGCAAATTCATTATAGTAGTTCTAGCATTGTATGTTAAAAAAAATACCTATTCTTTTTAACAAGGGTATATTGACTGTTTTCCCAATTCATGAAACATGCATATACCTGTATTTGTGAACTATATTCGTAGAGTTATTTTTATTGATTTTTGTACTTGATAATAGAGAAATCTATTCATCCAAATACTAATTTTAGTTTTCATATTTTTCCGTAATAAAATTTTATAACACTTTAAGAAATGTACTTGGGAAATCCAAACGGGTGCTTTTGATAAAACCATTGTATACCTTGTAATCGGGTACCGGACCATTATGTAACATAATTTTATAGTCAAGTATGAAACTATGATGACCAATATTTGTTCTGAACCCGATCCATATCATTTCTAAACCTCCCCTGATTTTACCATAGACAACATTCTCTCTTTTTCTTATACACATCAGTGAACAACCATAATGCATGCTTCAGGTCTTTTACTTCAGTTTAAGTTTTTAAGAAACTTGCACTTCCACAGATATGTTATGTTCTCGACACGGACCTTTTATTGTACCACACAAATACACTAGAATCAACTGAAACACAATAGAACACTGAATTGTGACGTTTTATTATCTAATATATTAAAACAACACCCAAAATTTACAATACAATGAACCCACTATTTATATAATATAATACTTAAAAAGAAACATCTGTGACGTTGTACGGCATCCAACCTATCTGACACTCAGTAGTTTCTTCTTTTGATGATCATGTTGGGAATCATGGTATCAAATACGAAGCAGAAGCCGATTATATTTTTAATAAAACCGAATTATATATACAATATATATTAGGCCGATTTATATATATAAAACATATGTTTAATTTTAATCCGATTAATAAAATATGCCCAATCAGGATCTCAGTTAAACGCGTATAAACAAATAAATAATAAACAACTATATAGGGTTTAGTAATCAACCTTTGACGACTACACCGGAATTGTAACACGCGAGTTACAACGAATCCTCGCTAGAAGGAAGTTCACAATCGAGCACGATCCAACCAAGAGGAGGAGTGGGCCAATGGTGGTTGTTGACGACAATGGAGGGGAAGCCGTGTGAAGGTGGTGGCGGCCAAGGGAGAACAAAGAGGGTGAAGTTTTATCTTTATCAAACATGTAATTAGAGTTTGATCTATCACCCCTATTATAAAGATAAAATTACACATAATGATTAGTCAAAATGTAACCTATACTTGACCACTTAATTAGTCAAAGTATTGCATTTGACCATTTGACTAGTCAAAGCACTTGAGCACTTAATTAGTCAAAGTTCTACACTTGACCATTTGACTAGTCAAAGCACTTTTTTTTGAACGATCAACAAATTTATTCACCAAAGCTAGCGGGAAACTAGCAATACACCATACAAACCATGAAAAAACAATACAAACTTGGTATCACCAACCTATTCTAGAAAGATCGAACGAACACCACATATCCCAATCCAAAGAATGTTGCTTCGCCCAAAGCCTTTACCCAAAACAAACTAAAGGATTTAATATCGCCAAGGACCCTTTGAAGTGAAACTTGTTTTTGATCGAAAATTGCTTCATTCCTATGTTTCCAAATACACCAAATCGTCGTCAAGCAAACCGCATAGAAAGCCTTTTTTTTCTTTGCCCAACCATGTATATATGAGTAGAGCTCCAATAAATCCTTAAAATGAAACGCAAAAATCGAACCCACTTTGCACCATTGCGCCACTAGGTGCCACAAAGCTTGAGAGAAACCGCAAGTGAAGAATAGATGATCCGAAGTTTCTACGAAGTCTCCACATAAAGGACAGAGATCCGAACTAACCGAGACATTCCTCCGAATAAGCGCGGACTTAGTTGGAAGCCTATCCATTTCAGCCCGCCACGCTAGTATTTCAGCTTTCATGGGAACCCATGAATTCCTTTTAATTACATAACCAGCTTGATTATATCGAAGACAGTGCAACCTTTTCTTGAGTCCACCAACCGAAAAAAGTTTACTATTATCCAAAGTCCACTTCCAACCATCGCGTGAATTAGTAAGAAATGGAGCAGGAAATCGGCTGCACAGCTGATTTAATTCAGCATGCTCAACAGCAGATATCGACGTCCTTTTCCAATCCCAACCCTACCCTGAACCCAACGGTAGAACCCTATCCGCAACCAAAGCAAACCTGTTTTTGTCTAGCGCGAATAAAGCCGAGAAGACTGCAGCCAACGGCGAGTCCGAGACCCAGCAATTGAGCCAGAAAAAACCGCCCAACCCGTTACCCACCACCCCATGAATGGCCCAACCCACGTCCACCCCCACCCTTTTGACTATTTGCATCGAATAATGAACCTGTTTCCATGGGCCAGAAATTGAAAGTTTGGTCGGAACCGGGTTCCAATCCCTGGATGAACCATGGATAGCCCAAATTACCTTCCTCCAAAGGGCGTTCTTATCAAATTTAAAACGCCACCACCACTTAGCCATCATCGATAAATTAGCATCTTGGAGAGAGCCGAAACCGATCCACCACAATCAACCGGGGCACTAACCCTTTGCCAAACAACCCAATTCATTTTCACCTTCTCCTCCGACCCACCCCAAAAAAACACCCTTCTAAGCTTATCAAGTTCATCAATAACCTTTCCGGGCGCTTTGAATAAGGAAAAATAGTAGGTTGGTAAAGCATTAAGAACGGACTTTATGAGAGTCACACGGCCACCAAATGAGAGTGTCTTCGCCTTCCAAATCGTAAGTTTATTCCGAAAAGCTTCCACCACCGGTTTCCAATTTTTGCTAAGGTTCATATTCGCACCAACTTTGTGACGACCGGGAAAATTTTCTCTTTTTATCTCTTCGTTCTCTTTTACTTTGGGAAATTTTTGGGACGAAAATTCTTTCAACTTGGGGATGATGTGACACACGGAATATTCAGGTTAATACTTTTCACACCTTACATACATACGTTTCATACTTTGCATACATACGAGTCTACCTCAACGAAAACATTGAAAACAACTACTTAATATCATGCTTGACCAGGTCGGTTGAGTCGTGTCGATGATTCGGGAGTCGTTACAATGGTCCGAGGGACCATTGGGTGTCGGTCCATAACCACGTGTACAAGGATTGGCGATTCATAGAATCGTTAGGTTATCGCACACACATAAATCTCGAGTCCCGGGAATTGGTGAACGGATGGGAACATGTTAGTTATCATGTATTATGTGCTTACAAACATTATATGACTTGTCGGTATGTGAATACGTGTTTATATGTGTTAAAATAGTGATTACGCGTAATTGCGTGACATTATAGGTGATTACGCGTAATTGCATGACATTATAGGTGATTATGCCTAATTGCATGACATTATAGGTGATTACGCGTAATTATATGTAAATATGGGGTGATTGGCGTAATTGCATGTAAATAGGGGGTGATTGGCGTAATTGCATGTAAATAGGGGGTGATTGGCCTAATTGCATGCTGATAGGGGGTGATTGGCCTAATTGCATGCTGATAGGGGGTGATTGGCCTAATCTCCAGTAAGATAGGCGATTGGGGAAGGATTTATATGCGATCGGGCTAATAGCCAGTAGTTACACGCGATTAGACACCCTAATCGCCTGTAACTGCTGCGCAATCGCCTGACGCGTACTAAACGACTAGAAACGCCTATAAATACCACCCTTATGTTGTAAAACATCATTTGTGAAACCCTAATACACCCCAAAGCCACCCCACACCTTATTCAACCTCTGCAACACGTTTTTGATTAAGAAATCACATTTCCAAACTTTACACCTCATAATCTTACAATTTGAAGGTGTGTTCTTATATCCCAAACCTTTGTAATGATATTGTTTTGATCCCTAAAGGTCCAGACCTAGTTTCTAAACATTTGTGTCTTTGAAAACTCATTAAAATCAGTTTCTAAACAAACCCAAACCTCTATGCTTGTTATATGTGATGTATTCATGCAAGATAGGATTTTTATCGTTTAAACATGGTTGTTCTTGCATTATTGATATGTTTCTGATCTAAATGAGTTGTTATGATGTTAACCTAGGAGTTTGAAGGTCCATAGATGTGTATTATTGATATTAGGCGTTTTGACCCGCTTGAATGATTATGAAGGATTGATGATGATATGTTGTGTTTTGTTGATTGTTTGAGGTTAGGGTTTACTCTAGGATGATGCTAGAATAGTAGGATATTGTCGGACAACGTCATTATGTGATGAAATCTGGATATTTGCCATTTAGGGTAAGTTTTGCATGTTGATGTGATGTTTACATGCTAAGTTATGCTATTTTGGGAAAACGCTTGCATTCGGGACGGCTAGAAAGATAATAAATTAGGGTTTTTTGCTTGAAATAGTTGGATTAATTTTTTGGGTTTGATATTGGGTGTTTTCACATGTAACAGGAGGTGATTGGGAGCCCAATCACTAGTATGTCAGGCGATTACACTTCTAATCACCAGTTGACTTTTCCTAATTGCATGTTTGATTCCTAATCGCGTGTACTGCTGTCATATGTGCATTTTAACATCCCGGAACACGGTTTGACACCTAGGAACATGTTAGGAACCCCGTGACATGTCCAATAACTTAGTTATATGTGTTCGGCCCTGTTTATGCATTAATTAGGCTTCATGCTAGATATAGTGAACGGTGATGTATACTAAGTGTTTGATTGCATATGATTGCATGATATCTTGCTTTCGGCTAACACGTGGGATGTCGGGTCACCAATGGGACGTCGGGTCTTATCTGGTGTGGTCGGTTAAACGTTTAAACATCATTTCAAATGTACACGGTTATGGTTTGGACTGTTGGGGACTAATCAACCTACGGGTTGTTAGTCTAACATCTTATACGCTCGTCATGATAGGTCACCGGTAGTTGGTGCCGTCTATTGAGAGGGTTTACTTATCTTAGAGGGGAAGCAGTATCAGATGAGTTTCACGGCCCCACTGTACGTTTTTACATTTCGGGGGAGACACATGCTTTATACTTATTTCATAAATTATCATGTTATACTAGTGTTAATTCATTTAGATACTATACGATACGTAAAGTCCCGAGGGAAACCATGAACGTGCGAGACACAACGGGGGAAATGTGGATAGATCTATTGGGACTGAAAGACCCCACTCGACGGTTGGAGGCCGGGAGGGTGCATATTGTCTCGGTCATAACGCTACCGTGGGACGGTAGTGCATATCGTTTCGGGCAAAATCATATATCATTGTCTGTAATGGTTTCTAGGTCGTAGTAGTATTATTCATGCGTCTAGCTAACGCTATCATTTCTAACATAGTGATAACATGATGGCTTTCATTACTTAAACGTTTAACATAATACCTGTGAACTCACCAGCATTATTTGCTGACGTTTTTAGCATGTTTGTCTCAGGTCGTTGAGGTAGCAGCATTTCATAGGCGCACGGAGTCTCACGGCGTCTAGGATTCATATGCATCTTATTTAGCATTTTCATACTTTTATGCTTTTACTTTCGTGTTGTAATAAAGATTTACGCTTCCACAGCGATGGATTGTTTATGAAAACTTAATGGTTCGCTTATGTCGTTTTTACATATCATATAGTGTCGTTTATTGTGACCGTTGACTTAGATCCTGGTTTGTCACGCGCCTCGCGGTAAAACCCCGCACGTGGAATTTGAGGGTGTGATAGATTGGTATCAGAGCCAATGGTTATAGTGAACTAGGACTGCATGTTGAGTCAAGTCTATAGCCGAGTCGCACACACTAGACGGTCACATTCATATAAATCATATCATGTGGGGAATTGCCAGGGTTTTAGTATTACATTCATTATCATCATTTATGCTTACATCATCTACTATTATTCTTATTTCTTATTCTATCCTTCATCTTCGTGCTGAAGACGAAGAGGCTTACTATCCTTGCACGGCGGTGGCTCACGGCGTCCAGGATTCATATGCATCTTATTTAGCATTTTCAGACTTTTATGCTTTTACTTTCGTGTTGTAATAAAGATTTACGCTTCCGCAGCGATGGATTGTTTATGAAAACTTAATGGTTCGCTTATGTCATTTTTACATATCATATAGTGTCGTTTATTGTGAACGTTGACTTAGATCCTGGTTTGTCACGCGCCTCGCGGTAAAACCCCGCACGTGGAATTTGAGAGTGTGACAGATTGGTATCAGAGCCAATGGTTATAGTGAACTAGGACTACATGTTAAGTCAAGTCTATAGCCGAGTCGCACACACTAGACGGTCACATTCGTATAAATCATATCATGTGGGGAATTGCCGGGGTTTTAGTATTACATTCATTATCATCATTTATGCTTACATCATCTACTATTATTCTTATTTCTTATTCTATCCTTCATCTTCGTGCTGAAGACGAAGAGGCTTACTATCCTTGCACGGCGGTGGCGTACATTGGAGTGGCTTCGGCATCCTTCGGAGATTTGTCCAAGATTCGGACATCTCCCCTTTCTATACTTTAATGGACACACTTGCTCGCACACATCATCGCACACTTGTACTTGTTGTTCTACATCTTGGGTGTTTTATCACCTAGGAGTTCTTATCCATTTTAGAACGTGGGTGCCTCGTGGTTTGAAAGTCAAGCTAGGAGCACGCCTCGGGGACCATGTAGAGCGACTTATCATTTCGGGTGCACACGAAATAATAAGTTGAAATGCATGGAAATCTTGGTGGACTTTGTGTTTGATCCGACAGTCATGAAGGAACCCAGTTCTCTGGTTTAACTCTGTTACTTATGATTCCCTGTTGTCTGTTCTGAAATCTGATGTCTTGTCTTTGGCTTTGACAGAAGATGTCAGGACGTCGTGGTGGTCGCATTGGTGGTGGTGTTGGTGGTCGGAATGGCGGTAGACGCAATGGGGGTCGTGGTAACATTAACATAACCCAGGCTGAGCTGAATAATCTGATTCAGGAGCACGTGGCAGCCGCTATTGCTGCACAGCATGCCGCCCAACAGGGCCATGGTGGTAATTTAATTACCCCTACCCTCATTCCTTATCTTTTGTTGCGTGGTGTTCATTTTCTGACCCATGTTGCTTGTTGTAATAGGGAATGCTTTTCATCCTCCACTACCTCCACCTCCTTAGTCCACTGCACTTACAAGATGTTTCAGGACTGTAAGCCCCATAACTTCAGTGGGACTGAGGGAGCTGTGGGACTACTTCGTTGGTTGGAGAAGGTCGAGTCAGCTTTCTCCATGTGTAACTGCCCAGAGGAGTATCGTGTGAAGTATGCTTCAGGGACATTCGAGGGCCGTGCCCTGACTTGGTGGAATTCGACGGTGCATACTATTGGTTTACTGGAGGCCCATGCGTTGCCATGGACCGAGTTTGTGTTTCGTTTGAAGAGGGAGTGTTGCCCCAGGGATGAGATTAAGAGTTTGGAGCATGAGCTGTGGAATCATCAGATGGTGGGATCTGAGGTCGAGGAGTATACCACTCGTTATCATGAGTTGGCACTTTTATGCCCGGATTCTGTGACTCCTGAGTATAAGGCTATTGAGTTCTATGTTAGTGGGTTGGTGCCAGAGGTTCGCGGGTTGGTGACCGCGAATGATGCTGCTACACTTCGGGATACCATTCGGTTGGCTCATAGGCTAACCAAACAGAAGGTTCAGGAGGGTGTTTTGCCTCCTAAGGGTACTGTGGTGAAGACCTCTGATGGCAACAAGAGGAAATGGGAGAGCGCGGGTAAGGGTACACTTCAGCCTCAGCAGCAGCAGCCGAGGAAATTTGAGGATACGGGTGCATCTTCTGAGTTGAGGCAGAGTGGGTATACTAGGAGGCTGCCTAGGTGTGATCGTTGTGGGTACCATCATCTTGGGAATTGTAGTTATTGTACCCATTGTAAGAAGAACGTGCACCAGGCCTAGAACTGCAGGGTGAATCTTCAGACGGCTCAGCAATAGGTGGTTGCCCCTACTATTGCTGCTATCCCTGCTGCAGCTCCTCAGGGGAAGCAGGGATGTTATCACTGTGGGGACACTAGACACTTCAGGCGGGACTGTCCCAAGGTGAAGCAAGGCGAGGGTGGCGGTCGAACTGGTCATGCTTATGTTATCGGTGCGAGGGAGAACATGGAGGACCCTGATACTGTTAATGGTGAGTTTCTTTTCTTAGTATTCATTGTACTTTAGTTTTATCCTCATTCGCATCATTAGCATTCATCGTGTGTTTTCGGTCTTGTACTTGGTTATCATTTTGCATTCGTGGGTCTGATGTGGGTCCTTTGGAGATGCTACTTGGACGGTACCGGTGTATCATTTATACCGATCACAGTAGTCTCTAGTAGGCCTTCGATCAGGAGGATTCATTGTTTTGTATTCACTTCGGGGAAGGCAGTTCCCCGGCATAGAGTATCTGTTGTTTTCATTCTTCGCCCGTGGTTATCCTTTCGTTTGCATTCTAGGAAACGTTACTTGGGTTAAGTCGACACTCATTACTATCGAAGAGTGAATCTCGGGGTGAGATTCCTTTCAACAGGGGGATGATGTGACGACCGGGAAAATTTTCTCTTTTTATCGCTTCGTTCTCTTTTACTTCGGGAAATTTTTGGGACGAAAATTCTTTCAACTGGGGGATGATGTTACACCTGGCATATTCAGGTTAATACTTTTCATACCTTACATACATACATTTCATACTTTGCATACATATGAGTCTACCTCAACGAAAACATTGAAAACAACTACTTAATATCATACTTGACCAGGTCGGTTGAGTCGCGTCGATGATTCGGGAATCATCAGGAGTCGTTACAATGGTCCGAGGGACCATTGGGTGTCGGTCCATAACCATGTGTACAAGGATTGGCGATTCATAGAATCGTCGGGTTATTGCACACACGTAAATCTCGAGTCCCGGGAGGTGAACGGATGGGAACGTGTTAGTTATCATGTATTATGTGCTTACAAACATTATATGACTTGTCGGTATGTGAATACGTGTTTATATGTGTTAAAATAGTGATTACGCGTAATTGCGTGACATTATAGGTGATTACGCGTAACTGCATGACATTATAGGTGATTATGCGCAATTGCATGACATTATAGGTGATTACGCGTAATTGCATGACAATATAGGTGATTACGCGTAATTGCATGACATTATAGGTGATTACGCGTAATTGCATGACATTATAGGTGATTACGCGTAATTGCATGTCATTATAGGTGATTACGTGTAATTTCATGTAAATAGGGGGTGAATGGCGTAACTTCATGTAAATAGGGGGTGATTGGCGTAATTGCATGTAAATAGGGGTGATTGGCCTAATTGCATGCTGATAGGGGGTGATTGGCCTAATTGCATGCTGATAGGGGGTGATTGGCCTAATCGCCAGTAAGATAGGCGATTGGGGAAGGATTTATAGGCGATCGGGCTAATCGCCAGTAGTTACATGCGATTAGACACCCTAATCACCTGTAACTGCTGCGCAATCGCCTGACGCGTACTAAACGACTAGAAACGCCTATAAATACCACCCTTATGTTGTAAAACATCATTTGTGAAACCCTAATACACCCCAAAGCCACCCCACACCTTATTCAACCTCTGCAACATGTTTTTGATCAAGAAATCACATTTCCAAACTTTACACCTCATAATCTTACAATTTGAAGGTGTGTTCTTCATCCCAAACCTTTGTAATGATATTGTTTTGATCCCTAAAGGTCCAGACCTGGTTTCTAAACATTTGTGTCTTTGAAAACTCATTAAAATCAGTTTCTAAACAAACACAAACCTCTATGCTTGTTATATGTGATGTATTCATGCAAGATAGGATTTTTATCGTTTAAACATGGCTGTTCTTGCATTATTGATATGTTTCTGATCTAAATGAGTGGATATGATGTTAACCTAGGAGTTTGAAGGTCCATAGATGTGTATTATTGATATTAGGCGTTTTGACCCGTTTGAATGATTATGAAGGATTGATGATGATATGTTGTGTTTTGTTAATTGTTTGAGGTTAGGGTTTACTCTAGGATGATGCTAGAACAGTAGGATATTGTCGGAAAACGTCACTATGTGATGAAATCTGGATATTTGCCATTTAGGGTAAGTTTTGCATGTTGATGTGATGTTTACATGCTAAGTTATGCTATTTTGGGAAAACGCTTGCATTCGGGACGGCTAGAATGATAATAAATTAGGGGTTTTTGCTTGAAATAGCTGGATTAATGTTTTGGGTTTGATATTGGGTGTTTCCACATGTTTCGGATCTGATTTGGAAGGTTAAACGCGCAAAAAGACGACACAGAGCTGCAAGGGTGACTAGGGAACCTTAATCGCCTATAGTAAGGGCGATTGGCCCCAATCGCGTGTAACAGGAGGCGATTGGGAGCCCAATCGCTAGTATGTCAGGCGATTACACTTTTAATCACCAGTTGACTTTTCCTAATTGCATGTTTGATTCCTAATCGCGTGTACTGCTGTCATATGTGCATTTTATCATCCCGGAACACGGTTTGACACCTAGGAACATGTTAGGAACCCCGTGACATGTCTAATAACTTAGTTATACGTGTTCGGACCTATTTATGCATTAATTAGGCTTCATGCTAGATATAGTGAACGGTGATGTATACTAAGTGTTTGATTGCATATGATTGCATGATATCTTGCTTTCGGCTAATACGTGGGATGTCGGGTCACCAATGGGATGTCGGGTCTTGTCTGGTGTGGTCGGTTAAACGTTTAAACATCATTTCTAATGTACACGGTTATGGTCTGGACTGTTGGGGTCTAATCAACCTACGGGTTGTTAGTCTAACATCTTATACGCTCGTCATGATAGGTCACCGATAGTTGGTTCCGTCTATTGAGCGGGTTTACTTATCTTAGAGGGGAAGCAGTATCAGATGAGTTTCACGGCCCCACTTTACGTTTTAACATTTCGGGGGAGACACATGCTTTATACTTATTTCATAAATTATCATGTTATACTAGTGTTAATTCATTTACATACTATACGATACGTAAAGTCCCGAGGGAAACCATGAACGTGCGAGACACAATGGGGGAAATGTGGATAGATCTATTGGGACTGACAGACCCCACTCGACGGTTGGAGGCCGGGCGGGTGCTTATTGTCTCAGTCATAATGCTACTGTGGGATGGTAGTGCATATCGTTTCGGGCAAAATCATATATCACTGTCTGTAATGGTTTCCAGGTCGTAGTAGTATTATTCATGCGTCTAGCTAACGCTATCATTTCTAACATAGTGATAACATGATGGCTTTTATTACTTAAACGTTTAACATAAAACCTTGAACTCACCGGCATTATTTGCTGACGTTTTTAGCATGTTTGTCTCAGGTCGTTGAGGTAGCAGCATTTCATAGGCGCACGGAGTCTCACGGCGTCTAGGATTCATATGCATCTTATTTAGCATTTTCAGACTTTTATGCTTTTACTTTCGTGTTGTAATAAAGTTTTACGCTTCCGCAGCGATGGATTGTTTATGAAAACTTAATGGTTCGATTATGTCATTTTTACGTATCATATAGTGTCGTTTATTGTGACCGTTGACTTAGATCCTGGTTTGTCACGCGCCTCGCGGTAAAATTCCGCACGTTGAATTTGAGGGTGTGACAAACTTGAAGGCCTAAATAAGTAAATGGGAATGAACCGGGTCTACACAATAAAACGCTAGCCATTATATGAACCTCGTGGTCTTTGACACCCAACCCAAAAACACTACACTTATGTAGGTTAGCCCTTAGACCCGACACCAAGTAGAAACATCTAAGTATTCTCTTCAAATTAATAGCATTCGCGACAGACCATTCTCCAAGGAAAACCACATCGTCCGCGTATAACAAATGCGACAACTCTAACCCACCCAATCCGCAAGGCAAGCCACGAAACAAACCTACCTCATTCGCCCGTCGCATCACCCCCGAAAGTTCCTCCATAGCAATGACGAACAAGAAAGGTGAGAGTGGGTCACCTTGCTTGAGGCCACAAGAACACGAGAACTCGTGAGTAGAGGACCCATTAACTAGCACAGAGGCCCTGTCCGATTTAACTATGTGAGCGTTGGATTTTAGCTAAAACAGGATTATACGATCATACAAGTCACACAACTAGGTGCGGAAACCCTAGATCTGAACAAATTGATAAAACACAAATCACGACACAATTAAGATCATTTTCAATATCATTTTCATAGATTAACTTCATTCAAAAAGCATTTACAATGAGTTTATGTTAATCTAGAACACACTAATAATCTCTCAAAAACACCTCTGAACCTGATCTGAACCTGGACACAAATGACAACTCCCTTACATTATCAAAAACACAAAAACTATATATAGGCACTGCACATTCGCCCGTTTCATCTGGTCGAATGTGAGTGTTTTCCACATTCGCCCACTTCAGGTGGTCGAATGTGTCTTCTGTTCAGATCCATTCTTCCTTCGTCCCTTTATAATCTACCTTCGCCCATAATCAGTCTTCCTTCGTCCATACTTATCTACATTCGCCCCATTCTTCTCACCTTCGGCCATCACTAACATATGTTAATATTGTATATCCAATCCTTAGTCGCAAAACGCATCAACAAACTCCCCCTCGACTATTGATTGGATAGTTTTCTCTGTTGGTCCATTGTCTTGTTCATCAGCTTGATTCTGAGCTGCTTCTTCTGCTCAGTAGTCATTGGCGGCTCAAATGTTTTCTTCACAGGCTTAGACACATTGGCCATCTTCACAGTCTTGCCAAGTTTACCCTCCAAGTTGCTTCCTGCATTTATGTCATATGCAAAACAAACTCCAACAACTTGAGTATACTTTCTCGCTTGAGCAAAGTCATTGGGTTCATAGTAGATCGGATTGTAGAATAACATGATGATGTCTTCAAAGGTGCAATTAATCAACCACATAGGATCAAATACATGAACATGCTTGTATTTATCCTTTCCATCTCTCAACACGATCACCGCTTCAGCCTTTCTCCAATCATAATACCAAAAGATGAAATCAGCACTGAAATGCTGTGGCATTGGCATCAATGGTATCTTCCTCATCACATTAGGTGCTTTATAAATCAAAGTAACACGCTTCATATTGGTTTGTGGATCAATATCCCTATGCACTTTTCTTCTGGGATATTGAGGTTTGAACCTGTTCCATCTCGTACGACTTTCCCAAACCAATTTGTCTGCGCACCAACCGACATGTGATCCATTTACTTCGGCACCTGACATTGGGAATCTGCATAAGTCTCTCACCGCCCAGTACGGTAGAGTAAGCAAGTCACAGAATCTGTTGAAGTACAGAATTCCGGTTTCCCATTTTGCAGCAATGCATTTCAGTCTGCCTAAGTAAGTCCACCCGAGAGCTCTGCCTTTGAACTTGGCATTATGAAATCGATAAAAGTTACCTTGAGCTTCAGGCTTTGGTCGGTTCTCATCCATTTCTTTCAATTTCTTCATATAATTCTTCAACTCATCAGACTGGTTAGAAGAATCTTTCTTTTCAGTACCAAATACCTTCTCAACAAACTCTTCACTCCTTTTCTTGGCTTTCTGTTTCGCTGACTTATTTGGTATCTCAGTGAAGTCAGGAAATACTTCATTCTCATCATCTTGTCTGAAATATTGGGGAAACTCTTCATGAGTTATATCTTCTACCTCTACTTCATTGTTCTCTGGAGTCTGCATATCATCTGAATGACTTCCCATATCCTTTTCAGGAATATCAGGAATCGATTCATCCATCATAAACTCCTCAAACGTTTTCCCTACCCTCTGTGCAAGACCATCTAGTATTTCTTTCGCCACAGATGCAGGTAATTCCCCTTCTTCAAGATCTGGATCTTCATATTCCAACTCATATCTTAAATCATCAGTCTGGAATATTTCAGCGAAGCATCCTGTGAACTCAATGGTCCACTCTCTCTTTTCCAACATATTCTTATACAGCTGTTTAGCATCCTCAGACAAAGATCTCACCTTCTCGTTCCAGAAAATACTCTCATCCGAATCAACATTCTCACTTTTCTTCTTGGAACTCGATTCTCCAGTATCTTTCTTCTTCGGTGTTCTCTTCTCATAACTAAATCTAGAAGTATCATCTCCTCCATCATGATCACTTCCACTACTAAACTCATCACCTTGCTTTTTCCCAGCACCTTCAGCACCATCATCATCATCATTATTGTCATCATCATCATCATTATCATCATCGCTTTTATCCGATCCATCATTATCCTCATCATCATCTTCTTCTTTCTCAGATTCAGAATACTCATAATCAACTTTTTGTTCATCTTCTTCTTCATCTTCTTCACCCTCTTTCAACTGGGGTGCCCTGCTATAAAGATCTTCAATCAAATTACAAAGGCGTTTGTTTTCCTTCTTTAGTTCTTTGTTATCAGCCTTAATCAATTTGATTTTGCTTTTGTTTCTTTCACATTTTCTTTCAAGCTTCTCATTCTTTGCTTCAATCAACTTAATCTTATCATTTATATCATCCTGATTAGATTTCGAAGCAACCACAATCTGGAGCATTTTCTCCTCATTTTGCTTGAACTTAACAATCTCAGCTTGTTGAGCAACCAGCATCTTCATCATGTCTTCCATCTTCTTATTCACTTGCTTCATGACATCATCATCCACAGTCACTTTCTTTGACTTAGATCTGGATGGCTCAACTTCAATAACTTTCTCCTTCTGAGGCTTTCTAAACATATCGAGCACTTTATCCATATCGATATTAAATTGATCGATTGGTAAAGTCTCTGCCTCTTTCGCTTTCTTCTGTTTCTTGGCAACTGGTGAAGATAGCTTAGATGGTGTACCAGCATCAGGTAATCTCTTTCCCTTCAACAACTGAGCTAACTCTTTCTCTCTCAGTTCTTTTACGCTTGATTTCTTTGCCATAGTCTTTTGCTTCTTAGTTTTTCTGGGCAAATTCACCACTACAGTTTCTCCAACACTCAACTCAGCTAGATCAACACCTAGGCCCTCATCTTCAACCGATTTCTTTCTTCTCTCAGCTTCTTCTATCGACTGGTTCAAGGATTCAGACTCACCAACCATAGTGGCCTTACGTTTGGTGGTCCTTACATTCTCATCATCAGAATCCCACTGCTCATCAACCTCAGTCTCTTCTGAATCTACAGACTCTTCATCCACCAAACCCGATCCTTTCTTTGCCGTCGATTTCTTTCTAGCCACTTGTTGCTTAGCGCTTCCCTGATCCACAGCCTTTCCCTTGCCCTTCCCTTTGGCTCCAGGATTGACTACTTGCCGTTTCCGCTTAGTGCTTGAATCAACATACACTAAGGGATCATCATTGTCTGAGTCACTATCATCATGTCTTGCTTTGTTCTTGCCAGGATCAGTGTAATCCGGACGAGCCAAAGCGCCAAATAATCTCCTGTTAGGTGGCTTCTCACTATCAGGCACACCTTTGTAACCCTTCATCCTCATTAAAGTTCTAATGTTCATATGATCTTGACCTAGGATCATAGTCGGATCCTTTTTCAGCATTGGATACTTGTAGTCAAAGATCATCATCAGAAACCTCGGATACAACATAGACTTCTTATTCTTCATTCCCTTCAGCATCTCCAGCATATGATCAAGAATCATCCCAGAAACATTAAATGGTTTGTTGAGTGTCAACGCAACCATTAATGAACTCAAACTCCTTCTCATGACGTCATAACCACCACTCACACATCCAAAGACATGAATAAGAACATGTGCAAAATACTTGTACTGCACTCCCAGTTTCCCCTTATACATAGATCCGTCAGTGATTGGACCTTTGTATTTCATTCGTAAGAAACATGCCTTCTGTTCTGTCCATGATAACTCCCTGGGATCTTCACTATCTTCGAACTTAATCTGTAAAGCTTCCCGAATATCAGCTTCAGTCAAGAACATATCCATATCCTGAATCTTGCTCTTGATGATCGTCTGATTCTCCCAGTAGTCATACTTTGCATTCTGATAAAAATCTTCAATGATGTCTTTGTATATGATGGTTGGTGTGGCTAAAGCATGAACAATCCTGCTCCTCTTCAGAAACTCTATAATCCCTGTAAACTCCGTGTTCTTCTCAACATCTCCAAGATAAGCGCAACAGTTGTGCGATCTTTCAAATGGCCAACTGCTCGGAACAGACATTTCTGCTACTGGCACTGGATCTTGAACTGTAATCTCAGCTGGAGTTTCCACATTGACTGCTGGTGTTTCAATGTTCTCGGGTTGATCAGCCATCTGCATATAAAAATCAATGAAACACGTCAAAATACAAAAACGACAAAATTACAAAATTTTAGTCCAAATAAACTGCACATTCGCCCGTTTTTGAACTGGTCGAATGTGAGTAAATCTGGTCGAATGTGAAAAACTATGGTCGAATGTGAAAATTTTCTGATTAAAAATTCACATTCGTCCATTTTATGTTCATTCGCCCAACCAGTTTCACCTTCGCCCGGTTTTTGAACCGAAGGTGAAATGGTTTTCCCCCAAAAATTTAAATTTTTGCCAAATCTGTTTTTAAACCATAACAATGATTCAAATGTGTTCTATATTGGCCGATTATCACTCGTTCATCACCAATTGTCCATTTATTTCATTCTACATCAGTTTTTAAAGGTGAATTAGGTTTAACTATGTTCAATCACTCATTCAATCAATTTAAACAATGTTAAACACTAATTCCTCATTATATCTCCCCCTAAAACTGACGCGGAATGAAATGCTATCAAAATCAACCATTAAAACAGTCTCTAAGACTATTAATTGTGAAACCCTAAGTCCGGTTCTAAACATAACGATTCTGTGCAGATTATGAATCCAATACCTGTAAAAATTGTCTCAAAAAGATCAGTAATGGTCAGGGATGAAATTAGTAAATCACAAGAAACACGAGCAACAAGGTCTGGTTATGATGAAATTTTGAAAAATTTTCTGAATGAGAACTCGAAGGTGAAAAGCTTTTATATAGAAATCCACGTTCGCCCGTTTGTAGTGGACGAATGTGGGTTAAGTCCACATTCGCCCCAAGTGAATGGCACGAATGTGAAACTGCTCCACCTTCGCCCCTAATTAAAGACCCGAAGGTGAAATTTGTACCCGGAAGTGAAATTTACACCCGGAAGTGAAAAAGTCCACCTTCGCCCAAAAACAAAACGGTCGAACATGATGATTTTTCCACATTCGACCCATTTAAGGGGCGAATGTGAAATGGAAAAATCTGAAAATTTCGCCAAATCACGAATTCGAATCCCGTTCAACATTTTTCAATCCGTTAAACTTCCAAAACTCAAATTTTCACTTTTTGAATGTTACAAAGTTCAGATGGTGTTATCAAATCTCAGAAATTGACCATCAAGCATCCCCGGATATCAAAAATAAAGCAGAAATGCAAATCTTTTGGATTTTCTGAAATTTTTTATCAAAACACACCTAAAATCTTTTTGGATTTTGTATCTTTTTGACAATAAAAGTAAAATGCGATAAAGTAAAATGCATCAAAGTAAATGAAAGCAGTAAACATTTTGTGATTTCCGGTAAGAGGATCATATCAGTTTTCTGAGAAATCTGAACACAGCATTGATTTGTTTCAATATTATCATTAGAAACAATATGTGACACGGCAATTGCTGATATTGTTGTCCACATAAGCTCACATGCAGACAATTACGCAATGCTTTAAAATGATACGAATTAGATGTATTAGACTAACACATTGTGGTTCCCACACACACGACATACTCCCGTATCAAGAAGTAATTTGCACAAAGACTCATTGTAAAGCGTGATTATGCTTTCGTCGTCTGTAATTGTACAAGATATAATGCATAGAGGTATACAAGTCAGCAAATTAATGCAGCAAAGCAACATATGCACTATACCAGGTTGAGGACTGATATTAATCATGATTTTCATCAATGATCAATACGATATTATAGATAATCTTTGATCATCATATAACATGGAAAGTTCCTCAATTCGGTAACTTTAGGATTTGGCATAAAGCTATTTTATAAAGACATACTGTCTGATCTAGGTCCGTAATGACTTACAGCAGAAGATCAGATAGGCTATCCCCAGACAACTAATAACATAACGACCCTAAACCTCCGAGTTTTGTACAAACACCCTATCAAACGAAATTACGGTACTAAGACCATATGCCCATGAGGTGTTCAACCACAAACGCGTAGTTTGTTATGTTTGTATCACTAATGCACGCAATATTTAGTCTACGAAGCCTATCAGCATATCACACGTAATCAACATACGTCTCAATAAAACTATACAATTCTTTAGCCTGTGTTAGATCCCCACTGATGTACTATCATTTCCTCTTTTTATCCAGGAAATCATTTTGGGTTTTTCTAATTTTTAGGTATTTTGAAAATTTTTCAATGTTTTTGGTTTTTCTGATAAAATGACTCCCCCTAAAATAAAGAACATATTTTTGGGTTTTTAATTTTTCTGAAAAACAAAACAAAAATTTGAAAGAAACAATCCACTTGAAAGCATCAACTTCTTTGAGGATTAAACAACCCCCTCGAAAGCATCAACTTCTTTGAGGATTATGATAGTAAAGAGAAATTCCCAATTAGCAAAAATTTAAAACTAAAACTAAAAATTGAAAATGATAAACCGAGGAGCCGATTAGTCCTGTTTTTCCTTTATATTGTTTACTTTCAAAAGATATTCAAAGCGGGATCTGTCAAAAGCTTTTGTAAATAAATCTGCACGTTGGTAGTCAGTATGGATTTTGACCATGTCAATCAATTCCTTAGCGTAACAATCACGGATAAAATGATATTTAATCCGGATATGTTTCGCTTTAGAATGATTTTCAGTATTTTTAGTTAATGCAATTGCGGCTTCGTTGTCACAGTGTATAGGGGTTTTAAAAAACTGCAAACCGTAATCGACCATCTGTTGTTGGATCCAGAGCACTTGCGAACAGCAACTCGAGGCTGAAATGTACTCGGCTTCACATGTAGACAGTGCGACAGAAGTCTGTTTCTTGCATTGCCAGGTAATTAACCTGCTCCCTAAAAACTGGCAACCGGCTGTTGTTGATTTGCTGTCTTTGTCACAGCCGCCCCAATCTGCATCACTAAAAGCAATAAAATCAAAATCATCATCATTAGGGTACCAAAGTCCTTTTGATGGACAACCCTTCAGATATCGAAGGATACGCTTGACCGCCGTCAGATGACTTTGTTTCGGCTTCGATTGATAGCGAGCACAGAGACACGTTGCATACATAATATCTGGTCGAGACGCTGTCAAATACATCAGAGATCCGATGATTGCTCTGTATGTAAATGGGTCTGTCAGCTCTCCCTTAACGTCCACTCCAATCCCGTGATTGGGTTGAATCGGGGTATCCATCGGCTTAGAGTCCTCCATCTGGAATCGGCTCAAGATGTCGGCTACGTATTTCGTCTGGTGAATGAAGATCCCGTCAGGTCTTTGATCCACCTGTAAGCCAAGGAAAAATTGCATTTCTCCCATAGCGCTCATTTCGAACTTCTCCTGCATAATAGTTTCAAATTCCCTACACAAAAGTTCGTTAGTTGAACCAAATATAATATCATCAACGTAAATCTGTACTAGAAGCAAGTCATCTCCCGTCTTCTTCGTAAAGAGGGTGCAATCGACGAGGCCGCGCTTGAATCCTTTGGAGATGAGGTATGTACTTAGCTCCTCGTACCACTGTCTTGGAGCCTGGTGCAAACCATATAAAGCTTTGTTCAGCACGTAGACCTTGTCCCGGTGGATTGGGTCCTCAAAGCCTGGTGGCTGCCCGACATAAACCTCCTCCTTGACTTTACCGTACAAAATGCGCTCTTGACGTCCATTTGATAGACTTTGAATTTCTTATATGAAGCAAACGCAAGGAACATCCGAATAGCTTCAATTCGTGCTACTGGTGCATAGATTTCGTTGTAATCAATTCCTTCGATTTGATGGAAACCCTGCACAACCAATCTGGCTTTGTTGCGAACAATAACTCCACGATCATCCTTTTTGCACTTAAACACCCACTTAGTGCCTATTTTCTTTCTTCCCGGCGGCAAATCTGTGAGCGTCCAGACTCCCAATTTCTGGAATTGCAATAACTCCTCCTGCATTGCCTCAACCCAGGCATCTTCATTCAAAGCGTCTTTGTATGTCCTTGGCTCTACCTGCGACACATAACATGCAAACGACCAATCATTTTGGCTACCAGATTTCTGAATTTTGGCATACAATGCTAAAGCACCAAAACTCTCTGGTGAATTAACGCTTTTTAGCTGCCCTCTGGTCATCACTCCACTTCCAGGATCACCGATTACTTGCTCCAGCGGGTGAATACGATGAATCCGAGATTCCGGATTAACAGGTACAATCACTCCCGTCTGAGCAGTCAAGTTCTCTACAGCATCCTGATCATGACCCGTGTTAGATGATGAAGCAACATCTGGATTTGGAGTTGGGTTCACAGTTTGCTCTTCTAAGTCTTCTGCATTTTCAAGAACGGCTTCTTCAAATTGTTCATCTTCAGATTCTGAAGTGTCTAATGAAGTTGAAGCTTCTTGAAACATCTCTTCTTCTTGTATAGGAGCACTGGTATCATTAGAAGCTGGTGGGGGGTTTACAGTGATTGGACGCATCAACGGTGAAGTTGCCGCGTTTTCACACTCGTAAAGTAATCTGATAACAGCTTCTTCAACCAAGCTATCTAGGTTGAATGATTCAAAGAAATCTTTGTAATCAAACATCCAATCAGGGCCCGTGCCTTGCAAATTTTGAGTATAACGTTGAACTTCCACGTTAGCCCAATCCTCCACTTGACGAGTTCTCTTGTTGAATACCCGTTTGAGCGGGGTTGCATATCCAACAAAATATCCCTCCTCAGCTTTAGGACTAAACTTCTCGCTTGGATTCAACATCGTGCATGGCGCCCCAAAAGGTTCTAGATACTCTAAATTGGGCTTTCGTCGGTGTAACAGTTCATAAGATGTTTTTCCAAACTTCTTCACTGTTAGAACCCGATTTAATGTATAATTTGCTGCATAAATCGCCTCATTCCAGAACATTACTGGAAGATTTGAGTCAGCGAGCATTGTTCTTGCAGCCTCAATCAGAGTCCTATTCTTTCTTTCAGCAACACCGTTCTGTTGTGGGGTATACGGAGCCGAATATTCATGATGAATCCCTTTGCTTTCACAAAGTTCATCCATCTTTGCATTTTTGAACTCCGTCCCGTTGTCACTCCTGATCCTTTTGATCTTCAAATTGTAGATATTCTCCAGTCGAGTGAACAGAACTTGTAAGTTGGTAAAGGTGTCGCTTTTGTTCTTCAAACACATCACCCATGAGAATCTTGAATAGTCATCAGTGACGACTAAACAATAAAGCTCTCCAAGATGACTTTTGCGCTTGACCGGTCCAAAAAGGTCCATGTGCAATCGCTCAAGCGGCATCTCAACAGAGTTAACTTTCTTCACTTTATGGTACTGTTTGTGTTGTTTTCCTTTCATACAGCTTACACACTTGTCGTTCAGATGGAAATGTTTCACGTTTACTCCATCGACAAGTCCATTTCTCACTAACTGATTCATTTTCCTCAGATGAATGTGCCCCATTCTGCGGTGCCACATTATCGATTCTTTTTCGGTTGCCTTGGATAGAAAGCATGTTATCTGTCCCTGTGATGTCATCGCCTTGGACATATCAAGAATATAAAGATTGTTGACTCGAGGTGCCATCAACATAACCCACTCCTTTGGAATCTTGAAACCCGGTTTGAGAATATAGCAGGATTTGTCATCAAAATGCACAGAAAATTGTTTATCGCATATTTGACTGACGCTCAACAGATTATAGTCTATCTGCTTGACATAAGAAATCCGCTCGAAAGTCACAATCCCATTACTCACGCTTCCTTCCATCGTAATATATCCTCCTTTATTACCCGCAAACGCGACATATCCTCCATTAATATTCTTCACATCGAACAACAGTGCCAAATCCCCCGTCATGTGGCCTGAAGCTCCACTATCAACAATCCAGAGACTGCTAATAGGGCCGACTGAAGCTCCCTGCACACAAAAAATAAACATTTAGTTCTTTCGGGGGACCCAAGCCTGAGTCTTGGGCCTTTGAACATTAGATTTCAAAGAAACATTCTCATTGACTTTTTCAACAACTTTCTGTTTTGAATCAATCGTTTTCTGATTTTTCAAAACACTTTCATTTTTCTCACTCACCTTCGAAGTAGAAGCTCCTGGAGTACCATTAGGTGTCCAAGATTGTTCAGACCTTTTGAGAATACGAATTTGAGATTTTGGTTTCTCAATTGGTTTCTGAACATTGTTACTAAAAGTAACTTTCTTAGCAACCTTATCTGAATTAACAGACTTAGGTCCAACATTTGACTTGACAATTGGTTTTTGTGGAACCTTTTGTCTATCAGCTGTTGTGTTCACCACAGGTTTTCTCCAAGATTGTTTCATTGCAATCCGATTCCTTTGATCATATTGAAATGGACGGTTGTTCCTCATTTGAAAATTGTTTTGATTATAAAATTGTTGTTGTTGAGGAACAGCTCGTCTATGTGGTGGGACATAATGATCAATCGGCTTTTTCATGGAATTCCTAACCTCAACCTCATGTCTTTTGTGCCTTACATATGGACACTGAGCAAGTAAATGCCCGCGTTCTCCACATTTAAAGCATTTTCTATATTCCTCAAACACATAATGAGCATTTGGTGAAGCAAATGATCTAACAGGAAATTGATCATTATACTGTTGATTTCTCAAACTCTCAGGAAGTGGTCCTTTCGAGTAAGAGGGCTCATGAAAACCATTTGCTTTATCATTTGGTCGAATGAACTCGGTGACATGGACCTTTGGTTCTTGAGGAACTTCTGAAAACAGTTTCTTTAAGATTTCTGGTGGAATTTCATTGGTTCTCTCATGTTTTGGAAACCATATTGTGCTTTCTTGCCAGATTTTATCAAGTTTAGAATAGTTAACATTTTTGATCGGAAATTCCTTATCAGAAATGATCTTATCGGATCCTTCCATCCGATAAAACACTTTAACCGGTTTATCACTTTGTTCATTCAGCTCATTCTTTTTGACCTCATTCTTAACAACATTATCTTTCTTAACATCAACCTTTTCAGACTTTTTATCACGATTAGCATTAGCCATCGGATGAACATGATCAGATGGTGACACTGGTTCAGTAGTAATGATGTGATTTTCTTTTGGAATCTCACATTCATTAACAGATTGATCACTACCAGTATCATCATTTTCTGAGTCTGAATTATCACTCTCAGCATAAACACCCTCATTGTTCAAGCCCAAAATCGGTCTCACATCGGAATATGGATCACCAATACTCGAGGTATTAGATTCCTTTTCCGATGATGAGTCTGATTTTACCGAACTCTCCGGTATAACTTGGTGATAGTTATGGTTTTCAAAAAGAACCGGAGATGGTACAGACTTGTAATTGGTGGTGTTATCATCAATGATATGATCTACGACATAAGCAACATTCTTATAACTTTCCAACTTCTTGTTAACCTTTTC
This sequence comes from Ambrosia trifida, assembly GCA_028751855.1. Classification (NCBI taxonomy): domain Eukaryota; kingdom Viridiplantae; phylum Streptophyta; class Magnoliopsida; order Asterales; family Asteraceae; genus Ambrosia; species Ambrosia trifida. Next base: position 78,991,600 of record CM054127.1, read on the forward strand.
AGCAAAGCATTTTATGGCTGCCATTTCCAACTTGGTGTTTTCAATTTCATTGATATAGTTATTTATTGCCAATTGTTTCAATGACAAAGTGTTTTTCAAGTCGGAAATGTCCTTTTTATAACCATCTAATACTTTGTTAAAAGCATTCAACTCTTTGCGAGTAGATTGACAGTTCAAGATAGCACTATCTCGTGAAATTCGGAGTTGTTTATTCTCCTCAGTCAATCTATCACATGTTCCACAATATTTATCACTCATAACATCAGTGCTAGATTCAGAACTTACAGGTTTTGGCGGTTCAGTCATGGCCATCAACGCAAAATGAGCTTCCTTTCCAGTGAAAAACTTGGAGTAGTCGATCTTGGTGAAAGCATCATCAGCTATGCACGACTTCCTCGTCATCAAAAAGTCAGCTTCTGCCAGCAACTGATCAATATCATCATCTAAAGAATCAACACTTCCCTCTGTGTCTGATTCGCTCTCCGAATCTGAATAAACTGATCTACACTCTTCGGGAACATCAGAAACTGAATCAATCACCATTCCAGAACTCTTTTCCTCAGCCTTAACCTCAACAGGTTCACTCTCCACTTCCATCTCAGTCTTAGAATCATCACTTTCACTCTCCTCAGTTTCTTTCTTCTCATCAACTGCCACCGACTCTTCCATATCAACCTGATAAGCAACACATGCCACATTCCCACCAGTAGTCACTTCCTCAACTCCTATTTGCATACCCGACCAGTCAAACCTCTCATCCTGTTGAGTCACCAAAGCTTGGTTCTGACTCGCATTCTGTTGAGTCTCATTAGGTGTAGTGATAGGTACAACTGTTCGGTTTGTGTGATTAGGAGATTGGTTTTGAATCTGGTTTTGAATGTTTGGTTGTCTGTTTTGGTTGTTAAAGTTTCGGTTTTGGTAGTTGTTGTTATTTTGGTAAGAAACTTGGTTTTGTTGACGGTTCTGGTAATTTGCATTGAAAGGGTTTCGATTACCTTGTTTAGGTGGCTGGGTGCATTCCCTTTTGAAGTGTCCTTTTTCTCCACAATTAAAACACGTAACCTTCTCCTTGTTGAATCCATAGGTTGTGTTGGGAGAAGTTGCCAAATCAGTTCTTCCTGTTTTCTCGATGAACTCTGTTGCCCTTCTCATTATACTCGCAAAAGCCCATTGAATGTCAATGAGTTCCATCTCTTCCTTGTCTATCTGTGCGTAGTCTTCGTTGGTTAAGTTGTTGTTCCCAATCTGACTAGCAACCAACCCATTGTAGGATGAAACCATTGCTGAGACTAATGCAATGTGTTGCTGAGCAACCTCCACAGTCACATTTCCCAAGTTAGATGTATCCAAAACCACCGGTTGTTGTTTATGTTGAGTGATTTGGTTTGCTGGTTGTTGTGATTGGTTAGCGGTGTAAAAACTTGCTTGTTGCATTGGGGAAATTGGTGAAATGTAGGAATTATATTGTGGTGGTGTGTATGATGGTTGTGAGTAGGAATTGTATTGTGGTGGTGTGTAGTTGGTGGTTGGTTTTGATGTTTCCATGACATTAGAAATACATGCAACATGTGGTGCAACACTTCCTGAACTCGAGTTTCCAGCTGGAACTGAAGTGCCTCCAAAATACAAACTGGGATTCTGAGGAATCTGTGACCTTCTCGCTTTCCTCCTATCCTCCAACTCTTTGTTCTCCAGCTTTTCAATAAACTCTGAAATGGTCCAGAATTGATAAGCATCCTTCTCTCTGAGTACCTCCACATGCTGATCCCATTGTGGTGGTAAAGCATCTGCAAACTTATCCACCTGCTTAGTCATTGGAATCTGTACACCATAACTAGACAATTCAGATAATAAATGCATATATCTCGGAGTTAGTTCTTTCAAAGTTTCATTATTAATGAAAGAAAAATTCTCAAACTCTTTGACCAATTCCTCCATTCTCAGACTCCTGGTCTTCTCATTACCATCATGCTTCCTCTTCAGCTTATCCCAAAGCTGCTTTGACGTAGTACATGTCCCAAACTGATGCAACAGGTCACTTGTGATTGCCTGTGTCAGTTGAGAAAACGCCTTCTTCTCTACCACATATTTCTTCTTTTCGTCCTCAGTTAGGCTTTCCAAAGGAATCAACTCACCGGTATTCTCCAAAATTGGTGCTGTGTATCCTTTAACAATCATGCTCCAAGCCTCTGCTCCTTCAACTCCCATGCCTTCCAAATGGATCTTGAACATGGTGTGCCACTGGTTATACTCTTGCATATCCATGAGCTTCGGTGGCCGAGTTCCACTACCTGTAGACAAATCCTTAATCAAAGTAGAAATAGCATTAGTGGTTTGAGTATTTACCGCCGCTGCAGCTACTCCCCAGTAATCAGATTGTAGTGCCGGATGTGCTACACTTTGAGGCATCGTGCTCGTTGTTGTCATGTAGTTAAGTGGTTGTGAAGACTGTGTGTTCGTCTTTTGCGCTGCCACTGTCCATGGGTCCATCGTCTGCTGTTGTGGTTGTGTTGTTGCTGATCCCGGAGTAGTTTGAAAACGCCACATGATCACAATCTGAAAATCTCAACACTTAGAAAAATTTTCTTCAACAAAAATCTAGGTTCGCCCGAAATTATCCAGATTCGTCCAAAAAATCCTTTGTTCGTCCAAACTTTCACACTCTCGTCCAAACTTTCTCACTTTCGTCCCTTCTGTTTCTACTTTCGTCCAAACAGGAACACCCGAATGTAGAAATGACCAGAATGTAAACACACCCTAATAAATTTTCACTTTCGCCCAAAATGAAAACGGTCGAAGGTGAAAATTTCTACCCGAAAGTGAAAAATTCTAAACAAATTTTCAGGTTCGACCACTATCTCCTCAGGTTCGCCCACTTTTTATCACTTTCGACCACAACACTCAGTTCAGGTTCCAGGTTCGCCCAAAACTAGCAGATCTCATTTTTGAAAAACGGTTATTGTTTGAAAAACGGTTATTCTGATCTCAGATTTTCAAAAGTTCATGGATTTGAATGATCTCAATCAGGTTATGTTTCGGAATTGATTTGGAACAACTATAAGTCTTGGAAAACTTGAATTCGACCACAAATTCACCTTTAAATCGATCAAAAACTCTTAGAAACAATGCTTTTGTAAAAACAGATGATTTTATGTCAAAAACATGTCCAAATCAGCTCTAATTTTATCAAATTTGTTGTTGTATGATCCTCTAGGCTCTGATACCACTTTGTGAGCATTGGATTTTAGCTAAAACAGGATTATACGATCATACATGTCACACAACTAGGTGCGGAAACCCTAGATCTGAACAAATTGATAAAACACAAATCACGACACAATCAAGATCATTTTCAATATCATTTTCATAGATTAACTTCATTCAAAAAGCATTTACAATGAGTTTATGTTAATCTAGAACACACTAATAATCTCTCAAAAACACCTCTGAACCTGATCTGAACCTGGACACAAATGACAACTCCCTTACATTATCAAAAACACAAAAACTATATATAGGCACTGCACATTCGCCCGTTTCATCTGGTCGAATGTGAGTGTTTTCCACATTCGCCCACTTCAGGTGGTCGAATGTGTCTTCTGTTCAGATCCATTCTTCCTTCGTCCCTTTATAATCTACCTTCGCCCATAATCAGTCTTCCTTCGTCCATACTTATCTACATTCGCCCCATTCTTCTCACCTTCGGCCATCACTAACATATGTTAATATTGTATATCCAATCCTTAGTCGCAAAACGCATCAACAAACTATCGCCATCACCCATTTGCACCACAGAGCTGGGAAGTTCATTTGTACCAAGATGGATTCAAGAAACCCCCAATTCAACGAATCGTAGGCCTTATCGATATCCACCTTAAAAATCATACCTTGCCTTCTAACTTTCTTCGTCCACCCAACCAGTTCATTCAACATAAGAGGGCCATCAGTGATGTTCCTGTCGGATAGAAAAGCGGACTGCTCTGGCGAAATTAATTTCCCGATAAACGGTTTAAGTCTAGCCACCAATACATTGGACAACACCTTGTTTACACACCCAACCAAACTTATAGGACAGTAGTCTTGAAACCCCAATGGATCATTTTTCAGAATTAACACAATAAACGACGAAGCACAACCCGTCCCCACACCACCCCTAGTATGAAACTCCTCAAAAAGGCGCATAAAGTCTTTCTGAAAGCTAGACCAACACCTCTTTAGGAATTTGAAGTTAAAACCATCCGCTCCCGACGCTTTATCTCTATCACAATCCCACACCGCCTCCTTTATTTCTTGAAGCGAAAACGGTCGACCCAAAACCTCATCATCTATATCTGAAAGCTGGTTGAGATGCGGGCATACAATCTCAGGTCGCTCCTCCAACTGCTCCCGGAATTTTTCCTCAAAAATGACAAACGCATTATCCTTAATGAAAATGGGGGTTCGCACTACTTAACCCATGAAAAAACTTAGAGTTTTCGTCCCCATCAACCGCTCATCTAACCCTCGCCTTTTGCTTCAAATCCATTTGCTTTAATCGTTCAAATTCCAAAATAAAGGCCCTAGTATCCGCCCGCAAGTTAAGCTCAAAGGATGACAAATCCCTTGATTCCGCCAACAAGTCTAATCTTTCAGCCTGTTTCTTTTTCAGACTATACACACCCTCGCGTCTCGCTCTTTCAGCACCTATCCACCCTCTAATCCTCTTCTTAAGAAACTTCAACTTTGTGATAATGGCTAAGTCCGGAGGGCCATTGAAAGAGAACTCCACGGAGAGCCGAGTCACATAATGAACAAAACCAGGAATCTCCAGCCACGAGTTGATGAATCGGAAGGGGATGCGGCCGAAATCCGACGGAATTATCGAAATAATGACGGGGCTGTGATCCGAGACGAATCTGGACAATGTAGTGACCGAAGCAGTACTCCATTTGGACATGAACTCATTACACACCAAAAACCGATCTAGCTTGCTCATCTTCTGTCCATCATCCGACATGTATATAAATTTAAGACCCCCCATATTATATTCCACTAGTTCGGCCCTTCGGATAAATTCATTAAAAAATTCAGCATTAGAAACCACAAGTTCTGAATTCTTTCATTCCTGCTGGCTTCTAACATTGTTAAAATCCCCTAAGAGCACCCATAAACCCATATGTGAAGCCTTAACATTCAACAGTTCCTCCCATAGGTTGCGCCGATTGACCGGATCGTTTGGCGCATAAACGTTCACGACAATCAAGACATCACCAGACGCTACTAACAACCCACTTGTGATAAGAAAACATCTATTTTTAACTACTGATGTTACCTGAAAGATTGATGGATCCCAAATACTTATTACACCGCCTGACCTACCCTCTGCGAAAACTTGTTCTGCTCGAAATACCGATCTGTCCCAAAGAAACTCAATTGGAAAAAAGAACCTTCGTTTAGTTTCGATTCCTGTACACCAATAAAATGCGACCCATGACTCGTCTTCAACCCCCTGATCCAGGATGCTTTCCGGTCATCCCGTACCCCCCGTAGATTAATGCTCAAGAAATTCATGGGTGACCGATGACAACATCCTCACCATCAACAAGCTCCCTGACCTGGTCACCAAACATCCCCAACTGAATCCCAATAACAGAACCAACCTGGACTGTTGCACGAACCTCCGATCGAATGCCAAATTCCCCATCTGCAGCTGATTCCGGGTCCCTCGTAGAAGTAACAGGGTGAAGTTGGTCGGAATTAATATTATTATTCTGGGCAATAACATTGTCATACTGGTTAATACTATTATCATTATGAGTTATATTATTATCATTATTATCATTAATATTATTGTTGGTGTTTAGTAGGAACCCAGACCCTCCATCGTCTTTACCCCCCTATGAGTCACCAACTAAAGTGCAATCACCATCACCCCTGGAACCTATGACAGCAGAGTCAACATAATCCATTGAAGTATCTTGGACCTGATTAATCCTGTCTATCAAAGAGTCACCCGCTACTTCAGGCCCAACATCGGTCTTTTTCACCTGAACATCCTCCTGTAATGGGCTCCTAGTGTGTCTAGGACGTTTCCTGGATTTTTGCCCTTGGCCCACCGGAGCTCCTTGGCCCAAAGCAAACTGATCCACTGGACGATTGAGATCAAAGGATAACTGGTGGCCCACCTGTACACTAGACCCCACCTTTTGTGATGGTTCCACATTTAATGTATTACACCCAATCTCATGAGACTTATGACATTCTCCATGCAAAACCCTATCCCCATGCAACTCGAAATCCTCACCCGACCCTTCATTATCCACCTCGCCATGAATCGTCACCGGAGCTCCCTTCGCCGGAGTGTTAGCCGGAGACCCAACCGGATCCTCATTTCCCCGTAACTCACCTTCCTCCCAGTCGTTCTCTTTAGCAACCGAACCTTCAGACTCGGGCGGTGCATTCGGATCACCAGAAATTAGTTTCCCGACCACATCCGTAATGAGATCATCATCCTCCTCCGATACCCACACCGGAATAGAGCTACTGTTCCACACCACTTTAATTTCCTCATCAATGCGTCTATCTAGTTAACTCTAATCCAAACTTTACCTTCCATATTATTCGGATCCAACCATGAAAAGTTAGACCCCTTTACCACCCTCCCAAAAAGTTCTCCAATTCTGTTGAAATATCCTTCATCTCTAAGTTGGAGAGGCATCCCCTTGACTCTCAAGCATACAACCTCTCAAACTCCATGCTACCCCTATCCCAAAGTACGGTCGTTAGTAGATGCTTACCCCAAAGTTCATCCTTCCTATCTATGAAATCTATGGCAGTTCGCTTGTCTTTAAACACCATCATGACTTTCATGTCCCAATGAGACTAACCAGACTCTCAACATAACCTCCCGCCTTCAAGACATTCTTTATTCCCATTAAAGCATTAACGTCAACCGCTTCCCCAATAACCGTTCTCATGGTACAATGGTTCGGGTACATCGCACCGTTACCATTTACCACTAGCACTTTCGATGAAGACGACTGCGGCTCGTTCTCCTCTGTCATTGCCTCTCTGAACGAAATGCCCCCCACCCTGTTAACTGGTACATACCTCATATTCGGGTTAGGATTTGCTCCAGATTGCACCTGTTGTTCGACTACCGGTGGAATAGGTTGTACAATCATTCTGTGATCTTTCCCAAACTTTGCTACCGACACCCCAACCTTAGCTTTGAAAATCTTAATGCTATTCATGTTTCTCAGCACCTCATTGATGTTATTCACCCCTAGATATCTCACAAAGCCAAACTAGTTCCCTCTCGCATCCTTCTTCCTTACAACGTACGCGTCCTTAACGATACCATGTGGCTGAAAAGCTTTCCAAAGAAAAGAATCCGTCACCCCGCTAGGCAAGTTGGAAATGAAGAACGTTGTGATTGGCCTAGGATCATTGTACCCCCAATTGTTCCGTTGCCGGAAACTTGTGTCTCTTTGGCTCCTCATGTGCTCTCTCCTAATATTAAAGTGTGCCAGCAAGCAAATAGTCAAAGAACTTGACCACTTGATTAGTCAAAGTCTTATGCTTGACCATTGACTAGTCAAAGTGTAACCCTTCTATTAAACAATTAAAATTCTCCTTTACTAAAAAACTAATTTACAATTAAGTCCCTCAAGTCCAAACACTTTATTATTTCACAAATAATAATCCATCCAAATGTAAACTTATCTGATTCGTGCACCAACGTGTAACTCTTCGGATCGTACTAGGTCGGGTTACGTTGATCTCGACTTTAATTACATCGGACATACTATATGTCCAACAGATCATCCACGTGTACTACTGGATTCCACCGCGTGTCGTCATCCACGTTTTGTCTTCTCCTCTTTTTCAAAACACAGATCATCTTTCTCTCTTTCTATGCGTTTTCTCTATCACCGGCGAAGTTTCTCTGAAACAACCATCCCATAGGTGTTACTCATCTCCATCAAATTGAGAAGACCAAGATGGATAGAGGTGTGGTGGCAGATCTAAAACCACAGCGATGCCGGCGGTCGGCGCGCACCCAAACCCTACACACAGATCTTATCTAACGACGACTATATTGTCGGTGTCAGTTTTGTCCTTCGAAGAGTGGTTGCATTATTTTCGAAGAGCAGCTCACTGTGGTAGAAAAGTTGCAAAGTTGAGCTCTATTTGCTTCACTTGATGCAACAAGCAACCAGCAACTTGAGCTATCATCCGATATGCAATTACGGTTTTTTGAAGTAAACTCATTGCTAATTCATATGGGTTTGGATCATCTTTATTTCGCATATTTGAGTTCATCTAAAGTATGGGTTTTGACCATCTTTACTCCGCATATTTGAAATTTAAAGTCTGCTTTTGTAGATTGTTTTTACGGCTATAGCCTATAAACCCATTGTTTTGAGCTGCTATTCTTTTTTGTTGGCGCTGCTATAATCTTCACTGTTTGGGTTGCTCGTTTACACTGTTTTGAGTTGTTAATATTCTTAATATTGGACCCATTATCTATACTATTATATAATAGGTTCTGGATGGTCAAGATAGTAATTTTCATTTAATTTTAATACACATGAAAACATTGCCCCTCTACATTTTAGCATTTAATAATGTAGTGTAATAAATGACAAACAATAATGTAGTGTTATTACATCTAGCATTTATATTTATAAATAATGCAATAGAATTTTATAAAATCTTGTAAAAAACGTATTAACTTATACTAAAAATAATACATAAAAATTTGACTAACATATTCAAACTCAAATAAAAGAAATAAGCATCGTCCCATTCGTGACTGACTAGGTCATTAGAAAAACCAAAATAACTGTCAAACAAGAATACATGATGACTTTTAGTTTAAAAGTACACCAATTAAATAACTTATTAACTTATACTAAAAATAATACATAAAAATTTGACTAACATATTTAAACTCAAATAAAAGAGATAGGCATCGTCTCATTCGTGACTGACTCGATCATTAGCAAACCAAAATAATTGTCAAACAATAATACATGATGACTTTTAGTTTAAAAGTTATTGTATATGTAATAAAAGTTTACGGTTAAAAATTACAATTAGACAAATGTTGTGTTAATCAAGAGCAACCTCATGGTTTCTTTGATCAAATTTCATGGTTTCTTTGATTCGCGCATACAACACAAACTTATCCTTTACACCTATGGGTGTCTTAATAGATGAAACAATCACCAACATGAGAAATTACATATATACGTTCAGAGCATATTCGGGAATATACCACACAATAGATCAGTTAGTACTACGGGATGGCAAAACCATCCCACACACCATTCTTTATTTTTTTATGGCTTCATTTAGAGTATTTAGCTACTTTTTTTTTTTACAGAGATTGAAATCTTGTCTTCTGATTCAAGTTTTCAGTATTCTCCAGCATCAATTTTTATTTTTTATTCGTGCTATCAATATTAAAGGACTTTCACCAAAATAATTGTCACACAAGAATACATGATGACTTTTAGTTTAAAATTATTATATATGTAATAAAAGTTTTACGGGTGTAGTCCGCCGCAATACGCGGGTTCCTGCTAGTTAGTGTAAAATATACAAAGTCTATTGTGTTAGTTTGTCATTGTTGAAGACTAACTTGGTGTTTGTGTGGTATAATATAAAGCATAGTCAACAATACCAATGTTCTTTTCTATAAAAATCTGTGAAGGGTGTCTCCACTGTTTAGAAAACATTTGCTTCAAAGTAGACTACATGATTAGTTCTTTTAAGTAACCAAATTGTAGAAGTAAAACCATTTCTCGACGCATAACTGCATGAATGGACCAATTTAGGGACACTAAGCCAGCACACGCAACCGACATTGTCTATTATTATTAAGAGTTTATATGTCCTTTTTGATGGTATTTTCTTTGAAGTTAATCATTTCTTAAATGCTTTAGGTTCTTCTTGAAGAGGAAGCTATCAAAATTTGATGCTTTAGGTTGTTGTTGACGAGGAAACTATCCAATTTGCATTGGACTGCAGTAGCGTCACCTTTGCCGAGTGTTGGAACAAGCACAAGCCAGGTGGTACTACCAGCATCCACATTTGTTTTCATGAACTTTGTAGCAATTACATAGCCCATCATTTTACTTGATGTATTTCTTTTATCGCCCAAAAACTATTAGGTGATATAAGTTATAGAACGAACTGGATCAAATACCTGATAGTATACATTCGGCTGACTACATTTCGCCGCCGCCGCAACGCACGACGGGTCAATATGCTACTCTATCCATATAATAAATGAGTAACCTCGAGTCGAATGGAGGCCTTAGAGAAGGCCTATAGGATCCAACTCCATATACGGAGCTCCGAAAAATCTATGCATAATAACCATTTTCTTTTATTTTTTTTCATTCACCACAACATAACTCTCCTTTTCTTCCTAAGAAATCTTTCAATCGTCCTTCTTCATCTTGCATCATTTGTTGATTCTCCACAACCGATTCAAGGTAATCATCTATCATACTCTTCTAATGTTGATTCCTATTATTATTTTGACTTATTTTTTATTCTTAACATTATTACGAAGAAATCAAACCGATTTAACATTCTTTCAAGCTTAACTGTCACACCACGCCGACGGCGGAAACACGTGGCGCAACGCTCGAAAGCATATCACAGTCAAGATTAACATAAACCATAATTAATTAGAAAAGATTACTTTATTAAGATGTCGAAAATAAGTAACTTGTTACAACTTTTTACCAAACAACAAATAACAAGTTTCATACGTGGGGTTTTTCCATCTAAGTCCCAACCCAATGGGAGGTATTGATGAAACCCCGACAAGTATTCGACATCTCATATTTCCACCGACAAGTATTCAGGACTTAGTTACCTGAAAGATATGTTTAAAAAGACGTCAATATATAAAATATTGGTGAGTTCACAGGTTTTAGTTCCATAACAACAACATTTTAACAACAACAACATGTGCAGAACAAACACAATTTGTGGCCTTTGTAAGGAGTAGCTAGCTCCTACAAAACTACGATGACGAGCAATCCCTTGAGCCCATAACCAAACCAAGACAAGCAATGCCCTGCGAGTAAAAGTTGTTTCTCGGTAAATAACAACTTAGTTCAGAATATGTGCACCTCTTGTCTTTACCGGGTTGACGCTATCAACCAGAGGTGGATCTCATCAAGTACCAATAGTACTATCCAAATATTCCTTCGGTCTTGATTTCACACACAACACACAAGTAAATGGTTACAGTAGCGAGGACTCACCCCGAGTGGTGTACATCAAACCCAAGTACTCATCATGCCACTTATCATATTTTAACATTTAACAACATTTTGACATGTAACAACATTTGACAAACATATCTTTCCCCCAAAACAAAAATAGTAAAAAGGGGCCATGAAACTCACCTGAAGTATAACGTGCAATCACCTAGCAGAGAATAACAAGTCCCAGGTCAAGCACCTACGAATGTCCTAGTGCGTATAAGTCACTAAGTCTTTAGCACGTGTTATCCGGTAAGTTGTACGCCCAAACCCCAACACCACTATTAGCCACAATTCCCCGTTTAATTAAACATATGTCCTAGGATTGTTGGTGATGGATTACCCTTGATATAAGTTACACTTATATTTCCGTATTAATTAACTCAAGATACATTACCCTCGACTCGACTCACTTTACCGTATAATTATTTTCCCATTAAATAATTATACTAGGATCTTGTCGATCAATATTTCATCCACAACACTCGACTCGACTCACTTTACCATATATTTATTTTCCCATTAAATAAATAGACTAGGATCTTGCCGATCGAGATTTCATTTTCAACATTCGACTCGACTCACTTTACCGTATATTTATTTTCCTATTAAATAAATATACTAGGTTCTTTTCGATTCGAGGTTTCATTTCACAACTATTAAGTCTTCATACTTAATTTTCATTTAAATATATAATATTTAATGATTATTTTACATTAATTCTCCCACGAATAATTTCTAACACTTAGGAAAATGTTGTATACATTTTTCACCCATAATCATTCTTATATATATTTTCCATAAATATATATTTCACATTCGCGTTCACTCTTAGAATAATTATTCACATTCGACGCAATAACATATATATGTATCTTGTAGGAAGTTATACGATATATACTTATTCGTCTGATTCACATTTTTTGTCCGATAACTCATCGTACTCAATACGTTCATGTCCGATTAGTCAACTTATATATTTTTCGCATCACATTTAATATAAGTTGTACATATACGCTTTTGTAGGAATGATTACTTCACGTCGTAATATCATTTTCCTGCTTTACAACATATATAGTTTGTTATTCTTTCCAACAATATGTTTTCCTTAAAATTAATCCCTTCTAATGTCTACATATTTTACTTTGGAAATTTCTAATACAACATTTGTATCTCTCAAGACTTTTAGAAACCAAGACTTGGTTATTTTCCAACATTAAAATGATCCAACATTTTTATATTCCCATAGTTATAAAAATGTTCATTTTTATACAATTCTTACCAAGTCTTTAATTTACCAATTTTTGTAATAAAAACCTTAGTTTTTGTTTTGCTCAACATTTTTGGTAATTTTATTTTTATAAAATCTTGTTTTATAAAAATAACATTTTATACATAAATACAATTTTGTGAGTCTTGCAATTATTTTTAATAACAAACCTTTGGGAAGTACATCCTTCCACTTTAACACTAAACTTTACAAAGTCACAATTTTAGGCTTAAGTTTTAAAATGACAAGTTTTACTAAACTAGTAAACTTTATTTTGTCTACTTTTTCATTATAGATTTATACAATGTTTCAACATTATGTATAGACCAAATTGTCAATATTAAGGATACTAGTAAGTGTTTTTGGTTGTATTAAGTCCATAAAGTCCATCTTTGTATTTCAAAGTTAGTAAACTTTGATTATGTAGCTTTTATATTTTTCATTTCTTAATAAGTTCAACCTTGTTTTTAGTTTTAGGTAGCCATTTCATGATGATCGAAACCACTTTTAAGTGTACTCAAGTTATATTCACAAACAACACTTAGATCAAGGTTTTACACATGTGTATGTGAACTTTTATAACTTACATTTCAAGTATTTAGTTAGGGCTTCGTTAGGGTTTCATTTGGTTTTTAGTTACGCGTTACCCGGACATAAAAATAGCCTCTAATGACTTTTAAACATAGCCTAGTTTAAGTGTTGGTTAGTTGGTTAGACTTTCGCTGGGTGAATTAATAATTTATATGTGTACCGGGTGCTATACGCACAATTTATTCGTTACCGGGAGATTTTTGTTTGGAGTTTCCTTTTATGATTTTGGAGTTCCAAAACACATAATATTTCATGAAAATAACCTTTATTTTATATCCTGGGTGTTCGGGATCATTTTTGGTTAATTAATTGTTACCGGGTAATCACCAACGTCCGTTTTGGACAATTTTATTCGCATGCGATTGCGCAGTGCTTTTAATTAAACAAATGCATTCCTATGTATCCTATTGGGGAATTTGCTATTATATAAAGGTTAAATTAATACAATTAATTTAGAATTGCACTCAATTATTGTTAATTACACATACTAATTACGTACGAAAACGCATCGATTTTTGCCGGATGTCACATTCTCCCCCCGTTAAGAGAATTCCGTCCTGGAATTCAGTTCAAGTTATCCAATACAATAGTATCCTTGAACAAGGTGGGGTGTTTGCGCGTCACGCGATCTCTTTTTTTTTTTCTAAGTGAATTCGGGTTCGCCCTCAGCGTTCTATAAACGCAATATCATGATCCAGCTACGACTAAGCCCTTGGAATTCCCAATCCGACACATCCATTGGCTTTCCGAAAATAGTAGAGCTTTAGCGTCATCCTGGATTCAGTTGGTTGCGGAATTGACACCACTTTCCCAGAATTGACGTGCGGGATTCATCCATAGTCCCACTAAGTTCTCGCGATAGCTCGAGCTTATTCATCACAAGACCAATTCTGACCAATATCTCCGTGCCACTGGAGTATCAAGAATTTGGTCGATTACACTTTCCTTCCTCAACAAGACCCTCTCCGAGTATAACTCTTAGCAAAGACATACTACCGATTCGAAGTTCATAAGGCCAGCGCGTTGTTCATACAATTTCTCAATAGATTCGCGACTTATTCAAGTAACCTTAGGTCTAGCTGATTTATTGGTCATCTCTCGAATGACTCAAGCCAGATTACGTGTCTATCTGCATCTGTCATTCAATGTACTGGAGATGTACACGTATGCCCTACAAAGGCTTTGAGCAGTACACCCCGAACGCTGGGGGTGATAATTCGTACCACTTAGGAAATTCTGGTAATGAAGCACACGAATTTGATGTGCCACAGACATCAATCGTGTCACATGGGACACCTCTGTCAAGGACATTCAATTCGTTCGTTTGAGGGTGACAAGCCATACTCATATCAAATCGATTATCCCAGGCTTGCGTTCAAGGTTCGGCGAACCCTGAGGTAGGATGACTACTAAAATCCGATATTATAAAAGTTGGCATCCAATGTCTAGCCATGACTCTCCAAGAGTATAGGTGGCTATCCATATGCCTCCTATTGTAAATAAAAATGAGTAAGGGGTAAGAGGGTTCCATACGACAATCAATCATTACTCGTGTCACATCACAGCCACATGACGCCTCGGGCGACATCGTAATTAGATTCACTCCCTCAAATCTCACTAACCGGATGATCTTACCAGATCACAGAGCAGTCGACATTCTCGAGGACGCTCAAGGTTGTTTGTAGTAGCGGATGGTATTCCCGTGTCCTCACATGGACTGGAATCAACTATGTACTAACTTACAACCTTTCGTAAGAGCGATTGTGGTTAATGGTACTAGGGCACCTAGTATGGACTGATGGAGGTCAAAAGCTTTTGCGTCACTTTCACCCCTTAGTTCCCCAAATAGTAAATAGTGTATATCTGACACACGGGCCATACAATTCCACAATCCATGAGAATTAAATGCTGACTTAAATACAAATGACTAGAGGCTCACATCACCTCATCACATTGGTCAACACGGGAATGAGGTATGAACCATCACGAGTGGTTGCCACAACAGTAGGGGATGAGGTTTCAACAACATCTCATCACATTATTCTTCGCCAAAGCAGGCATACAGAACATTAGCGGCTACCAAAAAATGGATATATGATCCTAGTCCTGTTGTATGTGCCACGCGGACACCGGCTGCCCACTCAGAATCAATAACCTCGTAAGTCACATCCGAACATCACAGGCCACTTACCCTCGAATTTGGCTATTGGATCCTATGTAGAGACTGGAACTCTCAATTCGCCGAGGGTTCCATCCTTCCGAGATCATTCGGGGTAATAAGTGAAATCAAGCCATAGATGGACGTAGTTGACATACATTTCACCTTTGGGGCTTAACGGCTTCACGCACCAAAGTCGTTACTTAAACATACGACGCTCGAGGTAATACGACAAGCAAAAATCCGGAGCCTTCACAAAAAGCATCGCTTTCAACAACTCAAGGTGCACACTTAAGGGTGTTGCTGAGTAAGCTTCGAGGCTCATCTTGAGTAGTCAGGCACTAACCGCGCGGACTCGACAAAATTCCTTACTATGATGTCGCCAAAAGTATCCGTCAAGGACAAAAAATTTTGCCCTCGCGCGAGCAAGGCTACAAGAGAACATCTGGGAACACTGGTATCGACCCAAGGTCGAAATGGTCCCACTATTCCAAGAACATACGCAACAATGCCAAGACTAGATGAACTTACCATCAGAGGAATAACAGCATTAGTAGAAAGGCTGAATTGATCGACCATCTCCAAGCGGTAGGGTAACACCCTTACCAAGTAGACATATCTATATGCCTTTTAGGATTCAACGTTTCATAAAATCTTTGCAGTCTTGTACTAGGGACTCCACCAATGCACACGCTATGGGTGGGTCCACACTGGTATTATTGTATGCATCAGCATGACCCGTCAACACAGATGGTTTTAACTAATCCAATAGGACGAGTAATAAAGAAGTGAGTCTTTCAACACTTGCTAGTCCCCAAAAGTATGGGCTATATATAGCATTGCTCACATTCTTGTGATACCTTCGGGTTTCGAGGCACCTTCGAAGTCCTTATCACAAAGATGAGTCTCGCCTCGTCATGTAGGGATTGAGAGATTTTATTTTATTTTATTTTTCCACATTGATTTGCATAGCCGATCGTTAGTCATCAAAAATTCACATATAAGGGTTAAGGCTTGACATGGCGTCACTGATGTCTTAGATTTTAAAGAAATAATGTTCACAAAATGCGCAAGCATGAAAAGAGGTCAACCATGATTCGGTCAATTACCCAAACAATCACGAGACTCAGTGAAATACATGGGCTAGCACTCAGACTAGAGTGTCTTAGTATGGCTTCTAGAAAGTCCATTAGACACCCGAAATCCTACATAATCAATGTCGGCCCTACACAATCAAATAAATAGAAGAATGACAACAACGAGGGGTTTAGGTGATGTCTCCATCCCGAGGGAACCAAGAGCGAAGAAAATGACAAGTCATCACATTATCAAGGCTATCCTAAAACTGTAGCAATACGTCCACGGAGCAACACAACAGTAGAAGCAATACGTTAATGACGGCAATACATCCACAAAGCACATCAACAAAAGAACACCGCACAGGAACAACACAACATCAGAGAAGCATGACGACCAGTCAACATGCAACGGGAATAGCTTGACAGCATAGAAACAAGTCAACCAGGCAACACTGCAACAGGAACTACACAACAATAGAGAATCACGACACAAGGCGATACCGCAACAAGAACATCACGACAACAGGGAAACACGGTAACAAGGCTATACTACTGCAGGAGCAGCACAACGACAGGAATGCATCGTTGACAACATAACGTAACCACATGGGTACGCAATCGGCAAAGTATTGCAACTACAGGCACACATAATTATGGGGGTAACACAACAACATAATTACACAATAACGGGATGACGCACCACATGGAAATCCACAATTCACAACAATGGAAAACTCCGTTATGGTGAGCACGTATCCCGGTGCGTCTCAGCTCACTTATGGGGGCGGAATTCGCATCCGTATCCTTGGCCTAAACCCTATCCTCCATAGACTCAATGGTAGGAATGGTTGGATTGGCCGGCGCATCCGTCATCAAAACCAAATTAGGAACGGTAGATTCCACTAAGTTTAACTGATTTCTCAAGCCGATATTATTCACAGAGAGAATGACCGTAGGCTTGGTATAAGTCACTCGAACGATAGCAACAGCAGCATCGACATACTCTACCGAAGCCTGAGAACCATCGACAGTATTAGGCTTGGTAGGAGCCCAAGGAATGATAACGAGGGGTTCAATAAAAGCCTCAAATAAAATGGGGTTAACAACAACGAACTCCACCGAGACATAGACAGGGTCATAGCGGCTTGGCAAGGGTCATAGAGACGTCTACGTCAACGACAGTAACCTCAGCAGGAGCCTCCAAAACAGCAGTAACATCAAACTCGACAGGAGCCATAGAAACAACCACATCAACACACTCCGCAAGGGCTACACACTCAGCAATGACAACAGGATTCACTTGAGCTATAGAAAAATCACAGTAGCAATAGCAACAGGCTCGGCGGGAGCCTTAGACTCGTCGTAGTTATTAGATGTGTGGTATATAGTATCCATAGGACCAAAAAATCATCCAACATCTTTCCCAATTTCAAAGATAGTGGGCCCAACGAGTATAACAACAAATAGAGGTACAAGGATCATGATTTATCGAGACACCATGATAAATGGAAATGATACAGACTCTGACGAACCAGCTAAGTTGTCCTTCTCATCGGGGTCCTCTTCCATGTTCTCTTGGCACAAACATTGGCAGTCATCTGATTAAATGCCTTTCCGTCATCTAAGTGAGGCCGATGGACTTTCTTCCTGATAGGCTACGCGGTGAGAGTACCGAAATACGACAAGAGATTAGACAGGTCACGTTGTCCATAACGAATGGATCTCGCAACCTTAGTTTACAACCCACCTAGACGAAGGAATTTACAACCCGCCGAGACGAAGGAACACAACGTCTCAATATCTATGGGGATTGATGGAAAACACATCGCATCAATTGTCGCCCAAATAGATAACTACTCTCTTTGTCGTGATGACGGTGGGTAACATTCAACATTGCAACAGGAGCAATGGAATAGTCATTCAATGGATAATTTAATTTAATAGAATGACGTGACCGCTTCCAGCAGTCATTCATTTGATTTTCGAGGGGATTTCAATGTCATCAGAAGGCGTCTTGCGACATTTGACAATTACTGAACACTCACCTTACGATTTTAGTTCCCGAAGTGTGGTTTCACTCCCCTAGCTTTATGACGGATTCAGACACAGTACACACATCGTACATACTCGGGCGTTCGCCGACTGAACCGAGACAACCAATATTCCTTGAAAAACAAACATGTGGAAGCAGGTTGATGAGTCTTACAATGACTTTTGCACCTCAAGAAGGTAGTATGACATAAGCATCAACTAGTAAGTCTACACCGAATTATCTTTCGGAACACGATCCAGCGCTATCGCAAAGGGTGTTGAACCACACGTGAACACTCAATACATCGAGTAGTGGCTTCCCATGGGTAAATCGTATGCACTTCCGAGTGAGTCCATAGCCAAACGTAGGCTCGGGCTTGCTTTTCCACCACACGCCGTCAACATAACATTGGAAAACGCTGCCTTGGTCATGATTAGTGGCCGAAATTTTCGCCATCATCGAAAATGAGCAAAACCCTATGACTTGTAGATGTGCGATACGGTTGGCTGATTTTGCAATCAGTCCACAACTACATAGGAACAACTGACACTGTCGATTCAGACGATGGCTATCGAGCCTTCTAGATAAAGATAATCAAGCCTCTTAACTCAGCAACGTCGATTCTGTCCTCCAGTAGGAGAAGAAACACCTGACCCTCGAAGAAAACTTGGGCATGTGTTAGATCAAGAATGGTTATTTACAATAACAACATAGCAGCACACGGGCCACGAGTCTCATAACTAATCCACACAAAGTCCCGGGCTCAAAACGCACTGATCTTGCAGGGACGCACCATAGTCCTTCACTGGGTTCCAGGTTTAGCATTCCACGTATCGTACCAGACATTCATCTATTTGGTAGGAGTGCATCCTCATACATCCGCTCCTTTGGGGTAACCTTGAGAGGAAAGCATTTAGCTCCTATATAGGGAAGTTTTCGTTTACCATCCCTATCCGATGCGAGGGTTTACGTCAAATTGCTCATATAGATGGATGTTCGAGCTCTTCCGTGTTCGAACCTTAGAGGTAACGTTGAAGAAAGCTCATTGGGTTTACTAGGATCGAAATCAAGGGATATCGACAAGATCTCCCTTTTAACCCATTGGCCAATCAAAAGCTAAGTCTGAACCTAGAGAACAAGAACTAACAAGACAAGGAGTGATCACCAAACCCGGCCCTAGCGCCCACCAAGGTTACCGTGCACCCCAAATTATTATTACATGTGCACCCATAATGATAATCTGCGTTGCCAGGTAATCTCAGTGCCCGCTAGTTCCGAGCTTCCTGATCCAAAACATAGGATTCTCACAACACATGACTTAGTCTAGTTTCGCCTTCACATCACAAACAACATGGCAACATCCATTAGCGCGATAGAGATTAGTCCTTCCGTTCATCCCGTCCACAGGTAAACGTGTGAGTTCATCGTAGACCACTACGTCATTCCCACTTGCTAGTACCGATGACTGATGCAATAGTACGGACTAAGGTGAAGCGTGACACGACATCCTTACTAGCAAAATATTCGTATTACGTATATGTATTAACTAATCTTAGAAAATCAGATTCTGACACAACACAAACATTCATATTCGTACTTTCTAATACTTCATATATTGACACACATGGCTAGTCGGTCAGAATTTCCCCTTGTACATCCCATGTACAAATCTCTTTCTTATATAAAAATATTTTGTTGTGTTTTAGTTTTGAAAACTTTGTTTTCGAGCCAAAACCGGTTATAGTCTAGATTTTCAAAAATATTAGTTCGCTATAACCTTGGCTCTGATACCACTTCTGTCACACCACGCCAACGGCGGAAACACGTGGCGCAACGCTCGAAAGCATATCACAGTCAAGATTAACACAAACCATAATTACTTAGAAAAGATTACTTTATTAAGATGTTGAAAATAAGTACCTTGTTACAACCTTTTACCAAACAACAAATAACAAGTTTCATACGTGGGGTTTTTCCATCTAAGTCCCAACCCAATGGGAGGTATTGATGAAACCCCGACAAGTATTCGACATCTCATATTTCCACCGCACTAGCCTCATATCTATTCAGCACTTAGTTACCTGAAAGATATGTTTAAAAAGACGTCAATATATAAAATATTGGCGAGTTCACAGGTTTTAGTTCCATAACAACAACATTTTAACAAAAACAACATGTGCGGAACAAACACAATTTGTGGCCTTTGTAAGGAGTAGCTAGCTCCTACAAAACTACGATGACGAGCAATGCCTTGAGCCCATAACCAAACCAAGACAAGCAATGCCCCGCGAGTAAAAGTTGTTTCTCGGTAAATAACAAATTAGTTCAGAATATGTGCACCTCTTGTCTTTACCGGGTTGACGCTATCAACCAGAGGTAGGCCTCGTCAGGCACCAATAGTACTATCAAAATATTCCTTCGGTCTCGATTTCACACACAACACACGAGTAAATGGTTACAGTAGCGAGGACTCACCCGAGTGGTGTACAACAAACCCAAGTACGCATCATGCCACTTATCACATTTTAACATTTAACAACATTTTGACATGTAACAACATTTGACAAACATATCTTTCCCCTAAAACAAAAACAGTAAAAAGGGGTCGTGAAACTCACCTGAAGTTTAACGTGCAATCACCTAGCAGAGAATACCAAGTCCGAGGTCAAGCACCTACGAACGTCCTAGTGCGTATAAGTCACTAAGTCTTTAGCGCGTGTTATCCGGCAAGTTGTACGCCCAACCCCAACACCACTATTAGCCACAATTCCCCGTTTAATTAAACATATGTCCTAGGATTGTTGGTGATGGATTACCCTTGATATAAGCTACACTTATATTTCCGTATTAATTAACTCACGATACATTACCCTCGACTCGACTCACTTTACCGTATAATTATTTTCCCATTAAATAACTATACTAGGATCTTGTCGATCGATATTTCATCCACAACACTCGACTCGACTCACTTTACCATATATTTATTTTCCCATTAAATAAATATACTAGGATCTTGCCGATCGAGATTTCATTTTCAACATTTGACTCGACTCACTTTACCGTATATTTATTTTCCTGTTAAATAAATATACTTGGTTCTTGTCGAATCAATGTTTCATTTCACAACTATTAAGTCTTCATACTTAATTTTCATTATTTAAAAATTATTTTACATTAATTCTCCCACGAATAATTTCTAACACTTAGGAAAGTATTGTAAACATTTTCACCCATAATCTATCTATACATATAATATTCTAAAGCCATTTTGTACACATGTCAATCTCTCACTCCACCATCAATTATCTCTCCTCCCACCTTTTTCCACATATCTTTGAATTTATAAAATTTTTAGTTTTTTAAAAAATCAAAAATCATTAAATATCTTAAGGTCAAAATCGGTCAAGGTTTTTAATAACTTTCCTAAATACTATAATCCAGATTTTTAAAATTTTTAAATAACCCTACTTCAATTTTCTGCAATCTTCTTCAGGAAGCAAAAGGTTTAGCATTTATCAATAATTATTCTCCTCCATTTCAATCAAACAACAATATTGCTTCACAATCTTCTTCATTCGTGAAAAGGTTCGCTTTTTATTAACTTATATTCCTAGCATCTTATATCAGATCCATCAACAACAATTTGAGATTAATCAATACGTCGGTCCTCATGTAATAATCTAACCTCCTATTTAAGTTTATTATTGTTAAATGTTTTCTGAATTTTATTATGTTGTTGATTCATTCAGACAGAGAACATATGACGTGATACCGCGGATAAAAGAAGGCAATACTGAATCAAGAAAGGTAGTCTCTTTGATCGATTTTGAAATGCATTTCATGTCTATTTTAAGGAATTATTATTTGCGATTTGTTCAATTCGATGAAATCTTTATGTTTTTATAATACTATCACCAGCGTCATCCTCTATACCATGTGCAAGATTAGTTTTTTAATTAGGTTTATCAAGGATTTTTTTAGGTTTGATAATTTTTTAGTTTTAGGGTTCATGTTTTTCTTTGTATTTCATACTGATTTTAATAGTTAATGTTTCAATGTTGATGTATTGTGTGTTATTGTTATAGTTAGCCTTTTCTTATATTTCTTTGTAGGTTCATTCTGCAATCATTACTTCTTGCGAATGCTTGCAATGATTGGCAGGGGGCATTTTGAGGCTTCTTATGATGCAGGTATTTCATATTGTTTTAACATAAGGGAGAGTTATTGTACAGAAAGAAAATTGTTTTTAGTTATTCTAAACTCTGTGTTCAGATTATTAAGCAAGGTGTTCATCGTGACTATTCTTTTTTTTCTTTTCTTTTCTTTTTTTTGCTAATAACAATATGACTAGAGTTCATTTCTTTAATTTGCCTCAGGCTAATGATGACTCTTCCGATTTAAAGAAATCTTATGTTCCAAGATACACTATAAGTTTAAGTATTTTCTTTTCTGTTTTTCATTTAAAGTTTATGATAACATCCATTTGGCTTTCTTTCAGCACATAGTTTTGGTTTTGATATATAATTATCTTATTCTCTTCCTTTGTTTTGATATACTTTTGTATCCAGATCTTTAATACCTTTAAAGGTTTGATTACAGTGGAAGTTTTAAAGGATGGTCCAACTGAAGTTGTGGATGAATTTATTGATGCCAGGTGAGTATTGTTATTGCCTTATACCAAAATCCTCTGTATCGCTGCTTCGTTTAGTGATACCAAAGGCGTTTATTTAGTCTCATCTTTTATTAACGATTTAGTGTTAAATGATTTAGGTTTTCAATGTTATTGTTTTCGATTTTGTTGAATACGATTGTTTCTTATTTTGTGGATGAGTTTATGTTAACAAAAAAACCCCTATTATTATTTTGGTGTTCATCATGTTCATACGGATCATGATATTATTCTTTGAATGTTCTTTTAAATTTTATGTTTGATCTTACTTTTTATCCTCAATAATGGATTACATGTTTGTAGCAATCGTTTAATTGGTTACCAAAATTATAGCATTAATTTTAATTGATTTAGTTTGACCAATTTTTTTTTTTTGAAAATTCGAATTTAAAATTGACTTAGTTACACTCACTTTTACTTTTAAATTAGAGATTTTCTAATATATTTAAAATTTATCAACTAATAATTTCGGTTATAAATTTCTTAAATCAGTTACAAGTTAATATTTAAATTTTAAATACTAAGTCATAGATTTCGGTTAAACTTTGAAGATATTCAAATACTAAATGTTTTATTTAACTATTTAATTTCAAGTTATAACATATATAATTTTTATTTTTAAATTTTAGTTAATATTATAAACTTTTGAAAATTTGGATTTAAGATAATAATGGTAATAGTTAGACTTAATTAGAACATTTTATACATTTAGAATCTTTTAAAAGTTTTTAAATATTTTAGTTTAAGGTATTAATGGTAATCATTACACCTAATTATTATCTTTAAATTACAGATTTCAATCATATTTAAAATATAACAATTAATAATTTCGGTTATAAATTTTCTCAAATTAGTTATAAGTCAAAATTAAAATTTAAATACTACAATTTGAAATTATAAATTTATATTAAACTCTAAAAATATTCGAATACTAAATGTTCTATTTAAGTATTTAACTTCAAATTCTAATATTCATAATTTTAATTTTTTAATTTTTGGTTAATTTTATAAAAATTGAAATTTGAATTTTGAATAATTATGGTAACATTTAGAATTAACTACTACATTAGTTTCATAATTGTGAATGATTTAAATATTTAAAAACATCTGTGAGCGTTGGATTTTAGCTAAAACAGGATTATACGATCATACAAGTCACAAAACTAGGTGCGGAAACCCTAGATCTGAACAAATTGATAAAACACAAATCACGACACAATCAAGATCATTTTCAATATCATTTTCATAGATTAACTTCATTCAAAAAGCATTTACAATGAGTTTATGTTAATCTAGAACACACTAATAATCTCTCAAAAACACCTTTGAAACTGAACTGAACCTGGACACAAATGACAACTCTCTTACATTATCAAAAACACAAAAACTATATATAGGCACTGCACATTCGCCCGTTTCATCTGGTCGAATGTGAGTGTTTTCCACATTCGCCCACTTCAGGTGGTCGAATGTGTCTTCTGTTCAGATCCATTCTTCCTTCGTCCCTTTATAATCTACCTTCGCCCATAATCAGTCTTCCTTCGTCCATACTTATCTACATTCGCCCCATTCTTCTCACCTTCGGCCATCACTAACATATGTTAATATTGTATATCCAATCCTTAGTCGCAAAACGCATCAACAAACTCCCCCTCGACTATTGATTGGATAGTTTTCTCTGTTGGTCCATTGTCTTGTTCATCAGCTTGATTCTGAGCTGCTTCTTCTGTTCAGTAGTCATTGGCGGCTCAAATGTTTTCTTCACAGGCTTAGACACATTGGCCATCTTCACAGTCTTGCCAAGTTTACCCTCCAAGTTGCTTCCTGCATTTATGTCATATGCAAAACAAACTCCAACAACTTGAGTATACTTTCTCGCTTGAGCAAAGTCATTGGGTTCATAGTAGATCGGATTGTAGAATAACATGATGATGTCTTCAAAGGTGCAATTAATCAACCACATAGGATCAAATACATGAACATGCTTGTATTTATCCTTTCCATCTCTCAACACGATCACCGCTTCAGCCTTTCTCCAATCATAATACCAAAAGATGAAATCAGCACTGAAATGCTGTGGCATTGGCATCAATGGTATCTTCCTCATCACATTAGGTGCTTTATAAATCAAAGTAACACACTTCATATTAGTTTGTGGATCAATATCCCTATGCACTTTTCTTCTGGGATATTGAGGTTTGAACCTGTTCCATCTCGTACGACTTTCCCAAACCAATTTGTCTGCGCACCAACCGACATGTGATCCATTTACTTCGGCACCTGACATTGGGAATCTGCATAAGTCTCTCACCGCCCAGTACGGTAGACTAAGCAAGTCACAGAATCTGTTGAAGTACAGAATTCCGGTTTCCCATTTTGCAGCAATGCATTTCAGTCTGCCTAAGTAAGTCCACCCGAGAGCTCTGCCTTTGAACTTGGCATTATGAAATCGATAAAAGTTACCTTGAGCTT
The DNA here is from genome assembly GCA_028751855.1 of Ambrosia trifida. Taxonomy (NCBI): domain Eukaryota; kingdom Viridiplantae; phylum Streptophyta; class Magnoliopsida; order Asterales; family Asteraceae; genus Ambrosia; species Ambrosia trifida. The sequence continues at coordinate 79,017,144 of CM054127.1, forward strand.
CAGGCTTTGGTCGGTTCTCATCCATTTCTTTCAATTTCTTCATATAATTCTTCAACTCATCAGACTGGTTAGAAGAATCTTTCTTTTCAGTACCAAATACCTTCTCAACAAACTCTTCACTCCTTTTCTTGGCTTTCTGTTTCGCTGACTTATTTGGTATCTCAGTGATGTCAGGAAATACTTCATTCTCATCATCTTGTCTGAAATATTGGGGAAACTCTTCATGAGTTATATCTTCTACCTCTACTTCATTGTTCTCTGGAGTCTGCACATCATCTGAATGACTTCCCATATCCTTTTCAGGAATATCAGGAATCGATTCATCCATCATAAACTCCTCAAACGTTTTCCCTACCCTCTGTGCAAGACCATCTAGTATTTCTTTCGCCACAGATGCAGGTAATTCCCCTTCTTCAAGATCTAGATCTTCATATTCCAACTCATATCTTAAATCATCAGTCTGGAATATTTCAGCGAAGCATCCTGTGAACTCAATGGTCCACTCTCTCTTTTCCAACATATTCTTATACAGCTGTTTAGCATCCTCAGACAAAGATCTCACCTTCTCGTTCCAGAAAATACTCTCATCCGAATCAACATTCTCACCTTTCTTCTTGGAACTCGATTCTCCAGTATCTTTCTTCTTCGGTGTTCTCTTCTCATAACTAAATCTAGAAGTATCATCTCCTCCATCATGATCACTTCCACTACTAAACTCATCACCTTGCTTTTTCCCAGCACCTTCAGCACCATCATCATCATCATTATTGTCATCATCATCATCATTATCATCATCGCTTTTATCCGATCCATCATTATCCTCATCATCATCTTCTTCTTTCTCAGATTCAGAATACTCATAATCAACTTTTTGTTCATCTTCTTCACCCTCTTTCAACTGGGGTGCCCTGCTATAAAGATCTTCAATCAAATTACAAAGGCGTTTGTTTTCCTTCTTTAGTTCTTTGTTATCAGCCTTAATCAATTTGATTTTGCTTTTGTTTCTTTCACATTTTCTTTCAAGCTTCTCATTCTTTGCTTCAATCAACTTAATCTTATCATTTATATCATCCTGATTAGATTTCGAAGCAACCACAATCTGGAGCATTTTCTCCTCATTTTGCTTGAACTTAACAATCTCAGCTTGTTGAGCAACCAACATTTTCATCATGTCTTCCATCTTCTTATTCACTTGCTTCATGACATCGTCATCCACAGTCACTTTCTTCGACTTAGATCTGGATGGCTCAACTTCAACAACTTTCTCCTTCTGAGGCTTTCTAAACATATCGAGCACTTTATCCATATCGATATTGAATTGATCGATTGGTAAAGTCTCTGCCTCTTTCGCTTTCTTCTGCTTCTTGGCAACAGGTGAAGATAGCTTAGATGGTGTACCAGCATCAGGTAATCTCTTTCCTTTCAACAACTGAGCTAACTCTTTCTCTCTCAGTTCTTTTACGCTTGATTTCTTTGCCATAGTCTTTTGCTTCTTAGTTTTTCTGGGCAAATTCACCACTACAGTTTCTCCAACACTCAATTCAGCTAGATCAACACCTAGGCCCTCATCTTCAACCGATTTCTTTCTTCTCTCAGCTTCTTCTATCGACTGGTTCAAGGATTCAGACTCACCAACCATAGTGGCCTTACGTTTGGTGGTCCTTACATTCTCATCATCAGAATCCCACTGCTCATCAACCTCAGTCTCTTCTGAATCTACAGACTCTTCATCCACCAAACCCGATCCTTTCTTTGCCGTCGATTTCTTTCTAGCCACTTGTTGCTTAGCGCTTCCCTGATCCACAGCCTTTCCCTTGCCCTTCCCTTTGGCTCCAGGATTGACTACTTGTCGTTTCCTCTTAGTGCTTGAATCAACATACACTAAGGGATCATCATTGTCTGAGTCACTATCATCATGTCTTGCTTTGTTCTTGCCAGGATCAGTGTAATCCGGACGAGCCAAAGCGCCAAATAATCTCCTGTTAGGTGGCTTCTCACTATCAGGCACACCTTTGTAACCCTTCATCCTCATTAAAGTTCTAATGTTCATATGATCTTGACCTAGGATCATAGTCGGATCCTTTTTCAGCATTGGATACTTGTAGTCAAAGATCATCATCAGAAACCTCAGATACAACATAAACTTCTTATTCTTCATTCCCTTCAGCATCTCCAGCATATGATCAAGAATCATCCCAGAAACATTAAATGGTTTGTTGAGTGTCAACGCAACCATTAATGAACTCAAACTTCTTCTCATCACATCATAACCACCACTCACACATCCAAAAACATGAATAAGAACATGTGCAAAATACTTGTACTGCACTCCCAGCTTCCCCTTATACATAGATCCGTCAGTGATTGGACCTTTGTATTTCATTCGTAAGAAACACGCCTTCTGTTCTGTCCATGATAACTCCCTGGGATCTTCACTATCTTCGAACTTAATCTGTAAAGCTTCCCGAATATCAGCTTCAGTCAAGAACATATCCATATCCTGAATCTTGCTCTTGATGATCGTCTGATTCTCCCAGTAGTCATACTTTGCATTCTGATAAAAATCTTCAATGATGTCTTTGTATATGATGGTTGGTGTGGCTAAAGCATGAACAATCCTGCTCCTCTTCAGAAACTCTATAATCCCTGTAAACTCCGTGTTCTTCTCAACATCTCCAAGATAAGCGCAACAGTTGTGCGATCTTTCAAATGGCCAACTGCTCGGAACAGACATTTCTGCTACTGGCACTGGATCTTGAACTGTAATCTCAGCTGGAGTTTCCACATTGACTGCTGGTGTTTCAATGTTCTCGGGTTGATCAGCCATCTGCATATAAAAATCAATGAAACACGTCAAAATACAAAAACGACAAAATTACAAAATTTTAGTCCAAATAAACTTCACATTCGCCCGTTTTTGAACTGGTCGAATGTGAGTAAATCTGGTCGAATGTGAAAAACTATGGTCGAATGTGAAAATTTTCTGATTAAAAATTCACATTCGTCCATTTTATGTTCATTCGCCCAACCAGTTTCACCTTCGCCCGGTTTTTGAACCGAAGGTGAAATGGTTTTCCCCCAAAAATTTAAATTTTTGCCAAATCTGTTTTTAAACCATAACAATGATTCAAATGTGTTCTATATTGGCCGATTATCACTCGTTCATCACCAATTGTCCATTTATTTCATTCTACATCAGTTTTTAAAGGTGAATTAGGTTTAACTATGTTCAATCACTCATTCAATCAATTTAAACAATGTTAAACACTAATTCCTCATTATATCTCCCCCTAAAACTGATGCGGAATGAATTGCTATCAAAATCAACCATTAAAACAGTCTCTAAGACTATTAATTGTGAAACCCTAAGTCCGGTTCTAAACATAACGATTCTGTGCAGATTATGAATCCAATACCTGTAAAAATTGTCTCAAAAAGATCAGTAATGGTCAGGGATGAAATTAGTAAATCACAAGAAACACGAGCAACAAGGTCTGGTTATGATGAAATTTTGAAAAATTTTCTGAATGAGAACTCGAAGGTGAAAAGCTTTTATATAGAAATCCACGTTCGCCCGTTTGTAGTGGACGAATGTGGGTTAAGTCCACATTCGCCCCAAGTGAATGGCACGAATGTGAAACTGCTCCACCTTCGCCCCTAATTAAAGACCCGAAGGTGAAATTTGTACCCGGAAGTGAAATTTACACCCGGAAGTGAAAAAGTCCACCTTCGCCCAAAAACAAAACGGTCGAACATGATGATTTTTCCACATTCGACCCATTTAAGGGGCGAATGTGAAATGGAAAAATCTGAAAATTTCGCCAAATCACGAATTCGAATCCCGTTCAACATTTTTCAATCCGTTAAACTTCCAAAACTCAAATTTTCACTTTTTGAATGTTACAAAGTTCAGATGGTGTTATCAAATCTCAGAAATTGACCATCAAGCATCCCCGGATATCAAAAATAAAGCAGAAATGCAAATCTTTTGGATTTTCTGAAATTTTTTATCAAAACACACCTAAAATCTTTTTGGATTTTGTATCTTTTTGACAATAAAAGTAAAATGCGATAAAGTAAAATGCATCAAAGTAAATGAAAGCAGTAAACATTTTGTGATTTCCGGTAAGAGGATCATATCAGTTTTCTGAGAAATCTGAACACAGCATTGATCTGTTTCAATATTATCATTAGAAACAATATGTGACACGGCAATTGCTGATATTGTTGTCCACATAAGCTCACATGCAGACAATTACGCAATGCTTTAAAATGATACGAATTAGATGTATTAGACTAACACATTGTGGTTCCCACACACACGACATACTCCCGTATCAAGAAGTAATTTGCACAAAGACTCATTGTAAAGCGTGATTATGCTTTCGTCGTCTGTAATTGTACAAGATATAATGCATAGAGGTATACAGGTCAGCAAATTAATGCAGCAAAGCAACATATGCACTATACCAGGTTGAGGACTGATATTAATCATGATTTTCATCAATGATCAATACGATATTATAGATAATCTTTGATCATCATATAACATGGAAAGTTCCTCAATTCGGTAACTTTAGGATTTGGCATAAAGCTCTTTTATAAAGACATCCTGTCTGATCTAGGTCCGTAATGACTTACAGCAGAAGATCAGATAGGCTATCCCCAGACAACTAATAACATAACGACCCTAAACCTCCGAGTTTTGTACAAACACCCTATCAAACGAAATTACGGTACTAAGACCATATGCCCATGAGGTGTTCAACCACAAACGCGTAGTTTGTTATGTTTGTATCACTAATGCACGCAATATTTAGTCTACGAAGCCTATCAGCATATCACACGTAATCAACATACGTCTCAATAAAACTATACAATTCTTTAGCCTGTGTCAGATCCCCACTGATGTACTATCATTTCCTCTTTTTATCCAGGAAATCATTTTGGGTTTTTCTAATTTTTAGGTATTTTGAAAATTTTTCAATGTTTTTGGTTTTTCTGATAAAATGACTCCCCCTAAAATAAAGAACATATTTTTGGGTTTTTAATTTTTCTGAAAAACAAAACAAAAATTTGAAAGAAACAATCCACTTGAAAGCATCAACTTCTTTGAGGATTAAACAACCCCCTCGAAAGCATCAACTTCTTTGAGGATTATGATAGTAAAGAGAAATTCCCAATTAGCAAAAATTTAAAACTAAAACTAAAAATTGAAAATGATAAACCGAGGAGCCGATTAGTCCTGTTTTTCCTTTATATTGTTTACTTTCAAAAGATATTCAAAGCGGGATCTGTCAAAAGCTTTTGTAAATAAATCTGCACGTTGGTAGTCAGTATGGATTTTGACCATGTCAATCAATTCCTTAGCGTAACAATCACGGATAAAATGATATTTAATCCGGATATGTTTCGCTTTAGAATGATTTTCAGTATTTTTAGTTAATGCAATTGCGGCTTCGTTGTCACAGTGTATAGGGGTTTTAAAAAACTGCAAACCGTAATCGACCATCTGTTGTTGGATCCAGAGCACTTGCGAACAGCAACTCGAGGCTGAAATGTACTCGGCTTCACATGTAGACAGTGCGACAGAAGTCTGTTTCTTGCATTGCCAGGTAATTAACCTGCTCCCTAAAAACTGGCAACCGGCTGTTGTTGATTTGCTGTCTTTGTCACAGCCGCCCCAATCTGCATCACTAAAAGCAATAAAATCAAAATCATCATCATTAGGGTACCAAAGTCCTTTTGATGGACAACCCTTCAGATATCGAAGGATACGCTTGACCGCCGTCAGATGACTTTGTTTCGGCTTCGATTGATAGTGAGCACAGAGACACGTTGCATACATAATATCTGGTCGAGACGCTGTCAAATACATCAGAGATCCGATGATTGCTCTGTATGTAAATGGGTCTGTCAGCTCCCCCTTAACGTCCACTCCAATCCCGTGATTGGGTTGAATCGGGGTATCCATCGGCTTAGAGTCCTCCATCTGGAATCGGCTCAAGATGTCGGCTACGTATTTCGTCTGGTGAATGAAGATCCCGTCAGGTCTTTGATCCACCTGTAAGCCGAGGAAAAATTGCATTTCTCCCATAGCGCTCATTTCGAACTTCTCCTGCATAATAGTTTCAAATTCCCTGCACAAAAGTTCGTTAGTTGAACCAAATATAATATCATCAACGTAAATCTGTACTAGAAGCAAGTCATATCCCGTCTTCTTCGTAAAGAGGGTGCAATCGACGAGGCCGCGCTTGAATCCTTTGGAGATGAGGTATGTACTTAGCTCCTCGTACCACTGTCTTGGAGCCTGGTGCAAACCATATAAAGCTTTGTTCAGCACGTAGACCTTGTCCCGGTGGATTGGGTCCTCAAAGCCTGGTGGCTGCCCGACATAAACCTCCTCCTTGACTTTACTGTACAAAAATGCGCTCTTGACGTCCATTTGATAGACTTTGAATTTCTTATATGAAGCAAACGCAAGGAACATCCGAATAGCTTCAATTCGTGCTACTGGTGCATAGATTTCGTTGTAATCAATTCCTTCGATTTGATGGAAACCCTGCACAACCAATCTGGCTTTGTTGCGAACAATAACTCCACGATCATCCTTTTTGCACTTAAACACCCACTTAGTGCCTATTTTCTTTCTTCCCGGCGGCAAATCTGTGAGCGTCCAGACTCCCAATTTCTGGAATTGCAATAACTCCTCCTGCATTGCCTCAACCCAGGCATCTTCATTCAAAGCGTCTTTGTATGTCCTTGGCTCTACCTGCGACACATAACATGCAAACGACCAATCATTTTGGCTACCAGATTTCTGAATTTTGGCATACAATGCTAAAGCACCAAAACTCTCTGGTGAATTAACGCTTTTTAGCTGCCCTCTGGTCATCACTCCACTTCCAGGATCACCGATTACTTGCTCCAGCGGGTGAATACGATGAATCCGAGATTCCGGATTAACAGGTACAATCACTCCCGTCTGAGCAGTCAAGTTCTCTACAGCATCCTGATCATGACCCGTGTTAGATGATGAAGCAACATCTGGATTTGGAGTTGGGTTCACAGTTTGCTCTTCTAAGTCTTCTGCATTTTCAAGAACGGCTTCTTCAAATTGTTCATCTTCAGATTCTGAAGTGTCTAATGAAGTTGAAGCTTCTTGAAACATCTCTTCTTCTTGTATAGGAGCACTGGTATCATTAGAAGCTGGTGGGGGGTTTACAGTGATTGGACGCATCAACGGTGAAGTTGCCGCGTTTTCACACTCGTAAAGTAATCTGATAACAGCTTCTTCAACCAAGCTATCTAGGTTGAATGATTCAAAGAAATCTTTGTAATCAAACATCCAATCAGGGCCCGTGCCTTGCAAATTTTGAGTATAACGTTGAACTTCCACGTTAGCCCAATCCTCCACTTGACGAGTTCTCTTGTTGAATACCCGTTTGAGCGGGGTTGCATATCCAACAAAATATCCCTCCTCAGCTTTAGGACTAAACTTCTCGCTTGGATTCAACATCGTGCATGGCGCCCCAAAAGGTTCTAGATACTCTAAATTGGGCTTTCGTCGGTGTAACAGTTCATAAGATGTTTTTCCAAACTTCTTCACTGTTAGAACCCGATTTAATGTATAATTTGCTGCATAAATCGCCTCATTCCAGAACATTACTGGAAGATTTGAGTCAGCGAGCATTGTTCTTGCAGCCTCAATCAGAGTCCTATTCTTTCTTTCAGCAACACCGTTCTGTTGTGGGGTATACGGAGCCGAATATTCATGATGAATCCCTTTGCTTTCACAAAGTTCATCCATCTTTGCATTTTTGAACTCCGTCCCGTTGTCACTCCTGATCCTTTTGATCTTCAAATTGTAGATATTCTCCAGTCGAGTGAACAGAACTTGTAAGTTGGTAAAGGTGTCGCTTTTGTTCTTCAAACACATCACCCATGAGAATCTTGAATAGTCATCAGTGACGACTAAACAATAAAGCTCTCCAAGATGACTTTTGCGCTTGACCGGTCCAAAAAGGTCCATGTGCAATCGCTCAAGCGGCATCTCAACAGAGTTAACTTTCTTCACTTTATGGTACTGTTTGTGTTGTTTTCCTTTCATACAGCTCACACACTTGTCGTTCAGATGGAAATGTTTCACGTTTACTCCATCGACAAGTCCATTTCTCACTAACTGATTCATTTTCCTCAGATGAATGTGCCCCATTCTGCGGTGCCACATTATCGATTCTTTTTCGGTTGCCTTGGATAGAAAGCATGTTATCTGTCCCTGTGATGTCATCGCCTTGGACATATCAAGAATATAAAGATTGTTGACTCGAGATGCCATCAACATAACCCACTCCTTTGGAATCTTGAAACCCGGTTTGAGAATATAGCAGGATTTGTCATCAAAATGCACAGAAAATTGTTTATCGCATATTTGACTGACGCTCAACAGATTATAGTCTATCTGCTTGACATAAGAAATCCGCTCGAAAGTCACAATCCCATTACTCACGCTTCCTTCCATCGTAATATATCCTCCTTTATTACCCGCAAACGCGACATATCCTCCATTAATATTCTTCACATCGAACAACAGTGCCAAATCCCCCGTCATGTGGCCTGAAGCTCCACTATCAACAATCCAGAGACTGCTAATAGGGCCGACTGAAGCTCCCTGCACACAAAAAATAAACATTTAGTTCTTTCGGGGGACCCAAGCCTGAGTCTTGGGCCTTTGAACATTAGATTTCAAAGAAACATTCTCATTGACTTTTTCAACAACTTTCTGTTTTGAATCAATCGTTTTCTGATTTTTCAAAACACTTTCATTTTTCTCACTCACCTTCGAAGTAGAAGCTCCTGGAGTACCATTAGGTGTCCAAGATTGTTCAGACCTTTTGAGAATACGAATTTGAGATTTTGGTTTCTCAATTGGTTTCTGAACATTGTTACTAAAAGTAACTTTCTTAGCAACCTTATCTGAATTAACAGACTTAGGTCCAACATTTGACTTGACAATTGGTTTTTGTGGAACCTTTTGTCTATCAGCTGTTGTGTTCACCACAGGTTTTCTCCAAGATTGTTTCATTGCAATCCGATTCCTTTGATCATATTGAAATGGACGGTTGTTCCTCATTTGAAAATTGTTTTGATTATAAAATTGTTGTTGTTGAGGAACAGCTCGTCTATGTGGTGGGACATAATGATCAATCGGCTTTTTCATGGAATTCCTAACCTCAACCTCATGTCTTTTGTGCCTTACATATGGACACTGAGCAAGTAAATGCCCGCGTTCTCCACATTTAAAGCATTTTCTATATTCCTCAAACACATAATGAGCATTTGGTGAAGCAAATGATCTAACAGGAAATTGATCATTATACTGTTGATTTCTCAAACTCTCAGGAAGTGGTCCTTTCGAGTAAGAGGGCTCATGAAAACCATTTGCTTTATCATTTGGTCGAATGAACTCGGTGACATGGACCTTTAGTTCTTGAGGAACTTCTGAAAACAGTTTCTTTAAGATTTCTGGTGGAATTTCATTGGTTCTCTCATGTTTTGGAAACCATATTGTGCTTTCTTGCCAGATTTTATCAAGTTTAGAATAGTTAACATTTTTGATCGGAAATTCCTCATCAGAAATGATCTTATCGGATCCTTCCATCCGATAAAACACTTTAACCGGTTTATCACTTTGTTCATTCAGCTCATTCTTTTTGACCTCATTCTTAACAACATTATCTTTCTTAACATCAACCTTTTCAGACTTTTTATCACGATTAGCATTAGCCATCGGATGAACATGATCAGATGGTGACACTGGTTCAGTAGTAATGATGTGTTTTTCTTTTGGAATCTCACATTCATTAACAGATTGATCACTACCAGTATCATCATTTTCTGAGTCTGAATTATCACTCTCAGCATAAACACCCTCATTGTTCAAGCCCAAAATCGGTCTCACATCGGAATATGGATCACCAATACTCGAGGTATTAGATTCCTTTTCCGATGATGAGTCTGATTTTACCGAACTCTCCGGTATAACTTGGTGATAGTTATGGTTTTCAAAAAGAACCGGAGATGGTACAGACTTGTAATTGGTGGTGTTATCATCAATGATATGATCTACGACATAAGCAACATTCTTATAACTTTCCAACTTCTTGTTAACCTTTTCAGGAAAGCATTTTATGGCTGCCATTTCCAACTTGGTGTTTTCAATTTCATTGATATAGTTATTTATTGCCAATTGTTTCAATGACAGAGTGTTTTTCAAGTCGGAAATGTCCTTTTTATAGCCATCTAATACTTTGTTAAAAGCATTCAACTCTTTGCGAGTAGATTGACAGTTCAAGATAGCACTATCTCGTGAAATTCGGAGTTGTTTATTCTCCTCAGTCAATCTATCACATGTTCTACAATATTTATCACTCATAACATCAGTGCTAGATTCAGAACTTACAGGTTTTGGCGGTTCAGTCATGGCCATCAACGCAAAATGAGCTTCCTTTCCAGTGAAAAACTTGGAGTAGTCGATCTTGGTGAAAGCATCATCAGCTATGCACGACTTCCTCGTCATCAAAAAGTCAGCTTCTGCCAGCAACTGATCAATATCATCATCTAAAGAATCAACACTTCCCTCTGTGTCTGATTCGCTCTCCGAATCTGAATAAACTGATCTACACTCTTCGGGAACATCAGAAACTGAATCAATCACCATTCCAGAACTCTTTTCCTCAGCCTTAACCTCAACAGGTTCACTCTCCACTTCCATCTCAGTCTCAGAATCATCACTTTCACTCTCCTCAGTTTCTTTCTTCTCATCAACTGCCACCGACTCTTCCATATCAACCTGATAAGCAACACATGCCACATTCCCACCAGTAGTCACTTCCTCAACTCCTATTTGCATACCCGACCAGTCAAACCTCTCATCCTGTTGAGTCACCAAAGCTTGGTTCTGACTCGCATTCTGTTGAGTCTCATTAGGTGTAGTGATAGGTACAACTGTTCGGTTTGTGTGATTAGGAGATTGGTTTTGAATCTGGTTTTGAATGTTTGGTTGTTTGTTTTGGTTGTTAAAGTTTCGGTTTTGGTAGTTGTTGTTATTTTGGTAAGAAACTTGGTTTTGTTGACGGTTCTGGTAATTTGCATTGAAAGGGTTTCGATTACCTTGTTTAGGTGGCTGGGTGCATTCCCTTTTGAAGTGTCCTTTTTCTCCACAATTAAAACACGTAACCTTCTCCTTGTTGAATCCATAGGTTGTGTTGGGAGAAGTTGCCAAATCAGTTCTTCCTGTTTTCTCGATGAACTCTGTTGCTCTTCTCATTATACTCGCAAAAGCCCATTGAATGTCAATGAGTTCCATCTCTTCCTTGTCTATCTGTGCGTAGTCTTCGTTGGTTAAGTTGTTGTTCCCAATCTGACTAGCAACCAACCCATTGTAGGATGAAACCATTGCTGAGACTAATGCAATGTGTTGCTGAGCAACCTCCACAGTCACATTTCCCAAGTTAGATGTATCCAAAACCACCGGTTGTTGTTTATGTTGAGTGATTTGGTTTGCTGGTTGTTGTGATTGGTTAGCGGTGTAAAAACTTGCTTGTTGCATTGGGGAAATTGGTGAAATGTAGGAATTATATTGTGGTGGTGTGTATGATGGTTGTGAGTAGGAATTGTATTGTGGTGGTGTGTAGTTGGTGGTTGGTTTTGATGTTTCCATGACATTAGAAATACATGCAACATGTGGTGCAACACTTCCTGAACTCGAGTTTCCAGCTGGAACTGAAGTGCCTCCAAAATACAAACTGGGATTCTGTGGAATCTGTGACCTTCTCGCTTTCCTCCTATCCTCCAACTCTTTGTTCTCCAGCTTTTCAATAAACTCTGAAATGGTCCAGAATTGATAAGCATCCTTCTCTCTGAGTACCTCCACATGCTGATCCCATTGTGGTGGTAAAGCATCTGCAAACTTATCCACCTGCTTAGTCATTGGAATCTGTACACCATAACTAGACAATTCAGATAATAAATGCATATATCTCGGAGTTAGTTCTTTCAAAGTTTCATTATTAATGAAAGAAAAATTCTCAAACTCTTTGACCAATTCCTCCATTCTCAGACTCCTGGTCTTCTCATTACCATCATGCTTCCTCTTCAGCTTATCCCAAAGCTGCTTTGACGTAGTACATGTCCCAAACTGATGCAACAGGTCACTTGTGATTGCCTGTGTCAGTTGAGAAAACGCCTTCTTCTCTACCACATATTTCTTCTTTTCGTCCTCAGTTAGGCTTTCCAAAGGAATCAACTCACCGGTATTCTCCAAAATTGGTGCTGTGTATCCTTTAACAATCATGCTCCAAGCCTCTGCTCCTTCAACTCCCATGCCTTCCAAATGGATCTTGAACATGGTGTGCCACTGGTTATACTCTTGCATATCCATGAGCTTCGGTGGCCGAGTTCCACTACCTGTAGACAAATCCTTAATCAAAGTAGAAATAGCATTAGTGGTTTGAGTATTTACCGCCGCTGCAGCTACTCCCCAGTAATCAGATTGTAGTGCCGGATGTGCTACACTTTGAGGCATCGTGCTCGTTGTTGTCATGTAGTTAAGTGGTTGTGAAGACTGTGTGTTCGTCTTTTGCGCTGCCACTGTCCATGGGTCCATCGTCTGCTGTTGTGGTTGTGTTGTTGCTGATCCCGGAGTAGTTTGAAAACGCCACATGATCACAATCTGAAAATCTCAACACTTAGAAAAATTTTCTTCAACAAAAATCTAGGTTCGCCCGAAATTATCCAGATTCGTCCAAAAAATCCTTTGTTCGTCCAAACTTTCACACTCTCGTCCAAACTTTCTCACTTTCGTCCCTTCTGTTTCTACTTTCGTCCAAACAGGAACACCCGAATGTAGAAATGACCAGAATGTAAACACACCCTAATAAATTTTCACTTTCGCCCAAAATGAAAACGGTCGAAGGTGAAAATTTCTACCCGAAAGTGAAAAATTCTAAACAAATTTTCAGGTTCGACCACTATCTCCTCAGGTTCGCCCACTTTTTATCACTTTCGACCACAACACTCAGTTCAGGTTCCAGGTTCGCCCAAAACTAGCAGATCTCATTTTTGAAAAACGGTTATTGTTTGAAAAACGGTTATTCTGATCTCAGATTTTCAAAAGTTCATGGATTTGAATGATCTCAATCAGGTTATGTTTCGGAATTGATTTGGAACAACTTTAAGTCTTGGAAAACTTGAATTCGACCACAAATTCACCTTTAAATCGATCAAAAACTCTTAGAAACAATGCTTTTGTAAAAACAGATGATTTTATGTCAAAACATGTCCAAATCAGCTCTAATTTTATCAAATTTGTTGTTGTATGATCCTCTAGGCTCTGATACCACTTTGTGAGCGTTGGATTTTAGCTAAAACAGGATTATACGATCATACATGTCACACAACTAGGTGCGGAAACCCTAGATCTGAACAAATTGATAAAACACAAATCACGACACAATCAAGATCATTTTCAATATCATTTTCATAGATTAACTTCATTCAAAAAGCATTTACAATGAGTTTATGTTAATCTAGAACACACTAATAATCTCTCAAAAACACCTCTGAACCTGATCTGAACCTGGACACAAATGACAACTCCCTTACATTATCAAAAACACAAAAACTATATATAGGCACTGCACATTCGCCCGTTTCATCTGGTCGAATGTGAGTGTTTTCCACATTCGCCCACTTCAGGTGGTCGAATGTGTCTTCTGTTCAGATCCATTCTTCCTTCGTCCCTTTATAATCTACCTTCGCCCATAATCAGTCTTCCTTCGTCCATACTTATCTACATTCACCCCATTCTTCTCACCTTCGGCCATCACTAACATATGTTAATATTGTATATCCAATCCTTAGTCGCAAAACGCATCAACAAACTATCGCCATCACCCATTTGCACCACAGAGCTGGGAAGTTCATTTGTACCAAGATGGATTCAAGAAACCCCCAATTCAACGAATCGTAGGCCTTATCGATATCCACCTTAAAAATCATACCTTGCCTTCTAACTTTCTTCGTCCACCCAACCAGTTCATTCAACATAAGAGGGCCATCAGTGATGTTCCTGTCGGATAGAAAAGCGGACTGCTCTGGCGAAATTAATTTCCCGATAAACGGTTTAAGTCTAGCCACCAATACATTGGACAACACCTTGTTTACACACCCAACCAAACTTATAGGACGGTAGTCTTGAAACCCCAATGGATCATTTTTCAGAATTAACACAATAAACGACGAAGCACAACCCGTCCCCACACCACCCCTAGTATGAAACTCCTCAAAAAGGCGCATAAAGTCTTTCTGAAAGCTAGACCAACACCTCTTTAGGAATTTGAAGTTAAAACCATCCGCTCCCGACGCTTTATCTCTATCACAATCCCACACCGCCTCCTTTATTTCTTGAAGCGAAAACGGTCGACCCAAAACCTCATCATCTATATCTGAAAGCTGGTTGAGATGCGGGCATACAATCTCAGGTCGCTCCTCCAACGGCTCCCGGAATTTTTCCTCAAAAATGACAAACGCATTATCCTTAATGAAAATGGGGGTTCGCACTACTTAACCCATGAAAAAACTTAGAGTTTTCGTCCCCATCAACCGCTCATCTAACCCTCGCCTTTTGCTTCAAATCCATTTGCTTTAATCGTTCAAATTCCAAAATAAAGGCCCTAGTATCCGCCCGCAAGTTAAGCTCAAAGGATGACAAATCCCTTGATTCCGCCAACAAGTCTAATCTTTCAGCCTGTTTCTTTTTCAGACTATACACACCCTCGCGTCTCGCTCTTTCAGCACCTATCCACCCTCTAATCCTCTTCTTAAGAAACTTCAACTTTGTGATAATGGCTAAGTCCGGAGGGCCATTGAAAGAGAACTCCACGGAGAGCCGAGTCACATAATGAACAAAACCAGGAATCTCCAGCCACGAGTTGATGAATCGGAAGGGGATGCGGCCGAAATCCGACGGAATTATCGAAATAATGACGGGGCTGTGATCCGAGACGAATCTGGACAATGTAGTGACCGAAGCAGTACTCCATTTGGACATGAACTCATTACACACCAAAAACCGATCTAGCTTGCTCATCTTCTGTCCATTATCCGACATGTATATAAATTTAAGACCCCCCATATTATATTCCACTAGTTCGGCCCTTCGGATAAATTCATTAAAAAATTCAGCATTAGAAACCACAAATTCTGAATTCTTTCATTCCTGCTGGCTTCTAACATTGTTAAAATCCCCTAAGAGCACCCATAAACCCATATGTGAAGCCTTAACATTCAACAGTTCCTCCCATAGGTTGCGCCGATTGACCGGATCGTTTGGCGCATAAACGTTCACGACAATCAAGACATCACCAGACGCTACTAACAACCCACTTGTGATAAGAAAACATCTATTTTTAACTACTGATGTTACCTGAAAGATTGATGGATCCCAAATACTTATTACACCGCCTGACCTACCCTCTGCGAAAACTTGTTCTGCTCGAAATACCGATCTGTCCCAAAGAAACTCAATTGGAAAAAAGAACCTTCGTTTAGTTTCGATTCCTGTACACCAATAAAATGCGACCCATGACTCGTCTTCAACCCCCTGATCCAGGATGCTTTCCGGTCATCCCGTACCCCCCGTAGATTAATGCTCAAGAAATTCATGGGTGACCGATGACAACATCCTCACCATCAACAAGCTCCCTGACCTGGTCACCAAACATCCCCAACTGAATCCCAATAACAGAACCAACCTGGACTGTTGCACGAACCTCCGATCGAATGCCAAATTCCCCATCTGCAGCTGATTCCGGGTCCCTCGTAGAAGTAACAGGGTGAAGTTGGTCGGAATTAATATTATTATTCTGGGCAATAACATTGTCATACTGGTTAATACTATTATCATTATGAGTTATATTATTATCATTATTATCATTAATATTATTGTTGGTGTTTAGTAGGAACCCAGACCCTCCATCGTCTTTACCCCCCTATGAGTCACCAACTAAAGTGCAATCACCATCACCCCTGGAACCTATGACAGCAGAGTCAACATAATCCATTGAAGTATCTTGGACCTGATTAATCCTGTCTATCAAAGAGTCACCCGCTACTTCAGGCCCAACATCGGTCTTTTTCACCTGAACATCCTCCTGTAATGGGCTCCTAGTGTGTCTAGGACGTTTCCTGGATTTTTGCCCTTGGCCCACCGGAGCTCCTTGGCCCAAAGCAAACTGATCCACTGGACGATTGAGATCAAAGGATAACTGGTGGCCCACCTGTACACTAGACCCCACCTTTTGTGATGGTTCCACATTTAATGTATTACACCCAATCTCATGAGACTTATGACATTCTCCATGCAAAACCCTATCCCCATGCAACTCGAAATCCTCACCCGACCCTTCATTATCCACCTCGCCATGAATCGTCACCGGAGCTCCCTTCGCCGGAGTGTTAGCCGGAGACCCAACCGGATCCTCATTTCCCCGTAACTCACCTTCCTCCCAGTCGTTCTCTTTAGCAACCGAACCTTCAGACTCGGGCGGTGCATTCGGATCACCAGAAATTAGTTTCCCGACCACATCCGTAATGAGATCATCATCCTCCTCCGATACCCACACCGGAATAGAGCTACTGTTCCACACCACTTTAATTTCCTCATCAATGCGTCTATCTAGTTAACTCTAATCCAAACTTTACCTTCCATATTATTCGGATCCAACCATGAAAAGTTAGACCCCTTTACCACCCTCCCAAAAAGTTCTCCAATTCTGTTGAAATATCCTTCATCTCTAAGTTGGAGAGGCATCCCCTTGACTCTCAAGCATACAACCTCTCAAACTCCATGCTACCCCTATCCCAAAGTACGGTCGTTAGTAGATGCTTACCCCAAAGTTCATCCTTCCTATCTATGAAATCTATGGCAGTTCGCTTGTCTTTAAACACCATCATGACTTTCATGTCCCAATGAGACTAACCAGACTCTCAACATAACCTCCCGCCTTCAAGACATTCTTTATTCCCATTAAAGCATTAACGTCAACCGCTTCCCCAATAACCGTTCTCATGGTACAATGGTTCGGGTACATCGCACCGTTACCATTTACCACTAGCACTTTCGATGAAGACGACTGCGGCTCGTTCTCCTCTGTCATTGCCTCTCTGAACGAAATGCCCCCCACCCTGTTAACTGGTACATACCTCATATTCGGGTTAGGATTTGCTCCAGATTGCACCTGTTGTTCGACTACCGGTGGAATAGGTTGTACAATCATTCTGTGATCTTTCCCAAACTTTGCTACCGACACCCCAACCTTAGCTTTGAAAATCTTAATGCTATTCATGTTTCTCAGCACCTCATTGATGTTATTCACCCCTAGATATCTCACAAAGCCAAACTAGTTCCCTCTCGCATCCTTCTTCCTTACAACGTACGCGTCCTTAACGATACCATGTGGCTGAAAAGCTTTCCAAAGGAAAGAATCCGTCACCCCGCTAGGCAAGTTGGAAATGAAGAACGTTGTGATTGGCCTAGGATCATTGTACCCCCAATTGTTCCGTTGCCGGAAACTTGTGTCTCTTTGGCTCCTCATGTGCTCTCTCCTAATATTAAAGTGTGCCAGCAAGCAAATAGTCAAAGCACTTGACCACTTGATTAGTCAAAGTCTTATGCTTGACCATTGACTAGTCAAAGTGTAACCCTTCTATTAAACAATTAAAATTCTCCTTTACTAAAAAACTAATTTACAATTAAGTCCCTCAAGTCCAAACACTTTATTATTTCACAAATAATAATCCATCCAAATGTAAACTTATCTGATTCGTGCACCAACGTGTAACTCTTCGGATCGTACTAGGTCGGGTTACGTTGATCTCGACTTTAATTACATCGGAAATACTATATGTCCAACAGATCATCCACGTGTACTACTGGATTCCACCGCGTGTCGTCATCCACGTTTTGTCTTCTCCTCTTTTTCAAAACACAGATCATCTTTCTCTCTTTCTATGCGTTTTCTCTATCACCGGCGAAGTTTCTCTGAAACAACCATCCCATAGGTGTTACTCATCTCCATCAAATTGAGAAGACCAAGATGGATAGAGGTGTGGTGGCAGATCTAAAACCACAGCGATGCCGGCGGTCGGCGCGCACCCAAACCCTACACACAGATCTTATCTAACGACGACTATATTGTCGGTGTCAGTTTTGTCCTTCGAAGAGTGGTTGCATTATTTTCGAAGAGCAGCTCACTGTGGTAGAAAAGTTGCAAAGTTGAGCTCTATTTGCTTCACTTGATGCAACAAGCAACCAGCAACTTGAGCTATCATCCGATATGCAATTACGGTTTTTTGAAGTAAACTCATTGCTAATTCATATGGGTTTGGATCATCTTTATTTCGCATATTTGAGTTCATCTAAAGTATGGGTTTTGACCATCTTTACTCCGCATATTTGAAATTTAAAGTCTGCTTTTGTAGATTGTTTTTACGGCTATAGCCTATAAACCCATTGTTTTGAGCTGCTATTCTTTTTTGTTGGCGCTGCTATAATCTTCACTGTTTGGGTTGCTCGTTTACACTGTTTTGAGTTGTTAATATTCTTAATATTGGACCCATTATCTATACTATTATATAATAGGTTCTGGATGGTCAAGATAGTAATTTTCATTTAATTTTAATACACATGAAAACATTGCCCCTCTACATTTTAGCATTTAATAATGTAGTGTAATAAATGACAAACAATAATGTAGTGTTATTACATCTAGCATTTATATTTATAAATAATGCAATAGAATTTTATAAAATCTTGTAAAAAACGTATTAACTTATACTAAAAATAATACATAAAAATTTGACTAACATATTCAAACTCAAATAAAAGAAATAAGCATCGTCCCATTCGTGACTGACTAGGTCATTAGAAAAACCAAAATAACTGTCAAACAAGAATACATGATGACGTTTAGTTTAAAAGTACACCAATTAAATAACTTATTAACTTATACTAAAAATAATACATAAAAATTTGACTAACATATTTAAACTCAAATAAAAGAGATAGGCATCGTCTCATTCGTGACTGACTCGATCATTAGCAAACCAAAATAATTGTCAAACAATAATACATGATGACTTTTAGTTTAAAAGTTATTGTATATGTAATAAAAGTTTACGGTTAAAAATTACAATTAGACAAATGTTGTGTTAATCAAGAGCAACCTCATGGTTTCTTTGATCAAATTTCATGGTTTCTTTGATTCGCGCATACAACACAAACTTATCCTTTACACCTATGGGTGTCTTAATAGATGAAACAATCACCAACATGAGAAATTACATATATACGTTCAGAGCATATTCGGGAATATACCACACAATAGATCAGTTAGTACTACGGGATGGCAAAACCATCCCACACACCATTCTTTATTTTTTTATGGCTTCATTTAGAGTATTTAGCTACTTTTTTTTTTACAGAGATTGAAATCTTGTCTTCTGATTCAAGTTTTCAGTATTCTCCAGCATCAATTTTTATTTTTTATTCGTGCTATCAATATTAAAGGACTTTCACCAAAATAATTGTCACACAAGAATACATGATGACTTTTAGTTTAAAATTATTATATATGTAATAAAAGTTTTACGGGTGTAGTCCGCCGCAATACGCGGGTTCCTGCTAGTTAGTGTAAAATATACAAAGTCTATTGTGTTAGTTTGTCATTGTTGAAGACTAACTTGGTGTTTGTGTGGTATAATATAAAGCATAGTCAACAATACCAATGTTCTTTTCTATAAAAATCTGTGAAGGGTGTCTCCACTGTTTAGAAAACATTTGCTTCAAAGTAGACTACATGATTAGTTCTTTTAAGTAACCAAATTGTAGAAGTAAAACCATTTCTCGACGCATAACTGCATGAATGGACCAATTTAGGGACACTAAGCCAGCACACGCAACCGACATTGTCTATTATTATTAAGAGTTTATATGTCCTTTTTGATGGTATTTTCTTTGAAGTTAATCATTTCTTAAATGCTTTAGGTTCTTCTTGAAGAGGAAGCTATCAAAATTTGATGCTTTAGGTTGTTGTTGACGAGGAAACTATCCAATTTGCATTGGACTGCAGTAGCGTCACCTTTGCCGAGTGTTGGAACAAGCACAAGCCAGGTGGTACTACCAGCATCCACATTTGTTTTCATGAACTTTGTAGCAATTACATAGCCCATCATTTTACTTGATGTATTTCTTTTATCGCCAAAAAACTATTAGGTGATATAAGTTATAGAACGAACTGGATCAAATACCTGATAGTATACATTCGGCTGACTACATTTCGCCGCCGCCGCAACGCACGACGGGTCAATATGCTACTCTATCCATATAATAAATGAGTAACCTCGAGTCGAATGGAGGCCTTAGAGAAGGCCTATAGGATCCAACTCCATATACGGAGCTCCGAAAAATCTATGCATAATAACCATTTTCTTTTATTTTTTTTCATTCACCACAACATAACTCTCCTTTTCTTCCTAAGAAATCTTTCAATCGTCCTTCTTCATCTTGCATCATTTGTTGATTCTCCACAACCGATTCAAGGTAATCATCTATCATACTCTTCTAATGTTGATTCCTATTATTATTTTGACTTATTTTTTATTCTTAACATTATTACGAAGAAATCAAACCGATTTAACATTCTTTCAAGCTTAACTGTCACACCACGCCGACGGCGGAAACACGTGGCGCAACGCTCGAAAGCATATCACAGTCAAGATTAACATAAACCATAATTAATTAGAAAAGATTACTTTATTAAGATGTCGAAAATAAGTAACTTGTTACAACTTTTTACCAAACAACAAATAACAAGTTTCATACGTGGGGTTTTTCCATCTAAGTCCCAACCCAATGGGAGGTATTGATGAAACCCCGACAAGTATTCGACATCTCATATTTCCACCGACAAGTATTCAGGACTTAGTTACCTGAAAGATATGTTTAAAAAGACGTCAATATATAAAATATTGGTGAGTTCACAGGTTTTAGTTCCATAACAACAACATTTTAACAACAACAACATGTGCAGAACAAACACAATTTGTGGCCTTTGTAAGGAGTAGCTAGCTCCTACAAAACTACGATGACGAGCAATCCCTTGAGCCCATAACCAAACCAAGACAAGCAATGCCCTGCGAGTAAAAGTTGTTTCTCGGTAAATAACAACTTAGTTCAGAATATGTGCACCTCTTGTCTTTACCGGGTTGACGCTATCAACCAGAGGTGGACCTCATCAAGTACCAATAGTACTATCCAAATATTCCTTCGGTCTTGATTTCACACACAACAAACAAGTAAATGGTTACAGTAGCGAGGACTCACCCCGAGTGGTGTACATCAAACCCAAGTACTCATCATGCCACTTATCATATTTTAACATTTAACAACATTTTGACATGTAACAACATTTGACAATCATATCTTTCCCCCAAAACAAAAATAGTAAAAAGGGGCTATGAAACTCACCTGAAGTATAACGTGCAATCACCTAGCAGAGAATAACAAGTCCCAGGTCAAGCACCTACGAATGTCCTAGTGCGTATAAGTCACTAAGTCTTTAGCACGTGTTATCCGGCAAGTTGTACGCCCAAACCCCAACACCACTATTAGCCACAATTCCCCGTTTAATTAAACATATGTCCTAGGATTGTTGGTGATGGATTACCCTTGATATAAGTTACACTTATATTTCCGTATTAATTAACTCAAGATACATTACCCTCGACTCGACTCACTTTACCGTATAATTATTTTCCCATTAAATAATTATACTAGGATCTTGTCGATCAATATTTCATCCACAACACTCGACTTGACTCACTTTACCATATATTTATTTTCCCATTAAATAAATATACTAGGATCTTGCCGATCGAGATTTCATTTTCAACATTCGACTCGACTCACTTTACCGTATATTTATTTTCCTATTAAATAAATATACTAGGTTCTTTTCGATTCGAGGTTTCATTTCACAACTATTAAGTCTTCATACTTAATTTTCATTTAAATATATAATATTTAATGATTATTTTACATTAATTCTCCCACGAATAATTTCTAACACTTAGGAAAATGTTGTATACATTTTTCACCCATAATCATTCTTATATATATTTTCCATAAATATATATTTCACATTCGCGTTCACTCTTAGAATAATTATTCACATTCGACGCAATAACATATATATGTATCTTGTAGGAAGTTATACGATATATACTTATTCGTCTGATTCACATTTTTTGTCCGATAACTCATCGTACTCAATACGTTCATGTCCGATTAGTCAACTTATATATTTTTCGCATCACATTTAATATAAGTTGTACATATACGCTTTTGTAGGAATGATTACTTCACGTCGTAATATCATTTTCCTGCTTTACAACATATATAGTTTGTTATTCTTTCCAACAATATGTTTTCCTTAAAATTAATCCCTTCTAATTTCTACATATTTTACTTTGGAAATTTCTAATACAACATTTGTATCTCTCAAGACTTTTAGAAACCAAGACTTGGTTATTTTCCAACATTAAAATGATCCAACATTTTTATATTCCCATAGTTATAAAAATGTTCATTTTTATACAATTCTTACCAAGTCTTTAATTTACCAATTTTTGTAATAAAAACCTTAGTTTTTGTTTTGCTCAACATTTTTGGTAATTTTATTTTTATAAAATCTTGTTTTATAAAAATAACATTTTATACATAAATACAATTTTGTGAGTCTTGCAATTATTTTTAATAACAAACCTTTGGGAAGTACATCCTTCCACTTTAACACTAAACTTTACAAAGTCACAATTTTAGGCTTAAGTTTTAAAATGACAAGTTTTACTAAACTAGTAAACTTTATTTTGTCTACTTTTTCATTATAGATTTATACAATGTTTCAACATTATGTATAGACCAAATTGTCAATATTAAGGATACTAGTAAGTGTTTTTGGTTGTATTAAGTCCATAAAGTCCATCTTTGTATTTCAAAGTTAGTAAACTTTGATTATGTAGCTTTTATATTTTTCATTTCTTAATAAGTTCAACCTTGTTTTTAGTTTTAGGTAGCCATTTCATGATGATCGAAACCACTTTTAAGTGTACTCAAGTTATATTCACAAACAACACTTAGATCAAGGTTTTACACATGTGTATGTGAACTTTTATAACTTACATTTCAAGTATTTAGTTAGGGCTTCGTTAGGGTTTCATTTGGTTTTTAGTTACGCGTTACCCGAACATAAAAATAGCCTCTAATGACTTTTAAACATAGCCTAGTTTAAGTGTTGGTTAGTTGGTTAGACTTTCGCTGGGTGAATTAATAATTTATATGTGTACCGGGTGCTATACGCACAATTTATTCGTTACCGGGAGATTTTTGTTTGGAGTTTCCTTTTATGATTTTGGAGTTCCAAAACACATAATATTTCATGAAAATAACCTTTATTTTATATCCTGGGTGTTCGGGATCATTTTTGGTTAATTAATTGTTACCGGGTAATCACCAACGTCCGTTTTGGACAATTTTATTCGCATGCGATTGCGCAGTGCTTTTAATTAAACAAATGCATTCCTATGTATCCTATTGGGGAATTTGCTATTATATAAAGGTTAAATTAATACAATTAATTTAGAATTGCACTCAATTATTGTTAATTACACATACTAATTACGTACGAAAACGCATCGATTTTTGCCGGATGTCACATTCTCCCCCCGTTAAGAGAATTCCGTCCTGGAATTCAGTTCAAGTTATCCAATACAATAGTATCCTTGAACAAGGTGGGGTGTTTGCGCGTCACGCGATCTCTTTTTTTTTCTAAGTGAATTCGGGTTCGCCCTCAGCGTTCTATAAACGCAATATCATGATCCAGCTACGACTAAGCCCTTGGAATTCCCAATCCGACACATCCATTGGCTTTCCGAAAATAGTAGAGCTTTAGCGTCATCCTGGATTCAGTTGGTTGCGGAATTGACACCACTTTCCCAGAATTGACGTGCGGGATTCATCCATAGTCCCACTAAGTTCTCGGGATAGCTCGAGCTTATTCATCACAAGACCAATTCTGACCAATATCTCCGTGCCACTGGAGTATCAAGAATTTGGTCGATTACACTTTCCTTCCTCAACAAGACCCTCTCCGAGTATAACTCTTAGCAAAGACATACTACCGATTCGAAGTTCATAAGGCCAGCGCGTTGTTCATACAATTTCTCAATAGATTCGCGACTTATTCAAGTAACCTTAGGTCTAGCTGATTTATTGGTCATCTCTCGAATGACTCAAGCCAGATTACGTGTCTATCTCCATCTGTCATTCAATGTACTGGAGATGTACACGTATGCCCTACAAAGGCTTTGAGCAGTACACCCCGAACGCTGGGGGTGATAATTCGTACCACTTAGGAAATTCTGGTAATGAAGCACACGAATTTGATGTGCCACAGACATCAATCGTGTCACATGGGACACCTCTGTCAAGGACATTCAATTCGTTCGTTTGAGGGTGACAAGCCATACTCATATCAAATCGATTATCCCAGGCTTGCGTTCAAGGTTCGGCGAACCCTGAGGTAGGATGACTACTAAAATCCGATATTATAAAAGTTGGCATCCAATGTCTAGCCATGACTCTCCAAGAGTATAGGTGGCTATCCATATGCCTCCTATTGTAAATAAAAATGAGTAAGGGGTAAGAGGGTTCCATACGACAATCAATCATTACTCGTGTCACATCACAGCCACATGACGCCTCGGGCGACATCGTAATTAGATTCACTCCCTCAAATCTCACTAACCGGATGATCTTACCAGATCACAGAGCAGTCGACATTCTCGAGGACGCTCAAGGTTGTTTGTAGTAGCGGATGGTATTCCCGTGTCCTCACATGGACTGGAATCAACTATGTACTAACTTACAACCTTTCGTAAGAGCGATTGTGGTTAATGGTACTAGGGCACCTAGTATGGACTGATGGAGGTCAAAAGCTTTTGCGTCACTTTCACCCCTTAGTTCCCCAAATAGTAAATAGTGTATATCTGACACACGGGCCATACAATTCCACAATCCATGAGAATTAAATGCTGACTTAAATACAAATGACTAGAGGCTCACATCACCTCATCACATTGGTCAACACGGGAATGAGGTATGAACCATCACGAGTGGTTGCCACAACAGTAGGGGATGAGGTTTCAACAACATCTCATCACATTATTCTTCGCCAAAGCAGGCATACAGAACATTAGCGGCTACCAAAAAATGGATATATGATCCTAGTCCTGTTGTATGTGCCACGCGGACACCGGCTGCCCACTCAGAATCAATAACCTCGTAAGTCACATCCGAACATCACAGGCCACTTACCCTCGAATTTGGCTATTGGATCCTATGTAGAGACTGGAACTCTCAATTCGCCGAGGGTTCCATCCTTCCGAGATCATTCGGGGTAATAAGTGAAATCAAGCCATAGATGGACGTAGTTGACATACATTTCACCTTTGGGGCTTAACGGCTTCACGCACCAAAGTCGTTACTTAAACATACGACGCTCGAGGTAATACGACAAGCAAAAATCCGGAGCCTTCACAAAAAGCATCGCTTTCAACAACTCAAGGTGCACACTTAAGGGTGTTGCTGAGTAAGCTTCGAGGCTCATCTTGAGTAGTCAGGCACTAACCGCGCGGACTCGACAAAATTCCTTACTATGATGTCGCCAAAAGTATCCGTCAAGGACAAAAAATTTTGCCCTCGCGCGAGCAAGGCTACAAGAGAACATCTGGGAACACTGGTATCGACCCAAGGTCGAAATGGTCCCACTATTCCAAGAACATACGCAACAATGCCAAGACTAGATGAACTTACCATCAGAGGAATAACAGCATTAGTAGAAAGGCTGAATTGATCGACCATCTCCAAGCGGTAGGGTAACACCCTTACCAAGTAGACATATCTATATGCCTTTTAGGATTCAACGTTTCATAAAATCTTTGCAGTCTTGTACTAGGGACTCCACCAATGCACACGCTATGGGTGGGTCCACACTGGTATTATTGTATGCATCAGCATGACCCGTCAACACAGATGGTTTTAACTAATCCAATAGGACGAGTAATAAAGAAGTGAGTCTTTCAACACTTGCTAGTCCCCAAAAGTATGGGCTATATATAGCATTGCTCACATTCTTGTGATACCTTCGGGTTTCGAGGCACCTTCGAAGTCCTTATCACAAAGATGAGTCTCGCCTCGTCATGTAGGGATTGAGAGATTTTATTTTATTTTATTTTTCCACATTGATTTGCATAGCCGATCGTTAGTCATCAAAAATTCACATATAAGGGTTAAGGCTTGACATGGCGTCACTGATGTCTTAGATTTTAAAGAAATAATGTTCACAAAATGCGCAAGCATGAAAAGAGGTCAACCATGATTCGGTCAATTACCCAAACAATCACGAGACTCAGTGAAATACATGGGCTAGCACTCAGACTAGAGTGTCTTAGTATGGCTTCTAGAAAGTCCATTAGACACCCGAAATCCTACATAATCAATGTCGGCCCTACACAATCAAATAAATAGAAGAATGACAACAACGAGGGGTTTAGGTGATGTCTCCATCCCGAGGGAACCAAGAGCGAAGAAAATGACAAGTCATCACATTATCAAGGCTATCCTAAAACTGTAGCAATACGTCCACGGAGCAACACAACAGTAGAAGCAATACGTTAATGACGGCAATACATCCACAAAGCACATCAACAAAAGAACACCGCACAGGAACAACACAACATCAGAGAAGCATGACGACCAGTCAACATGCAACGGGAATAGCTTGACAGCATAGAAACAAGTCAACCAGGCAACACTGCAACAGGAACTACACAACAATAGAGAATCACGACACAAGGCGATACCGCAACAAGAACATCACGACAACAGGGAAACACGGTAACAAGGCTATACTACTGCAGGAGCAGCACAACGACAGGAATGCATCGTTGACAACATAACGTAACCACATGGGTACGCAATCGGCAAAGTATTGCAACTACAGGCACACATAATTATGGGGGTAACACAACAACATGATTACACAATAACGGGATGACGCACCACATGGAAATCCACAATTCACAACAATGGAAAACTCCGTTATGGTGAGCACGTATCCCGGTGCGTCTCAGCTCACTTATGGGGGCGGAATTCGCATCCGTATCCTTGGCCTAAACCCTATCCTCCATAGACTCAATGGTAGGAATGGTTGGATTGGCCGGCGCATCCGTCATCAAAACCAAATTAGGAACGGTAGATTCCACTAAGTTTAACTGATTTCTCAAGCCGATATTATTCACAGAGAGAATGACCGTAGGCTTGGTATAAGTCACTCGAACGATAGCAACAGCAGCATCGACATACTCTACCGAAGCCTGAGAACCATCGACAGTATTAGGCTTGGTAGGAGCCCAAGGAATGATAACGAGGGGTTCAATAAAAGCCTCAAATAAAATGGGGTTAACAACAACGAACTCCACCGAGACATAGACAGGGTCATAGCGGCTTGGCAAGGGTCATAGAGACGTCTACGTCAACGACAGTAACCTCAGCAGGAGCCTCCAAAACAGCAGTAACATCAAACTCGACAGGAGCCATAGAAACAACCACATCAACACACTCCGCAAGGGCTACACACTCAGCAATGACAACAGGATTCACTTGAGCTATAGAAAAATCACAGTAGCAATAGCAACAGGCTCGGCGGGAGCCTTAGACTCGTCGTAGTTATTAGATGTGTGGTATATAGTATCCATAGGACCAAAAAATCATCCAACATCTTTCCCAATTTCAAAGATAGTGGGCCCAACGAGTATAACAACAAATAGAGGTACAAGGATCATGATTTATCGAGACACCATGATAAATGGAAATGATACAGACTCTGACGAACCAGCTAAGTTGTCCTTCTCATCGGGGTCCTCTTCCATGTTCTCTTGGCACAAACATTGGCAGTCATCTGATTAAATGCCTTTCCGTCATCTAAGTGAGGCCGATGGACTTTCTTCCTGATAGGCTACGCGGTGAGAGTACCGAAATACGACAAGAGATTAGACAGGTCACGTTGTCCATAACGAATGGATCTCGCAACCTTAGTTTACAACCCACCTAGACGAAGGAATTTACAACCCGCCGAGACGAAGGAACACAACGTCTCAATATCTATGGGGATTGATGGAAAACACATCGCATCAATTGTCGCCCAAATAGATAACTACTCTCTTTGTCGTGATGACGGTGGGTAACATTCAACATTGCAACAGGAGCAATGGAATAGTCATTCAATGGATAATTTAATTTAATAGAATGACGTGACCGCTTCCAGCAGTCATTCATTTGATTTTCGAGGGGATTTCAATGTCATCAGAAGGCGTCTTGCGACATTTGACAATTACTGAACACTCACCTTACGATTTTAGTTCCCGAAGTGTGGTTTCACTCCCCTAGCTTTATGACGGATTCAGACACAGTACACACATCGTACATACTCGGGCGTTCGCCGACTGAACCGAGACAACCAATATTCCTTGAAAAACAAACATGTGGAAGCAGGTTGATGAGTCTTACAATGACTTTTGCACCTCAAGAAGGTAGTATGACATAAGCATCAACTAGTAAGTCTACACCGAATTATCTTTCGGAACACGATCCAGCGCTATCGCAAAGTGTGTTGAACCACACGTGAACACTCAATACATCGAGTAGTGGCTTCCCATGGGTAAATCGTATGCACTTCCGAGTGAGTCCATAGCCAAACGTAGGCTCGGGCTTGCTTTTCCACCACACGCCGTCAACATAACATTGGAAAACGCTGCCTTGGTCATGATTAGTGGCCGAAATTTTCGCCATCATCGAAAATGAGCAAAACCCTATGACTTGTAGATGTGCGATACGGTTGGCTGATTTTGCAATCAGTCCACAACTACATAGGAACAACTGACACTGTCGATTCAGACGATGGCTATCGAGCCTTCTAGATAAAGATAATCAAGCCTCTTAACTCAGCAACGTCGATTCTGTCCTCCAGTAGGAGAAGAAACACCTGACCCTCGAAGAAAACTTGGGCATGTGTTAGATCAAGAATGGTTATTTACAATAACAACATAGCAGCACACGGGCCACGAGTCTCATAACTAATCCACACAAAGTCCCGGGCTCAAAACGCACTGATCTTGCAGGGACGCACCATAGTCCTTCACTGGGTTCCAGGTTTAGCATTCCACGTATCGTACCAGACATTCATCTATTTGGTAGGAGTGCATCCTCATACATCCGCTCCTTTGGGGTAACCTTGAGAGGAAAGCATTTAGCTCCTATATAGGGAAGTTTTCGTTTACCATCCCTATCCGATGCGAGGGTTTACGTCAAATTGCTCATATAGATGGATGTTCGAGCTCTTCCGTGTTCGAACCTTAGAGGTAACGTTGAAGAAAGCTCATTGGGTTTACTAGGATCGAAATCAAGGGATATCGACAAGATCTCCCTTTTAACCCATTGGCCAATCAAAAGCTAAGTCTGAACCTAGAGAACAAGAACTAACAAGACAAGGAGTGATCACCAAACCCGGCCCTAGCGCCCACCAAGGTTACCGTGCACTCCAAATTATTATTACATGTGCACCCATAATGATAATCTGCGTTGCCAGGTAATCTCAGTGCCCGCTAGTTCCGAGCTTCCTGATCCAAAACATAGGATTCTCACAACACATGACTTAGTCTAGTTTCGCCTTCACATCACAAACAACATGGCAACATCCATTAGCGCGATAGAGATTAGTCCTTCCGTTCATCCCGTCCACAGGTAAACGTGTGAGTTCATCGTAGACCACTACGTCATTCCCACTTGCTAGTACCGATGACTGATGCAATAGTACGGACTAAGGTGAAGCGTGACACGACATCCTTACTAGCAAAATATTCGTATTACGTATATGTATTAACTAATCTTAGAAAATCAGATTCTGACACAACACAAACATTCATATTCGTACTTTCTAATACTTCATATATTGACACACATGGCTAGTCGGTCAGAATTTCCCCTTGTACATCCCATGTACAAATCTCTTTCTTATATAAAAATATTTTGTTGTGTTTTAGTTTTGAAAACTTTGTTTTCGAGCCAAAACCGGTTATAGTCTAGATTTTCAAAAATATTAGTTCGCTATAACCTTGGCTCTGATACCACTTCTGTCACACCACGCCAACGGCGGAAACACGTGGCGCAACGCTCGAAAGCATATCACAGTCAAGATTAACACAAACCATAATTACTTAGAAAAGATTACTTTATTAAGATGTTGAAAATAAGTACCTTGTTACAACCTTTTACCAAACAACAAATAACAAGTTTCATACGTGGGGTTTTTCCATCTAAGTCCCAACCCAATGGGAGGTATTGATGAAACCCCGACAAGTATTCGACATCTCATATTTCCACCGCACTAGCCTCATATCTATTCAGCACTTAGTTACCTGAAAGATATGTTTAAAAAGACGTCAATATATAAAATATTGGCGAGTTCACAGGTTTTAGTTCCATAACAACAACATTTTAACAAAAACAACATGTGCGGAACAAACACAATTTGTGGCCTTTGTAAGGAGTAGCTAGCTCCTACAAAACTACGATGACGAGCAATGCCTTGAGCCCATAACCAAACCAAGACAAGCAATGCCCCGCGAGTAAAAGTTGTTTCTCGGTAAATAACAAATTAGTTCAGAATATGTGCACCTCTTGTCTTTACCGGGTTGACGCTATCAACCAGAGGTAGGCCTCGTCAGGCACCAATAGTACTATCAAAATATTCCTTCGGTCTCGATTTCACACACAACACACGAGTAAATGGTTACAGTAGCGAGGACTCACCCGAGTGGTGTACAACAAACCCAAGTACGCATCATGCCACTTATCACATTTTAACATTTAACAACATTTTGACATGTAACAACATTTGACAAACATATCTTTCCCCTAAAACAAAAACAGTAAAAAGGGGTCGTGAAACTCACCTGAAGTATAACGTGCAATCACCTAGCAGAGAATAGCAAGTCCGAGGTCAAGCACCTACGAACGTCCTAGTGCGTATAAGTCACTAAGTCTTTAGCGCGTGTTATCCGGCAAGTTGTACGCCCAACCCCAACACCACTATTAGCCACAATTCCCCGTTTAATTAAACATATGTCCTAGGATTGTTGGTGATGGATTACCCTTGATATAAGCTACACTTATATTTCCGTATTAATTAACTCACGATACATTACCCTCGACTCGACTCACTTTACCGTATAATTATTTTCCCATTAAATAACTATACTAGGATCTTGTCGATCGATATTTCATCCACAACACTCGACTCGACTCACTTTACCATATATTTATTTTCCCATTAAATAAATATACTAGGATCTTGCCGATCGAGATTTCATTTTCAACATTTGACTCGACTCACTTTACCGTATATTTATTTTCCTATTAAATAAATATACTTGGTTCTTGTCGATTCAAGGTTTCATTTCACAACTATTAAGTCTTCATACTTAATTTTCATTATTTAAAAATTATTTTACATTAATTCTCCCACGAATAATTTCTAACACTTAGGAAAGTATTGTAAACATTTTCACCCATAATCTATCTATACATATAATATTCTAAAGCCATTTTGTACACATGTCAATCTCTCACTCCACCATCAATTATCTCTCCTCCCACCTTTTTCCACATATCTTTGAATTTATAAAATTTTTAGTTTTTTAAAAAATCAAAAATCATTAAATATCTTAAGGTCAAAATCGGTCAAGGTTTTTAATAACTTTCCTAAATACTATAATCCAGATTTTTAAAATTTTTAAATAACCCTACTTCAATTTTCTGCAATCTTCTTCAGGAAGCAAAAGGTTTAGCATTTATCAATAATTATTCTCCTCCATTTCAATCAAACAACAATATTGCTTCACAATCTTCTTCATTCGTGAAAAGGTTCGCTTTTTATTAACTTATATTCCTAGCATCTTATATCAGATCCATCAACAACAATTTGAGATTAATCAATACGTCGGTCCTCATGTAATAATCTAACCTCCTATTTAAGTTTATTATTGTTAAATGTTTTCTGAATTTTATTATGTTGTTGATTCATTCAGACAGAGAACATATGACGTGATACCGCGGATAAAAGAAGGCAATACTGAATCAAGAAAGGTAGTCTCTTTGATCGATTTTGAAATGCATTTCATGTCTATTTTAAGGAATTATTATTTGCGATTTGTTCAATTCGATGAAATCTTTATGTTTTTATAATACTATCACCAGCGTCATCCTCTATACCATGTGCAAGATTAGTTTTTTAATTAGGTTTATCAAGGATTTTTTTAGGTTTGATAATTTTTTAGTTTTAGGGTTCATGTTTTTCTTTGTATTTCATACTGATTTTAATAGTTAATGTTTCAATGTTGATGTATTGTGTGTTATTGTTATAGTTAGCCTTTTCTTATATTTCTTTGTAGGTTCATTCTGCAATCATTACTTCTTGCGAATGCTTGCAATGATTGGCAGGGGGCATTTTGAGGCTTCTTATGATGCAGGTATTTCATATTGTTTTAACATAAGGGAGAGTTATTGTACAGAAAGAAAATTGTTTTTAGTTATTCTAAACTCTGTGTTCAGATTATTAAGCAAGGTGTTCATCGTGACTATTCTTTTTTTTCTTTTCTTTTCTTTTTTTTTGCTAATAACAATATGACTAGAGTTCATTTCTTTAATTTGCCTCAGGCTAATGATGACT
The DNA here is from genome assembly GCA_028751855.1 of Ambrosia trifida. NCBI lineage: Eukaryota > Viridiplantae > Streptophyta > Magnoliopsida > Asterales > Asteraceae > Ambrosia > Ambrosia trifida. The sequence continues at coordinate 79,050,110 of CM054127.1, forward strand.
CTTCCGATTTAAAGAAATCTTATGTTCCAAGATACACTATAAGTTTAAGTATTTTCTTTTCTGTTTTTCATTTAAAGTTTATGATAACATCCATTTGGCTTTCTTTCAGCACATAGTTTTGGTTTTGATATATAATTATCTTATTCTCTTCCTTTGTTTTGATATACTTTTGTATCCAGATCTTTAATACCTTTAAAGGTTTGATTACAGTGGAAGTTTTAAAGGATGGTCCAACTGAAGTTGTGGATGAATTTATTGATGCCAGGTGAGTATTGTTATTGCCTTATACCAAAATCCTCTGTATCGCTGCTTCGTTTAGTGATACCAAAGGCGTTTATTTAGTCTCATCTTTTATTAACGATTTAGTGTTAAATGATTTAGGTTTTCAATGTTATTGTTTTCGATTTTGTTGAATACGATTGTTTCTTATTTTGTGGATGAGTTTATGTTAACAAAAAAACCCCTATTATTATTTTGGTGTTCATCATGTTCATACGGATCATGATATTATTCTTTGAATGTTCTTTTAAATTTTATGTTTGATCTTACTTTTTATCCTCAATAATGGATTACATGTTTGTAGCAATCGTTTAATTGGTTACCAAAATTATAGCATTAATTTTAATTGATTTAGTTTGACCAATTTTTTTTTTTTTTGAAAATTCGAATTTAAAATTGACTTAGTTACACTCACTTTTACTTTTAAATTAGAGATTTTCTAATATATTTAAAATTTATCAACTAATAATTTCGGTTATAAATTTCTTAAATCAGTTACAAGTTAATATTTAAATTTTAAATACTAAGTCATAGATTTCGGTTAAACTTTGAAGATATTCAAATACTAAATGTTTTATTTAACTATTTAATTTCAAGTTATAACATATATAATTTTTATTTTTAAATTTTAGTTAATATTATAAACTTTTGAAAATTTGGATTTAAGATAATAATGGTAATAGTTAGACTTAATTAGAACATTTTATACATTTAGAATCTTTTAAAAGTTTTTAAATATTTTAGTTTAAGGTATTAATGGTAATCATTACACCTAATTATTATCTTTAAATTACAGATTTCAATCATATTTAAAATATAACAATTAATAATTTCGGTTATAAATTTTCTCAAATTAGTTATAAGTCAAAATTAAAATTTAAATACTACAATTTGAAATTATAAATTTATATTAAACTCTAAAAATATTCGAATACTAAATGTTCTATTTAAGTATTTAACTTCAAATTCTAATATTCATAATTTTAATTTTTTAATTTTTGGTTAATTTTATAAAAATTGAAATTTGAATTTTGAATAATTATGGTAACATTTAGAATTAACTACTACATTAGTTTCATAATTGTGAATGATTTAAATATTTAAAAACATCTGTGAGCGTTGGATTTTAGCTAAAACAGGATTATACGATCATACAAGTCACAAAACTAGGTGCGGAAACCCTAGATCTGAACAAATTGATAAAACACAAATCACGACACAATCAAGATCATTTTCAATATCATTTTCATAGATTAACTTCATTCAAAAAGCATTTACAATGAGTTTATGTTAATCTAGAACACACTAATAATCTCTCAAAAACACCTTTGAAACTGAACTGAACCTGGACACAAATGACAACTCTCTTACATTATCAAAAACACAAAAACTATATATAGGCACTGCACATTCGCCCGTTTCATCTGGTCGAATGTGAGTGTTTTCCACATTCGCCCACTTCAGGTGGTCGAATGTGTCTTCTGTTCAGATCCATTCTTCCTTCGTCCCTTTATAATCTACCTTCGCCCATAATCAGTCTTCCTTCGTCCATACTTATCTACATTCGCCCCATTCTTCTCACCTTCGGCCATCACTAACATATGTTAATATTGTATATCCAATCCTTAGTCGCAAAACGCATCAACAAACTCCCCCTCGACTATTGATTGGATAGTTTTCTCTGTTGGTCCATTGTCTTGTTCATCAGCTTGATTCTGAGCTGCTTCTTCTGCTCAGTAGTCATTGGCGGCTCAAATGTTTTCTTCACAGGCTTAGACACATTGGCCATCTTCACAGTCTTGCCAAGTTTACCCTCCAAGTTGCTTCCTGCATTTATGTCATATGCAAAACAAACTCCAACAACTTGAGTATACTTTCTCGCTTGAGCAAAGTCATTGGGTTCATAGTAGATCGGATTGTAGAATAACATGATGATGTCTTCAAAGGTGCAATTAATCAACCACATAGGATCAAATACATGAACATGCTTGTATTTATCCTTTCCATCTCTCAACACGATCACCGCTTCAGCCTTTCTCCAATCATAATACCAAAAGATGAAATCAGCACTGAAATGCTGTGGCATTGGCATCAATGGTATCTTCCTCATCACATTAGGTGCTTTATAAACCAAAGTAACACACTTCATATTAGTTTGTGGATCAATATCCCTATGCACTTTTCTTCTGGGATATTGAGGTTTGAACCTGTTCCATCTCGTACGACTTTCCCAAACCAATTTGTCTGCGCACCAACCGACATGTGATCCATTTACTTTGGCACCTGACATTGGGAATCTGCATAAGTCTCTCACCGCCCAGTACGGTAGACTAAGCAAGTCACAGAATCTGTTGAAGTACAGAATTCCGGTTTCCCATTTTGCAGCAATGCATTTCAGTCTGCCTAAGTAAGTCCACCCGAGAGCTCTGCCTTTGAACTTGGCATTATGAAATCGATAAAAGTTACCTTGAGCTTCAGGCTTTGGTCGGTTCTCATCCATTTCTTTCAATTTCTTCATATAATTCTTCAACTCATCAGACTGGTTAGAAGAATCTTTCTTTTCAGTACCAAATACCTTCTCAACAAACTCTTCACTCCTTTTCTTGGCTTTCTGTTTCGCTGACTTATTTGGTATCTCAGTGATGTCAGGAAATACTTCATTCTCATCATCTTGTCTGAAATATTGGGGAAACTCTTCATGAGTTATATCTTCTACCTCTACTTCATTGTTCTCTGGAGTCTGCACATCATCTGAATGACTTCCCATATCCTTTTCAGGAATATCAGGAATCGATTCATCCATCATAAACTCCTCAAACGTTTTCCCTACCCTCTGTGCAAGACCATCTAGTATTTCTTTCGCCACAGATGCAGGTAATTCCCCTTCTTCAAGATCTAGATCTTCATATTCCAACTCATATCTTAAATCATCAGTCTGGAATATTTCAGCGAAGCATCCTGTGAACTCAATGGTCCACTCTCTCTTTTCCAACATATTCTTATACAGCTGTTTAGCATCCTCAGACAAAGATCTCACCTTCTCGTTCCAGAAAATACTCTCATCCGAATCAACATTCTCACCTTTCTTCTTGGAACTCGATTCTCCAGTATCTTTCTTCTTCGGTGTTCTCTTCTCATAACTAAATCTAGAAGTATCATCTCCTCCATCATGATCACTTCCACTACTAAACTCATCACCTTGCTTTTTCCCAGCACCTTCAGCACCATCATCATCATCATTATTGTCATCATCATCATCATTATCATCATCGCTTTTATCCGATCCATCATTATCCTCATCATCATCTTCTTCTTTCTCAGATTCAGAATACTCATAATCAACTTTTTGTTCATCTTCTTCTTCATCTTCTTCACCCTCTTTCAACTGGGGTGCCCTGCTATAAAGATCTTCAATCAAATTACAAAGGCGTTTGTTTTCCTTCTTTAGTTCTTTGTTATCAGCCTTAATCAATTTGATTTTGCTTTTGTTTCTTTCACATTTTCTTTCAAGCTTCTCATTCTTTGCTTCAATCAACTTAATCTTATCATTTATATCATCCTGATTAGATTTCGAAGCAACCACAATCTGGAGCATTTTCTCCTCATTTTGCTTGAACTTAACAATCTCAGCTTGTTGAGCAACCAACATTTTCATCATGTCTTCCATCTTCTTATTCACTTGCTTCATGACATCGTCATCCACAGTCACTTTCTTCGACTTAGATCTGGATGGCTCAACTTCAACAACTTTCTCCTTCTGAGGCTTTCTAAACATATCGAGCACTTTATCCATATTGATATTGAATTGATCGATTGGTAAAGTCTCTGCCTCTTTCGCTTTCTTCTGCTTCTTGGCAACAGGTGAAGATAGCTTAGATGGTGTACCAGCATCAGGTAATCTCTTTCCTTTCAACAACTGAGCTAACTCTTTCTCTCTCAGTTCTTTTACGCTTGATTTCTTTGCCATAGTCTTTTGCTTCTTAGTTTTTCTGGGCAAATTCACCACTACAGTTTCTCCAACACTCAATTCAGCTAGATCAACACCTAGGCCCTCATCTTCAACCGATTTCTTTCTTCTCTCAGCTTCTTCTATCGACTGGTTCAAGGATTCAGACTCACCAACCATAGTGGCCTTACGTTTGGTGGTCCTTACATTCTCATCATCAGAATCCCACTGCTCATCAACCTCAGTCTCTTCTGAATCTACAGACTCTTCATCCACCAAACCCGATCCTTTCTTTGCCGTCGATTTCTTTCTAGCCACTTGTTGCTTAGCGCTTCCCTGATCCACAGCCTTTCCCTTGCCCTTCCCTTTGGCTCCAGGATTGACTACTTGTCGTTTCCTCTTAGTGCTTGAATCAACATACACTAAGGGATCATCATTGTCTGAGTCACTATCATCATGTCTTGCTTTGTTCTTGCCAGGATCAGTGTAATCCGGACGAGCCAAAGCGCCAAATAATCTCCTGTTAGGTGGCTTCTCACTATCAGGCACACCTTTGTAACCCTTCATCCTCATTAAAGTTCTAATGTTCATATGATCTTGACCTAGGATCATAGTCAGATCCTTTTTCAGCATTGGATACTTGTAGTCAAAGATCATCATCAGAAACCTCGGATACAACATAAACTTCTTATTCTTCATTCCCTTCAGCATCTCCAGCATATGATCAAGAATCATCCCAGAAACATTAAATGGTTTGTTGAGTGTCAACGCAACCATTAATGAACTCAAACTTCTTCTCATCACATCATAACCACCACTCACACATCTAAAAACATGAATAAGAACATGTGCAAAATACTTGTACTGCACTCCCAGCTTCCCCTTATACATAGATCCGTCAGTGATTGGACCTTTGTATTTCATTCGTAAGAAACACGCCTTCTGTTCTGTCCATGATAACTCCCTGGGATCTTCACTATCTTCGAACTTAATCTGTAAAGCTTCCCGAATATCAGCTTCAGTCAAGAACATATCCATATCCTGAATCTTGCTCTTGATGATTGTCTGATTCTCCCAGTAGTCATACTTTGCATTCTGATAAAAATCTTCAATGATGTCTTTGTATATGATGGTTGGTGTGGCTAAAGCATGAACAATCCTGCTCCTCTTCAGAAACTCTATAATCCCTGTAAACTCCGTGTTCTTCTCAACATCTCCAAGATAAGCGCAACAGTTGTGCGATCTTTCAAATGGCCAACTGCTCGGAACAGACATTTCTGCTACTGGCACTGGATCTTGAACTGTAATCTCAGCTGGAGTTTCCACATTGACTGCTGGTGTTTCAATGTTCTCGGGTTGATCAGCCATCTGCATATAAAAATCAATGAAACACGTCAAAATACAAAAACGACAAAATTACAAAATTTTAGTCCAAATAAACTTCACATTCGCCCGTTTTTGAACTGGTCGAATGTGAGTAAATCTGGTCGAATGTGAAAAACTATGGTCGAATGTGAAAATTTTCTGATTAAAAATTCACATTCGTCCATTTTATGTTCATTCGCCCAACCAGTTTCACCTTCGCCCGGTTTTTGAACCGAAGGTGAAATGGTTTTCCCCCAAAAATTTAAATTTTTGCCAAATCTGTTTTTAAACCATAACAATGATTCAAATGTGTTCTATATTGGCCGATTATCACTCGTTCATCACCAATTGTCCATTTATTTCATTCTACATCAGTTTTTAAAGGTGAATTAGGTTTAACTATGTTCAATCACTCATTCAATCAATTTAAACAATGTTAAACACTAATTCCTCATTATATGATGTGATTTTCTTTTGGGGGATATAATCCAACGCTCACAAAGTGGTATCAGAGATTAACTTCATTCAAAAAGCATTTACAATGAGTTTATGTTAATCTAGAACACACTAATAATCTCTCAAAATATAATCTCTCAAAAACACCTCTGAAACTGAACTGAACCTGGACACAAATGACAACTCTCTTACATTATCAAAAACACAAAAACTATATATAGGCACTGCACATTCGCCCGTTTCATCTGGTCGAATGTGAGTGTTTTCCACATTCGCCCACTTCAGGTGGTCGAATGTGTCTTCTGTTCAGATCCATTCTTCCTTCGTCCCTTTATAATCTACCTTCGCCCATAATCAGTCTTCCTTCGTCCATACTTATCTACATTCGCCCCATTCTTCTCACCTTCGGCCATCACTAACATATGTTAATATTGTATATCCAATCCTTAGTCGCAAAACGCATCAACAACATCAAAATTTGTTAATTTAAGTTAATAATTGTAGCAATTACTCATACTTATTACCTTTAAATTACAGATTTTCTAAGGCTATGGGGTATGGGCTCGGGGAAGGGGCTCGGCATCCCACCTGGACCATTTTACCGAAGGGGAACACCGCCCCCCCGACCCACCGACGACAAAGGCGGGGAAATCTCACCGAAGGTGCCGACCCATTTTCCAAGGCTTGGTCTGATGTGTGTGGCTGAAGATGGAGGTTTTTGGTTTTTTTTTTTTTTTTTCACTTAAAATAATGGAAGGGGGAAGGGGGAACCATTTCCCCTAGAAAGGGGAGGGGAAGGGGGAAATGACGTGGCGCTGACGTGGACAAGGGGGAAGGAAGGGGGAAGGGTGACCACACCCCATAGCCTAATATATTTAATTTTATCAAATAGTAATATTGGTTATAAATTTTCTCAAATTAGTTACAAGTTTAAATTCAAATTTTGAATACTATAATTTCAAAAATAGTTTTCAGTTAAACTTTGAAAATATTTGAATAATAAATGTTCTATTTAAGTATATAATTTCAAACTTTAATATTTATAACTAATTTTTAAATTTTGGTTAATATTGTAAAATTTCTAAATTTTGAATTTAAGATAATAATGTTAGCATTTAAATTTAATTAATGCATTCAATTTGAAATTTTGAATCATCATCATCATCATCATCATCATCATCATCATCATACTCAGTTAATCCCACCAATAGCAAAAGCTAAGGTAGGGTCTGAGGAGGGTAAAATGTAGACAGCCTTACCTCTAGCCCATGGGAATAGAGAGGGCTGGTTCCAGTGAGACCCCTGGCTCAATAGTGGTTTTGTATCAAGCCTTAGAAATAAGGCACATAACACTTAGCAATCAGGACAAACCCGATTGGTGCATGTACCCTTTGTCTTTTGGCTATCAACGCCACCACCTGATGCATGATTAACCGCCGTCCATCATTTTTAACGTTATTTTCACAAAATTAGTAAAATAACATTAAAATTAGTGCAACTTTACTTTTCCCCCCCGAGAGCCACACATATATACATTATATGCGCACAGCCGTAAGCGGGCCTAATTTGAAATTTTGAATGAATGGAATATTTTAAAATTTTTCAAACTTGTGAATTTAAGTTAATAATTATAACAATTAAACCTACTTATTACCTTTATATTAGAGATGTCCTAAAATATTTATATATTTTCAAATTATGGCTGACATGTATTTATATATTTTCGGACTAAGATGCAAACACAGAAACGAATCCAGGATTCACACGTGGCCATCTTTATGTGGTATTGTCAAGAGTTAAGAGCAGGGCAGGGGTTAAGTGTGACACCCTAGGAAATCCAACATCGGCCGTGGCCAGGAGAGATCCTTGGTTCATAAGTAATGTCTTGCCTCTTAAATCACCAACGCGTTTTGGGGCTTAATGTTAGTGGATGAGAGGAGAGCTCCACAGTTAAGCGTGCTCAGGTGGGAGAAATTTCAGGATGGGTGACCTCCTGGGAAGTCTCCACTTGGGCAACCAAAAACAAATCCGTGAGCTCTGGATGGGCAAAGCGGACAATATTGGTGATGAGAGGGGCGGGGTGTTACAGATGGTATCAGAGCCACTCCTGTGCCGTTCGGGATGGTGGGTGCACACCTCATCAGGGACGATGAGACACTAACAGGGGGTGAATGTGACACCCCAGGAACACACCTCATCAGGGACGATGAGACTCTAACAGGGGGTGAATGTGACACCCTAGGAAATCCCACATCGGCCGTGGGCAGGAGAGATCCTTGGTTCATAAGTAATGTCTTGCCTCTTAAATCACCAACGCGTTTTGGGGCTTAATGTTAGTGGATGAGAGGAGAACTCCACAGTTAAGCGTGCTCAGGTGGGAGAAATTTCAGGATGGGTGACCTCCTGGGAAGTCTCCACTTGGGCAACCAAAAACAAATCCGTGAGCTCTGGATGGGCAAAGCGGACAATATTGGTGATGAGAGGGGCGGGGTGTTACATTAAGTTACTTGATCCTGGTTGGAAGGCCATAAATAAAACAAAAAATTTTATGTATAAGGAAATGTTTAATGATATTTGAATTGCATGTGTATTTCTACTATATTTTCTTTATAAGTTATACCGCTCCAATAATTATTAATTATTAAACCGCGGGTACACGCGGGCAAAAGTCTAGTTATTCTTATATATATTTTTCCATAAATAATTATTCACATTCGATGCAATAACATATATATGTATGTTGTAGGAAGTTATACGATATATACTTATTCGTCTGATTCACATTTTTTTGTCCGATAACTCATCGTAACTCAATACGTTCATGTCCGATTAGTCAACTTATATATCTTTCGCATCACATTTAATATAAGTTGTACATATAGGCTTTTGTAGGAATGATTACTTCACGTCGTAATATCATTTTCCTACTTTACAACATATATAGTTTGTTATTCTTTCCAACAATATGTTTTCCTTAAAACTAATCCCTACTAATTTCTACATATTTTACTTTCGAAATTTCTAATACAACATTTCTATCTCTCAAGACTTTTAGATACCAAGACTTGGTTATTTTCCAACATTAAAATGATCCAACATTTTTATATTCCCATAGATATAAAAATGTTCATTTTTATACAATTTTTACCAAGTCTTTAAATTACCAATTTTTGTAATAAAAACCTTAGTTTTTGTTTTGCTCAACATCTTTGGTAATTTTATTTTTATAAAATCTTGTTTTATAAAAATAACATTTTATACATAAATACAATTTTGTGAGTCTTGCAATTATTTTTCATAACAAACCTTTGGGAAGTACATCCACTTTAACACTAAACTTTACAAAGTCACAATTTTAGACTTAAGTTTTAAAATGACATCTTACACCTTTAACTTTTAAAAGTTTCATTTTTATCCCTGGGCTTTCAAAAGTGACAAAATTTACTAAACTAGTAAACTTTATTTTGTCTACTTTTTCATTATAGATTTATACAATGTTTCAACATTGTGTATAGACCAAATTGTCAATATTAAGGATACTAGTAACTGTTTTTGGGTGTATTAAGACCATAAAGTCCATTTTCGTATTTCAAAGTTAGTAAACTTTGATTATGTAGCTTTTATATTTTTCATTTCTTAACAAGTTCAACCTCATTTTTAGCTTTAGGTAGCCATTTCATGATGATCGAAACCACTTTTAAGTGTATTCAAGTTATATTCACAAGCAACACTTAGATCAAGGTTTTACACATGTGTATGTGAACTTTTATAACTTACAAAAGCAATACAACATCACCAACAAAAACCCATGACCCATATACCCTTTTTAGATCCTCCATTTTGCTTAAAAAAACATTATATCTTATCTTTAAAACCATGTCAAAAACCTCATGTACAACTTGCTTCTAAATAAATTAAAAAAAAAAACATAAACTTTCAAGAAGAAAAACAAGATCAAGAGACTTACTACTAACACGAGGCTAGGGAAGATAAAACACTTTTTTATGGAGTTTTAAGAGTGTTCTTCCAATTATGCTAAGCTCCAAGCTTGATAACACCCTTTGATCTTGTGAAAGTGGGTTTATTTATGTAAGATATTTATGTAAGATATTTATGTAAGAAATTGAAGTTGGAAAGTTGTAAAGGGTGATCTTGTGGAAGTACAAAACTTTCGGCCATAGAAGGTTCAAGGAAGAATAATTTTTGTTAGTGAAATTAGTAAAAATCTAGGATCTTTATAATTCACAAGGAAATCCACCAAGTACACAAAATCTAAAACAAATCCCATGGCCTATACTACTTTATCCATGTTTTAAGAAAGTGAAAGATTTTGGCACAGGAGAAGGGATATGGGACAATTGGGTTGGGATTTTTATGGGTCCATCTCATAAAATATCTACAACTTACTAGTTACATTTCAAGTATTTAGTTAGGGCTTCGTTAGGGTTTTATTTGGTTTTTAGTTACGCGTTATCCGGACATAAAAATAGCCTCCAATGACTCTTAAACATAGCCTAGTTTAAGTGATGGTTAGTTAGTTAGGCTTTCGCTGGGTGAATTTATAATTTATATGTGTACCGGGTGCGGTACGCGCAATTTATTCGTTACCGGGAGATTTTTGTTTGGAGTTTCCTTTTATGGTTTTGGAGTTCCAAAACACATAATATTTCTTGAAAATACCCTTTATTTTATATCCTGGGTGTTCGGGATCATTTTCGGTTAATTAATTGTTACTGGGTAATCACCAACGTCCGTTCTTGACAAGTTTATTCGCATGCGATTGCGCAGTGCTTTTAATTAAACAAATCCATTCCTATGCATCCTATTGGGGAATTTGCTATTCTCTAAAGGCTAAATTAATACAATTAATTTAGAATTGCACTCAATTATTGTTAGTTACACATACTAATTACGTACGAAAACGCATCGATTTTTGCCGGATGTCACATTAACAATAAGAACGATTTTTGAAAATGTTTCTATATACAAGTGAGAACGATTTCTGAAAATGCTTCTATATTTTTTTTTCAAACCGATTTATTCACTCACTGAATCGGATTTATGTAAATCCGACATTTTGATCAGTTTTATGTAAATCCGATATATTGAGTTGTATTCATTTTAATGTTTTGATCATTTGATGGTTTTTAAAAAGTGATATTAATTCAACAGTCTAAATATTTCTGTATTTAAATGATTCTATCGATCAATGAATTGTTCGTTATGGCATATAAATTTATTTGCCATTGTGGGATTTCGTATAAAGATTTGTATATTTTGTTTTAAATGTAATACTATCTAGCCTGTCTTTCATAAAATCATTAAAGCATTATAGAAGTGTATTATCTGTATGGTCCACGAGATTTATACAAATCGGGATAATGAAGAACTAACATTCTGTTTTGTTGTTTAACAGTTTTCGGTTTTTAATTGATGAGAATTTTCGTAGAAGATGAATATAAGGATTTAATTTTGTTATGTTAATTTTGTTATGTTAATTTTGTTATTGTCATCAAGGTTTTTTTTAGATATATATTGAATCGGATTCACTATTCGATCAGATTTAGTCATTCTATGTTTTAACATTTGAAAAACAGGATTCGATCCAAAGATACAAACGCTATTATGTCTTATCATAATGGTTCTCAATTCTTCAAGGTTTTACATGACCTTTCGTCAACAGTTTTGGTATGTTTGTTATTTTAATGTTCATATGCATATTTAAATTTCAAAAATGTTTCGAAATTATGTTTCTTCAAGGTTACCATAATAACTCTCATTTATTTCGAAATTATGTTTAATATTATTGTAATATTTGACCGGAATTAATGTCATTAAATCTGAATGATTGTTATTTATTTACATTAATAATAATTGACCGAATTTAATGTCATTGAATATGAAATTTGAATCTGAATGATTGTTATTTATTTACATTAATAATAATTGACCGAATTTAATGTAATTTATTACTATTTTTTAATTTTTAATCTCATTAATTTACGTGATCAACAAGAATTAAAAGTGGTAGATCAAAGTGATAATATTACTATTTTTTAATTTTTAATCTAATTAATTTCTGTTTACCATTATAACTCTCATTTATTTTTAATTATGAATAATTGACTATTAATCAATTTAACCCTCATTTATTTTTGAAATAACTCTAATTTATTTTTAATTTTTAATTTCATTGAATCTGAATGATTAATAACGTCATTTAATTTTGAAATAACTCTCATTTATTTTTAATTTTTAATGTCATTGATATTAAGTCTCATTTATTTACCATAATAACTCCCATTTATTTTTTATTATGAATGATTGATCATTATTTTTATACGAATTTTACTTTACCATAATAACTCTCATTTATTTTTATTCTCATTAATTTATATTAATGTTAATACGAATTTCAGTTTACCATATTAACTCTCATTTATTTCGAAATTATGTGAAATATTATTGTAATAATTGACCAAATTTAATGTCATTGAATCTGAATGATTGTTATTTATTTACATTAATAATAATTGACCGAATTTAATGTCACTAAATCTGAAATTTGAATCTGAATGATTGTTATTTATTTACATTAATAATAATTGACCGAATTTAATGTTATTTATTACTATTTTTTAATTTTTAATCTCATTAATTTATATTAATATTTATACGAATTTCAGTGTACCATAATAATTTATGCTGATTTAGAAAAGTCACCGACACAAGTTATATGAATTCAAATTTCAAAAATAAAACTATATGCCATATGCAAAAATATTTTATACACTCGTATATTATTAAGTATACGACATCAATCTATATATATATACACAAAGCCATCCGATTTATATTATCAGTTTATTTAAATTTCATAGATGTTACATACACGTATGTTAATTTGTATAAATCACTCTTGAGTAATAATACATAAACATATATTTAACATACTCACCTTTTAATAAAACAAAATCATAACTAATGTATAGGTTGATTTTTTATAATTTAAACTAAAAACCTACGTATGTTAACATCTAATGTATTGGTTGATTTTTTATAATATACAATAAATCATAACTAATTTACAGGTTGATTTTTTATAATTTACAATAAATCATAACTAATATTATTTATTGTCATTAATAATAATGACCGAATTTAATGTCATTCAATCCGAATAATTGATTATGATTTTAATATCATAATGATAATATGCCTTTCCCTTATTTTTGTATGATTTTCTTATTCAATATAATAAAAGGTTGTTTCATGTAATGATTTCAATTCTATCAATATATTCTGAATTTAAATTTAAATAATATTAATACGAAATTCGGTTTAATGTTATTTATTGCAATTTTTAATCTCATTAATTTATATCAATTTATTCCGTAATAGAATAATATTAATACGATTTTTAAGCTCATTTATTTATTATTGACCGAATTAAATTACGAATATATTACTAATACTATACTAATATTACGATTTTTAATTTTAATCCCATTTATATCTTATTGAGCGAATTAAAATTTTCTATTACTATTTTTACGAATATATTACTAATTACTATAATAATTACTAATACTAACTAATAGTAATACTAATATTACGATTTTAGTTTGCTTCAATCAGAAGATATTTCCATTGGCGAATATTGCGTCTTCAAATGGTGTTCAATCCAGCACAGGCTGTTTGTTACTAAGGTTCCACCACAAGAAGTCATTGATTTTCAAATTTAAATTATGATTTTTTTATGTTTGAAATGTAATTTATTTGAATTATTGATTACGATTTTGAGGTTATTTATTAAGTTTTTTAAGCTCATTTTTTTTATTATTCACCGAATTGACCGAATTAAATTACGAATATATTACTAATACTAAAACTAATATTACGATTTTTAATTTTAATCCCATTTATATCTTATTGACCGAATTAAAATTTTCTATTACTATTTTTACGAATATATTAATAATTACTAATAACTACTAATACTAGTACTAATATTACGATTTTAGTTTGCTTCAATCAGAAGATATTTCCATTGGCGAATATTGTGCCTTTAAATGGTGTTCAATCCAGCACAGACTGTTTGTTACTAAGGTTCCACCACAAGTAGTCATTGATTTTCAAATTTTAGTTATGATTTTTTTTGTTTGTAATGTAATTTATTTGAATTATTGATTACGATTTTGAGGTTATTTATTAAGATTTATAATCTCATTTATTTATATTACCATGTTTACGAATTATGATTAGTCATGATTGCAATTAATAAAAATTATTCATTTTTAATGTTATTTATTAAAATGTTTAATATTATTTATTGACATTAATAATAATTGACCGAATTTAATGTTATTTATTAAAATTTTTAATCTCATTTATTTATATTACTTTTTTCGAATTTATGTTTAATAAGATTTAATCATTTTTAAGGTATTTTTAGTATGTTAGAATTAACGTTATTTATTGACATTAATAATAATTAACTTAATTGAATGACATTTATTATGATTTTTAATCTCATTTATTTATATTAATATCACTACGAAATTATGTTTAATCTATCTTTATGAAATTGTATTTAATATTATTTATATTACTATTCGTTCGAATTATTATTGATTTTGCCTGCATTTAATAGGATTTATTCATTTTTAATGCTATTTATTATGAGTTTTAATGACATTAATAATAATTGACCGAATTTAATGTTTTGTATTACGATTTTTAAGCTCATTTATTTATTATTGACCGAAATAATTTACGAATATATTACTAATACTAATACTAATATTACGCTTTTTAATTTTAATCTCATTTATTTCTTATTGACCGAACTAAATTCCGAATATATTACTAGTACTAAAACTAATATTACAATTTTTAATTTTAATCTCATTTATATCTTATTAACCGAATTAAAATTTTCTATTACTATTTTTATGAATATATTACTAATTACTAATAACTACTAATACTAACTAATACTAATACTAATATTACGATTTTAGTTTTACTATTCGTAAAAATAGTATTGTTGACCGAATATATTTCTAATAATAATTGACATTAATAATAATTGACCGAATTCAATGTTATTTATTACGATTTTTTATGTCATTTATTTATATTAATATTACTACGAAATTAATTTTAATCTTTCTTTATGAATTATTATTGTTCTTGCCTGCAATTAATATGATTTATTCATTTTTTAATGTTATTTATTTTGAGTTTTAATGACATTAATAATAATTGACCGAATATAATGTTATATATTACGATTTTTAAGCTCATTTTTTTTTATTAATTACCGAATTGACCGAATTAAATTACGAATATATTACTAATACTAAAACTAATATTACGACTTTTAATTCGCCTCATTCGTCTTGTTTTTTCCTCCTTCGTCCGTTTCTATACTCGTTCGCCCTTTACAGTCTCGTTCAAACTCTTTCGACCATTTTTGTTTGTCTGTTTCTGTGTTTCGTCCGTTTGTAATCTGTTTAGTCCTTCGTTTGTTTTGTAATAATAATAGTTATATAATAGTTATAACTATTATAGTATAATAATAATAATAATAATAATAATAATAATAATAATAATAATAATAATAATAATAATAATAATGGGGTAAGGAGTTATGTGGGGGTTCGCTTAGAGGGTGGGCAACATGTGGTTGCTACCCTCGCTGTCTTGTCAAGGGTTTTTGCCCACTGGTTCCTTTGCCCCCAACTCATCTCGAGTTCGGTTGTTATCATTCGTACATGGCACCTGCCAGGAAGGCCCGGAATGTCAAGACAGGAGGTTCTGCGCATGACGTTGTTAGCGGTTTAAGGGCCTGCCCCTTTAAACATTTTCACGATTGTAAAGATGGTAAACCGGGGTTTGGCGGATTTTTCCGCCTTATTGAACACATGCAAAGCACTCATCTCAAGACAGAAGACCGAAGGCTATCTATGAAGGAGGCTGTCTCGAAGGATCGGGACCTTTTCTTGGATGTTGGGGAAGCTCTCAGGGCAGGAGGTAAATGGTTATGTGGGAGGTGCATGGGGATACATGCTCTCAGTAGGGGATGCAAGCATGACGATGAGGTCGTATCGTTCGCCATGGTCTCGGAAGATGTCGAAGATTTCATTGTTGGGATATGGAAACCATGTCAAGCGTTAGACGACGCAAACCCACGTCACCAAACCGGGATGGTTGGGGATGTTGCCCTCCTCGAACGTGTTTTTTCCCTCCCTTTTCAAACTGTTAAAAGCATCCCCCCCAGTTGTCGTCTGACGTTTGCTCAAGTGTTAACAAGTGCCTTACGTAAAGTGGTGGCGTCGCCAGGCTCGGTTGAAAATTGGGTCCAATTGCTATTGCTCCCGCGGTTAACCCTGAGGGTGGTCAGACCGTACTCCAGGCAAGAGCGAAGATCTGGGAACAGGAAATCTCTGCAGTGTAGTAGCATAATGCAAGCGCTTGTAGTATGGAAAAGTGGGTCTGGGTTTGCGGTCTTGGTCTCTTCCCTCTTTGATAGCGTGGGGGATGTGGTGGTATCTAGAGGAGAAGTCAAAAGGGAAGAGGACAATGAAACGGAACTGAATATAAAGCAATGTCTTCGAAAAGTCAGGGATGGGCATTTCACGGCGGCGGTTAAGGTTCTGTGCTCCAGTGGGTTGCCTCTCTATGTGAATCGACCATGCAAGCCCTCATTGATAAGCACCCAGTGGTGCTGCCTCCATCTTTTCCGTCTAACCCTATCGCCCAACCCGCTCTATCTGTAGATGGGGATTGTGTGCTCAAATGTATCCGATCTTTCCCTAAAGGGACGTCATGCGGTAGGGATGGGATACGGGCCCAACACCTGTTGGATGCTATGGGTGGCGAAGGCTCGGTGACTTCCTCGGGCTTGCTCGCGGCCATTACTGAAGTTGTCAACTTATGGCTTGGGGGGGCCTGCCCTAAGGCACTTGCTGAGTTTGTTGCCTCGGCCCCCCTCACCCCCTTATTGAAGCCCGATAATGGAATTCGACCTATTGCTGTGGGGGGCATTTGGCGGAGGTTGGTTTCTAAGGTGGCAATGAAGAAGGTTCGGAAAGACATGGCCCAGTACCTTGGGGATTTTCAATTTGGAGTAGGCGTACCAAATGGGGCAGAGGCGGTGCTTCACAGTGCCAACAGGTTCCTGAATTCTTTTCATGTGGATGGGTCCTTGGCTCTGCTTACAGTAGACTTTTCCAATGCCTTTAACATGGTCGACCGCACAGCCTTTCTTCAAGAGGTTCACCAGCGATGCCCGTCTATCTATCCGTGGGTCCAGTTCCTTTACGCCCAGCCTGCTAGGCTGTATGTGGGTAATGATTGTATTGGGGCTACCACCGGAGTGCAGCAAGGAGTTCCTTTGGGGCCCCTTCTCTTTGCTCTTGCCTTACATCCTCTCATCATGCGGATTCAGGAACACTGCAATCTCCCGTTCCATGCTTGGTATTTAGATGATGGGACGATTATAGGCAACGCTGCTGCGGTTGCTAAGGCTTTAGACATTATCAACGTGCATGGGCCATCTCTGGGGCTTCATCTCAATATTAAGAAAACAGAGGTCTTTTGGCCGATGTGTGACGGGTTGAAAAGCCAGGAAGGGCTTTTCCCGACAGGGATTGGTAGACCTAAGAAAGGGGTTAAGCTCCTTGGTGGGGCTGTTAGCCGAGATCCTGCCTTTATCAGGGAGTTGGCAGGGCGGCGGGCTACGAGTGCGGTTGCCCTCATGAAACTATTGCCCCGCCTTAGAGATCCCCAGAGTGAACTCCTGCTGCTCAGGTCATGCATGGGGGTCGCTAAGTTACTTTTTGGGTTACGAACTTGCCAACCCCACTTCATGGTGGATGCGGTATCCCTTTTCGATGACGGTCTCCGCGAAGCTATTGAAGATATAGTTGTGTGTGGCGGCCCCTTCTTCGGGGACCTCCAGTGGCGCTTGGCATCCTTGTCGATGCGTTTAGGTGGTTTGGGCCTCCTTTCAGCTCGAGATGTTGGGGTCTATGCCTTTGTGGCGTCCAGAGCTCAGTCTTGGGAACTTCAGGATCATATCCTCCGAAACAGTGGGGTCATTGGACTAGACCCAGACTATCAACAGGCGCTCGAACGCTTAAATGTCTATCTCCCGGATTTTGATATTGGCGGTTTTTCTAACAAGGACACCGCCCCCCCCAAAGCCACAAAAAACTTTGGCGAATGCTCTTTTTAGCAAAACTGCTCAGAGCCTGGGAGAAGTTTTTGAGTTGTCCACTCGCCAGAAGGCGGTGATTGAATGCCTAAAGGGCCCTCATGCTCAGGATTTTTTGACCGTTATCCCGATTGAGGGTTTGGGTCAATGCATGTCTGCAGTAGAGTACAGGGCTATACTCAAGTACCGATTGATGATCCCTATGTACCCGGAAGATGTTACATGCCCCATCTGCCGTAAAACCTGCATGGATAAATACGGGGAGCATGCAATTCATTGCAAGGAGCTCCCTGGTTTCAAATATCGGCATGACTGGGTGAGGGATGTTTTGTGGGATATCTTGAGAAGAGCTGGGATCTCTGCCAAAAAGGAGGCCCCTGTAAACTTCCTCACAGACCCCACGGAAGGGAGATCCACCCTGCGACCAGCAGATCTGCTTGTCTTTGGTTGGGAGAGAGGGAAACATGCATGTGTGGACCTCACCGGGGTATCTCCGCTGGTTGGGTTACGGGAAACATGGTTCGTAGCTGGGCAAGCATAAAGAAAAGCGGAATCAAAGAAAGTAGATAAACATGCTAAAGCTTGTGCAGATAACCAACATGTCTTTATCCCTCTGGCTTTCGACACCTTTGGCTCCCTGGCGCCAGAAGCTATTCGTTTCTTGACCAGGGGTCCAACGGGTTGTCCACAACAATGTTTCATCCCCAGGGGGGCAAGGTTTTATCTTTAGTAGACTAGGGTTTGCAATTCAAAAAGGGGTGGCGGTGCAGCTTGTTGCCCGTCTACCTGCTATTATGATGTAACTTCCGTATTTTGTTTTAATAAATATTTATTTTAGTAAAATTTTTTTTTTTAATTTTAATCACATTTATATCTTATTGACTGAATTAAAAATTTCTATTACTATTTTTACGAATATAATACTAATATTACGTGCAGAAATTGTTTCTCAAGTCGCTAGGTTTGTTATTTGCATATTCTACATTCATGTTTACAATATTCTAATTTTATAATTAGTTACACATTCTAAATTTTCTATACATAATGCTTTTGTAAAGGTTTACTGTGATTGGATGGCCTGATTTGCTTCAATCAGAAGATACTTCCATTGGCGAATATTGTGTCTTCAAATGATGTTCATGGACCACAAGATGTCATTGATTTTGAAATTTAAATTTTGATTTTGATGTTATTTAGGAAGAGTTTTAATGTTATTTATGATGATTTTAATGTCATTGATTTGAATGTTTGAATATGATTTGGTTCTTATTTATTAAGATTTTTAATCTTATTTATTGATATTACTAATATTACGAAATTCATTTTAATATTGTTGACCGACTTTAATTTTGATATTACAACTTTCCTTTAATTAATTCTCATGAAACGATATTCTTTTAAACATATACGACTTTCTTTCAAACATTTATTTAAATCTATTTAACAATGTTAAATCTATTTAACAATGTTAAATCTATTTAACAGTTTATAATTTCAATATAATCCTAAGATAACAATGTACATTTATTTTCCTACACTTTGATTATTCTTTTAATAATAAATATAATTTAAATTTATTTAACAGTTTCCTAAAATATATAATGTATTCAAAATAATTTTCAATGCCAATACTAATATTACGACCTTAATTTCCGAATCTGAGTAAAAACTTTTTACGTTTTTGTTAAATTGACGGAGGTCAATTCTTTGACTTTATGGATCACTTGTTTGTGGGCTGCGGGTTTGCGTTTGGGGTATGGGGTCTAGTTGGTAAGTGGTGTCACATGGATCATTATGGGTTAAAGAAGGCTTCAGACTTGATGACAATGCATGATTCTATACAGACTAACAAATGGGGCAAGGGAGTTGTTGGTGGCATTGTTCGGATAACTTGTTGGGCTATTTGGAAGGAAAGGAACAAGAAGGTTTTCGAGAAAACTACACCTAAGGTTATCGAGGTTGTTGCGGCGGTGAAGAGCATGTCGTATCTTTGGTTAAAAATTCGATCAAAGTTTAAGACTCTAGATTGGAAAGATTGGAATAATAACTGTCACACCCTCAAATTTCCACTTGCGGAGTTTTACCGCGAGGCACATGACAAACCAGGATCCAAGTCAACGGTCACAATAAACAACACTATATGAATACGTAAAACCCAAAACATAGTTTCTCAAATTATCAGAATCGTAGCGGAAGCATTTAATCAGTTACAAACCATGTACGACAATGTTCAAACAGTTTTATTCAAAACATGAAGCTAAGCCTAGACGCCATGCAGACTCGTGCACCTAGTCCAATGTTGCTACCTTAGCGACCTGAGAAAAACATGCCAAAAGACGTCCACATATAATGCTGGTGAGTTCACAGGTTTGTTCAATAAGTTACCAAAGTTACCAAAACGTTACCATGTCCATACTATACCAATGTCACCAAGTACGCTAACTAGGCGTATGTTTTATTACTACTACGATTGGAAACCATTACTGGACACGTTCAGCAATGTTTAGCATATGTTTAAGCAGCCCGAATAATGTTCAGCATGTTTAGCAAAGTTCGAGAAAACATGCACCCGCCGGGCCCTCCAAGCCGTCGAGTGGGGCAGGTCACGCCCAATAGATCTATCCACATTTCCCCCGTTGTGCATCCCCGCATATTCATGGTTTCCCCCGGGACTTCCAATGATCGTATAGCAATACAAAGTTAAAACCATAGTATGACATATGTTACCAAAATAGTTTAGCGCATGTTTTCTCCCCCAAAAGTTAAAGCAGTAAAAGTGGGGCCGTGAACTCACCTTAGATAGCGTTCTTCGATAACTAGTAAAATGCTAAGCCCTTGATAATCCCTCTACCAGAGATCTATCAAAATGTTCACATAAGTGTTCCGACTAATAACCATAAGGTTATCTAGTCCCCGATTGTCCAGATCGTAACCAAGTATGTTTTAAAGCGTGTTTAAATGTTCAACTGACACACTAGACCGACCCGACATCCCGTTGGTGACTCATTACCCTAACTAATCAAGTACACATAGATTACACACAAGGTTCAAGCATAAAACACTTAGTTTGTATCAAAAATCTCATTTTTACAGCAGAACGGTCGAACCAGGCATATCAGTCCTCCTTCGCCCCTTTTTAAGCTACATTCGCCCGTTTAGTATCTCCTTCGACCGTTTGATGCCACGTTCGACCGTTTGATCTGGTTCGCCCAAACATTTCCCAGGTTCGACCCTGGAATCTCTCCTTCGACCACTCGTTTGGTCGAATGAGCCCAGGTTCGCCCATGTTAGACAAATTTTCCTAAAAACGCTTCAAACACATTCAAAACATCGCGAAACATCATCAAACACAGCAGTCATGCATGAATAACTTATCCCTACCAAACCCCACCAATTTTGCCCCAAAACCGGCTTGTTTTAATACTTTCCCAAAATGGCAAAATTATGGAAATGTCACATCATGCATGAAATCTTTACCCAATTTGGAAACTTTTAATACGAACCCATAATCATCTACAAATGCTCAGCTTATCTTGTAATCGAAAACCCCCATTCATTTTATTAACAATACTTAACATGCACAAGCCCTAGATTTCATAAAATCCCAAAAATACCCATAATATCACCATCTATCTAATTGTAACCTTTTACAATCCTAAACTATCATTCATAGCAGCCCTAGATCATGTTTCTAACATTAGAACAGTAGCAAATCATTAAACAACACATAACATCACATAACACATAATTAACATATGTTTATTGATACAAAACCTATGTTTAATGATAGGGAGGTTTGGAAAGATGTTTAAAAGGTTTTTATTGATAAAATCTTCCTTAGAACAGATCTGGACATTTAGGGTTAGATAAAAAATGGATTAAAATGCCTTAAAAGATTTAGGATTAAGAACACACCTTGGATTCTTGTTTAGATGTTGTTGATAGGCTAGATTATGAAAAAGAAGAGCAAAAACCCCTTCCTTAGTGATTAAAATCGTTTGAGAGTGTTTTGAGACGGTTAGGGTTTGTGAAATGGTGAAAAATGACAAAGTTTGGTATTTATACTATTCCACCTTCGCCCCCTGTCAGTGGTCGAAGGTAGCCTCCTTCGACCCTTTCACAGGGTCGAATGAACCCTAACGTGGTCGAATGAAATTCTTTCAATTCCACATTCCAGGTTCGCCCCTTTGCAAAGGGTCGAACTGTTAGGATCTGAGTTTGATTGTTTTGATATATTTAGAATAAGATGAGAAATGAATGATGTAAGTATGTATGGAAAGTGCAGCGGAATGATAAACTATAATCAAAACAACAGGAATAAATGTTTTCAATGATCAAATGCTTTCATTAATTGAAAGATTACAATCAGTACAAATACTCCCCCTCAGCCTGATCACACAGTGATTGTTTGTCTGAGAGAATGTTTGTGTGTGATGTGATAGAACAGTACAAGCACTGTTCTATTTATAGACAAACCTAAACCACTGATGAACTGTGCTGACGTAACCTAAGATAGTGACCTCTAACAGAATAACAACATAAAACATCTGCCCTATTCAAACTACTGTTATATTACAAAACACTGTAAAGTAAACTACTGCTAAGGGAAAACTCTGATGGTCTTGCAACATCTGTTGGAGTCTAAGTGCTGTTGACTCCAACAGACCTTTAGTCTTCAGTACTTAATCAGCAGTTGTTTCTTCATTAGACCTTTGGTCAGCAGTTGTTCTCTATCAGTTGTTCTCTAACAGTTCTTTGTCACAGCAGTTGTCACAGCAGTTGTTTGGATGGAACAGTTGTTAGGGTCAGCAGTCTTTTAGGAAGAGTATGTTGTAAAGACTGTTTATTTGTGGAATCAACTGTTAGCATATTTTGGCTTTTTAATCATCTGTTCTTCTCCAGGTCAGCAGACCCAACACGAACCAAGACATATTTCCACCTTCGACCACTCGAAGTGGTCGAACCAGAACCTATGTTTATCTAGTTTTCCAGTTTGTCGTGTTTAACGCATTATAACGCACCTTAACATATGAGCATGCAACCTTAGTCTATGTTTAACATATTTAAGCATGGATAATCATCTACACATCATTTAAACACATCTATGTATATAATCCACCACACGACCCATAATCTACACATACACTTAATTAGTTTATGTAATGTCACCAACAACGGGACCCGGTACTAGTGTATTCCCAAAATGACTCCCAATGATCCTTTAGGTCATTGAACCCTGGACAATCCTAACTTGACACGACTCAACTAACCTAGTTAAGTCCGTTTATAAACGTTTCCCGCTAAGGTAGACATAGATGTTACTAAAATGTTTAAGCCAAATATGCCGGGTGTCACATCATCCCCACGTTGAAAGAATTTTCGTCTCGAAAATTGCACAAAGCCCAAAAATAAAAGAGACGGAGAGAACGAAACGAAAAGAAAATTTACCGGATGTCACATCATCCCCACGTTGAAAGGAATCTCGACCCGAGTTTCATTCCGCTTCAGCAGTAACATGCCTCGATTCGAATGCGCATTTCGGAAAAAGATGAGGATGTTTAGCTTTCATCTGATCCTCTCGTTCCCACGTGAACTCCGGTCCACGATTCGAGTTCCAACGAACTTTGACGATGCAGATTTAACTCCAATGAAGTCTACGAATCTTGTAGTCGAGAATCTCGACAGGTTCCTCCACGATGCGAAGACGATCATCAACCTTGATCTCTTCCAGTGGTACAATGAGAGATTTATCAGCCAAACACTTCAAGTTAGACACATAGAAGACATTGTGAACACTACCGAGCTCCGCCGGTAAATCAAGTCTGTATGCCACCGGTCGAATCCGATCTAGGATTGCGAATGGTCCGACATAACGAGGGTTAAGCTTGCCACGCTTTCCAAAGCGTATGACGCCCTTCCATGGTGAAACTTTCAGAAGTACCCTGTCCCCAACCTGGAACTCCAAAGGTTTGCGACGGCGATCGGCATAACACTTCTGACGATCCCACGCAGCAGCCAAACGGTTACGAATCTGTACGATTTTCTCCGAAGTTTCGTACACAAGTTCCGGACCAGTGAGCTCGCTCTCGCCCACTTCGGCCCAACAAAGTGGTGATCGACATTTCTGTCTGTAGAGAGCCTCGAATGGAGCTGCCTTGATACTAGAGTGATAGCTGTTGTTGTAGGAGAACTCCACCAACGGTAGGTGAATCTCCCAACTCTTGCCAAAATCGATAACACATGCCCGAAGCATGTCTTCCAAGGTTTGAATCGTCCGCTCACTCTGTCCATCGGTTTGCGGATGATAAGCTATACTCATATCCAACTGAGTACCCAAAGCCTTGTGCGGAGCCTTCCAGAAACGCGAAGCAAAACGAGAATCACGATCAGAGATAATAGAGACAGGCACTCCGTGCCGAGCAACCACTTCCTTAAGGTAAAGTCGAGCCAACCACTCGAGTCCATCGGTCTCCTTAATAGGTATGAAACGTGCCGATTTTGTCAACCTGTCAACAATCACCCAGATCATATCATAACCACTTGGTGATCATCGCAACTTGGTGACAAAATCCATCGTGATTCGCTCCCACTTCCATTCTGGAACCTCTGGTTGTTGTAGGAGACCAGACGGCCTCTGATACTCCACCTTGACTTTAGCACAAGTTAAGCATTTGCTAACATAAGAAGCTATATCAGCCTTCATGTTTGGCCACCAATAAAGTATCTTCAAATCCTGATACATCTTATCAGAGCCAGGGTGAATAGAATACCGGGATTTGTGAGCTTCATCCAAAACAAGCCCGCGCAATCCCCCGAACAAGGGAACCCAAACACGTCCCGCAAAATAGTGTAAGCCATCAGTCCTGAGTTCAAGATGCTTGTCAGCACTGTGCATAGTCTCAGCCTTAAGGTTCTCCTCCTTCAAAGCTTCCAACTGTGCAGAACGGATTCGGTCAGGCAATGACGAATGAATGGTGAGCTGTAAGGCTCGAACACGACGAGGATTCGCAGACTCCTTCCTGCTCAAGGCGTCCGCCACAACGTTCGCCTTGCCAGGATGGTATTTGATAGCACAGTCATAATCGTTCAGGAGTTCAACCCAGCGACGCTGCCGCATGTTCAACACCTTTGCAAAGGGTTGAACCAAGACATATTTCCACCTTCGACCACTCGAAGTGGTCGAACCAGAACCTATGTTTATCTAGTTTTCCTGTTTGTCGTGTTTAACGCATATTAACGCACCTTAACATATGAGCATGCAACCTTAGTCTATGTTTAACATATTTAAGCATGGATAATCATCTACACATCATTTAAACACATCTATGTATATAATCCACCACACGACCCATAATCTACACATACACTTAATTAGTTTATGTAATGTCACCAACAACAGGACCCGGTACTAGTGTATTCCCAAAATGACTCCCAATGATCCTTCAGGTCATTGAACCCTGGACAATCCTAACTTGACTCGACTCAACTAACCTAGTTAAGTCCGTTTATAAACGTTTCCCGCTAAGGTAGACTTAGATGTTACTAAAATGTTTAAGCCAAATATGCCGGGTTTCACAATAACCCATTGTATATAGTGTAAGGCGTGTATATTTGGCGATCCTTTTTTAAGGATTTGCTTGTGTTTTAATGAAGTTTACTTTTCAAAAAAAAAATATGTCTTTGAGTTTGATTGTGCTATAATTTTAAGCGTTGTTGACCAATTCATGTAATTAGCAATCCTTCTATTTTTTATAATTCAAATACTTTCCTTTAACCGATTGTCATGAAACGATATTCTTTTAAACATATACGACTTTCCTTTAAACATTTATTTAAATATATTTAACAATGTTAAGTCTATTTAACAGTTTATAATTTAAATATAATCCGAAGATAGGAGTGTACATTTATTTTCCTACACCTTATTATTCTTTTAATAATAAATATAATTTAAATCTATTAACAGTTTCCTAAAATATATAATGTATGCAAGATAATTTTCAATGCTATTACTAATATTACGACCTTAATTTTAATATTGTTGACCCAATCTGAATAAAAACTTTTTACATTTTTGTTAATTTGATGGAGGTCAATTCTTTGACTTTATGTCTTTGAGTTTGATTGTGCTAATTTTAACCGTTGTTGACAAATTCGCGTCAATTACCAGTCTTTCCATTTTTTATAATTCAAATATATAAATAAATATTCCTACTCGATCACGTCAATCGAGGCACAGTATTTCCAATTTTGCAGAATTGTTCGAGACACAACAATACTATATAAACCTTAACAAATAATAAAATCATTTAATCGTCATACCAATTTTAACAACGAAATTAAATGATAATATAAATTTTCAAAATGTTACATTCTGTTAAAGAATTATATTACTTCAATCATAACTAATAATGATTACTAAAGATGTCAATAATAATTTGTATATAAACGGTAAGGCAATTTGAGACGCGGATGATTTTAATGTCATTTATTTGAATGATTGATTATGATTTTGATGTTATTTATTAAGATTTTTAATCTTATTTATTGATGTTAGTAATATTAAGAATTTCATTTTAATATTGTTGACCGACTTTCATTTTGATATTACGACTTTCCTTTAATTAATTGTCACTAAACTTTAATCATCATCTTGATTTCAATAAGTGTGCTAATTTTAAGTGTGCTAATTTTAAGATGTCAATAATAATTTGTATATAATGGGTAAAGAAATTTCAGACGCGGATTATTTTAATGTCATTGATTTGAATGATTGATTATAATTTTGATGTTATTTATTAAGATTTTTAATTTTTAAGTACTATATTTACACAGTTTATATAATGACGTTTTTTTGGCGGTATTTTGTAACATATCAAAAGTTGCCTAAAGTGTGTGTACAATGGGTCCTTTTGGCTACATGTTGAAATGGGTCTGGGGTTGATTCTTTTGGTGTCTATTTTTTAATAAAATATAGGAAATTTATATTGGAGCATGTGACATTGAATCCATTTTCTTATTAGTTGGTTTTTAGCTATGTAATCGGTTTGAACCATTGGAGAAATAACATGTAAAATTCAAGCTACCCATTCAAGTAAGTGTGTTAAGGATTGTTTCTTGATTTACTTATCACCGTATCCATATCTTTACAACAACTATATTTTATGTAGAACACAAATATGGAATACAATGGTGGAGGTTTTCATAAATTATTGAAAATGAGCTGCACTCTGAGGATCGTGATGACATAAATTATTGAAAGATTTTGATTGAAGTAATGAAAATGGACAATTGGTTGAAGTTCGTTAAGGCCCAAATAAATGATAAGTGTTCTATGCTTATGTTTAGTTATGATTAGAATATAGATATTACCCAAATGATGTAATGTGTGATATTGGTTGATGTTCGTTAAGCCCCAACTAAATGATAAATATTCTATGCTTAAGCTTAGTTAGGATTAGAATATAGATATTACCCAAATGATGTAATGTGTGATATTGTGATAGTATGCTATGTAGAGGGTGTTTGGGATTGAGTTTGGAGATGCAAAAGTGCTTATTGGCTTATGACTTTTTGAAAAGGAGTTTTAAAAAAAGTGTTTGGATTAGCTTTTGGGATAAGAAACGTCAAAAAGTCAATAAATTGTTTTTTAAGTGTTTCGTTTAACTTATTGTGAATATTGGTTGTATGGGTGGTAGATTTGTAATTTTTTTCCAAAAGTCAAAAGCCAAAAGCCAGGATCTCTAACTTTTCAAAAACAGGTTTTCCACTCTTAAAAGTCAAAAGCCAAAAGCCAAAAGTTAAAACAGAAAGTGTTTTTGGGTTACACGAACAGGTTATTGATTTATTGGCTTCTTGGAAAAGCCAATAAGTCAATAAGTTGTTTTGAAACTAAATCCCAAACACCCTCGTAGTTTGCAGTTATCAAATTAAATTTTACTTACTTGATATATCCATCATTTCGTTAAATCAAACTGTTAGATGACATTTTGCATTTTACATCAAAATTCATACATATTGTATTATCAAACATTTAATAACCAAAACAAATTGCATAATACAATTCTTATTTTCCTATTTGTTTTTTCATTTTACTTTCGGGTAAACCGTGGATCCTCACGGGAGTTTATACTAAAAATGCTAAACAGTTTTCCATCTCTTTCTAAAAATTATCCTATCCGCTCCTTTCCATTTTATATTCATCTTGAGCACCAATTTCTAAAAATACTTAATAGTTTTCCTATCTCTTTCTAAAAATTACCCCTCAACATTCAGAAGTGAACCAAAACAATCTTTCCCAAAATCTTGAATTCCGACTAAGACCCCTAATTTTTCCACCTTAATCCTTGGTCTCTTTTCACATTGCAACAACACCAACAACGCAACTATCACAGTCCTTTGGAGTATACACATCCAAAATTTGTCTAAAAGTTGATCCAACTCCGAACTTCCCTTTTCTTCCTATGTCGTTTAAACGACCTGTCACCAACCTCTAACCAAGAAACCAGCCCTACGTAGTTTTGTTTTCCCTTGCTGCTGAACGAAAATCCTGCCACACGTTTTCTGTTGGATTACTTTTGCCAATAAACTAGCCACCCTGCCGTACTATTCTTGTCCTAGATGAGGGGGAAGAATCGATTGAGTTCCTGATCCATCCTTGATTGAAAGACACTAATGAAAGAGACACCAGCTAAACACCCTCCCAGCCACTCCTTGATTGTTGCTGATCAAAACAACACCCAACAAAAAAAACCGTTCCATCACTAAACTATTTGTTGCCTTCCTTCTGGGGTATGAGTTACACCTTAACTCTGATACCAAATTCCCTTTATTGAATCACACAAATACACTAGAACCGACTGGAACACAATAGAACACCGGGTATTTTGTGACTGACGTTTTCTCCAATATACACAACCCTGTCCCTTGCTAATCAATAAAACCAAGCCTACAAGACTTCTATTCTAATTACTCTCCTAGTTTGATATTACCATTTGATAATAAACATGTTCCATCTTTAACACCAACATTCACTTTTGACCCTTCAACTTTCACAAGTATTTGACATCACACAGAAAGCTTTTAAAAACGTAACTGCCAAAACAACTGCTAAGTTCAGAATCAAATACTTTAACATGTCTGTTATTTCTTCCAACAATTCTACACTCTTTTTGGAAACAAAAAAAAATAAAAAAATAATCTCCGCCAGAATGGTACATGGACCGCGTTTAACCGTTTCAATGCACGCTATACATGGACCATCTATATAGTCTGAATTTATTATGTACAAAACTATAACACAAATTAAAACGGCTTTTAAGTCAGACTAGCAGTATAAAACATACCCTAGTCTACAATAAAACAATCATATTGATTAACGACGTATGTTAATGCAGACATCATCAACTGCTTCATACCTGCTAATGAGCTGCTGTAACTGAATCAGAACAACCATATCCGCCCTTGACTTGCCTCTCGATCCCTTCCATGTTCACTACCCATGTACCTTTGTGACAATCCAGAAAGTATAGGCACCACAGCAACATCACATGCCACATGGTGTTGAAGCTTACTGTTTACTTCTTTATAGTTTGAAATCTCAACTATGTGTTGAGCTACAAATAGATGTCAAGATATTGTTCTATGCCTACCTACAAAAGGCAAGAAATTTCATTGCAAAATTAGCATCCAAAGGCCAGAAAACGAGATATGCAATGATAATGCCCGTTATTATGAGCATAGTAAAAACCACCAATTTTTTTAAAAAAAAATTATATAGCAAGACTTGAGCCATGATTGTCTTATTTCTAGGTAGGATTATCAAGATAGGAAGTATTTGCTACAGTTACTATATAAGTGTGATATCATTATTAGGCGCCTCAAATATGTCAGGCTAGCACCTTTGTTTCGAGCCTTGTAGCGCCTCTCGACTCTAAATCCAAGTTTAGGATATAGATATAACTTCTAACAAAAAGCATAATAATATGAAAGATTTCCATGTGCAAAATTATTGATCTATTGATTAGACAACCTTAAATGTCATGATGTTTTTCCATAAAGGGAGGTTGAATGATCATTTGTGACATGCGTTCAGACCATAAGTAATGGTTCATGCCCCTTAGGGGGCATTTTACGCCACATCATTATTATAAGGCCCTTCAAAATAATGTGTAATGGTTAAAGCCACTTAATGCCCTTTTTAGTTATTACTTTCCATATTTTTTATCCTATTTGGCCCCACTTACGGTGTGCACATATAATATATATATATATATATGTGTGTGTGGCCGTCAGGGGGCAAAAGTAAAGTTGCACTAGTTTTAATGTTATTTTACTAATTTCGTGAAAATAACGTTAAAAACGACGGACGGTTAATCATGCATCATGTGGTGGCGTTGAAAGCCAAAAGACAAAGGAGTACATGCACCGATCGGGTTTGTCCCGATTGCTAAGTGTTTTGTGTCTTATGCCCAAGGCATGATACCAAACCACATCGAGCCGGGGGTCTCACTGGAAGCAGCCTCTCTATTCTTAGGGGTAGAGGTAAGGTTGTCTACATCTTACCCTCCTCAGACCCTACCTTAGCTTTGCTATAGGTGGGATTAACTGAGTATGATGATGATGATTAGTAATGCCACACCCACTTAATGCCCATATAATGCCCAAAGGGATGGTGTTTGGGACATTATCATGTTTATTCATGCCCCTATAATGCCCATTACACATGGTCTCATAGATTAACTTACCTAGCTTGTGCATTAACTTTAAGAAATAACATGTTGTTACTTTGACAGTTACGGAAGTTAATATAAAACGTAATAAAATAAGGTGGGTAAAATGGGAAAAGGTTGTGGCTTCCAAGAGATTTGGGGGTCTGGGGCCGGCGGTATTAAATAAATGAACCTCGCATAACTTTCCAAGTAGTGTTGGAGAATGAAGGCTGTACTAGATCAATTATGGACTTTAAAATGAGCAATGTCAACCTAACAACTAAATTGGTATGTAGTGTGGGAAAGGGTAATTAAACTTTATTTTGGTTAGACAATTGGATGGGTAATGGGCTGCTGCACATGCAGCACAAACGTGTTTAATTTGGCAAAATATAAAATGGCACTGGTACAGGATTGTTACAGAAACATCTTAGGGAAGATTTTGTGGGATTGAGGTTGGGGTTGGACTTGGCAGCCTACAAGCTTGGAGGAAGTAACGGAAATGGGGAGTTTAAATGGTTTGTTGGCACAACAGGAAATCTCTGAAAGGGAGGATGTTTGGTACTGGTCTAGTGATCCAGAAAAGACGTTCATGGTGAAAAAGGTTAAGAAGGAGATGGCTAAGTAAGGTGTTTGATAGTAATCACTAATCAGGCTTGGAAAGCCATTGCAGGGAAAATACCCACATTAAGTGCACTAGCAAACTAGGTATGAATTTTCAGATCTTGAACTGTCCGATGTGTGGAGACGAACAAGAGATAACGGACCATATCATTGTTACCTGCCCATCGGCCAGAACGGATTGGACTAAGGTTTTGGCATGGCTGAACATCCCTCCGAGTACCCAGATGGACACTGTCAAACAAAGACTATCGTTCTCCTAATGTGCTGGATGTTGTGGCAGTCACAAAATGCAAAGATTTTCAACCAGATAGCAACTCAGGCTCCTAAAGTTGTGGAGGAGATAAAGGAGGTTTCACACGAAAGGGTCAAACATCACTCAAAGCTTATTGGTACCACATGGAGCAGCTGGCGAATTTCTGTTAGTTTATAGTAATGTGTCACACCCTCAAAATCCACTTGCGGAGTGTTACTGCGAGGCGCATGACAAACCAGGATCCAAGTCAACGATCACAATAAACAAATCTAAATGAACATATGCAATTTCATAAACATAGTTTAAAATTCCCAATTACTGCGGAAGCTTATTCTCAAAACATAATCCAAAAGTAAACCAAAATATTCAATGTTCGAAAACCATGCAACCCTAACTAGACGCCGTGCAGACGCGTGCGCCCTAGTTCCGTAGTGCTACCTTAGCGACCTGAGAAAACATGTAAGAGTTACGTCAGCACAAAAATGCTGGTGAGTTCATAGGGTTTGTAATAAAAGTACCAAGTTCAACCTGTGCATACTATATCAAATGTAAACCAAAGTACGCTAGCTAGGCGTATGTTTTGTTACTCTTACGATTGGAAAACCATTACTAACTCGCAAACCAGATGTTGTGCCCGAATAGTAAACCTGTTCCTGTTTGAGACAATATGCACTCGCCCAGCCCTCCAAGCCGACGAGCGGGGTTGGTCACTCCCAATAGCTCTATTCACATTTTCCCGTTGTGCTAACCCGCACATTCATGGTTTCCCCCGGGACTTCCAAAGATCGTATAGTAAGCCATAGAAACCCATAGTATGACAGTTGTTACCAAAACATAAGTTTAACACATGTTTTCTTCCCCAAAAAGTGAAACCACTTAAAAGAGGGGCCGTAAACTCACCTTAAGTTGTGTTACTTCGTAATGCGAATAAAATCAGCAAGCTATGCTAGCCCCGTAAAGCGGCGACCTAACATATGACAGTTACAAGCAATTAGACTAATAACCCGTAGGTTAGTTAGTCCCTAGATGTCCAGACCATAACCAAGTTCGTTTGAAAACACTGTGACTGTTAAATTAACCCAACGTACAAGACTCGATATCCCATTGGTGACCTGAGACTCCCCGTGTTATACTTGCACTCTCAAACATACGATCATGCAATCACACTAAACATACGTTAAAGTCCAACAAGTTGTAGCACGTAGTTCAAGTATCACATAAATAAGTCCGAGCACATGTTACCAAGTTACTAGGTATGTTACGGGGTTCCTAGCATGTTCCTAGGTGTCCAATCGGGTCCCGAAATGCTAAATTACACTTACAGCAGCAGTACAGGCGATTAGGAAAAGTCAACTAGTGATTATGTGGGTCAACAGGCATTTAGGAAGGCTAATCGCCTATACTATAGGCGATTAGGGTCATGCGGTATGCAAATCATGAGTTTATAGGCGATTAGGTCGTAAGGCATGCAATTCAGGGCTTAACTAGCAATTAGGATCGTAATCGCATGAAGTAAAGGCATTTAGACCCCTATTCGCCTATACTATAGGCGATTAGGCTCCCATATCAGGCGAATAGCCTCCTAATCGCCTATAGCATAGGCGATTAGGATTGCTAATCGCCTTTAGCCCAGCTGTTCCGGTTTTTCGCGCGTTTAACACTCCAAATCAAATCCAGAACGTGTGTAAACATCAAATATCAATCAAACAACCATATCAAACATATTTCAATCAAAATCCTTCGTTTAACCTCGTTCTATCAGCCCTGCAAGCAACCATATATCCCAAAAACAATACACATAGCATGAAACATCACATTAACATGCATAACCGTAACCCTAATGAACAATTACTCAGATTTCATCAACATGCTATCATCATCAATCTGTAACTACCTTAATATCATGCTAACAATCCTTTTTGAATCACAAAAACCCTATCTTTTAATTATAAACACACATACAACATGCATAATAGCTAGAATTCAATTAACAATGATTATTAACGAATTTCAGAAGACACATACGTTTATAAACAGGTCTGGACCATTAGGGATTCAATAAAAACATTATTAAAGGTTGCATGAATGAAAACCACACCTTAGGTTTATGATAGATTGATGTAATAGGCTTGAAATCGTGTATTTTGATCCAAAATCGTGTTCCAGAGGTTGTGTGTGTGTTGGAACGAGTTGTGGGACGACTAGGGTTGTTATAATGAAGTTTAGGAGGTCAAGTATGGTATTTATAGTCGTTTTTAGTCGTCAGGTACGTTACAGGCGATTATGCAGCTCCTATAGGCGATTAGGGTTGCTAATCGCCATCCCTATAGGCGATTAGCCTGCTATTCGCCCCCAGCATGTCCCATTCGCCCTCCCTATAGGCGATTAGCCCTCCCTAATCGCCTATAGGGGTTGGTTCTGCGTATTTTGCGCGTTAAACCCCGTTTTAACATATGTTAACACATTTTCACATACCAACAAGTCACATAATGATTGTAAACACATAATACTTGCAAACAAACACATTCACACTCGTTCACCAATTCCCGGGACTCGAGACTTGTATGTTCCCTATGCTCTGACGATTCTACGAATCGTCACCCCTTGTACACTTGATTAAGGACTGACATCTAATGAGCCTCTAGACTGACATCTAATGATCCTCTATACTAAACTAACAGTTCCCGAACCGTAACACGACTCGACTAACCCAGTTAAGTATAATATACGCATGACTCGCTAAGGTAGACTTTAATCTAGACAGCGTTGTTAACCAGAATTTGCCGGGTGTCACATCATCCCCACGTTAAAAGATTTTTCGTCCCGAAAATTGCACAAGTACCAAAAGGAATAACAAAAGATAGAAACCAAGAGAGAGATTTACCCGAGTTGTCACATCATCCCCATGTTAAAAGGAATCTCGCCCCGAGATTCATTCGGCTGCAGTGGTAACATATCTTGATTCGAACGCTTCCTTAGGAAAGAGATGAGGATACTTAGACTTCATCTGATCCTCCCGTTCCCAAGTGTACTCTGGTCCCCGGTTCGAGTTCCAGCGAACCTTAACAATGCGAATCTTGCTATGACGTAGGCTACGAATCTTGTAATCAAGAATCTCAACAGGTTCCTCCACAATCCGAAGACGATCATCAACCTTGATCTCTTCCAGTGGAACAATAAGAGACTCGTCCGCCAGACACTTCTTTAAGTTGGATACATGGAAGACGTTATGTACGTTGCCGAGCTCCGTCGGTAAATCAAGACGATATGCCACCGGTCCAATCCGTTCCAGAATTGTAAATGGGCCGACATACCGAGGGTTGAGTTTGCCACGCTTCCCAAAGCGTATGACGCCCTTCCACGGTGAAACTTTCAGAAGTACCTTGTCATCAACTTGGAATTCTAATGGCTTGCGACGCTGATCGGCATAACTCTTTTGCCGATCCCGTGCCGCTGCCAACCGGTTACGAATCTGTACGATCTTTTCCGAAGTTTCGTACACTAACTCAGGCCCAGTGAGTTGACTCTCACCCACCTCAGCCCAACAAAGAGGAGACCGGCATTTCCGCCCGTACAGTGCCTCGAACGGAGCTGCCTTGATGCTCGTGTGGTAACTGTTGTTGTAAGAGAATTCTACTAACGGTAGGTGAGCTTCCCAACCTTTGCCAAAATCGATTGCACATGCTCGCAGCATGTCTTCTATGGTTTGAATCGTGCGTTCACTCTGACCGTCAGTCTGTGGGTGATAAGCTGTACTCATGTCCAGTTGAGTACCCAAAGCCTTGTGCAAAGACTTCCAGAAGTGAGAAGTAAAGTGGGACTCACGATCCGAAATAATAGAAACCGGCACCCCATGCTTAGAAACAACTTCCTTCAGATAAAGACGCGCCAAACGATCCATGGTGTCGGTCTCCTTAATAGCGAGAAAATGGGTTGATTTCGTCAACCGATCAACAATCACCCATATCTTATCATTCCCGCTCGGTGACTTAGGTAGTTGCGTGACAAAATCCATTGTAATCCGTTCCCATTTCCACTCCGGAATTTCAGGTTGTTGTAAGAGACCCGACGGTTTCTGGTATTCCACCTTGACCTTAGCACAGGTCAAGCATTTGCTCACGTATGAGGCTATATCCGACCTCATGTTTGGCCACCAGTAAAGCACCTTCAGATCTTGGTACATCTTATCCGAACCAGGATGAATAGAATACCGGGATTTGTGAGCCTCATCTAAGACAAGCTCCCGAAGTCCCCCGAATAAAGGGACCCACATGCGTTCTACGAAGTAGTGCAGACCATCAGGCCTTCGCTCGAGGTGCTTGTCGGCACCGTGCATAGTCTCAGCTTTAAGGTTTTCTTCCTTCAAAGCTTCTAACTGAGCAGAACGGAGTTGGTCAGGTAGAGAGGAATGAATGGTGAGCTGTAACGCCCGAACGCGACGAGGATTAATTGATTCCTTCCTGCTCAAGGCGTCTGCTACTACATTCGCCTTGCCAGGATGGTACTTAATAGCACAATCATAGTCGTTCAGGAGTTCAACCCAACGACGCTGTCGTATATTCAAATGTTGTTGATCGAAAATATGTTGAAGACTCTTGTGATCGGTGTAGATGGTGCATTTGGTACCGTACAAGTAATGTCTCCAAATTTTTAACGCGAAAACCACTGCACCCAACTCCAAGTCATGGGTGGTGTAGTTCTTCTCGTGCACCTTGAGTTGACGAGAAGCATACGCAATCACTTTCTCGCGTTGCATCAACACGCAACCGAGACCATGAATAGAAGCATCACAGTAAACAACGAAATCATCAGGGCCTTTAGGCAAGGACAAAATAGGAGCAGAACAAAGTTTAGACTTCAGTTTTTGAAATGCTGACTCTTGTGGTTCACCCCAGGCGAATTTTCTATCCTTCTGAGTAAGAGTGGTGAGGGGTTGAGCGATCTTCGAGAACCCCTTAATGAAACGACGATAATAGCCCGCAAGGCCTAGGAATTGCCGCACCTCAGTTGGCGTCTTTGGTGCTTCCCAGTCCTTGATCGCTTCGATCTTAGCTGGATCGACATGAATTCCTAGTTCATTAACCACATGTCCTAGTAACTGAACTTCGCGTAACCAAAAGTCACACTTTGAGAACTTAGCGTAAAGTTGTTCCCGTCGCAAAAGTTCCAAAACCAAACGTAGGTGTTCCTCGTGTTCGGTCTTGTTCTTGGAGTAAATCAAGATGTCATCAATAAACACGATGACGAACTTGTCAAGATACGGTTTGCAAACGCGGTTCATCAAATCCATGAAAACCGCCGGTGCGTTTGTGAGACCGAAAGGCATGACCAAGAACTCGAAATGGCCATAACGTGTACGAAAGGCAGTCTTTGCAACGTCAGCTTCCCTTACGCGCAACTGGTGATAACCGGACCTCAAATCAATCTTAGAGTAATAGCTAGAACCCTGGAGTTGGTCGAATAGATCATCAATACGTGGAAGAGGATAACGGTTCTTGATGGTCACTTTGTTCAATTCTCTGTAATCTACACACAATCGAAAACTTCCATCCTTCTTCTTAACGAACAGAATCGGGGCTCCCCAAGGGGAAGAACTTGGTCTGATGAAACCCTTGTCCAAGAGTTCATGTAACTGACTGGACAGTTCCTGCATCTCGGGAGGTGCAAGACGGTAGGGGGCCCGAGCAATAGGAGCAGCCCCCGGTACAAGATCAATACTGAACTCAACCTGACGATGGGGAGGAAGAACAGATAAGTCATCGGGAAATACATCAGGAAATTCGCGTACAACAGGAATATCGTCGATCTTCTTCTCATCGGTAGAGGAAACAGATAAAAGTGCCAAAACGGCCGAATAACCCTTTCGAAGATACTTAAGGGCTTTCATGCTGGAGATGAGATTTAGCGGAGCACCGCCCTTGATACCGTACACAGAAAGGAATTCTCCATCAGGGAGGGGAATCCGAATAATCTTGTCGTAACAAACGATCTCAGCGCGATACAAAGACAACCAATCCATGCCTACAACAACGTCAAAACTACCTAAAGGTACGGGTACTACATCTAGCAGTCGACTAACTTCCATAGATATAAAACTTTTATCGGCACCGGAATCAAATAAAACACTAACAGAGCGATTATTGAGAAGGAACGTACCGGTAACTGTGTCAGGATCCTGCCTAGCCTCTGTGGCTCCAATGACGAAGGCACGTGCATTCCTGCCACCGCCCCCGTTGTTACCATTACCGTTTCTATCCCTCACATCCCCGCCCTGCTTCAGTTTCGGGCACTCCTTCTTGTAATGCCCAGTCTCCCCACAGTTGTAACAACCCTTTTTCCCCGTAGTTCCTTGAGCAGTAGGAGCCGGGGTAGTACTTGGGGCCTGGGTCGATGGAAGTGTCGCCCGACAATCTTTAGCAAAATGCCCAAGTCACTGACAGCGATGGCAACGATTACGGTCGCAGTCCCCCTGATGATGACGCCCACATTTGTTGCACTTAGGTAATTTCCCCGCATAACCATCCGGTTTGGTACCAGAAGAAGAAGAACCCCCGCTATCGAACCTCTTACCCTGTTGTGATGCTGCTGGCACAGATCCTTTCCCCTCATTATCCCATTTACGCTTGTTATTCTCCGGGGCCTTGACAGTCGAACCCTTAGCAGGCAAGATACCCTCATTCACCTTCAAGTTTGTCATCCTGTGAGCCGATCGGACCACCTCTGAGTATGTAGGAAGATTCCCCGCAGCCACCAACCCTGCGATCTCTGGTACTAGCCCCGAGATATAGTGTTCAATCCTCCTGTATTCTGGCACATGCAGATCAGGACACAGCACTGCCAACTCATTACGCCTTACCGTATACTTTTCAATCTCTGACCCGGTCATCTTGAGGTTCCACACCTCATGCTCTAGCTTCTGAATTTCTTCCCTTGGACAGTACTCTCGCTTCAGTAGTTGAACAAAATTTTCCCAAGGCATAGCATAAGCCTCCCCTATACCCATATTCTGGGTGATATTGTTCCACCAGGTCAAAGCAACATCCTGGAATAACGCAGCAGCACACTTGACTCGATCCTCTGGGAGACAGTTGCACATCAGAAACACTGACTCCACCTTTTCCAGCCACCTGAGCAAGCTCACCGCACCCTCAGTGCCAGAGAATTCCTGGGGCTTACAGTCCCGAAACATCTTGTAGGTACACATAGGTGGGGGTGGGTTAACAGGACCACCTGAAATGAAACGCATGAGAAACCACGAAGGATGTAAACAAGGTTCACCAATGAGGCAAAAGTGGATAAATCAACTTACCACCACCATTGTGCCCTAACTGAAAGGCAGCTTGCAGTAAGTTGTTCAGATCTTCTTGTGTTAGGTTTACACCTCCACGACCACCACCACCACGACCACCACCACGTCCACCAGCGCGACCACCTCCACGTCCTCCTCGTACTCAAGACATGATTCTGACAGAAAGGACGAGAAAATTTTAGTTTCACAGCTAATGGTAACCACTAGCATTCACAAGATCAAAGCTAGATCCAACTCAGGACTATCCATTCAAACCCAGAGCTCACTAGGGCTTTCATGCATTTCGGTTTATGATTTTGTGTGCACCCAAAATGATAAACCGCTCTACATGGTCCTCCAAGTGTTCTCCTAGTTCAAAGTTCAAATCACCGAACATAGACTCTTAGCTATACACCGTAATGCTACGGTAGTTTACGGCAAGTGTTTCTATTGGAGTATGAAAGGGAGATGTCCGAGCCCTGGACAAATCTCAAGAGTACACGATTTACCCCAATATTCCACACTGCCTAGAAAGCAAGTACCCCGACCTAAGATAGAACGGATGATGTAACATAGGAAGGTCAGATGATTTAGAGACACCCCGACAAGCCCATACGTAACCCACCATAATGTTTAGTACTATGTGATCATCTAGTGTGTGCGACTCGGCTATAGACTAGACTCTACATGCAGTCCTAGTTCACTATAACCATTGGCTCTAATACCAATCTGTCACACCCTCAAAATCCACTTGCGGAGTTTTACCGCGAGGCGCATGACAAACTAGGATCTAAGTCAACGATCATAATAAACAAATCTAAATGAACATATGCAATTTCATAAACATAGTTTAAAATTCCCAATTACTGCGGAAGCTTATTCTCAAAACATAATCCAAAAGTAAGCCAAAATATTCAATGTTCGAAAACCATGCAACCCTAACTAGACGCCGTGCAGACGCGTGCGCCCTAGTTCCGTAGTGCTACCTTAGCGACCTGAGAAAACATGTAAGAGTTACGTCAGCACAAAAATGCTGGTGAGTTCACAGGTTTGTAATTAAAGTACCAAGTTCAACCTGTGCATATTATATCAAAATGTAAACCAAAGTACGCTAGCTAGGCGTATGTTTTGTTACTCTTACGATTGGAAAACCATTACTAACTCGCAAACCAGATGTTGTGCCCGAATAGTAAACCTGTTCCTGTTTGAGACAATATGCACTTGCCCGGCCCTCCAAGCCGACGAGCGGGGTTGGTCACTCCCAATAGATCTATTCATATTTCCCCGTTGTGCTAACCTGCACATTCATGGTTTCCCCCGGGACTTCCAAAGATCGTATAGTAAGCCATAGAAACCCATAGTATGACAGTTGTTACCAAAACATAAGTTTAACACATGTTTTCTCCCCCAAAAAGTGAAACCAGTTAAAAGAGGGGCCCTAAACTCACCTTAAGTTGTGTTACTTCGTAATACGAATAAAATCAGTAAGCTATGCTAGCCCCGTAAAGCGGCGACCTAACATATGACAGTTACAAGCAATTAGACTAATAACCCGTAGGTTAGTTAGTCCCTAGATGTCCAGACCATAACCAAGTTCGTTTGAAAACACTGTGACTGTTATATTAACCCAACGTACAAGACTCGACATCCCATTGGTGACCTGAGACTCCCCGTGTTATACTTGCACTCTCAAACATACGATCATGCAATCACACTTAACATACGTTAAAGTCCAACAAGTTGTAGCACGTAGTTCAAGTATCACATAAATAAGTCCGAGCACATGTTACCAAGTTACTAGGTATGTTACGGGGTTCCTAGCATGTTCCTAGGTGTCCAATCGGGTCCCGAAATGCTAAATTACACTTACAGCAGCAGTACAGGCGATTAGGAAAAGTCAACTAGTGATTATGTGGGTCAACAGGCATTTAGGAAGGCTAATCGCCTATACTATAGGCGATTAGGGTCATGCGTTATGCAAATCATGAGTTTATAGGCGATTAGGTCGTAAGGCATGCAATTCAGGGCTTAACTAGCAATTAGGATCGTAATCGCATGAAGTAAAGGCATTTAGACCCCTATTCGCCTATACTATAGGCGATTAGGCTCCCATATCAGGCGAATAGCCTCCTAATCGCCTATAGCATAGGCGATTAGGATTGCTAATCGCCTTTAGCCCAGCTGTTCCGGTTTTTCGCGCGTTTAACACTCCAAATCAAATCCAGAACGTGTGTAAACGTCAAATATCAATCAAACATCCATATCAAACATATTTCAATCAAAATCCTTCGTTTAACCTCGTTCTATCAGCCCTGCATGCAACCATGTATCCCAAAAACAATACACATAGCATGAAACATCACATTAACATGCATAACCGTAACCCTAATGAACAATTACTCAGATTTCATCAACATGCTATCATCATCAATCTGTAAATACCTTAATATCATGCTAAAAATCCTTCTTGAATCACAAAAACCCTATCTTTTAATTATAAACACACATACAACATGCATAATAGCTAGACTTCAATTAACAATGATTATTAACGAATTTCAGAAGACACATACGTTTATAAACAGGTCTGGATGTTAGGACAAACAGGATTGGTGAAACCACTTTTGGAAACCTTAGTCTAATTCACTTCTGTCATTTTGGCTAAGTATAGAAGTACTGAAAAGAAAACAAAGAACTGCTGAAGAGAAGATAAGAGAAGTGCTGAAGAAGAAACTTCATCAGAAGTTCTGAAGTCCAAACCAGACAAGTTCACTTCAGAAGTACTGAAGACAAACTACTCATCAGTAGTTTGTCATTCATCAGCACTTAGCATCAGATATTTTCCACCGCTTTTTGCATCAGTAGTTTATTGTTTATTATTACTTTTAGCTGTATTTGTTAGTTTCAATGTTGCAACTTGTGCAACTTGTTTCTGTTGTTTCTGTACTTGCTTTTTGGCAAGATACATGTATGTAAACGTCTATAAATAGGAGGCTTCAACCTTCTATTTTTAGACATTGATTTTTAATAGAAAAATCCTTCAAACACTTTCACTGTTCTATTCCATTTCTGTATTTATTGTGAATCTGTCTAAGTATCTAATTCTCATTTACTGCTTGGATTCATAATAAATACTTGTCATTTATTAGTTTCAATCATCAAGGGGGAGTAATAACTCTTCCTTAGTATAAAAAGTGTTGCTTTAACTTATACATTCCGCTGTGCTTATAATCTGATTTACAAGGGCTTGCTAAACACTTAAGTGTCAAGATAGCAAGTTCTTACTTAGCAAAAAGAGCAAAACTGATCCCAACAATTGGTATCAGAGCATTGGTTTATCTGATCACATATCAATCTAACAAATTGAGAATCAGACACAAAGCTCTTATTGATACTCAATAAAAAGATCAAAAGTTCACTTTTTATCAACATCCATCACTTAAAAGAGTCATCTGACAAATCTATACTCTTTAAAATGGATCCACATAATACTGGTTCTGCCACTAAACCTGCCATGCTTGTTAGAAATGAATACAACATATGGCAAAAGAGAATGGCACATACCTTGTCACAAACCAACACAGGTTGTTGGAGATCTGTGATATATGGTCCTCACAAACCAGTAAATGTTAATCTTGAAACTAATGTTAAGGTCCCTAAGGACCCTAAAGAATATACAGATGATGATTTCCTAAAACTTGAGCTAGATGGAAAAGCATTCTCTATGTTGGCAATGGCTCTCCCAAATGAGATATACTCTGGCCTTTTACATTGTGAAAGTGCCAAAGAACTCTGGGATTGTCTTAAAGAACAGTTTGGAGGAACTGAAGAGGTGATTGCCAACACCAGAGAGATTTTAGCTCAACAATATGAAACATTTGCTCATATTAATGGGGAAACTTTAACTCAACAATTTGAAAGATTCTCCTCATTAATATCTGAACTAAAGTTAAATTGTCAGACCTATACAACAGTGTCTATGCTACATAG
Organism: Ambrosia trifida; assembly: GCA_028751855.1. NCBI lineage: Eukaryota > Viridiplantae > Streptophyta > Magnoliopsida > Asterales > Asteraceae > Ambrosia > Ambrosia trifida. The sequence goes on from CM054127.1 coordinate 79,093,244, forward strand.
ATTTTTAAGGTCTTTACCAGACAAATGGGAAACATACTCCATTGTTTTAAGATCCTCACCAGATTTTAGCTCCCTCACTCTTACAAAACTCCATGGGAGATTACTTACTTTTGAAAGAGAAATTGATCAAAAGAAGAAATTACAATCATCTGGTAAAACTGCTGATGACTACCTACCAGGTAGTACAACACTTTTGGGACAAGATTCACCAACTTGTTCCTATGGATCTTATGACAATATTGACATAACCACTGGGATCTCATCAGAAAGATCTTTCCCAGGTTATGACAATAATGACCAAAGTCAAACTGCTGATAATCTATGTTTTATCATGGATGATTTGAAAAACTTTAGTAGTGATGACTTAGAAGAAATGGACATATTACACCAACTGGCCATGCTAAGCATTAAAACTAACAAGTTTTATAAAAGGTCAGGAAGGAAATTTCCAGGATTGACCAGTAATACAAAAATTGGTTTTGACAAATCTAAATTAAGATGTCACAAGTGTCAGATGTTGGGACACTTTGCTAGAGCGTGTAGAAGCTCTAGCTTTAACCAATCACAATCTGGAAATAACTATAACCCCAATTATAATAGGAATAATGGAACTCAAGGGAGTGCTCATTTTGTACAGGCACAAGCTCCTCAACAGCAATACATGCCACAAGTACAATATGTTCAAGTGCCTGCTCAACAGATGCAGAGCCAACAATTAATCCCTCCCTTTCCAGCTGCTCAACATCCTCCACAGCCTCAACAACCCTCTCAACAAAGTCTTTTCACCTCAGGGTATGTTGACTGGAGCAGTCTCCCTTTTGACATCACAGAGTGCAATCCTGATGTAGACAACAAAGTGTTTGACATCAACTGGGGAGAACCAGACAATGGCAGAAAGAACTTTGCCTTAATGGCATTTGAAGGCTGTACTTCAAAATCTGCATTGTCACAGGTATCAAAAGAATCTTTGACAAAACTTTGCTCAAATTCTTGCAAAGAAACTTTTGCTCTCATAAGAGAGACAAATCTGCACTTACAAGGTAAAGCCAATGATTTAGAAAGAAAATACACACAGATAAAATGTAATTTAGAAAGAAAACTGTGTGCTAAAACAAAAGAAGTTTCTAAATTAACTGACTCAGCTATTGAAACCCAAGCACAAATTAAAATCATGCTAAATGACCTGGGAGATGTCAGACAAGAGCTTGCTGACACCAGGATCACATGTGAAAAATGGGTGGAATCTTGTAAGGGGTATCAATTACTGCTAAACAAACAAAGTGCTTCAAATGTTAAGTTTGGCATAGGATACCATCATGTTGAAACACCAACAAATTTCTCTCCCAAAACTACTGAAGATGGGAGAAGAATTGTTTCAAATGAAACTTCTGAAGTGAAAGACTGCACATCTTTCCATGAAAACTTTCTAAACAGAAATCCTGGCATTTTTAAAGAAAGTACTTCTGAAGTATTAACAAAATCTGACAATGAGCCATCAGTAGTTTCATCTACATCAGGAGTTGAGACCCTGAAAACTACTGATGAGCAAAATCTTTACACTAATGTCAGAAATTTGCCTTTAGATCAAAAACAAAAGGCAAAAGAGTGTGAAATTTGTGGTCTGTTCAACCACAAAACTGAATTTTGTAGATACAGAAAAGGAATTCAGTTCAATCAAAAAATTAAACAACAGGTTGTGGGAAATCAAATCAGAAATGATTATGAAAGAATCTTTAAACCCAAGAAACAACAACCTAAAAACACCTTTTCTCAGAAAAAGATAAGATCTCAACCAAAATCTTTTTCTCAAAATTCTTTGTCAGTAGTTAGACCAGAATCATCAGCAGTTTCACAAACTGCTGAGATACAAAATCTAATGAACATGGTACAACTACTGATGACCAAGGTTGATGGTGGTCCTGAAAAGGATACCACCATGATTCTTAATGAAAAATCCATTGCCAAAAAGACATGGATTTCTCAACCTGGTCAAGAACAAACTGTAAATGTTCTCAAGAGCAAACCCAAAGCCAAACAGGCTTGGGTTCCTGGATCTAACTAATTTGCTTATATGTACAGAGAGTTTCCAGGGGCTTAAACAGCATATGGTATGTTGATAGTGGAGGCTCTATGCACATGACTGGATGCAGATACCTGATAAACAACTTTATCAGCCAAAGAGAAGGATCTGTATCCTTTGGGAACAATGCTAAGGGATATGTGCTAGGACATGGCAATGTCTCCTCTGGCAAAATACAGTTTGACAAGGTCAATCTGGTGGAAAACCTTGAATACAACTTGCTGAGTGAGTCACAAATGTGTGATAAAAGATATTCTTCCTTTTTCACAAAGACAGCATGCAAGATCATCTCACCAGAAGGCCAGAAGTTGATAGAGAAGATTATTGAAGATCATACTTTGCTGATTGCCAAAAGATGTGGCAATGTCTATGCAGTGGACATTGAGAAAGACAAAGTATTGAACAACACTGCCTGTTTCTTCTCAAGGGCATCAACTTCAGAAACAGATCTCTGGCACAGGAGACTTGGCCATGTGAACTTTAAAACCATAAATAAAGTCACAAAAATGGGCTTGGTTAGAGGTCTACCTTTGAAAGTATACCAGTGTCAAGAACACTGTGTATCCTATTTAAAGGGAAAACAGCATAAGTCCTCCTATAAGTCTATTGAAGAATCAAAAACAACTGCATGTCTTCAACTACTCCATATGGACTTATTTGGACCTGTCAAGATTATGAGCCTTGGTAAGAGGAAGTACTGCTTAGTCATCATTGATGACTACTCAAGATTCACATGGGTATTCTTCTTATTCTCCAAGGATGAGGCTGCTGAAATCATCAAGTTCTTCATTCTACAAGTAGAGAAACAATATTCTCTATCTGTCAAAACCATTAGAAGTGACAATGGGACAGAGTTCAGGAATAAAACTCTGGATGAATTCTGTTTGTCTAAAGGGATTATTAGACAATACAGTGTTCCCAGAACTCCTGAACAAAATGGTGTAGTAGAAAGGAAGAACAGAACATTGGTAGAAGGAGCAAGAACAATGTTAGCTGATTCTGGACTGCCCTTGTACTTTTGGGCAGAAGCAGTTAACACATCATGTTATGTTCAGAATAGAGTTCTTGTGGTCAACAGACATTCCAAGACTGCCTATGAAGTTCTTCATGGCATGAAGCCCCTTATCTCCTTTTTCAGGGCTTTTGGGTGTCAATGTTTCATCTTGAACATCAAGGAATCTATTTCAAAGTTTGCTGCCAAAGTTGACTCAGGTTACTTTCTTGGTTACTCTTCAACTAGAAAAGCCTACAAGGTTTTTAATTCTCACACCAGGATAGTAGAAGAAACATTGAATGTCAAGTTCAATGAGTCAAAACACATTCTTATTCCAGCACATCCTGCCGAACTCTTTGACCTTGACAACTTCCACTTTGGACCTGAAAAGACTGTTACTTCTTCCAAACCTACTTATTATGGTGATCAAAGGTTTGAAGATGAGGATCCTACACCATGGACTCCTCAAACAGTCATTAAGTCAACTTCAACACCATCAGAAGTTTCACAAACTTCTGATCCAACAAATACTGAAGGCCAAACTCAAACATCTGCTTCAGCACCTGCAACTACTGAAGAAGCTAAAACTGCTGAACCAGATATTATAGACCTCAGTAGTTTGTTTGAAGAACAAGAGCCACCTACACCTGTCAGTGGTTTACAACAACTGATTGAACACAGAGATCATCCACTTGATCAAGTCATGGGTGATATAGCTTCAGGTGTTCTTACCAGAAACCAGCTCTCCAACTTTTGCCTATTTTCAGCCTTTATTTCACAGTTGGAACCGAAGAAGTACCAGGAAGCCCTCAAAGACAATAATTGGGTGCAAGATATGCAAGATGAACTGCTTCAGTTCAACAAGCAACAGGTCTGGGAAATCTGTCCCTTACCTCCAAACAAGCAACCAATTGGCACAAGATGGGTTTTCAGGAACAAACAAGATGAAGCTGGTATGATAATCAAGAACAAGGCAAGACTGGTAGTTCAAGGGTACTCTCAAGAAGAGGGAATTGACTATGATGAAACCTTTGCTCCAGTTGCAAGGCTTGAGGCCATCAGGTTATTTCTGGCCTATGCCATTTCCAACAAAATTAAAGTTTATCAAATGGATGTGAAAAGTGCATTTTTGTATGGAAAAATAAAAGAGGAGGTGTATGTCTGTCAGCCACCTGGGTTTGAGGATCCTTCTCATCCTGAGTGGGTGTACAGACTAGACAAAGCTCTTTATGGGCTCAAACAGGCTCCAAGAGCCTGGTATGATACACTCTCCACCTTTTTACTCAAAAATAACTTTACAAGAGGTGCCATTGATAAAACTCTTTTCATTAAACATGTTGGAAATCATGTCTTGTTCAAATTTATGTTGATGATATCATTTTTGGTTCAACAAACACAAAACTGTGTGATGATTTTAAGAAACTCATGCAATCAAAATTTGAGATGAGTACCATGGGAGAACTGCAGTACTTTCTAGGACTGCAGATCAAGCAACAAACAAATGGAACTTTTATACATCAATCAAAATATGTTAAAGAATTATTGAACAAATTTTCTTTAAATGACTGTAAATCATGTTCCACTCCCATGACACCAATCACACAAGTTGAACCTGATGATCAAGGAAAACAGGTTGATCAAACCATGTACAGATGCATGATAGGTTCCCTTTTATACTTAACTGCTTCTAGACCAGATATTATGTTTTCAACATGTGTCTGTGCTAGATATCAATCAGCACCAAGGGAATCACACCTTATAGCAGTCAAAAGAATTTTCAGATATCTGAAAGGAACTCCAACACTTGGAATTTGGTATCCTGCTTCAAGCAATACCAAGTTATCAGCTTTTTCAGATAGTGACTATGCAGGGTGTAAGATGACAAGAAAGTCAACATCTGGTGGTTGTCAATTCCTGGGTAACTGTCTAGTGTCATGGCAATCAAAGAAGCAAACATCTGTTGCAACTTCAACTGCTGAAGCTGAATACATTGCAGCTGCAAGTTGTACATCACAGATACAATGGCTCCAATATCAACTTCTTGATTATGGAATCAAGGAGACCATGACACCTTTGTTTGTAGACAGCAAATCTGCCATTAGCATCATTCAAAATCCGGTACAGTTCTCAAAAACCAAATATATTGAGATCAGGTACCATTTCATAAGAGATTGCTATGAAAAAGGCAAGATTGAGGTGAAGCATGTAGCAACAGCTAATCAAATAGCTGACATCTTCACAAAACCCCTTGACACATCAACATTTCAGAAGTTAGTATCCATGCTTGGGATGCTAAATTTGTAAGTGTTTATTTTATTATTCTGCAATTTTTCATTTTTCACTTACAAAACAGACAAAAGTCTGAAACAAAACTTCTGAAAAAGAGAGAAACTACTGATGAACAAAACATCAGTATGGGGATAATTTCTGAAAAGTGTGTAACTTCTGATAAAAATAAACTTCATAAGTTATGAATAAAAGTATTTATAAAAACATTTCTCATCAGCTGTTAAAACTACTGAAGAGGAAGTGGGAACTACTGATGAAGTAATCCTTCATCAGCAGTTTAAGTCAAAAGGGCAAATCTGACTTTTCCCATCATCAGAGGTTTGACCTAATCAGTTTAAAACCTCTGATAAAAAGATTTTTAACCTAAGGCGGTTTAAAAACTTCTAATAAAGAAGATTCAAGCGGTTAAAACTTCTGATAAATACCTTTTTCTCCACACTTATCGTTTCAAACTCAAAATATCCCTCCTTCTCTCTCAAAAACTCTCTCAATAACCTAAACCTGCAAATCAACTGTTCGATCAAAAACCCAAACCACATGGCTCTCATTCTAAAGCAGGGACACAATCAAAGAGCCTTTCTTGAAAAACAAGAAGGCTGGTCCCAATACGATGAGATCATTGATCTTGTCGTAAAATCCCAATATTTTACTGCTCTCACAATAAACCCACCAATTCACACTGAAACTCTGAATGAGTTCTGGGCAAATGCTGAGACGGTGACAACGGATGATGAGGTCATTTCCCTCAACTCAAGAATAAAAGGGAAACCACTGACCATCACACCGGCCACACTGGCAACAAGACTGGGTCTGGATGATGTAACTGCCCCTGACCATGTTGCTAATTCTGATATTCACCTAACCATGACTGAGTGTGGTTATCAAGGTACTCTCTCCCATGCTACAATCTTCAAAAAATATTTTGAACCAAAATACAAGCTTTTGTTTCATTATATTATTATGTGTTTGAGTCCAAAAACAGGGTCTTATGACCAGATGCCCTCCACTTTTCAACCAATATTTCATTCCATTGTGAATGAAACTAAATTCAGGGCATCAAAACTATTTTTCAATGAGTTGGTGTTACATCACAATAATACCAAGAAAAAGTTTTTGTTGTACCCAAGGTTCATTATGCAATGCATAATAGGGGAACTGGGTAATGAGGTGCTTGTGGGAAAAATTTCAACTTTAAATCCTTTAACATCACAAGCATACTCAAGGCATAACAAACCGGCTGCCTGGCCAGAAGATGATCAGGGAGAACAACAACAAGTTCCCCTGAAGCCCACATCTTCCAAACTCACACCACCAAAAGCCAAAAAGCCCAAGCCAACAAAGACTAAAACCCACCAACCCAAAAGAAAAGCTGTTCAGGAGGTTGAGATGCCTGAACATGCTCATGAGCAGTCTGCTCTTCAAATAGGTGAGACTGAAACACCCTCTCAGTCTCATCCATCTCAAACCCCACCAAGAGCACCCATAACCATTTTATTCAAAAGAAAAAGACTTAGAAAAACATATGAAACACACTCTTCTTTTGAAACTGCTGAACAACAACTTTCAGCTATTGCCCAAACTACTGAACCAACCCCACAAATTTCTGAACAAGAGGCAATAGAAATTGCCAAACTTCTCTCTGGGCTAAAAGAGAAGGTCCCATCTGATCATGTCAGTCCCCTACAACCACAACAAACAAGGGACATAACCACTACATCAGACATGGATGTGGACATCTCTAGCCCTATCCCAAGAGATGAGGGTGGACCAGAGTCTTTAAGCCCAATTTTAGAGACTCTTGGGGCATCTGAGGCTGCTACTACTCAGTTACCACCCAGTGGTGGATCTGAGGATAGAAGTAACATAGCTAAGACCTCAGATGTGGCAACTACTGATGAAGGCTTAATGCCTGAAGTAGGAAATCCTCAGAACCAAGAACAAGAGGTTCATGAGAGAACTGAGTTGGGCTCAGCTCATGATTTAACTGAGACAGTCCTCATTGAGGGCAACATCAGGGATTCAGATGATTCCATTAATTTGGATGATGTTTCAAAAACACAAACTACTGAATTGACGGCACTTTCTGAAGGTCCTGTTTCAGGGGTATCCAGGCTCAAGAAGCCAGTCACCCCTGCACAGGTTAAAGCCCACTCAATCCCTAAAACCCCTAGAGTGGCATCCTCTGTACAACATGAGGATCTCCCAAAAACACCCCCTTCACAACAAATGCCTACCCAATTCCCTGGGCAAACAAGCATAGACCTGAACTAGCTATGCAGCCCAGAGGGTCCCCTGTACCACATGATGAATACTCTCATCAGAAATCACTTCCAAACATACACAGCTAACTTGGAGCTGTCCATCAAGAATCAATTTGGAGTGATCAAGACCAAGATGAATGATCTGTCCAACAAAATAGACTTCAACAGCAAACAGATTGCTCATCTTCAAGGACAATTCTCCCAACCCTCAACTTCAAAAGTTAAACTTGATGAATCCAAAAAGGGGGAGAAGATCAGGGAACCTAAGGAGTCATTCCAAGCCAGGATAAGGGCAAGAGTGGCCATCCTTGAAAGAGATCAAAAAGATCAGGCTAGGAAAGAAAAACTGGCCAAACAGTTTGGTGTCTCAATAGAAGAGATTGAAGCAGCAGAAAAAGAAGATGAGACCCAAACATCTGAAGAATCCCTAAGGCACAATGAAGAAACTTCTGATGGCAAAAGTTCTGATGAAGAATCAGAAAGTACTGAAGACAATCCTTCAGTAGTTGACAAACCATCAGCAGTTGTCAACCCATCAGAGGTTAACACTTCCAAACCTCAAACAACTGAACCTTCCAGAACCACTGCTCCCATTCAACCAACATCTGATCCCATCAGGCCTACAACTGTTACAACAATGACTGTACTAAACCCTTCTCCTATCTCTCAATTAGCTGAATTATTAGAGAAGAGCTTAGTTGCAGCCAACAAGAAGGCCATAGAAGATCTGATTTGGAAAACTCTGGAAGAAAGGGATGATCTAGATTTAAGCCATGAAGAAAAACTTCAGGCTTATGAAGCTGAACTACAAAGGCAGGCTAGCCTTGATGAGATTGCTGAACAAGATAAAAGACAACAACTGGTGTCTTACATTACCAAGAATAGCAAGACTAAAGCCTATACACTCAAAGGACTCTCCATGCAAGAGCTGACAAGAAGAGCACAACTGCTTGCAGACAAAATGGCCACAAGCAAAGAAGGAAAGGCCAAGAGAGCCCAAATAATAGAAGAGTTAGTAGCAGAGGGCTATGGTTCAAAAGCCTCAGTATCCAGATGGAAAGAAGAAAGACTAATGGATACTTACAAGAAATACTTGGCTGCCAAGGCTGCAAATCCAGAGAAGTTTCAAACTGCTGATCCTTCAAGATCAGTAGTTAGAACTTCTGGTGTATCAAGAAGAAGAACTGCTACTCAGAGAAAGAAGGCAGAGGACAATGTCAAAACTGACTTCAAAATGGTACTACTTGAAGGAAGTTCAATAGTCCATTCAGATTTTGACATTGAGGAGAAACCTCTGTTAACACAATTCAGGGATCCTTCCACTTTTGCCTACCAAATACAAAAGACCATCAAAGAAAAGCTGCATACCAGAGTAGTGACTGAACACCATCTCCCAACTGTTCAGATGCCTGATATGCAACAACAACAAGGACGAGAATCCCACCTGAGGCTAACTGAAACTGAAAGCATCCAGCACTCAGGACCATCAACCCAAGGGACAAGTCTGGTTCCCTATTCTTCTGACTTTAACAAGTCAAAGATACCTATCATCAGATGGTCACTTACTGATAACAACTCAGTATTGTTGACAAAAAGAGACCTCCCAAGCAGGGCTTACAAGAAGATCATTGATCTGAAGAAACTGTCAACACAAGACCTGCTCACAATTCAACATCTAGAACCACAGAGAGGATCTCTATCTGATGGTCAGTTAAACCAGCTCAAGAACACCATGTACAAAGAGATATGGAAGATTGTTCAAGACAGAAGAAAAACATAAGGAATTAGTAAGGTTTTGGCTTCATCAATCCAGGGGGAGATTGTTAGGACAAAGAGGATTGGTGAAACCACTTTTGGAAACCTTAGTCTAATTCACTTCTGTCATTTTGGCTAAGTATAGAAGTACTGAAAAGAAAACAAAGAACTGCTGAAGAGAAGATAAGAGAAGTGCTGAAGAAGAAACTTCATCAGAAGTTCTGAAGTCCAAACCAGACAAGTTCACTTCAGAAGTACTGAAGACAAACTACTCATCAGTAGTTTGTCATTCATCAGCACTTAGCATCAGATATTTTCCACCGCCTTTTGCATCAGTAGTTTATTGTTTATTATTACTTTTAGCTGTATTTGTTAGTTTCAATGTTGCAACTTGTGCAACTTGTTTCTGTTGTTTCTGTACTTGCTTTTTGGCAAGATACATGTATGTAAACGTCTATAAATAGGAGGCTTCAACCTTCTATTTTAGACATTGATTTTTAATAGAAAAATCCTTCAAACACTTTCACTGTTCTATTCCATTTCTGTATTTATTGTGAATCTGTCTAAGTATCTAATTCTCATTTACTTCTTGGATTCATAATAAATACTTGTCATTTATTAGTTTCAATCATCAAAGGGGAGTAATAACTCTTCCTTAGTATAAAAAGTGTTGCTTTAACTTATACATTCCGCTGTGCTTATAATCTGATTTACAAGGGCTTGCTAAACACTTAAGTGTCAAGATAGCAAGTTCTTACTTAGCAAAAAGAGCAAAACTGATCCCAACACTGGACCATTAGGGATTCAATAAAAACATTATTAAAGGTTGCATGAATGAAAACCACACCTTAGGTTTATGATAGATTGATGTAATAGGCTTGAAATCGTGTATTTTGATCCAAAATCGTGTTCCAGAGGTTGTGTGTGTGTTGGAACGAGTTGTGGGATGACTAGGGTTGTTATAATGAAGTTTAGGAGGTCAAGTATGGTATTTATAGTCGTTTTTAGTCGTCAGGTACGTTACAGGCGATTATGCAGCTCCTACAGGCGATTAGGGTTGCTAATCGCCTTCCCTATAGGCGATTAGCCTGCTATTCGCCCCCAGCATGTCCCATTCGCCCTCCCTATAGGCGACTAGCCCTCCCTAATCGCCTATAGGGGTTGGTTCTGCGTATTTTGCGTGTTAAACCCCGTTTTAACATATGTTAACACATTTTCACATACCGACAAGTCACATAATGATTGTAAACACATAATACTTGCAAACAAACACATTCACACTCGTTCACCAATTCCCGGGACTCGAGACTTGTATGTTCCCTATGCTCTGACGATTCTACGTATCGTCACCCCTTGTACACTTGGTTAAAGACTGACATCTAATGAGCCTCTAGACTGACATCTAATGATCCTCTATACTAAACTAACAGTTCCCGAACCGTAACACGACTCGACTAACCCAGTTAAGTATAATATACGCGTGACTCGCTAAGGTAGACTTTAATCTAGATAGCGTTGTTAACCAGAATTTGCCGGGTGTCACATAATGTTTCTATGTTTAATGTTTTAGCTGATTTGATATTGTATGTGTTATTGAACTGCTGCTGTACTTAGTTAGATCCCTAAAGCACCTTGCTTGGGGACTGTAAGTTTTTGAGTAATGAAATCTGCTCAGTTGGCCATTAAGAAACATATAAAATGTAATTGCAACCCAAAGTTGCAGCTAAAAATATGCCAAGAATCAAAGTAAACTACACATCTAGGCATTTAAAGGTAGAAAAAAATCACACAGATTAATTCAACTGTCCAAGTTGTATTTTACCTCAAACGGATCAAACAGGTAGAGTCACATTTAGTTTATAAAGAAACAGACAAATTTGAAACATTTTTTTTCTGGTGCATAAAACCTCCAAAATCATTTTACTTTCAAATATTATATTATTAACGAAACAATAATACAATATAATTTTTGTAATCGTATGTGACATAATAATTATTTGTAAAATAATTTGAAAACACTGGGCAAGGGTTTCAAATAAAAAGAACCCATTTTATTTTAGGAACAAGAAACTAAAGAGCTGATTATATTGAAATAATAATAAGATAGTTGGCCCGATTCGAGAGGGCTAGTCTCCAATACAAAAGACACTAATAATCAACTTAAACAAGACATGACCAAATTGAACAAAAGTGAAATACTAAAATAAGAAAGATAGTAGTTATTAATCCTAAATTCCAGCCCATGAATTCAGGCTCTTGAATTTACTAGACCTTTGACTCCCCTAAATTCAGCCTATCTAGATGTGAATTAGCAGTTTCGTATCATTTTAACTCGTTAGACCTGTTTTGTCTATGCATGGTACTTCTAAAATTCTAATGGAACTATTTAGTTACATAGAAAAAACCTATAGTTACCTCAGCGCATCATGCATATATGAATCTGCATCCAGGTCCATAAAAAGCTACTGCTACTCCGTGTTGATTTAGTTACAAATGGACAATTTTCCTGTCCATTCATCAGCCTCTCCATAATCAAGACTAAGTTCCCTCATCGGAGGAATATTCTCCATAGCAAACAGCATAAGGTGAGGGAATGCAATACTGGAATGATCATACAACACCAGCTGAACTAAAACATTCGGACACGCACTGTGACTCATGTAACACGCAACATTCCTCACTCTAGAAACATCCATTGCAAAATCAAGCAGTGGTACAGATGGATGCGATGGACGCACATAATCTGAAAATATTTGGGACAAATCTCCCCATTCTGCCCATCTCTCACCGAATCGATTTGGATAGATCAAACTATCACCATTCATGCTAAAAAGCTGTGCTTGTTCTCTAGTGAGAAAAACACTTGTATATTCACATATAAAGGAGCCCGCTTGTATCAAGTCCAAGGATCTAACTCCCCAACCTGTTTCCTTTGAGCTGAACACTTCGAACCTATTTTCAACACCGTTTTGGCTGACCCGATTTCGACAATGAGGAGGGCATCTACAATGCGGTCCACATTCGAAGATCAATGGTTTCCCTCTAACAAGCAAACCACTTTGATCATAAGAAAATTCACCACCATTCCTTTTAGCACAAAAACAGTTGTCTGTACATCCAGCAACACAATTACATCCACCGCCGCTTCCCCCATGGCGATAGACAAAAGGTGGGAAAACAGATGTTGCCAAATAATCATAAAACATTGGCTCGTGATTATCATCAATGTCATTGAAAAGAAACATAGGTATCTTTTCTTTCTTCATGGACATATCCATGGATACATATCCACTAGGCGTACCCTGCAATGATCCATTTCTAAGTCCCTCAGCATACTTAAGAATCGCGCTACCCATATCAGGTTGATTTTCCATTCTAATAAGCTTAAACTTGATGACACCAAAACCAGATTTTCCGGCTTCAAGCCATGAATCGACAACTTTATACAGTCCATCATAAACATACACTTTGCCACTTGGGCTACCATCATACCTAAAGCCACGTACAACGCGTACCTCGATACCATAATGCATACTACGTTGCATTGCAAGGTTTCCACCTTCTAATCTTTGATTAGCAGCTCGCCTCGAGTACTTGTCTTGCCCACCATAGCCAGTGTAGATAATGACATCACCAGCATCTTGATCATCTTCATACCCACCTGAAACAATTATACAAACAAACATCCTCTATAAAAATCCTGCACATAGAGTAGGGCCTAGTGAAGCGTAGATGAGGGCAAACCTTACATAAAACAATTATATCAAACAAACATAAATACTCCTCAATAAAATGCCACTCATAGCATAGTGATTGGAAGGGTCTAGGGAGTGGGATAGGAGCATTCCTACTAAAAGCCTCCCGGTTCCATAAACCTTTTTCTTTAAACGTGTACAATATTATTAAATAGTTCACAAAATAACCATACTACTAATAATCATAGTAGTAAACTACTGCTAACAACAACCATACAAAGGTACTAATAAGGATAGTAGCAAAGAACCATACAAAAGTACTACTAATAATGATAATAGCAAACTACTGCTAACTAAAGTAAAGTAAAGTAGTAAGCAAACCAAACCTGACACAATTATACTAGTAGCAATCGGATCACCATTCGAGCTCTGACTCGACGTCAAGTAATCAATCCCCGCCTGCGGCAAACCATGCATTCCCACAACACAAATCTCCATCCTAAAAAAGAAAATATCCCCAACATAAACCCCAGGAATCGGTCCAACTATCCGTTTATCCCGTTCAACCAAAGCCCCCGCTCTTTCATAACCGTAGCCGCTCTCAAATCCCCACGCGCACTCCTACTCCGCCCAAACACATGACTACTACCCTTCCGCTTCTCATCCTCCATGTTCACAAGCACCCTAAGTGAATCATACATCATCCTAGTCTTCCTAACCACATGCCTAAAATACCTCTCATCCTCAATCCCTAGATTTGTCACCCTTACCAATTCACCTGACCGTTGCTGATTCTTCCGCCGTGAAGAATCCGCAATAGCCATGTGCTGGTTCCCGAACTGGTTCTCTTCGGGAACCAGCACAATCGCCCGTGAATCATCCTGAACAGCTTTCTCCGCGGAGAAAGCTGTCCGGAACATCTCCGAAATTCTATTGAATTCGGAGTAGACATCGTTTATGTCGTTAACATTTTGTCGCTCATTTTCATTTGCTGCTGAATAGCGTTGCGTGTCAAGACTGATATTATTGTCCTAAACATTTTGTCGTTGGTTTCGTGTTGAACAAGGTTGCGTGTTCAGACTGAAATTAAGGCTAGGGTTTGTGTGAATAATATTGTCTAAGGGTTCTTCTTTAGGTTCTATTTTAGGGACGGTTAGGGTTAAGGCCATGGTGACGTCTTCAGCGTCAGGTATCGGAGAATCAGGATAGAGATTTAGGTCGATAAATGACGTAATTATTATAATAATAAAAGAGTTTCAGAGACCTTGAAGAAGCGAAGGTGATGAAATTTCGATTTGAAGAGGAATGTAGAATTAGTACAAATTCAAATCTGAAACAAAAATATTGGAGAAATTGAGATGTCAGAAAATTATTTTGTTGCTTTTGACGTTTGAATTGGTTTAAACATCAAAAGAGGTTTGATGCATCTTTCTATGATTTTTTTTGTTATATATGGTCCCCACCATGGATGGTGGGTGGACGCATAAATTTTGGATTTGGTACCTAACTTTAAAAAATTTAAATATTTAGACCAGAACGATATATAGAACGTGGTATGTTTATGTTCACAAGTTTGACATCAGATGTTTAACTTTTTTAAAATGACTAAATTATCCTAATAATATAAAATAAAAAAAGAAATATATAAAACATAAAATGTCATTCACACTCACTTAGAAATAAAATACATTAAAAAAATATTGATGTGACCATTTCATCTTTTTTTCCGACTATCTTCTAAATGTACCACCATCAATCATCAACCAACCCCCGTCGCCTACCCTTCTCCTCTTACAACCATCATTAAATTAGGAGATGTGACAAGGAGGTGACGATTTTAGCCATTCGAATGATGTTTTTAACAATATTAGTTCGACAACTACGGTTAATTAATTGGCTTTTAAAATTCGATTCTTATTCCAATTTAAGTGTCAAATACAATTACTATATATTAATTTACAGACTCATTTGATTAGTACATTCAAATTCAAATGAATAGTAATTATATTAATATTTTATTTATATTATTATTTTATTTAAAACTTTATTATATTATATATTATTAATATATTATATTATATACTATTAATATATTATACCGATCTCGACAATACCGATACCGAACGGTACGGTACCGGTATGGTATTGGTATTTTACCTTAAAATACCGATACCATGCCGATCCCGTACCGATACCGATAACACCGAAACCGAAAGTCCATAAATATGGGTACCGATACCGATTCCAAAACCACTCGGTTCGGTACGGTATCGGGATCGGGACGAGATGGGATCGGTATTCATCCTTGTATGCTCATCCCTAATTAATATATTATATACTATTATTTTATTCAAAAACTTTTTATACCGATCCCGACAATACCGATACCGAACGGTACGGTATCTGTTTGGTATCAGTACGGTACCAGTATGGTATCAGTATTTTACCTTAAAATACCGATACCATACCGATACCGATAACACCGAAACCGAAAATCCATAAATATGGGTACCGATACCGATCCCGAAACCACTCGGTTCGGTACGGTATCGGGATCGGGACGGGACGTGATCGGTATTCGGTCTTGTATGCTCATCCCTAATTAATATATTATATACTATAAATTTATTCAAAAACTTTATTATATTATACACTATTATCTATATCTACTAATAAAAGAGTAACTAGGGCTGAGGGACCCATTTAACTCTGGTATGAATCCTCAAACCCGACCATACACCGGTTTTCTGACCCACTAACCCGGGTATATAATGTTCCTTTCTTTTTGGATTTTAACTATCACCTTCAATCTCATTCAACATAAACCCTAATTCCAACTCCACTCTGCCTCTATCAGCGTTCTCTCTTTCTGTCCCTTCTACTCTTCATCTTCATTGTAACCGTGATCAATCTATCATTTTTTCTTAATCTTCTTCATCATTCCCCTCCCTATTCTCAAAGGTATGATATAAATCTAAACTTTTATCTAATTTGTGTTCATATACCTAATGTGTTGACTGACGAATCTGTTCTTTAATCGATTTTTTTAGCTTTTCTTCAATCGATCTAAATCTAAACTTTTATCAGCATTGTGGTTTCCGTATTTATGTTGTGTTTTATCGGAATCGGGGTTTCCTTCTTCGTGTTTACTTTCTAATTGCCCTTCTATGTGTTTTCAGTTATGTTCTACATAAATTTTGAAGAAACCCTAATTGCAGATTCTTCAAAAGGTTTGGGTTTTGAGGTCCATCTTCAAAATGTTTTATCAGAATCGTGGTATGTTTTTTTTGCTGCCAATATTTTCTTTTTGATTCATACTTAATGTGGAAACTAATGTTATATGTCTGCTTATATTGTTGTTGATCTTTTGCTTTTTAATATAAATTTCATGTAGGCGATTACATTCATGTTTCAGATTTAGCTAATGGGCATATGGCTGCATTGAGAAAACTCTCGGATCCTGATATAGGTGTGTCTCTTTTGCATGTTAAATTATTTCAGATTTCGATTTTAGCATTTACTAGAACAATTACAAATGAACACACTTTTGTTTTGTGTGCTTTTACTGTATGTGTTTGATTGCCCTTCTATGTGTTTTCAGTTATGTTATACATAAATTTTGAAGAAACCCTAATTGCAGATTCTTCAAAAGGTTTGGGTTTTGAGGTCCATCTTCAAAATGTTTTATCAGAATCGGGGTATGTTTTTTTTTTTGCTGCCAATATTTTCTTTTTGATTCATACTTAATGTGGAAACTAATGTTATATGTCTGCTTATATTGTTGTTGATCTTTTACTTTTTAATATAAATTTCATGTAGGCGATTACATTCATGTTTCAGATTTAGCTAATGGGCATATGACTGCATTGAGAAAACTCTCGGATCCTGATATAGGTGTGTCTCTTTTGCATGTTAAATTATTTCAGATTTCGATTTTAGCATTTACTAGAACAATTACAAATGAACACACTTTTGTTTTGTGTGCTTTTACTGTATGTGTTTGATTTTATGTTTTTTAGCATATTATTTTGGCTATAGTGGGAGTTAATATCGATTACTGAAGTAATAGGATTTTTTTTATATTTACCGTTTTTATGATAATGTGATATTTTAGGTTGTGCGGTCTACAACTTGGGAACCGGTCGAGGAACACCTGTTTTGGAGATGGTGGCAGCCTTTGAAAAGGCCTTAGGACAGGTAGTGCCGTTTTAAACCTTCTTTTTTCAGATTTCTTAAATATACCATCCGTTAATAAAATGAATAACTCAAATTAGTTGCATTTTTCATTTCGGCACCCGCAAGAAATATAAAATGTAGAATTCTGTTAATGAAAGAAAAATGTTTTTGTTCAGTTGGGAATAATACAACTAGCACTGTGGAACAGGTAAATACATGTTATAGCTGGAAAAATTTACTTCATTTCTGCTTTAGATGTCTCAGTAGTGTATTTATGTACAACAAATTGTGTTTTACTAAATTACATGTGTTGTGATTTTCCTAATTGTGTACCAATAGGTGAGAGTTGGTCAAGCTATTTATTTTGGCTGGAAGCTTATACAACCATGAATTAACTACTCCTTTTGTAAGCATTCTCTAAACGTTTTAAATTTGTACTAAACTATTTAAACAAGTTTTGTTGGTTTTTTTGTATCAATTAACCATCATACTTTTATGCCTCATTTGCAGGTTATACCATGTTCATTTGTGAAGACTCATTTTTCAAATGGCCTCCCGTGTAATCCTATTCAACTGTTTGTGTCTGATGAGTTTAAATGGGGTGTTAATTCATCGTAAGTGGTTTTTTTTTTTTGCAATTATGCAAATCAAGAGGTAATTGATCTTACAATGAACCCTAATTCCAACTCCACTATGCCTCTATCACCGTTCTCTCCTTCTGTCCCTTCTACTCTTCATCTTCATCGTAATCGTGATCAATCTATCATTTTTTCCACATCTTCTTCATCATTCCCCTCCCTATTCTCAAAGGTATGATCTAAATCTAAACTTTTATCTAATTTGTGTTCATATACCTAATGTATTGACTGACGAATCTGTTCTTTAATCGATTTTTTTAGCTTTTCTTCAATCGATCTAAATCTAAACTTTTATCAGCATTGGGGTTTCTGTATTTATGTTGTGTTTTATCGGAATCGGGGTTTCCTTCTTCATGTTTACTTTCTAATTGCCCTTCTATGTGTTTTCACTTATGTTCTACATAAATTTTGAAGAAACCCCAATTGCAGATTCTTCAAAAGGTTTGGGTTTTGAGGTCCATCTTCAAAATGTTTTATCAGAATCGGGGTATGTTTTTTTTGCTGCCAATATTTTCTTTTTGATTCATACTTAATGTGGAAACTAATGTAATATGTCTACTTGTATTGTTGTTGATCTTTTGCTTTTTTATATAAATTTCATGTAGGCGATTACATTCGTGGTTCATATATAAATTATGGGCATATGGCTGCATTGAGAAAACTCTCGGATCCTGATATAGGTGTGTCTCTTTTGCATATTAAATTATTTCAGATTTCGATTTTAGCATTTACTAGAACAATTACAAATGAACACACTTTTGTTCTGTGTGCTTTTACTGTATGTGTTTGATTTTATGTTTTTGAGCATATTATTTTGGCTATAGTAGGAGTTAATATCGATTACTGAAGTAATAGGATTATTTTTTATATTTACTGTCTTTTATGATAATGTGATATTTTAGGTTGTGAGGTCTCCAACATGGGATCCGGTCGAGGAACACCTGTTTTGGAGATGGTGGCAGGTAAATACATGTTAGAGCTGGAAAAATTTACTTCATTTCTGTTTTAGATGTCTCAATAGTGTATTTATGCACAACAAATTGTGTTTTACTAATTACATGTGTTGTGATGTTCCTGATTGTGTACCAATAGGTGAGAGTTGGTCAAGCTATTTATTTGGCTGGAAGCTTATACAACCATGAGTTAACTACTCCTCCTGTAAGCATTCTCTAAACGTTTTTCATTTGTACTAAAATATTTAAACAACTTTTGTTGGTTTTTTTGTATCAATTAACCATCATACTTTTATGCCTCATTTGCAGGTTATACCATGTTCATTTGTGAAGACTCCTTTTTCAAATAGCCTCCCATGTAATCCTATTCAACTGTTTGTGTCTGATGAGTTTCAATGGGGTGTTAATTCATCGTAAGTGGTTTTTTGTTGGCAGGTATGCACATCAAGAGGTAATGGATCTTACAATGAACTAATTGGTGGTGCTGCATCTTATTGGCTGTCAAAGTTTTTATTTATTAATATCTATAATAATAATACTAGACATATATGTCTTCTATGTTAACCAACAAAACGTTTGGTTTTTGGAGATTGATTATGTGGTTTTATATCATAATTTTTTTTATGTTTTTTTTATATGTTTTCAATTTATTATACTACGACTTAGCAAATTCCATCATGTTGAATTAATAGTCCATTTTCATTATTTTAAATTGTTTGTTATTCATAAAACAGTAATTACAAATATATATTTAAATGTTCAATCTTAATATCAATTTACACAGTTTTTTCTTGCAATTATCATAAATGTCACACCCTCAAATTCCACGTGCGGGGTTTTACCGCGAGGCGCGTGACACACCAGGATCTCAGTCAACGATCACAATAAACATTCAACAAACATGCATTCATATATATTTTTAAAACCAAAATATCATGCTTTGAGCCGTAAACCAGCAGCGGAAGCATTTCTTGTTTACAACCAAAAGACATATCATTGTTTACAAAACATTGTTTAATATGCTTCAAAATATTAGACGCTGTGCATGACTCCGTGCGCCTAGCCCATTGACTGCTACCTTAGCGACCTGAGAAAACATGCCAAAAATGTCAACATATAATGCTGGTGAGTTCACAGGTTTTCTTTTATAAAGTGTTGTTATAAGTTCGGTAAGATCATATCTGTTACTACTATGTTATGAGAACGTTAGCTAGACGTTAAGTGTTGCTACTACCGCGGTTGGGAATCCATTACTAGACCGGTATAAGTGTTGAAGCCAGCCCAGACGGACGGGATTACCGATGCTTCGGTAACCCCCAAAGTATTAGAGACAATATGCACCCGCCCGGCTCCCAGCCGTCGGGTGGGGTTTGTAAGGCCCAATAGATCTATCCACATTTCCCTCGTTGTGCATCCCCGCACATTCATGGTTTCCCCCTGGGACTTTCCGTAAAAGCCGCATAGTACGTGAAGTAACCATAGTATAACATGATCTATGATGAGTAATTAATATAAGTAGCATGTTTCTCCCCCGAAAGCAAAACGGTAAAAGTGGGGCTGTGACACTCACCTCAGTTTGCGTTACTTGAAAACAGTTAAGTAATTATGCTATGATAGTCCCAAATAGCGGCGACCTATCATAAGATGTGTATAAGTATCCAGACTAATAACCCGTGGGTTAACTAGTCTCCGAATGTCCAGACCATGACCATAAACGTTTGAAAACACCTTTGACTGTTAAACCGACCGTGCCAGACAGGACCCGACGTCCCATTGGTGACCCGACATCCCACGTGTTAGGTAAATACAAGAAAATAAGTAATATTGGTGACCCGACATCCCACGTGTTAGGTAAATACAAGAAAATAGGTAAATGCACGTGTTAGGTAAATACAAGAAATCATGCATCACATGCAATTAACCATTCAATACGCGCAATAGTTCACCTAGTCTAGCTTAATGTCCAATTAACGCATAAACATGTCCGAACACGTGTTACTAAGTCATTGGGTGTATCCCAGGGTTCCTATCATGTTCCTAGGCGTCAAATCATGTTCCGGGATGCCAAAGTGCGTTTATGACAGCAGTACACGCGATTAGGAAACTTTCATGCGATTAGGAAAAGTCAACAAGTGAGTAGGAGGAGGATTAGGCGAGTAGGGCTCCTATTCGCATGAAGTATCAGGCGAGTAGGCTGTACTCGCCTGATGCTTCAGGCGAGTAGGCTCCTATTCGCCCCAAGCCTGCTGATGCGCGTTTTCGCGCGTTAAACCCTCCAAATTAGATCCAAAACATGTAATAACACCCAATATCATAACTAAACTATTAGCCAACCCTTTCAAAGCAAAAACCCCCAATTTATCTTTGCTCTAATGGGCTCGGTGCGATTATTTCCAAAAATGGCAAAATACTAGGTTTCATTAACTATGAAATCTTTCCTTAAGTAGTAAAGATCAGATTACACCTCCTACAACTTGCAATTCATCATCTCTATGTTATATCATCATCCTAGCATGATTTCTAACCATAAATAAGCAATGAATCATATCATAACATCCTATTTCTTCAAGAATCACCCAAATGGGTCAAAATGCATACTTGCACCTAAACACCATAACAAGAGCTTAAACTCATAGATAATCATCCTAACAACACCTACACATCAGAAGTACAACAAATTCATGGAAACATTCATGTTATAATCACCAAAAATCATCATATGCATCAATACTTCACATATAGCAAGTATTATGGTGTAGACTTGTTTTAGAACTCCTTTCCAAGGTTTTTAAAGACTCATTATTATCAAAATAAGGTCTGGACTTTTGGGGAACCAAGATAATAACATTACAAAGGTGTAGGATGAAGAACACACCTTGGATTTTATCAAAGAAAGGTGTATAAGCTTGGTGATGGTGTGTTTTAAGGCAAAACAAGTTCCAGAGGTGTTTCAAGGTGTGTGGGAGGCTTAGGATCAGTTAGGGTTGCACAAATGGTGTTTGGGGAGTCAAGGGTTCTATTTATAGGTGTTTTGACTCGTGCACAACAGTATATGCGAGTAGGAGAGTGGTTCAGGCGAGTAGGGCTCCTACTCGCCTATATACTGGCGAGTAGGGCCCTATTCGCCATCAGGCTCTCCCTACTTGCATCAACAAGTGGCGATTAGGAGCTCCCCAGGCTCCTAATCGCCTATAAGGTCCTGGATCTGATTTTTGGCGCGTTAAACACTATTTTAACACATATAAACACGTATTCACATACCGACAAGTCACATAATGATTACAAACACATAATGCACGATAACTAACACGTTTACATCTGTTCACCAATTCCCAGGACTCGAGACTTGCGTGTGTGCGTTAAACCTGGCGATTCCACGAATCACCAATCCTTGTACACATGTTCATGGACCGACTCCCGATGATCCCGCGGATCATCGTAACGACTCCCGATGATTCCCAGAATCATCGTACCGACTTAACTGACCCCGTTAAGTACGTAATATGCACGACTCGCTAAGGTAGACTTACTAGTTTAGTTACTGTTACTAACCTGAGTTTGTCGGGTGTCACATCATCCCCCTGTTGAAAGAATTTTCGTCCCGAAAATTGCTCAAGGCCAAAAAGGAAGAGAGGAAAGAGAAGAAAAAATTTCCGGTTGCCACATCATCCCCCGGTTGAAAGGAATCTCGACCCGAGATTCATTCAGCTTCAGCAGAGACATGCCTTGATTCGAACGCGCGCTTAGGAAATAAATGGGGATACTTAGCCTTCATCTGATCTTCCCGTTCCACGTGAACTTCGGTCCACGATTTGAGTTCCAACGGACTTTAACAATGCGGATTTTAGTCCGACGAAGCCTACGGATCTTATAGTCAAGAATTTCAACCGGTTCTTCCACAATACGCAAACGATCATCCACCTTGATCTCTTCGAGAGGAACAATCAAAGATTCATCCGCCAGACACTTCTTGAGATTAGAGACGTGGAAGACATTATGAACATTACTGAGTTCAGCTGGCAGATTAAGCCTGTATGCTACCGGTCCAATCCATTCCAGAATTGCGAACGGTCCCACATACCGAGGATTCAATTTGCCCCGCTTCCCAAAACGTATAACGCCCTTCCACGGAGATACCTTCAATAAAACCCTGTCGCCAACCTCAAACTCCAAAGGCTTGCGACGACGATCGGCATAGCTCTTTTGACGATCCCGAGCTGCTGCCATGCGGTTACGGATTTGTACGATCTTCTCGGAAGTCTCGTACACATGTTCCGGGCCGGTGAGTTGACTCTCACCCACCTCGGCCCAACAAAGAGGAGACCGGCATTTCCGCCCGTAAAGAGCCTCGAACGGAGCTGCCTTGATGCTAGAATGGTAACTATTGTTGTAGGAGAATTCCACCAACGGTAGATGACTCTCCCACCCTTTGCCGAAATCGATCACGCATGCCCGGAGCATGTCTTCTAGTGTTTGGATTGTCCGCTCACTTTGACCGTCAGTTTGCGGATGATAAGCTGTGCTCATGTCTAACTGAGTACCCAGAGCCTTATGCAAGGATTTCTAGAAGTTAGAGGCGAACTGAGGATCACGATCAGAAATAATAGAGACAGGCACCCCGTGCCGAGAAACCACTTCCTTAAGATATAAACGTGCCAAACTCTCGAGGCCATCGGTTTCTTTGATAGCGAGAAAGTGCGTAGACTTTGTCAACCTATCAACAATCACCCAGATCATGTCACAACCACTGGGCGATTTCGGGAGTTTGGTCACAAAGTCCATCGTAATCCGCTCCCATTTCCACTCGGGAATTTCAGGCTGTTGCAGAAGGCCGGACGGCTTTTAATATTCAACCTTGACCTTGGCACAGGTCAAGCACTTGCTCACGTACGAAGCCACATCCGCCTTCTTGTTCGGCCACCAATAAAGTATCTTTAGGTCTTGATACATCTTATCGGAGCCAGGGTGAATAGAGTACCGGGACTTGTGAGCTTCATCAAGAACGAGCTCCCGTAAGCCCCCAAATAAAGGGAACCAAATACGTTCAGCGAAATAGTGTAGGCCATCGGACCTGAGCTCAAGGTGGCTATCAGCACCGTGCATGGTTTCAGCTTTAAGGTTTTCCTCCTTCAAAGCTTCTTGCTGTGCCGAACGGATTCGGTCAGGTAGGCCGGAATGAATGGTCAGCTGAAGAGCTCAAACACGACGAGGTTTAGACGTTTCCTTCCTGCTCAAGGCGTCTGCGACCACATTCGCCTTGCCAGGATGGTATTTAATAGTGCACTCATAATCATTAAGAAGCTCGACCCAGCGATGTTGTCTTATATTCAACACCTAATGATCAAAGATATGCTGGAGGCTCTTGTGATCGGTGTAAATAGAGCACTTGGTGCCGTACAAGTAATGCCTCCATATCTTTAAAGCAAAGACTACAGCACCCAATTCCAGAGCGTGGGTGGGGTAGTTTTTCTCATGAACTTTGAGCTGACGAGAAGCATAGGCGATGACCTTCTCGCGTTGTATTAGCACACAACCGAGACCCCGGATAGAAGCGTCACAATAAACCACAAAATCGTTCGTGCCCTCAGGCAAGGACAAGATAGGAGCAGAACAGAGTTTTGCCTTTAACATTTGGAAGGCTGACTCTTGCGAATCACCCCAGTCGAACTTCTTGTCCTTCTGGGTAAGTGAGGTGAGGGGTTGAGCGATCTTCGAAAATCCCTCGATAAAACGACGGTAATAACCTGCAAGACCCAGGAATTGCCGCACCTCAGATGGCGTCTTTGGTGCTTCCCAGTCTTTGATGGCTTCAATCTTAGCTGGGTCAACGTGAATTCCTTTCTCATTAACTACATGACCAAGGAACTATAGTTCACGCAACCAGAAGCTACACTTAGAAAACTTTGCGTACAACTATTCCCACCTCAGGAGTTCCAAAACAAGACGCAAGTGTTCCTGGTGGTCCACTTCGTTCTTGGAATAGACTAGGATATCATCAATGAAGACAATCACGAACTTATCAAGGTAGGGCTTACAAACACGGTTCATCAAATCCATAAAAATGGCGGGTGCGTTGGTGAGACCAAAAGGCATGACCAAGAATTCGAAATGGCCATAGCGAGTTCAAAAGGCGGTCTTCGGAATGTCAGCTTCTTGGACCCTCAACTGATGGTACCCCGATCTCAAGTCGATCTTCGAATAGAAACTAGAACCCTAAAGTTGGTCGAATAAGTCATCGATGCGTGGAAGAGGATAACGATTCTTGATAGTAGCCTTGTTCAACTCACGGTAGTCAATACACATTCGCAGGCTTTCGTCCTTCTTCTTGACAAACAGAATAGGGGCTCCCCACGGGGACGAACTAGGCCGGATGAAACCCTTTTCCAACAGCTCCTGCAACTGGTTAGACAACTCCTGCATCTCGGGAGGTGCAAGACGATATGGGGCTCGGGCAATAGGGGCCGCACCTGGAGCAAGTTCAATACCGAATTCGACCTGACGATAAGGCGGGAGGCCAGGTAAATCCTCAGGAATTACATCGGGAAAATCACGAACGACAGGAATATCTTCAATCTTCTTCTCTTCCTCTGACGAAACCGAAACAAGTGCCAGAATGGCAGAATACCCCTTCCGAAGATACTTATAAGCTTTCATACACGAAATGATACTCAAAGGGACCCCGCTCTTCTCACCGTGCACCAACAGAATCTCTCCATCAGGGAGGGGAAGTCGAATGACTTTATCGAAACAAACGATCTCAGCATGATACAAGGACAACCAATCCATACCCACGACAACATCGAAACTACCCAAGGACACCGGCATAAGGTCAATAGGAAAGGAATAACCCAACAACTCAAGGCGACACTCCCTAAGGACGTGCGTCGCTTCGACTTTCTTACCATCAGCCAATTCTATCAAGTACTTAGCCTCTAAAGGTGTAGGTACCCTATCAAGCAATTGACTAAACCCAAGAGATATAAAACTCTTATCGGCACCGGAATCGAATAAAACCGTAGCATAGCGATTATCGAGAAGAAACGTACCAGTAACAGTGTCAGGATCCTGTCGAGCACCGCTCGAACCAATCACGAAGGCGCGAGCATTCCTGCCTCCGCCCCCGTTGTTCCCATTACCCGATCCGTTCTTCCCAGCTTCGCCCTGCTTCAACTTGGGGCAGTTACGTTTGTAGTGACCAAGCTCACCACAGTTATAGCACCCTTGTTTTCCCTGGTTTCCTTGGGGAGCAGCGACCAGAGGGACTTGGGCTGGTGTGACCGGCGGGTTTTGGTTCCCATAGGGTTGGACCTACAGTCCTTCGCTTGATGCCCAATCTTATGGCACCGACGGCAGCGATCCTTATCATCGCAAGGACCGGTATGATGATAGTTACACCGATCACACTTCGGCAACTTCCCAGCATAAACCCCCGGTTGTCGTTCAGACGACGATCCCCAAACATCAGGCCTCTTCACCTGCTGAGGCTGAGCCGAACTCGAGCCTTTACCCACAACTTCCCACTTTCGCTTGTTACTCTCAGGAACATTCACAGTAACGCCTCGAGGAGGCAAGACCCCTTCAGCCACCTTCATATTGGTCAGCCTGTGAGCCGACCGAACCACCTCAGAATAAACAGTGAGATTACCCGCAGCTACCAATCCCGCAATCTCCGGTACCAACCCAGCAACATAGTGTTCAATCCTCCGGTATTCCGATGTGTGCAAATCAGGGCACAACACCGCCAACTCATTGTGCCTAGCAGTGTAAGCTTCGACCTCAGACCCCACCATCTTATGATTCCAGACCTCGTGTTCAAGATTCTGGATTTCATCCCTCGGGCAGTACTCATTTTTCAACAACTGAATGAACTCTGTCCAGGGCATAGCGTGAGCTTCCCCAATACCCATGGTTTGGGTGGTGGAGTTCCACCAAGTCAGAGCTTGACCCTCCAGGGTCGCAGAAGCATATTTCACCTGGTCGCCTTCCGGGCAGCTGCACATCGAGAAAACCGACTCAATTTTCTCCAACCAGCGGAGCAGTCCCACTGCCCCTTCAGTTCCACTAAAGCTGTGGGGCTTGCAATCCATAAACTTCTTGTAAGAACACTAGGGTGGAGGGGGATTGACAGCAACACCTGGAACAGACACACAGGCAAAAATCAAGAAAAGGTACAGTACCCTAGAACAAGATAGGATAGGTGAGAATTGACGTACCACCCATAGCATTATGAGCGGCTTGGAATGCAGCCAAAGCAATGTTCATGTGCTGCTACATCAGGTTATCCAACTCTGCTTGGGTCATATTAATGTTCCCACGGCCACCGCCGCCACCACGGCTGCCAGCACGACCGCCAGCACGGCCGCCTCTGCGACCTCCACGAGCTCCCAACATCTTCTGTCACAACATGAAACAAAAGATTTAGGCTTGCCCGTGGTATAACCCATTAGGAATTTTAAGGAACTAGACCGAGCCCAGTTCGGGTCCATTCGTTCAAACACAAAGTCCGCTAGGAATCCCATGCGTCACAGTTTATAATCTCGTGTGCACCCGACATGATAAACTGCTCTACATGGTCCTCCAGGCGTGCTTTAAGTTCGAAGTTCAAGTCACCGAACACTAGCGCCCAATCATGGTATTATCATAAGTATAAGTACAAGATAGTATGCATAAGAACGAGCATGTACATTAGGGCATAGAAGGGAGATGTCCGAATCCCTGGACAGATCTCAAGAGTACGCCGGAGCTACCCCAATGTACACCACCGTCAAGAAGGTTCAATAGTATATCGTTCGCCATCGAATCATAGTAAGGATGAGTCAAGAGATAGAATGGTAAAGAGTAAACAGATGATGTAGCGTAGAAGATGATGACACCGACACCCCTGAAAAGTCATATTGTTACCCACATGTTAAGACTCGACTATCTGTGACCGTCTAGTGTGTGCGACTCAGTTATAGACTAGACTCTACATGCAGTCCTAGTTCACTATAACCTTTGGCTCTGATACCAATCTGTCACACCCTCAAATTCCACGTGCGGGGTTTTACCGCGAGGCGCGTGACACACCAGGATCTCAGTCAACGATCACAATAAACATTCAACAAACATGCATTCATATATATTTTTAAAACCAAAATATCATGCTTTGACCCGTAAACCAGCAGCGGAAGCATTTCTTGTTTACAACCAAAAGACATATCATTGTTTACAAAACATTGTTTAATATGCTTCAAAATATAAGACGCTGTGCATGACTCCGTGCGCCTAGCCCATTGACTGCTACCTTAGCAACCTGAGAAAACATGCCAAAAATGTCAACATATAATGCTGGTGAGTTCACAGGTTTTCTTTTATAAAGTGTTGTTATAAGTTCGGTAAGATCATATCTGTTACTACTATGTTATGAGAACGTTAGCTAGACGTTAAGTGTTGCTACTACCGCGGTTGGGAATCCATTACTAGACCGGTATAAGTGTTGAAGCCAGCCCAGACGGACGGGATTACCGATGCCTCGGTAACCCCCAAAGTATTAGAGACAATATGCACCCGCCCGGCTCCCAGCCGTCGGGTGGGGTTTGTAAGGCCCAATAGATCTATCCACATTTCCCTCGTTGTGCATCCCCGCACATTCATGGTTTCCTCCTGGGACTTCCTGTAAAAGCCGCATAGTACGTGAAGTAACCATAGTATAACATGATCTATGATGAGTAATTAAAATAAGTAGCATGTTTCTCCCCCGAAAGCAAAACGGTAAAAGTGGGGCTGTGACACTCACCTCGTTTTGCATTACTTGAAAACAGTTAAGTAATTATGCTATGATAGTCCCAAATAGCGGCGACCTATCATAAGATGTATATAAGTATCCGGACTAATAACCCGTGGGTTAACTAGTCCCCGAATGTCCAGACCATGACCATAAACGTTTGAAAACACCTTTGACTGTTAAACCGACCGTGCCAGACAGGACCCGACATCCCATTGGTGACCCGACATCCCACGTGTTAGGTAAATACAAGACATCATGCATCACATGCAATTAAACATTCAATACGCGTAATAGTTCACCTAGTCTAGCATAATGTCCAATTAACGCATAAACAGGTCCGAACACGTGTTACTAAGTCATTGGGTGTATCCTGGGGTTCCTATCATGTTCCTAGGCGTCAAATCATGTTCCGGGATGCCAAAGTGCGTTTATGAAAGCAGTACACGCGATTAGGAAACTTTCATGCGATTAGGAAAAGTCAACTAGTGAGTAGGAGGAGGATTAGGCGAGTAGGGCTCCTATTCGCATGAAGTATCAGGCGAGTAGGCTGTACTCGCCTGATGCTTCAGGCGAGTAGGCTCCTATTCGCCCCAAGCCTGCTGGTAAAGATAAGATTACACCTCCTACAACTTGCAATTCATCATCTCTATGTTATATCATCATCCTAGCATGATTTCTAACCAAATAAGCAATGAATCATATCATAACATCCTATTTCTTCATGAATCACCCAAATGGGTCAAAGGTCATACTTGCACCTAAACACCATAACAAGAGCTTAAGCTCATAGATAACCATCCTAACAACACCTACACATCAGAAGTACAACAAATTCATGGAAACATTCATGTTATAATCAACAAAAATCATCATATGCATCAATACTTCACATATAGCAAGTATTATGGTGTAGACTTGTTTTAGAACTCCTTTCCAAGGTTTTTAAAGACTCATTATTATCAAAATAAGGTCTGGACTTTTGGGGAACCAAGATAATAACATTACAAAGGTGTAGGATGAAGAACACACCTTGGATTTTATCAAAGAAAGGTGTATAAGCTTGGTGATGGTGTGTTTTGAGGCAAAACAAGTTCCAGAGGTGTTTCAAGGTGTGTGGGAGGCTTAGGATCAGTTAGGGTTGCACAAATGGTGTTTGGGGAGTCAAGGGTTCTATTTATAGGTGTTTTGACTCGTGCACAGCAGTATATGCGAGTAGGAGAATGGTTCAGGCGAGTAGGGCTCCTACTCGCCTATATACTGGCGAGTAGGGCCCTATTCGCCATCAAGCTCTCCCTACTTGCATCAACAAGTGGCGATTAGGAGCTCTCCAGGCTCCTAATCGCCTATAAGGTCCTGGATCTGATTTTTGGCGCGTTAAACACTATTTTAACACATATAAACACGTATTCACATACCGACAAGTCACATAATGATTACAAACACATAATGCACGATAACTAACATGTTTACATCCGTTCACCAATTCCCGGGACTCGAGACTTGCGTGTGTGCGTTAAACCCGGCGATTCCACGAATCACCAATCCTTGTACACATGTTCATGGACCGACTCCCGATGATTCCCAGAATCATCGTACCGACTCGACTGACCCCGTTAAGTACGTAATATGCACGACTCGCTAAGGTAGACTTACTAGTTTAGTTACTGTTACTAACCTGAGTTTGCCGGGTGTCACAATAAATATGTTATTAATAATAATAAATGACATTCCTTATTCGTCGTTTAAGGTTTAACCGCTAAATATATATATCTCAATTTATAACTTTCAAGTCAAAAACGAATCAATATTGTTCATATTTTATTGAATACTTACCGTAAATACTTATCAATTACATTTAATACTATTTTAATATATGACATTGATATATGACCTATAATTTTTTATGTTACCATTGAAATTACTTAAGTGTTAAGGTTTTTTTATGCTCACACTAATAAGGCAAAACAGAGTATTTAAAATGTCATAATATGATCACAAGATGTTTTCAACTAAATGTATGTCTATTTTTTTTATGTCATGGCTGAACATATATGTTTATACTCCTATATGATCACAAGATGTTTTCAACTAAAATAAAACGATATTCATTTATAATTCTGTATCTGAATTTATTGATTTACGATTTAAATATATGTTTATACTCCTATATCTAATTTTGCCTATGTATACATTTGTATTTTTATAACTATCATTTAATGATGCTTTATTAGTTATTACATATCTCCAAAAAACTTATATTTTCAATATAATATATTTTTTAACTATGTTCAATGGAGTACTACCAAAATTCAAATATGCTGATGAAGTTAAAGAAATTCCGTATGAGTTATATGAAGTAAGTTAAAGAAATACTATTTATTTAACCAGTTAATATATTTAAATTTTATGAAATAAATATTCACTTTTATATATTTTTGGTTTTCAATTTTTTTAGATAGCTATTAATTACATTGATTTATCTTAAAAAACTGTATTTTAAAAGTTGAGATGTCTGTTATGTTTAGAAAATAATTAAAAAATATATAATTACTTTTATAAAGAATATGATTTTTTACTGTTTTTTTATTTTAATTAATACAATAATTGACGAAGATCGTAAGATAGCTTTTTATTAATTTCTTAATTATTGTAACTTTTATTTATGAAATGTCAACTTTCTATTAGTTTATTAATCTATTTTTGTAAATATGTTAATGCTTACCAATCAGAATTAATACTATTAAATTCGCGTTACGCAATTTATTTTTAGTGCGTAATAAGTTTCATTTTAATAATCATTTTATAAAATAAAATTTATTGAATAAATAAATTACAATTTTAATACATTCTAAAAATACATTTTAATACTCATATAAATTTTCAATAAACCATTAATCATTTTAACTCTTATCAAACATTTTTCCTATCCTCCAAGAATTTTAAACACACAGGTTTTGTAATTTTTATTTATTTATTTCGAATACTTATAATTTTATTATCCCAAAAAGTTTAATATGGCCGATTACAATAATAATAATAACAATTATACATATAACGATTATATATTTAGAGATTTTTATTTATTGTTTCTGTATATTTTTTTCCAGGTTATTTAGAGATACTCATGGAAGTTGAAACAATAACCATGTTTGACAAACTTAGATTTGGTCAATGTGATGTTGTTATTAAGGCGAGAGTATTACGAATTTGGCATAAACCAGTAAAAACTGATACTAATCATTCCATTCAAATGGTTTTAATGGATGAAAATGTAATAGTTACATTTGAAGGCAAAATTATATATTAAATTGTATTATTTACTTTTTTTATTCATAATAACATTTACTTATTAAAATGTGGTTAATTTTTCTTTTTTCAGGGAGATAGATCTCAAATGGTCGTTCCTAACAATTTGGTTGACATTTTTGAAACTCAATTGGAGGAAAAAAATGCTTACGTAATCAAATATGTTCGTGTTGATATCAATTATTCAACGATGAACATTGGTTGTAATGGAAACAAGATTTTTTTTACTCAATTCACTCAACTTTTAAACTGTTTTGATTTTATGGGTGACCAATTTGGTTTTCGATTTTTCCCTTTTGAATCATTGATAGAAAAGGATGTTTTCACAAATTATTCAATAGGTAATTTTACATATAACTTCAAGTTAAATATTTAAGTTTTACCTTTTAGTTACTCGTATTAATGGTTATATTTTTATAATAATATTAAATTTTTAATATTACAGATGTGATTGGTTATGTTAATTCCATGATGAATTACAGTGGTGATAAATCTACGAATAAAAAAGGAAATCGTTTGCTGTTGGACATTTCAGATTTAGAGTAAGTTTTATTTATTATTTTTCATTTATTAATTTAATTGTTTAACTTTCACAACATAATTTTTATTTTTAAATTGTGAATTTTTAATTATTGAATGCAAATACAAATATTCTTAGGGGGCGTGTTATTCGTTTGAAATTATGGGATAAATGTGCCATTGAAATGTCATCTTTTTTTGAGAGTTATGACAATGCAGAACCCTTGGTTGTTGTAACATCGCAAAATTTTCCCCAAAATTTTAATATATAAAAAGCCCTTATATATATATATATATATATATATATATATATATATATATATATATATTTATTACACCTTTATCATTAATATTATACAAATGTGCCTAAGTCATTATTTATCCTAACTCACAACTTATATACATACATAAATGTATATAAATAATAATAATATTAATAATAATAATAATAATATGATTCTAAATTCTTTTTTTTTTACATACAAGATTTTTATTTTAAATAAAGTCTTGAGTCAAATAGTCAAAGTCCTAGTCAAACAGTCAAAGTCTTAGTCAAATAGTCAATTCATCATTAAACCTTACTTTATGGTGTTGACCAATTTTAATGGCTAATTGACTCCAAAACTAGTATAAAAACACACCTATGACCCATTATACTTTGCACCTCTAAATCGATTGTTCCAATCCGATTAAACTTTCCCTCATACCTTTCTTCTATAGTCTATTACTTCTACAATTGAAGCTTTGATTATAGGCTCTTGTAATTGGCGAATTGGAAGCTTGATATTCTTTCTTTTTCGTTTTCTTCAATTTGGACTAGCTACGTTGTTGAGTCTTTGGGATTCGCCTCGCATACATTCACAACACAATATTCTATTTTTTTTACGAGACATAACATTTTGCTAAGGTGAGTTTTACATAGCCCCTTTTCTATTTATCACCATTTTTGGGGTGAAACATGTTACAACAATATTTATGCAATTCAATCATCAATGTGTCTATGTGTTTTTCTATGTTGCATTATGTCTTGAACATGACTAGGGTAAGCACAATTCTAGCATAAACATTCATCAGCCAAACGGTATACATTGATAGATCTATTGGACTGACAATCCCACCCGGATACGTGCCTCCTACAAAGGTTGCGTGGGTGTTTGTTACTGCAATATAAACGAGTGAACCATGAGCGTATGGGATGTACCACAATACAACAGTCACAAGGTTGATTATGCACTCGATTTACTTCTAGTATGTTTTCACATATGGACTAGATTGCCATGACACATGAATTGCACAACAATTTTATTCGATTATCAAAACCTATGTAATTCTCACCAACTTTTGTTGACCCAAAATATTTTCAACTTAACATATTTCAGGTTCTACTTGCTTGAGGATTTGAATTAATGCTTGAAGATGTGTGCATAGTTTTATTCAATTTGATGTATGAATTCTTGTAGAACAATTGTATGTAATTTATCTAAATCATATAATGAGAATTATTATTTACCATGCGCTACTGAACAATCATCAATACGTGACATCCCGATGTTTCCGCCATCGGTTGGGGTGTTACAGATTGGTATCAGAGCCATGGTTATAGGGAATTAGGTTATTAGAAAAATAATCAAGTCTATAACCATAGGATTTAACCAGTACATTCTTCTTTTACTTGCTATTCTCTATCTCCCTCCTACTTCTTATCCCTACATTAATCTCTACGAGAAGGTTGCTCTCCATCACTGGATCCACTCTTAGACTAATAAGGCAAAACCCTCAGGTTTAACCTGAACCACCTTGAGATCTCGTCGAAGTTCTAGATTTTAATAACGAACACGTGCAATCTGTAAGGGTGAACGCCTGTATTCTCAGTCTTCTGTCTAGGCTGGCATTGCGCATATATCCCAATCAGACGAGGGACCCGGATGCCTACCTGGGAATTCTCGGGATGAGTGTTCACTTATAGGCTAAAGCATGTCTTCACTATGTTATTGGAATCTGAAATCTTTGATACGTCAACGTTTTCGTTTATTCGTTTTAATTAATGAATAAATGATTACATTCCTTATATCACCTCATTCATTTCATGCCACATTGAACCTTCATTGTGTCCCTTACAGATCATGCCTCCACGTCGCAGCACTCGCAATAACAGTGGTGAAAACCAAGAGGAAAGTAACAACAACCACAACACCAACCACAACAACAACAAAAACAACAAAGGCGTTGATGCCCAACTGGCTGCGATTATTTCCCAACAAATGGCGCAACAAATCACAACTCTGGTTTCTAACTTGTTGGCTCAAGTCATCCCAATGAATGGGAACGGCAATGGAAATGGAAATGGCGATGGAAATCACATAAAGAACGGGACCTTAGTTCGGAAAGGCGAGAAAACAAGTATTGTGGCCGCGGTAACTACCAAGAACAAGAAGCGCAAGACCAGGGATCCTAATGTAAACCTCACTACACAAGCTTCTAACAAGAAACCCTATACAGGAAACTTTCCATTGTGTAACACATGCAATCGACATCACCCCACTGTTTCAATGTGTCGCCTGTGCACCAATTGTGGTAGGTATGGCCATCTGGTCAACACATGTCGTGAGACCCCAAACCCTAATACTAACCAACCAACCAATCCTGCTCAGGTTGCTAATCTTGATCGTCCTGGTAAATACAACTATGGTCAATGCTATGAATGTGGAAACCCAAATCATTTCCGTAACCGATGCCCTAAACTAAATCGAGATCAAGACCCTCCAGCTACTTAACAGCAAACCCCACCATTTGAATGATGTCTACTTTTTAATTCTATGTATTGACACTTTTTGATTCAAGTAATAAATTCAAGTATTATCATAACATCTAAGTGCATGGTTGTTTGAATGTGAACTAATTGCTATATCTATAATCATACTTTCTTACTTGTACAACAATTAGTTGACTACCAAACAACCTACTCAACGATTGGTAGAGGTCATCATGTCTTTCCAACAGTCGGGAGAGGCCCTACAACCTGCTCAACGACTGGTGGAGACTATCGAACCTGCTCAACAATCGGTAGAGTCATAAAAGGACGCAAAACCCTAATGTAAGGTAAATTGATAATTACGGTCCGGAACGTAATCATGAATTTACAGGTACGTTAAGGTAGTGAGAAATTTTATCAAGGTTTTTCGGTAGTCGACCAATTGTATACCTGGTGTTTTTCTTTTAACTTCGGGACGAAGTTCCTAAAAGTAGGGGAGACTGTAACATCGCAAAATTTTCCCCAAAATTTTAATATATAAAAAGCCCTTATATATATATATATATTTTATTACACCTTTATCATTAATATTATACAAATGTGCCTAAGTCTTTATTTATCCTAACTCACAACTTATATACATACATAAATGTATATAAATAATAATAATAATAATAATAATAATAATAATATAATTCTAAATTCTTTTTTTCTTACATACAAGATTTTTATTTTAAATAAAGTCTTGAGTCAAATAGTCAAAGTCCTAGTCAAACAGTCAAAGTCTTAGTCAAATAGTCAATTCATCATAAAACCTTACTTTATGGTGTTGACCAATTTTAATGGCTAATTGACTCCAAAACTAGTATAAAAACACACCTATGACCCATTATACTTTGCACCTCTAAATCGATTGTTTCAATCCGATTAAACTTTCCCTCATACCTTTCTTCTATAGTCTATTACTTCTACAATTGAAGCTTTGATTATAGGCTCTTGTAATTGGCGAATTGGAAGCTTGATATTCTTTCTTTTTCGTTTTCTTCAATTTGGACTAGCTACGTTGTTGAGTCTTTGGGATTCGCCTCGCATACATTCACAACACAATATTCTATTTTTTTTACGAGACATAACATTTTGCTAAGGTGAGTTTTACATAGCCCCTTTTCTATTTATCACCATTTTTGGGGTGAAACATGTTACAACAATATTTATGCAATTCAATCATCAATGTGTCTATGTGTTTTTCTATGTTGCATTATGTCTTGAACATGACTAGGGTAAGCACAATTCTAGCATAAACATTCATCAGCCAAACGGTATACATTGATAGATCTATTGGACTGACAATCCCACCCGGATACGTGCCTCCTACAAAGGTTGCGTGGGTGTTTGTTACTGCAATATAAACGAGTGAACCATGAGCGTATGGGATGTACCACAATACAACAGTCACAAGGTTGATTATGCACTCGATTTACTTCTAGTATGTTTTCACATATGGACTAGATTGCCATGACACATGAATTGCACAACAATTTTATTCGATTATCAAAACCTATGTAATTCTCACCAACTTTTGTTGACCCAAAATATTTTCAACTTAACATGTTTCAGGTTCTACTTGCTTGAGTATTTGAATTAATGCTTGAAGATGTGTGCATAGTTTTATTCAATTTGATGTATGAATTCTTGTAGAACAATTGTATGTAATTTATCTAAATCATATAGTGAGAATTATTATTTACCATGCGCTACTGAACAATCATCAATACGTGACATCCCGATGTTTCCGCCATCGGTTGGGGTGTTACAGTTGTGATATTGCAATTTGGAATAGCTTCATATTTCAAAGGTTAGTTATACATAAAGATTCAGAACTCATAAGTTTATTATATATT
This sequence comes from Ambrosia trifida, assembly GCA_028751855.1. Classification (NCBI taxonomy): domain Eukaryota; kingdom Viridiplantae; phylum Streptophyta; class Magnoliopsida; order Asterales; family Asteraceae; genus Ambrosia; species Ambrosia trifida. The sequence continues at coordinate 79,130,329 of CM054127.1, forward strand.
TATTTTATATGTTTAACTATTTTCCTTTAAATTTTTTATTATCATAATATTTATACACAAATTTTATTTATGTAGATATCCCATATGTTTCTAGCTGTTTTGGAATTTCCAAGCTTTTTATCAACGAACCAGTTCAAGTGATCACTGCTTATAAAGCAAGGTTTTCTTTATCTTTTCATAGCAATTTAAATAATACTTTAAACTATTTTTTTAACCATTTTGTCTATTTAAACGTTATCCAAATAATTACAGGTTGCTTCAACTTCCCCAATACAATAGAGAATCAAGTTCATCTATTTCTGGTCTTCAAGTTTTTTCTATCAATGAGAATGATTTCTTGGTTAACAATCCTTATTGTAACATTGGAGATGTCTGGGAAATTTAGAGGTAAATAAAAAATATATAGACTTATAAGTATAGATTTTTGACACTTTACTAAATGTTTCTTTTACAAAAAGCAGGTAATGGATATCATTGTTTTAGGTACTATTACTAAAGTTCACAAGAACCTTGGTTGGTATTATATGGCTTGTCCCAAGTGTCATAATAAAGTAATTGTGAAATATGTATTGTATGAGTCAAGTGTTAATGTTGAAGGTTATGAAGAAAAAGAAATTTTTACTTGCACACATGAAGATTGTAATCAGAAAGATGTCATAGCTGTTCCAAGGTAACAGTTATACAATAAAAAATATAGTATTACGAAATGGTAGAGCAATTTTTTAATTATTTACATTTTTTATAGGTTTCTAATTCAACTCACTGTTAAAGACATTACTGGAGATGTAAAACTGAATTTGTTTCATGATGAAGCATCTAAAATGATTCCACTATCTGCCGAAACCTTGCTTATAGAAAATAAGGTATTTGTTATATCTATCTATCTATCTATCTATCTATCTATATATACATATATATATATATATATTAATATATCTAATATGTTCTTATTTAAGATTAATAATTTAATATTTTTAATTTTTTTTTAAAAAATTAACTTTTTTTTTATTTCAGGGTCCCTACATTGTTAACTTTCCAGATGAGCTATTTTATTTGCGTGGTAGAGAATTTGCATTTAAAATCTCTGTAACAAAAGATAATTTGGAAACTCTCGATGAGGTCTACAACATATCTATTGTTACCGATGATAATTTTATTCTTTCTGAAATTAAATTGAAATTTCAAACAGTCGATGAGGTGATTTTTTGTATTAATTGATGTATTATTTACATTTAATTTTTATTTTTGTTTCTTACTTTTGTTTTTTTTGTAATACAGGTGAATGAAGGAGAACCATCTACTTTACGTACTGTTGAAACTTCAATTAGCTACTCAGGCTATAAAAGTACCCGTAAACTGGTTTCTGTTTACCAATTGGATGACAATAAAATATCAAAGTAGTCGAATTTCTGTGACGACACCTCTACTACTAGAATCATTCTACGTTTCTGTGATATCTTTGCATTCGAATTTGATACATTCTGTTATTTTTAAACTGTGTTTTTTTGGTAATTCAGACTTTATGATTTTTTTTCATATTTCCTGTGTTTTGTATGTTTGCAAATTTATGTTAACTAAAATTATGTTTATATCTGTTCCATACATCATATATGACATATAACCTCAATATTTACTACATATAATCTGTCACATTAATGTATCATTTCACATAAATCATCTTAATTATACAAAAGTCAGTAATTTAAAATATACGTTATTTTTTATAAAATACAATAAAATCCAAATCATATATTTTTTATTAATATGGAAATGTAATAATTTATTTTTATGAATTACCAAAAAAACCATAACATTATAGGAACACCAACTTTCAATACCAAACGGTGGTTTGGTATACCTGATAACTTAAGACCATTTACAACATCTGGAGAAACCAATTTTTCATCAAACTTCTCTTTAACATTTTCAGACTGACAAACACTATCTGCACTTAATCATTTCTTTTTATGAATTACCAAAAAAACGTTTCTATGTATGATAAAAAAAACGTATATTTAATATTTAAGTGCAGATAGTGTTTGTCAGTCTGAAAATGTTAAAGAGAAGTTTGATGAAAAATTGGTTTCTCTAGATGTTTTAAATGGTCTTAAGTTATCAGGTATACCAAACCACCGTTTGGTATTGAAGTTGGTGTTCCTATAATGTTATTGAGAAACATTGATCAGAAGAGCGTTTTGTGCAACGGAACAAGGTTTCAAGTTGTTAAAATGGGGAAACGTTTTATAGAAGCGAAAATAATTTCTGGGACTAATATTGGTATATTAACATTTATACCAAGAATTACATTGTCTCCGTCTGATAAAAACATACCTTTCAAATTTAACAGGAGACAATTTCCAATTGCTTTGTCTTTTGCAATGACAATAAATAAGAGTCAAGGACAATCCCTATCCAAAGTAGGTTTGTATTTGAAATATCCCGTCTTTTCACATGGTCAGTTATACGTTGCACTTTCAAGGGTAACGAGTAGAGATGGACTGAAGATACTAATACTAGATAAAGAAGGACGAGTTAAGAATGAAACGTCAAATGTTGTTTATCAAGAAGTATTTTCTAACTTATGAATACTTATTTTGCTTTAAAAGAAACATTTTAATTTAAGTTTTTTATGTTCAATGAAATTCGTAGAAAATGTTTACCTTACATATTTATGCAATTTCATTAATTATAATTGTTATTTAAAGTTAATTCAAAACACATTTTAATCATATTATTTAAAAATATTACAAAATTTTCTTATATCTTCTCAATCTTTTCCAAATCCCAGTAAAAACTTTTCCAATTCTATAACAATCATCGATTATTATTAATCTTCATCATCAATCATCCTCATTCATCACAATATTCCGCCTCTTCTTCCCAATAAATCGTCTGCATTGTTCTACCATCAAAGGTATTTTCTCTTTTTTATCACACATCAACCCTATCGATACTTAATATCTCTTCAATACTGATTGTTCGATGTTGGATTTTATGTTCCGATATATAATTTTTGCTTAATAATCGTAAGATTTAACTTTTTTTTTAGTTTTATATATTTACATTTTTTGGAATACTTAATGTTATTCATCTTTTTTCATATTTGCATATGTATGCTCTGTTTTTTCAAAAAATTAGTGTTATTAATTTTTTTTTTATCAATTCAGTAAGTTTATGATTTTCAGCTTACAAATCTTTAGTTTTACTTCATGATCAATGAATATGATGTTTATTTTAATTGTTATTTTTTAACAATATGTATTTGATCATTATTATATAATGATTCTTCTTAAGTGTTATTTTTATTGATGATTAGTGTGTTATCTTATTATTTGTTGTTTAAACTCTGATTAGACAATAGATTATTACTTTGCAAATTACATTAACACAAACACTTTTGTATTTCACTCTGTCATAAAAACAGGTTCATTATCTTGCTGTTAAAATGTTGAATGGTTTCTATGTCGAGTCTGAAAGTAAGACTAGGGTATGCTTGGTAAGATATCTAACATTGTTTAACAATTTTTTTTTTATAATTCATATCTTTTTATGATAACTTAAATAATTTTATTATTATTTGAATTTGTTATCAGGCCCTGCCTAGCGACTACGGTTCTTGGATTCAGAAGTTCAATTATCCGGTCGGTAATACAGAAATTAGAACTTTGGATTCTCAGGTCTTTGTTGTTAAGATTTTGCAAATTGCTGGTAGATATTTCTTATATAATGGATGGAGAACAATGATTCGGACACTAAATTACCCATCTTATTGTAAATTTGTGTTTCAATATGTTGAGAATCTGAAATGTTTTAGAATGATAACTTTCTATCAAGACGCAGTTTGCGCTCCCGGTCCATTTTTCTATTGCAAGCTTGATGACCCATTCAATGAATACAAGAATCGGCTTGTATGTCTTTCTATCTCCATAATATGTTATACAATTCAAGTCATACAATATGTGTTAGTTACTGTATTAACATTATTGTTTCTGTATTTCAGCATATAACTTATTTGGTCTGTCATGCAAAATTTAATAGACTAATTCCTAGTGAACCAGTCGTTATCAAATCATTTCCAAATTATGAATTTCTATGCCTGATTAGAGGAGAAGATGGTCATGTTTATTTTACCAAAGGATGGTCTTATATCAGGAAAAAGCATTCAATAACCCGTCAACATCTCATTGTTTTTGAGATGGTTGACAAAGTTACTTTTAATATGTCCCTGTTTATTAAAAATAAAGTTACACCTCCTCCCGATATGTGGGTTAATGATGTCAAAAAGGAGTATGCTGAAGATTTTTATGATGATAAAGACATCATTTTTTATTTCAGATGATGACTGCCAAGAGGAAGATTTAGCAACACCTAGATGATCATAATCAACCAAATGCTCGGGATGATTTAGGTGTACCAGTTGTTTTCATAGTTGACAATCATTTTGTAAGTTCAACTTCTTTAAGTCTATTCTTATGATTCATGTTAATTTATATTTTTATTTATTATTAATATGCCACACATGGTTATTTTTTTAGAGGATGAAGAAGCCTTGGGAAATTGAAAATGGGTTGAACATGAAGAAGAATTTGAAACTTACTGACGGTGATGGTGGGTTATGGAAAGTATCTGTTGGTGTTGAGCAATCCTGTCACACCCTCAAATTCCACGTGCGGGGTTATACTGCGAGGCGCGTGACACACCAGGATCTCAGTCAACGATCACAATAAACATACAACAAACATACATTCATATATATTTTTAAAATCAAAATATCATGCTTTGAGCCGTAAACCAGCAGCGGAAGCATGCTTGTTTACAACCAAAAGACATATCATTGTTTACAAAACATTGTTTAATATGCTTCAAAATATTAGACGCTGTGCATGACTCCGTGCGCCTAGCCCATTGACTGCTACCTTAGCGACCTGAGAAAACATGCCAAAAATGTCAACATATAATGCCGGTGAGTTCACAGGTTTTCTTTTATAAAAGTGTTGTCACAAGTTCACAAAGATCATTCCCGTTAATACTATGTCATAAGAACGTTAGCTAGACGTTAAGTGTTTTTACTACTACGGTTGGGAACCCATTACTAAACATGAACCAAAAGATGATACCAGCCCAGATGACTGGGCTACCGATGCCTCGGTAACCCGATAGGTAGAGACAATATGCACCCGCCCGGCCCCGCCGTCGAGTGGGGTTTGTGAGGCCCAATAGATCTATCCACATTTCCCTCGTTGTGCGTTCCAGCACATTCATGGTTTCCCCCTGGGACTTTCCATAAAGCCGTATAGTAACATAATGTACCCATAGTATAACATGACCTTTAAATAGTTTGTACGAAGCATGTTTCTCCCCCGAAAGCAAAATAGTAAAAGTGGGGCTGTGAAACTCACCTCGGATTGCGTTACCTGAAAACAGTTAAGTAATTATGTTATGATAGCCCCAAATAGCGGCGACCTATCATAAGATGTGTATAAGTATCGGACTAATAACCCGCAGGTTAACTAGTCCCCGAATGTCCAGACCGTGACCATAAACGTTTGAAAACATCTTTAACTGTTAAACCGACCGTGCCAGACAAGACCCGACATCCCATTGGTGACCCGACATCCCACGTGTTAGGTAAATACAAGACATCATGTATCACATGCAATTAAACATTCAATACGCGCAATAGTTCACCTAGTCTAGCATAATGTCCGATTAACGCATAATCAGGTCCGAACACGTGTTACTAAGTCATTGGGTGTATCCCGGGGTTCCTATCATGTTCCTAGGTGTCAAATCATGTTCCGGGATGTCAAAATGCGTTTACGACAGCAGTACACGCGATTAGGAAACCTTCATGCAATTAGGAAAAGTCAACTAGTGAGTAGGAGGGAGTATATAGGCGAGTAGGGCCTATTCGCATGAAGCCTTAGGCGAGTAGGCTCCTACTCGCATGAAGCTTCAGGCGAGTAGAGCCCTATTCGCCTAAAGCACTGCTGTTGCGCGTTTTCGCGCGTTAAACCCTCCAAATCAGATCCGAAACATGTAAAAACACCCAATATCAAAACTAAACTATTAACCAACCCTTTCCAAGCAAATACCCCCAATTTATCTCTGCTCTAACGGGCTCGGTGCGATTATTTCCAAAAATGGCAAATACTAGGTTTCATTAACTAACCTTATCTTTCCCTAAATGGAAACAATCAGATTTCATCTCCTACAAGTTGCAATTCATCATCTCTATGTTATATAATCATCCTAGCATGATTTCTAACCATAAACAAGCAATGAATCACATCATAACATGCTATTCTTCAAGAATTACCCAAATGGGTCAAAATGCATACTTGCACTTAAACATCATAACAAGAGCTCAAACTCATAGATAAGCATCCTAACAACACCTACACATCAGAAGTACCACAAATTCATGGAAAAATTCATGTTATAATCACCAACAATCATCATATGCACAAATACTTCACATATAGCAAGTATTATGGTGTAGACTTGTTTTAGAACTCTTTCAAAGGGTTTTAAAGACACAAACTTAGCAAAACAAGGTCTGGACTTTTGGGGAACCAAAACAATAACATTACAAAGGTGTAGGATGAAGAACACACCTTGGATTTTATCAAAGAAGGGTGTATAAGCTTGGTGATGGTGTGTTTTAAGGCAAAACAAGTTCCAGAGGTGTTTCAAGGTGTGTGGGAGGCTTAGGATCAGTTAGGGTTGCACAAATGGTGTTTGGGGAGTCAAGGGTTCTATTTATTGGTGTTTTGACTCGTGCTCAACCCTTCATGCGAGTAGCAGTCCAGATTAGGCGAGTAGGGATCCTACTCGCCTCTATTCATGCGAGTAGGGCTCCTACTCGCCCCAAGTCCCCCTCTACTCGCCTCAGAAGTGGCGATTAGGAGCTCCCCAGACTCCTAATCGCCTATAGGGTGCTGGAATGGGTTTTTGGCGCGTTAAACACTATTTTAACACATATAAACACGTATTCACATACCGACAAGTCACATAATGATTTCAAACATATAATGCCTGATAACTAACATGTTTACATCCGTTCACCAATTCCCGGGACTCGAGACTTGTGTGTGCGTTAAACCCGGCGATTCCACGAATCACCAATCAAATCCATAAAAATGGCCGGTGCATTGGTGAGACCAAAAGGCATGACCAAGAATTCGAAATGGCCATAGCGAGTTCGAAAGGCGGTCTTCGGAATGTCAGCTTCTTGAACCCTCAACTGATGGTACCCCGATCTCAAATCGATCTTCGAGTAGAAACTAGAACCCTGAAGTTGGTCGAACAAGTCATCGATGCGAGGAAGAGGATAACGATTCTTGACGGTAACCTTGTTCAATTCCCGGTAGTCGATACACATTCGTAGGCTTCCGTTCTTCTTCTTGACAAACAAAATAGGGGCTCCCCACGGGGATGAACTAGGTCGGATGAAACCCTTCTCTAACAGCTCCTGCAACTGGTTAGACAACTCCTGCATCTCGGGAGGTGCAAGACGATATGGGGCTCGGGCAATAGGAGCCGCACCTGGAACAAGTTCAATACCGAATTCGACCTGACGATAAGGCGGAAGACCAGGTAAGTCTTCAGGAAATACATCGGGAAAATCACGGACAACAGGAATATCTTTGATCTTCTTCTCTTCCTCAGACGAAACCGAAACAAGTGCCAGAATGGCAGAATACCCCTTCCGAAGATACTTATAGGCTTTCATACACGAAATGATACTCAACGGGACCCCGCTCTTCTCACCGTACACCAACAGAATTTCTCCATCAGGGAGAGGAAGTCGAATGACTTTATCAAAATAAACGATCTCAGCATGATACAAGGACAACCAATCCATACCCACGACAACATCGAAACTACCCAAGGACACCGGCATAAGATCAATAGGAAAGGAATAACCCGACAACTCAAGGCGACACTCCCTAAGGACGTGCGTCGTTTCGACTTTCTTACCATCAGCCAATTCTATCAAGTACTTAGCCTCTAAAGGTGTAGGTACCCTATCAAGCAATTGACTAAACCCAAGAGATATAAAACTCTTATCAGCACCGGAATCGAATAAAACCGTAGCATAGCGATTATCGAGAAGAAACGTACCAGTAACAGTGTCAGGATCCTGTGGCAGCGGTTCCGGTCCTCGCAACGACCGTTGTGGTGAAATCCACACCGGTCACATTTCGGCAGTTTCCCAGTATAACCCCCCGGTTTCTGTTCAGTCGACGGTCCCCCAACATCAGACTTCCTCACCTGCTGAGGCTGAGCCGAACTCGAGCCTTTCCCCACAGCTTCCCACTTCCGCTTGTTACTATCAGGAGCCTTCACAGTAGCGCCTCGAGGAGGCAAGACCCCTTCAGCCACCTTCATGTTGGTCAGCCTGTGGGCCGACCAAACCACCTCAGAATAAACAGTGAAATTACCCGCAGCAACCAACCCCGCAATCTCCGGTACCAACCCGGCAACATAGTGTTCAATCCTCCGGTATTCGGGTGTGTGCGGATCAGGGCACAACACCGCCAACTCATTGTGCCTAGCAGTGTAAGCTTCAATCTCGGACCCCACCATCTTATGATTCCAGACTTCGTGCTCAAGTTTCTGGATCTCATCCCTCGGACAGTACTCGTTTTTCAACAACTGAATGAACTCTGTCCAGGGCATAGCGTGGGCTTCCCCAATACCCATAGTCTGGGTGGTGGAGTTCCACCAAGTCAGAGCTTGACCCTCCAGGGTCGCAGAAGCATATTTCACCCGGTCGCCTTCCGGGCAGCTGCACATCGAGAAAACCGATTCAATTTCTCCAACCAGCGGAGCAGTCCCACTGCCCCTTCAGTGCCACTAAAGTTGTGGGGCTTGCAATCCATAAACTTTTTGTAGGAGCACTAGGGTGGAGGGGGATTGACAGCACCACCTGGAACAGACACACAGGTGAAAATCAAGAAAAGGTACAGTACCCCAGAACAAGATAGAATAGATGAGAATCGACGTACCACCCATAGCATTATGAGCGGCTTGGAATGCAGCCAAAGCAATATTCACATGCTGCTGCATCAGGTTGTCCAACTCCGCTTGGGTCATATTAATGTTCCCACGGCCACCGCCGCCACCACGGCCGCCAGCACGACCGCCTCTGCGACCTCCACGAGCTCCCGACATCTTCTGTCACAACATGAAACAAAAGATTTAGGCTTGCCCGTGGTATAACCCATTAGGAATTTCAAGAAACTAGACCGAGCCCAGTTCGGGTCCATCCGTTCAAGCCCAAAGTCCGCCAGGGATCCCATGCATCACAGTTTATAATCTCGTGTGCACCCGACATGATAAACTGTCCTACATGGTCCTCCAGGCGTGCTTTAAGTTTGAAGTTCAAGTCACCGAACACTAGCGCCCAATCATGGTGTTATCATAAGTATAAGTATAAGATGGTATGCGTAAGAACAAGCGTGTCCATTAGGGCATAGAAGGGAGATGTCCGAATCCCTGGACAGATCTCAAGAGTACGCCGAAGCTACCCCAATGTACACCGCTGCCAAGAAAGTTCAATAGTATATCGTGCGCCATCGAATCATAGTAAGGATGAGTCAAGAAATGGGATGATAAAGGGTAAACAGATGATGTAACGTAGAAGATGATGACACCGACACCCCCGACAAGTCATGTTGTTACCCACTTGTTAAGACTCGACTATCTGTGACCGTCTAGTGTGTGCGACCCAGTTATAGACTAGACTCTACATGCAGTCCTAGTTCACTATAACCGTTGGCTCTGATACCAATCTGTCACACCCTCAAATTCCACGTGCGGGGTTTTACCGCGAGGCGCGTGACACACCAGGATCTCAGTCAACGATCACAATAAACATACAACAAACATGCATTCATATATATTTTTAAAATCAAAATATCATGCTTTGAGCCGTAAACCAGCAGCGGAAGCATTCTTGTTTACAACATAAAGACATATCATTGTTTACAAAACATTGTTTAATATGCTTCAAAATATTAGACGCTGTGCATTTCTCCGTGCGCCTAGCCCATTGACTGCTACCTTAGCGACCTGAGAAAACATGCCAAAAATGTCAACATATAATGCCGGTGAGTTCACAGGTTTTCTTTTATAAAAGTGTTGTCACAAGTTCACAAAGATCATTCCCGTTAATAGTATGTCATAAGAACGTTAGCTAGACGTTAAGTGTTTTTACTACTACGGTTGGGAACCCATTACTAAACATGAACCAAAAGATGATACCAGCCCAGATGACTGGGCTACCGATGCCTCGGTAACCCGATAGGTAGAGACAATATGCACCCGCCCGGCCCGGCCGTCGAGTGGGGTTTGTGAGGCCCAATAGATCTATCCACATTTCCCTCGTTGTGCGTTCCAGCACATTCATGGTTTCCCCCAGGGACTTTCCATAAAGCCGTATAGTAACATAAAGTACCCATAGTATAACATGACCTTTAAATAGTTTGTACGAAGCATGTTTCTCCCCCGAAAGCAAAATAGTAAAAGTGGGGCTGTGAAACTCACCTCGGATTGCGTTACCTGAAAACAGTTAAGTAATTATGTTATGATAGCCCCAAATAGCGGCGACCTATCATAAGATGTGTATAAGTATCGGACTAATAACCCGCAGGTTAACTAGTCCCCGAATGTCCAGACCGTGACCATAAACGTTTGAAAACATCTTTAACTGTTAAACCGACCGTGCCAGACAAGACCCGACATCCCATTGGTGACCCGACATCCCACGTGTTAGGTAAATACAAGACATCATGTATCACATGCAATTAAACATTCAATACGCGCAATAGTTCACCTAGTCTAGCATAATGTCCGATTAACGCATAATCAGGTCCGAACACGTGTTACTAAGTCATTGGGTGTATCCCGGGGTTCCTATCATGTTCCTAGGTGTCAAATCATGTTCCGGGATGTCAAAATGCGTTTACGACAGCAGTACACGCGATTAGGAAACCTTCATGCAATTAGGAAAAGTCAACTAGTGAGTAGGAGGGAGTATATAGGCGAGTAGGGCCTATTCGCATGAAGCCTTAGGCGAGTAGGCTCCTACTCGCATGAAGCTTCAGGCGAGTAGAGCCCTATTCGCCTAAAGCACTGCTGTTGCGCGTTTTCGCGCGTTAAACCCTCCAAATCAGATCCGAAACATGTAAAAACACCCATTATCAAAACTAAACTATTAACCAACCCTTTCCAAGCAAATACCCCCAATTTATCTCTGCTCTAACGGGCTCGGTGCGATTATTTCCAAAAATGGCAAATACTAGGTTTCATTAACTAACCTTATCTTTCCCTAAATGGAAACAATCAGTTTTCATCTCCTACAAGTTGCAATTCATCATCTCTATGTTATATAATCATCCTAGCATGATTTCTAACCATAAACAAGCAATGAATCACATCATAACATGCTATTCTTCAAGAATTACCCAAATGGGTCAAAATGCATACTTGCACTTAAACATCATAACAAGAGCTCAAACTCATAGATAAGCATCCTAACAACACCTACACATCAGAAGTACCACAAATTCATGGAAACATTCATGTTATAATCACCAACATTCATCATATGCACAAATACTTCACATATAGCAAGTATTATGGTGTAGACTTGTTTTAGAACTCTTTCAAAGGGTTTTAAAGACACAAACTTAGCAAAACAAGGTCTGGACTTTTGGGGAACCAAAACAATAACATTACAAAGGTGTAGGATGAAGAACACACCTTGGATTTTATCAAAGAAGGGTGTATAAGCTTGGTGATGGTGTGTTTTAAGGCAAAACAAGTTCCAGAGGTGTTTCAAGGTGTGTGGGAGGCTTAGGATCAGTTAGGGTTGCACAAATGGTGTTTGGGGAGTCAAGGGTTCTATTTATAGGTGTTTTGACTCGTGCTCAACCCTTCATGCGAGTAGCAGTCCAGATTAGGCGAGTAGGGATCCTACTCGCCTCTATTCATGCGAGTAGGGCTCCTACTCGCCCCAAGTCCCCCTCTACTCGCCTCAGAAGAGGCGATTAGGAGCTCCCCAGACTCCTAATCGCCTATAGGGTGCTGGAATAGGTTTTTGGCGTGTTAAACACTATTTTAACACATATAAACACGTATTCACATACCGACAAGTCACATAGTGATTTCGAACATATAATGCATGATAACTAACACGTTTACATCCGTTCACCAATTCCCGGGACTCGAGACTCGTGTGTGCGTTAAACCCGGCGATTCCACGAATCACCAATCCTTGTACACATGGTTATGGACCGACTCCCGATGATTCCCAGAATCATCGTAACGACTTCCGATGATTCCCAGAATCATCATACCGACTCGACTGACCCAGTTAAGTACGTAATATGCATGACTCGCTAAGGTAGACTTTCTAGTTTAGTCAACGTTACTAACCTGAGTTTGCCGTGTGTCACATCATCCCCCTGTTGAAAGAATTTTCGTCCCGAAAATTGCCCAATGCCAAAAAGGAAGAGACGAAAGAGAAGAAAAATTTTCCGGTTGCCACATCATCCCCCTGTTTAAAGGAATCTCGACCCGAGATTCATTTATGTTAGGATCTGAGTTTGTTTGTTTTGATTGTTTAACTAAATGATGATAATAATGAAATGAAAATAGAATGAAAGTGCAGCGGAATAATAAACTGTAAATCAAAACAAGAGAGTAAATGTTTTTAGATCGAATGCTTTCATTAATTCAAAGATTACAATCGTACAAGTTACTCCCCCTCAGCCTGATCACACAGTGTTTGTCAGAGAGAATGTTTTGTGTGTGATGCAATAGAACAGTACAAGCACTGTTCTATTTATAGACTGACTCAAACCACTGATGACCTAGGCTGACGTCACCTAAGACAGTGACCTCTAACAGAATAACAAACTTAAACATCTGCTATACAAACTACTGTTACATTGAAAGCACTGATATTAAACAGCTGTTGAAGATAAACTCTGATGGTCTTGTATCCACTGCTGGAGCCTAAGTGCTGTTGGATCCAACAGTGCTTTGGTCTTCAGTACTTGTATCAGCAGTTGCTCTTCATCAGACCTTTGGTCAGCAGTTGTTCTTCATCAGTTGTTTCCTCAGCAGTTCTTTATATCAGCAGTTGTTGAGCAGTTGTTTGGATAGAACAGTAGTTAGGGTCAGCAGTCTTTTGGGAGAAGCAAGTTGTAAAGACTGTTTATTCAAGGATCAAATAGATAGCATATTTTGGCTTTCCAATCATCTGTTCTTCTCCAGGTCAGCAGACCCAACAATTTAGCTTCAGCAGAGACATGTCTTGATTCGAACGCGCGCTTAGGAAATAAGTGGGGATACTTAGCCTTCATTTGATCTTCCCGTTCCCACGTGAACTCCGGCCCACGATTTGAGTTCCAACGGACTTTAACAATGCGGATTTTACTCCGGCGAAGGCTACGGATTTTATAGTCAAGAATTTCAACCGGTTCCTCCACAATACGCAGACGATCATCCACCTTGATCTCTTCGAGAGGAACAACCAAAGATTCATCCACCAAACACTTCTTTAGATTAGAGACATGGAAGACATTATGAACATTACTGAGTTCAGCTGGCAGATCAAGCTTGTATGCTACCGGTCCAATCCGTTCCAGAATTGCGAACGGTCCCACATACCGAGGATTCAATTTGCCCCGCTTCCCAAAACGTATAACGCCCTTCCACGGAGATACCTTCAACAAAACCCTGTCGCCAACCTCAAACTCTAAAGGTTTGCGACGAAGATCGGCATAGCTCTTTTGACGATCCCGAGCTGCTGCCATGCGGTTACGGATTTGTACGATCTTCTCGGAAGTCTGGTACACAAGTTCCGGGCCGGTGAGTTGACTCTCACCCACCTCGGCCCAACAAAGAGGAGACCGGCATTTCCGCCCGTAAAGAGCCTCGAACGGAGCTGCCTTGATGCTAGAATGGTAACTATTGTTGTAGGAGAATTCCACCAACGGTAGATGACTCTCCCACCCCTTGCCAAAATCGATCACACATGCCCGGAGCATGTCTTCTAGTGTTTGGATTGTCCGCTCACTTTGACCGTCGGTTTGCAGATGATAGGCTGTGCTCATGTCTAACTGAGTACCCAGGGCCTTATGCAAGGATTTCCAGAAGTTAGAGACGAATCGGGAATCACGATCAGAAATAATAGAGACAGGCACCCCGTGCTGAGAGACTACTTCCTTGAGATATAACCGTGCCAGACGCTCGAGGCCATCGGTCTCTTTGATAGCGAGGAAGTGCGCAGACTTTGTCAACCTATCAACAATCACCCAGATCATGTCACAACCACTGGGTGATTTCGGGAGTTTGGTCACAAAGTCCATCGTAATCCGCTCCCACTTCCACTCGGGAATTTCAGGCTGTTGCAGAAGGCCGGATGGCTTTTGATATTCGATCTTGACCTTGGCACAGGTCAAGCACTTGCTCACGTACGAAGCCACGTCCGCCTTCATGTTCGGCCACCAATAAAGTATCTTTAGGTCTTGATACATCTTATCGGAGCCAGGGTGAATAGAGTACCGGGACTTGTGAGCTTCATCAAGAACGAGCTCCCGCAAGCCCCCAAATAAAGGGACCCAAATACGTTCAGCGAAATAATGTAGGCCATCGGACCTGAGCTCAAGGTGGCCATCAGCACCATGCATGGTTTCAGCTTTAAGGTTTTCCTCCTTCAATGCTTCTTGCTGCACCGAACGGATTCGATCAGGTAAGCCGGAATGGATGGTGAGCTGAAGAGCTCGAACACGACGAGGTTTAGCCGTTTCCTTCCTGCTCAAGGCGTCTGCGACTACATTCGCCTTGCCAGGATGGTATTTAATAGCACACTGGTAATCATTAAGAAGCTCGACCCAGCGACGCTGTCTTATATTCAACACCTTTTGATTAAAGATATGCTGGAGGCTCTTGTGATCGGTGTAGATAGTGCACTTGGTACCGTACAAGTAATGCCTCCAAATCTTTAAAGCAAAGACTACAGCACCCAATTCTAGAACATGGGTGGGGTAGTTTTTCTCATGAACTTTGAGCTGACGAGAAGCATAGGCGATGACCTTAGCTGCATCAGTACACAACCGAGACCCCGGATAGAAGCGTCACAATAAACCACAAAATCGTCCGTGCCCTCAGGCAAGGACAAGATAGGAGTAGAACAGAGTTTAGCCTTTAACATCTGGAAGGCCGACTCCTGCGAATCACCCCAGTCGAACTTCTTGTCCATCTGGGTAAGCGAGGTGAGGGGTTGAGCAATCTTCGAAAATCCCTCGATAAAACGACGATAATAACCTGCAAGGCCTAGGAATTGCCGCACCACAGATGGTGTCTTTGGTGCTTCCCATTCTTTAATGGCCTCAATCTTAGCTGGGTCAACGTGAATTCCTTTCTCATTAACTACATGACCAAGGAACTGGACTTCACGCAACCAGAAGCTACACTTAGAAAATTTGGCGTACAACTGTTCCCGCCTCAGGAGTTCCAAAACAAGACGCAAGTGTCCCTGGTGGTCCACCTCGTTCTTGGAATAGACGAGAATATCATCAATGAAGACAATCACGAACTTATCGAGATAAGGCTTACAAACACGGTTCATCAAATCCATAAAAATGGCCGGTGCATTGGTGAGACCAAAAGGCATGACCAAGAATTCGAAATGGCCATAGCGAGTTCGAAAGGCGGTCTTCGGAATGTCAGCTTCTTGAACCCTCAACTGATGGTACCCCGATCTCAAATCGATCTTCGAGTAGAAACTAGAACCCTGAAGTTGGTCGAACAAGTCATCGATGCGAGGAAGAGGATAACGATTCTTGACGGTAACCTTGTTCAATTCCCGGTAGTCGATACACATTCGTAGGCTTCCGTTCTTCTTCTTGACAAACAAAATAGGGGCTCCCCACGGGGATGAACTAGGTCAGATGAAACCCTTCTCTAACAGCTCCTGCAACTGGTTAGACAACTCCTGCATCTCGGGAGGTGCAAGACGATATGGGGCTCGGGCAATAGGAGCCGCACCTGGAGCAAGTTCAATACCGAATTCGACCTGACGATAAGGCGGAAGACCAGGTAAGTCTTCAGGAAATACATCGGGAAAATCACGGACAACAGGAATATCTTCGATCTTCTTCTCTTCCCCAGACGAAACCGAAACAAGTGCCAGAATGGCAGAATACCCCTTCCGAAGATACTTATAGGCTTTCATACATGAAATGATACTCAACGGGACCCCGCTCTTCTCACCGTGCACCAACAGAATTTCTCCATCAGGGAGAAGAAGTCGAATGAGTTTATCAAAATAAACGATCTCAACATGATACAAGGACAACCAATCCATACCCACGACAACATCGAAACTACCCAAGGACACCGGCATAAGATCAACAGGAAAGGAATAACCCGACAACTCAAGGCGACACTCCCTAAGGACGTGCGTCGTTTCGACTTTCTTACCATCAGCCAATTCTATCAAGTACTTAGCCTCTAAAGGTGTAGGTACCCTATCAAGCAATTGACTAAACCCAAGAGATATAAAACTCTTATCAGCACCGGAATCGAATAAAACCGTAGCATAGCGATTATCGAGAAGAAACGTACCAGTAACAGTGTCAGGATCCTGTCGAGCACCGCTCAAACCAATCACGAAGGCGCGAGCATTCCTGCCTCCGCCCCCATTGTTTACATTACCCGATCCGTTCTTCCCGGCTTCACCCTGTTTCAACTTGGGGCATTCACGCTTGTAGTGACCAAGTTCACCACAATTGTAGCACCCCTGTTTACCCTGGTTTCCCTGGGGAGCAGCAGCATGAGAAGCCGGGGTAGGTGTAGCAGGTGGGTTCCGGTTACCCTGAAGATTAACCCTGCAATGCTTTGCCTGGTGCCCAAGCTTATGGCACCTGTGGCAGCGGTTCCGGTCCTCGCAACGACCGTTGTGGTGAAATCCACACCGGTCACATTTCGGCAGTTTCCCAGTATAACCCCCCGGTTTCTGTTCAGTCGACGGTCCCCCAACATCAGACTTCCTCACCTGCTGAGGCTGAGCGGAACTCGAGCCTTTCCCCACAGCTTCCCACTTCCGCTTGTTACTATCAGGAGCCTTCACAGTAGCGCCTCGAGGAGGCAAGACCCCTTCAGCCACCTTCATGTTGTTCAGCCTGTGGGCCGACCGAACCACCTCAGAATAAACAGTGAGATTACCCGCAACAACCAACCCCGCAATCTCCGGTACCAACCCAGCAACATAGTGTTCAATCCTCCGGTATTCGGGTGTGTGCAGATCAGGGCACAACACCGCCAACTCATTGTGCCTAGCAGTGTAAGCTTCAATCTCGGACCCCACCATCTTATGATTCCAGACTTCGTGCTCAAGTTTCTGGATCTCATCCCTCGGACAGTACTCGTTTTTCAACAACTGAATGAACTCTGTCCAGGGCATAGCGTGGGCTTCCCCAATACCCATAGTCTGGGTGGTGGAGTTCCACCAAGTCAGAGCTTGATCCTCCAGGGTCGCAGAAGCATATTTCACCCGGTCGCCTTCCGGGCAGCTGCACATCGAGAAAACCGATTCAATTTCTCCAACCAGCGGAGCAGTCCCACTGCCCCTTCAGTGCCACTAAAGTTGTGGGGCTTGCAATCCATAAACTTTTTGTAGGAGCACTGGGGTGGAGGGGGATTGACAGCACCACCTGGAACAGACACACAGGTGAAAATCAAGAAAAGGTACAGTACCCCAGAACAAGATAGAATAGATGAGAATCGACGTACCACCCATAGCATTATGAGCGGCTTGGAATGCAGCCAAAGCAATATTCACATGCTGCTGCATCAGGTTGTCCAACTCCGCTTGGGTCATATTAATGTTCCCACGGCCACCGCCGCCACCACGGCCGCCAGCACGACCGCCTCTGCGACTTCCACGAGCTCCCGACATCTTCTGTCACAACATGAAACAAAAGATTTAGGCTTGCCCGTGGTATAACCCATTAGGAATTTCAAGAAACTAGACCGAGCCCAGTTCGGGTCCATCCGTTCAATCCCAAAGTCCGCCAGGGATCCCATGCATCACAGTTTATAATCTCGTGTGCACCCGACATGATAAACTGTCCTACATGGTCCTCCAGGCGTGCTTTAAGTTTGAAGTTCAAGTCACCGAACACTAGCGCCCAATCATGGTATTATCATAAGTATAAGTATAAGATGGTATGCGTAAGAACAAGCGTGTCCATTAGGGCATAGAAGGGAGATGTCCGAATCCCTGGATAGATCTCAAGAGTACGCCGAAGCTACCCCAATTTACACCGCCGCCAAGAAAGTTCAATAGTATATCGTGCGCCATCGAATCATAGTAAGGATGAGTCAAGAAATGGGATGATAAAGGGTAAACAGATGATGTAGCGTAGAAGATGATGACACCGACACCCCGACAAGTCATGTTGTTACCCACTTGTTAAGACTCGACTATCTGTGACCGTCTAGTGTGTGCGACCCAGTTATAGACTAGACTCTACATGCAGTCCTAGTTCACTATAACCGTTGGCTCTGATACCAATCTGTCACACGCTCAAATTCCACGTGCGGGGTTTTACCGCGAGGCGCGTGACACACCAGGATCTCAGTCAACGATCACAATAAACATACAACAAACATGCATTCATATATATTTTTAAAATCAAAATATCATGCTTTGAGTCGTAAACCAGCAGCGGAAGCATTCTTGTTTACAACCAAAAGACATATCATTGTTTACAAAACATTGTTTAATATGCTTCAAAATATTAGACGCTGTGCATGACTCCGTGCGCCTAGCCCATTGACTGCTACCTTAGCGACCTGAGAAAACATGCCAAAAATGTCAACATATAATGCCGGTGAGTTCACGGGTTTTCTTTTATAAAAGTGTTGTCACAAGTTCACAAAGATCATTCCCGTTAATACTATGTCATAAGAACGTTAGCTAGACGTTAAGTGTTTTTACTACTACGGTTGGGAACCCATTACTAAACATGAACCAAAAGATGATACCAGCCCAGATGACTGGGCTACCGATGCCTCGGTAACCCGATAGGTAGAGACAATATGCACCCGCCCGGCCCCGCCGTCGAGTGGGGTTTATGAGGCCCAATAGATCTATCCACATTTCCCTCGTTGTGCGTTCCAGCACATTCATGGTTTCCCCCTGGGACTTTCCATAAAGGCGTATAGTAACATAAAGTACCCATAGTATAACATGACCTTTAAATAGTTTGTACGAAGCATGTTTCTCCCCCGAAAGCAAAACAGTAAAAGTGGGGCTGTGAAACTCACCTCGGATTGCGTTACCTGAAAACAGTTAAGTAATTATGTTATGATAGCCCCAAATAGCGGCGACCTATCATAAGATGTGTATAAGTATCGGACTAATAACCCGCAGGTTAACTAGTCCCCGAATGTCCAGACCGTGACCATAAACGTTTGAAAACATCTTTAACTGTTAAACCGACCGTGCCAGACAAGACCCGACATCCCATTGGTGACCCGACATCCCACGTGTTAGGTAAATACAAGACATCATGTATCACATGCAATTAAACATTCAATACGCGCAATAGTTCACCTAGTCTAGCATAATGTCCGATTAACGCATAATCAGGTCCGAACAAGTGTTACTAAGTCATTGGGTGTATCCCGGGGTTCCTATCATGTTCCTAGGTGTCAAATCATGTTCCGGGATGTCAAAATGCGTTTACGACAGCAGTACACGCGATTAGGAAACCTTCATGCAATTAGGAAAAGTCAACTAGTGAGTAGGAGGGAGTATATAGGCGAGTAGGGCCTATTCGCATGAAGCCTTAGGCGAGTAGGCTCCTACTCGCATGAAGCTTCAGGCGAGTAGAGCCCTATTCGCCTAAAGCGCTGCTGTTGCGCGTTTTCGCGCGTTAAACCCTACAAATCAGATCCGAAACATGTAAAAACACCCAATATCAAAACTAAACTATTAACCAACCCTTTCCAAGCAAATACCCCCAATTTATCTCTGCTCTAACGGGCTCGGTGCGATTATTTCCAAAAATGGCAAATACTAGGTTTCATTAACTAACCTTATCTTTCCATAAATGGAAACAATCAGATTTCATCTCCTACAAGTTGCAAATCATCATCTCTATGTTATATAATCATCCTAGCATGATTTCTAACCATAAACAAGCAATGAATCACATCATAACATGCTATTCTTCAAGAATTACCCAAATGGGTCAAAATGCATACTTGCACTTAAACATCATAACAAGAGCTCAAACTCATAGATAAGCATCCTAACAACACCTACACATCAGAAGTACCACAAATTCATGGAAACATTCATGTTATAATCACCAACATTCATCATATGCACAAATACTTCACATATAGCAAGTATTATGGGGTAGACTTGTTTTAGAACTCTTTCAAAGGGTTTTAAAGACACAAACTTAGCAAAACAAGGTCTGGACTTTTGGGGAACCAAAACAATAACATTACAAAGGTGTAGGATGAAGAACACACCTTGGATTTTATCAATGAAGGGTGTATAAGCTTGGTGATGGTGTGTTTTAAGGCAAAACAAGTTCCAGAGGTGTTTCAAGGTGTGTGGGAGGCTTAGGATCAGTTAGGGTTGCACAAATGGTGTTTGGGGAGTCAAGGGTTCTATTTATAGGTGTTTTGACTCGTGCTCAACCCTTCATGCGAGTAGCAGTCCAGATTAGGCGAGTAGGGATCCTACTCGCCTCTATTCATGCGAGTAGGGCTCCTACTCGCCCCAAGTCCCCCTCTACTCGCCTCAGAAGTGGCGATTAGGAGCTCCCCAGACTCCTAATCGCCTATAGGGTGCTGGAATGGGTTTTTGGCGCGTTAAACACTATTTTAACACATATAAACACGTATTCACATACCGACAAGTCACATAATGATTTCGAACATATAATGCATGATAACAAACACGTTTACATCCGTTCACCAATTCCTGGGACTCGAGACTCGTGTGTGCGTTAAACCCGGCGATTCCACGAATCACCAATCCTTGTACACATGGTTATGGACCGACTCCCGATGATTCCCAGAATCATCGTAACGACTTCCGATGATTCCCAGAATCATCATTCCGACTCGACTGACCCAGTTAAGTACGTAATATGCATGACTCGCTAAGGTAGACTTTCTAGTTTAGTCAACGTTACTAACCTGAGTTTGCCGTGTGTCACATCATCCCCCTGTTGAAAGAATTTTCGTCCCGAAAATTGCCCAATGCCAAAAAGGAAGAGACGAAAGAGAAGAAAAATTTTCCGGTTGCCACATCATCCCCCTGTTTAAAGGAATCTCGACCCGAGATTCATTTAGCTTCAGCAGAGACATGTCTTGATTCGAACGCGCGCTTAGGAAATAAGTGGGGATACTTAGCCTTCATTTGATCTTCCCGTTCCCACGTGAACTCCGGCCCACGATTTGAGTTCCAACGGACTTTAACAATGCGGATTTTACTCCGGCGAAGGCTACGGATTTTATAGTCAAGAATTTCAACCGGTTCCTCCACAATACGCAGACGATCATCCACCTTGATCTCTTCGAGAGGAACAACCAAAGATTCATCCACCAAACACTTCTTTAGATTAGAGACATGGAAGACATTATGAACATTACTGAGTTCAGCTGGCAGATCAAGCTTGTATGCTACCGGTCCAATCCGTTCCAGAATTGCGAACGGTCCCACATACCGAGGATTCAATTTGCCCCGCTTCCCAAAACGTATAACGCCCTTCCACGGAGATACCTTCAACAAAACCCTGTCGCCAACCTCAAACTCTAAAGGTTTGCGACGAAGATCGGCATAGCTCTTTTGACGATCCCGAGCTGCTGCCATGCGGTTACGGATTTGTACGATCTTCTCGGAAGTCTGGTACACAAGTTCCGGGCCGGTGAGTTGACTCTCACCCACCTCGGCCCAACAAAGAGGAGACCGGCATTTCCGCCCGTAAAGAGCCTCGAACGGAGCTGCCTTGATGCTAGAATGGTAACTATTGTTGTAGGAGAATTCCACCAACGGTAGATGACTCTCCCACCCCTTGCCAAAATCGATCACACATGCCCGGAGCATGTCTTCTAGTGTTTGGATTGTCCGCTCACTTTGACCGTCGGTTTGCAGATGATAGGCTGTGCTCATGTCTAACTGAGTACCCAGGGCCTTATGCAAGGATTTCCAGAAGTTAGAGGCGAATCGGGAATCACGATCAGAAATAATAGAGACAGGCACCCCGTGCTGAGAGACTACTTCCTTGAGATATAACCGTGCCAGACGCTCGAGGCCATCGGTCTCTTTGATAGCGAGGAAGTGCGCAGACTTTGTCAACCTATCAACAATCACCCAGATCATGTCACAACCACTGGGTGATTTCGGTAGTTTGGTCACAAAGTCCATCGTAATCCGCTCCCACTTCCACTCGGGAATTTCAGGCTGTTGCAGAAGGCCGGATGGCTTTTGATATTCGATCTTGACCTTGGCACAGGTCAAGCACTTGCTCACGTACGAAGCCACGTCCGCCTTCATGTTCGGCCACCAATAAAGTATCTTTAGGTCTT
This sequence comes from Ambrosia trifida, assembly GCA_028751855.1. Lineage (NCBI taxonomy): Eukaryota > Viridiplantae > Streptophyta > Magnoliopsida > Asterales > Asteraceae > Ambrosia > Ambrosia trifida. Next base: position 79,152,967 of record CM054127.1, read on the forward strand.
GATACATCTTATCGGAGCCAGGGTGAATAGAGTACCGGGACTTGTGAGCTTCATCAAGAACGAGCTCCCGCAAGCCCCCAAATAAAGGGACCCAAATAGGTTCAGCGAAATAATGTAGGCCATCGGACCTGAGCTCAAGGTGGCCATCAGCACCATGCATGGTTTCAGCTTTAAGGTTTTCCTCCTTCAAAGCTTCTTGCTGCGCCGAACAGATTCGATCAGGTAAGCCGGAATGGATGGTGAGCTGAAGAGCTCGAACACGACGAGGTTTAGCCGTTTCCTTCCTGCTCAAGGCGTCTGCGACTACATTCGCCTTGCCAGGATGGTATTTAATAGCACACTCGTAATCATTAAGAAGCTCGACCCAGCGACGCTGTCTTATATTCAACACCTTTTGATTATAGATATGCTGGAGGCTCTTGTGATCGGTGTAGATAGTGCACTTGGTACCGTACAAGTAATGCCTCCAAATCTTTAAAGCAAAGACTACAGCACCCAATTCCAGATCATGGGTGGGGTAGTTTTTCTCATGAACTTTGAGCTGACGAGAAGCGTAGGCGATGACCTTAGCTGCATCAGTACACAACCGAGACCCCGGATAGAAGCGTCACAATAAACCACAAAATCGTCCGTGCCCTCAGGCAAGGACAAGATAGGAGCAGAACAGAGTTTAGCCTTTAACATCTGGAAGGCCGACTCCTGCGAATCACCCCAGTCGAACTTCTTTTCCTTCTGGGTAAGCGAGGTGAGGGGTTGAGCAATCTTCGAAAATCCCTCGATAAAACGACGATAATAACCTGCAAGGCCTAGGAATTGTCGCACCTCAGATGGCGTCTTTGGTGCTTCCCAGTCTTTAATGGCCTCAATCTTAGCTGGGTCAACGTGAATTCCTTTCTCATTAACTACATGACCAAGGAACTGGACTTCACGCAACCAGAAGCTACACATAGAAAATTTGGCGTACAACTGTTCCCGCCTCAGGAGTTCCAAAACAAGACGCAAGTGTTCCTGGTGGTCCACCTCGTTGTTGGAATAGACTAGAATATCATCAATGAAGACAATCACGAACTTATCGAGATAAGGCTTACAAACACGGTTCATCAAATCCATAAAAATGGCCAGTGCATTGGTGAGACCAAAAGGCATGACCAAGAATTCGAAATGGCCATAGCGAGTTCGAAAGGCGGTCTTCGGAATGTCAGCTTCTTGAACCCTCAACTGATGGTACCCCGATCTCAAATCGATCTTCGAGTAGAAACTAGAACCCTGAAGTTGGTCGAACAAGTCATCGATGCGAGGAAGAGGATAACGATTCTTGACGGTAACCTTGTTCAATTCCCGGTAGTCGATACACATTCGTAGGCTTCCGTTCTTCTTCTTGACAAACAAAATAGGGGCTCCCCACGGGGATGAACTAGGTCGGATGAAACCCTTCTCTAACAGCTCCTGCAACTGGTTAGACAACTCCTGCATCTCGGGAGGTGCAAGACGATATGGGGCTCGGGCATTAGGAGCCGCACCTGGAGCAAGTTCAATACCGAATTCGACCTGACGATAAGGCGGAAGACCAGGTAAGTCTTCAGGAAATACATCGGGAAAATCACGGACAACAGGAATATCTTTGATCTTCTTCTCTTCCTCAGACGAAACCGAAACAAGTGCCAGAATGGCAGAATACCCCTTCCGAAGATACTTATAGGCTTTCATACACGAAATGATACTCAACGGGACCCCGCTCTTCTCACCGTACACCAACAGAATTTCTCCATCAGGGAGAGGAAGTCGAATGACTTTATCAAAATAAACGATCTCAGCATGATACAAGGACAACCAATCCATACCCACGACAACATCGAAACTACCCAAGGACACCGGCATAAGATCAATAGGAAAGGAATAACCCGACAACTCAAGGCGACACTCCCTAAGGACGTGCGTCGTTTCGACTTTCTTACCATCAGCCAATTCTATCAAGTACTTAGCCTCTAAAGGTGTAGGTACCCTATCAAGCAATTGACTAAACCCAAGAGATATAAAACTCTTATCAGCACCGGAATCGAATAAAACTGTAGCATAGCGATTATCGAGAAGAAACGTACCAGTAACAGTGTCAGGATCCTGTCGAGCACCGCTCGAACCAATCACGAAAGCGCGAGCATTCCTGCCTCCGCCCCCATTGTTTCCATTACCCGATCCGTTCTTCCCGGCTTCACCCTTTTCAACTTGGGGCATTCACGCTTGTAGTGGCCAAGTTCACCACAATTGTAGCACCCCTGTTTACCCTGGTTTCCCTGGGGAGCAGCAGCATGAGGAGCCAGGGTAGGTGTAGCAGGTGGGTTCCGGTTACCCTGAAGATTAACCCTGCAATCCTTTGCCTGGTGCCCAAGCTTATGGCACCTGTGGCAGCGGTTCCGGTCCTCGCAACGACCGTTGTGGTGAAATCCACACCGGTCACATTTTGGCAGTTTCCCAGTATAACCCCCTGGTTTCTGTTCAGTCGACGGTCCCCCAACATCAGACTTCCTCACCTGCTGAGGCTGTGCCGAACTCGAGCCTTTCCCCACAGCTTCCCACTTCCGCTTGTTACTATCAGGAGCCTTCACAGTAGCGCCTCGAGGAGGCAAGACCCCTTCAGCCACCTTCATGTTGGTCAGCCTGTGGGCCGACCGAACCACCTCAGAATAAACAGTGAGATTACCTGCAGCAACCAACCCCGCAATCTCCGGTACCAACCCAGCAACATAGTGTTCAATCCTCCGGTATTCGGGTGTGTGCATATCAGGGCACAACACCGCCAACTCATTGTGCCTAGCAGGGTAAGCTTCAATCTCGGACCCCACCATCTTATGATTCCAGACTTCGTGCTCATGTTTCTGGATCTCATCCCTCGGACAGTACTCGTTTTTCAACAACTGAATGAACTCTGTCCAGGGCATAGCGTGGGCTTCCCCAATACCCATAGTCTGGGTGGTGGAGTTCCACCAAGTCAGAGCTTGACCCTCCAGGGTCGCAGAAGCATATTTCACCCGGTCGCCTTCCGGGCAGCTGCATATCGAGAAAACTGATTCAATTTCTCCAACCAGCGGAGCAGTCCCACTGCCCCTTCAGTGCCACTAAAGTTGTGGGGCTTGCAATCCATAAACTTTTTGTAGGAGCACTGGGGTGGAGGGGGATTGACAGTACCACCTGGAACAGACACACAGGTGAAAATTAAGAAAAGGTACAGTACCCCAGAACAAGATAGAATAGATGAGAATCGACGTACCACCCATAGCATTATGAGCGGCTTGGAATGCAGCCAAAGCAATATTCACATGCTGCTGCATCAGGTTGTCCAACTCCGCTTGGGTCATATTAATGTTCCCACGGCCACCGCCGCCACCACGGCCGCCAGCACGACCGCCTCTGCGACCTCCACGAGCTCCCGACATCTTCTGTCACAACATGAAACAAAAGATTTAGGCTTGCCCGTGGTATAACCCATTAGGAATTTCAAGAAACTAGACCGAGCCCAGTTCGGGTCCATCCGTTCAAGCCCAAAGTCCGCCAGGGATCCCATGCATCACAGTTTATAATCTCGTGTGCACCCGACATGATAAACTGTCCTATTTGGTCCTCCAGGCGTGCTTTAAGTTTGAAGTTCAAGTCACCGAACACTAGCGCCCAATCATGGTATTATCATAAGTATAAGTATAAGATGGTATGCGTAAGAACAAGCGTGTCCATTAGGGCATAGAAGGGAGATGTCCGAATCCCTGGACAGATCTCAAGAGTACGCCGAAGCTACCCCAATGTACACCGCCGCCAAGAAAGTTCAATAGTATATCGTGCGCCATCGAATCATAGTAAGGATGAGTCAAGAAATGGGATGATAAAGGGTAAACAGATGATGTAGCGTAGAAGATGATGACACCGACACCCCCGACAAGTCATGTTGTTACCCACTTGTTAAGACTCGACTATCTATGACTGTCTAGTGTGTGCGACCAAGTTATAGACTAGACTCTACATGCAGTCCTAGTTCCCTATAACCGTTGGCTCTGATACCAATCAGTCACACCCTCAAATTCCACGTGCGGGGTTTTACCGCGAGGCGCGTGACACACCAGGATCTCAGTCAACGGTCACAATAAACATACAACAAACATGCATTCATACATATTTTTAAAATCAAAATATCATGCTTTGAGCCGTAAACCAGCAGCGGAAGCATTCTTGTTTACAACCAAAAGACATATCATTGTTTACAAAACATTGTTTAATATGCTTCAAAATATTAGACGCTGTGCATGACTCCGTGCGCCTAGCCCATTGACTGCTACCTTAGCGACCTGAGAAAACATGCCAAAAATGTCAACATATAATGCCGGTGAGTTCACAGGTTTTCTTTTATAAAAGTGTTGTCACAAGTTCACAAAGATCATTCCCGTTAATACTATGTCATAAGAACGTTAGCTAGACGTTAAGTGTTTTTACTACTACGGTTGGGAACCCATTACTAAACATGAACCAAAAGATGATACCAGCCCAGATGACTGGGCTACCGATGCCTCGGTAACCCGATAGGTAGAGACAATATGCACCCGCCCGGCCCCGCCGTCGAGTGGGGTTTATGAGGCCCAATAGATCTATCCACATTTCCCTCGTTGTGCGTTCCAGCACATTCATGGTTTCCCCTTGGGACATTCCATAAAGCCGTATAGTAACATAAAGTACCCATAGTATAACATGACCTTTAAATAGTTTGTACGAAGCATGTTTCTCCCCCGAAAGCAAAACAGTAAAAGTGGGGCTGTGAAACTCACCTCGGATTGCGTTAAGAGCCTCGAACGGAGCTGCCTTGATGCTAGAATGGTAACTATTGTTGTAGGAGAATTCCACCAACGGTAGATGACTCTCCCACCCCTTGCCAAAATTGATCACACATGCCCGGAGCATGTCTTCTAGTGTTTGGATTGTCCGCTCACTTTGACCGTCGGTTTGCAGATGATAGGCTGTGCTCATGTCTAACTGAGTACCCAGGGCCTTATGCAAGGATTTCCAGAAGTTAGAGGCGAATCGGGAATCACGATCAGAAATAATAGAGACAGGCACCCCGTGCTGAGAGACTACTTCCTTGAGATATAACCGTGCCAGACGCTCGAGGCCATCGGTCTCTTTGATAGCGAGGAAGTGCGCAGACTTTGTCAACCTATCAACAATCACCCAGATCATGTCACAACCACTGGGTGATTTCGGGAGTTTGGTCACAAAGTCCATCGTAATCCGCTCCCACTTCCACTCGGGAATTTCAGGCTGTTGCAGAAGGCCGGATGGCTTTTGATATTCGATCTTGACCTTGGCACAGGTCAAGCACTTGCTCACGTACGAAGCCACGTCCGCCTTCATGTTCGGCCACCAATAAAGTATCTTTAGGTCTTGATACATCTTATCGGAGCCAGGGTGAATAGAGTACCGGGACTTGTGAGCTTCATCAAGAACGAGCTCCCGCAAGCCCCCAAATAAAGGGACCCAAATACGTTCAGCGAAATAATGTAGGCCATCGGACCTGAGCTCAAGGTGGCCATCAGCACCATGCATGGTTTCAGCTTTAAGGTTTTCCTCCTTCAAAGCTTCTTGCTGCGCCGAACGGATTCGATCAGGTAAGCCGGAATGGATGGTGAGCTGAAGAGCTCGAACACGACGAGGTTTAGCCGTTTCCTTCCTGCTCAAGGCGTCTGCGACTATATTCGCCTTGCCAGGATGGTATTTAATAGCACACTCGTAATCATTAAGAAGCTCGACCCAGCGACGCTGTCTTATATTCAACACCTTTTGATCAAAGATATGCTGGAGGCTCTTGTGATCGGTGTAGATAGTGCACTTGGTACCGTACAAGTAATGCCTCCAAATCTTTAAAGCAAAGACTACAGCACCCAATTCCAGATCATGGGTGGGGTAGTTTTTCTCATGAACTTTGAGCTGACGAGAAGCATAGGCGATGACCTTAGCTGCATCAGTACACAACCGAGACCCCGGATAGAAGCGTCACAATAAACCACAAAATCGTCCGTGCCCTCAGGCAAGGACAAGATAGGAGCAGAACAGAGTTTAGCCTTTAACATCTGGAAGGCCGACTCCTGCGAATCACCCCAGTCGAACTTCTTGTCCTTCTGGGAAAGCGAGGTGAGGGGTTGAGCAATCTTCGAAAATCCCTCGATAAAACGACGATAATAACCTGCAAGGCCAAGGAATTGCCGCACCTCAGATGGCGTCTTTGGTGCTTCCCAGTCTTTAATGGCCTCAATCTTAGCTGGGTCAACGTGAATTCCTTTCTCATTAACTACATGACCAAGGAACTGGACTTCACGCAACCAGAAGCTACACTTAGAAAATTTGGCGTACAACTGTTCCCGCCTCAGGAGTTCCAAAACAAGACGCAAGTGTTCCTGGTGGTCCACCTCGTTCTTGGAATAGACGAGAATATCATCAATGAAGACAATCACGAACTTATCGAGATAAGGCTTACAAACACGGTTCATCAAATCCATAAAAATGGCCGGTGCATTGGTGAGACCAAAAGGCATGACCAAGAATTCGAAATGGCCATAGCGAGTTCGAAAGGCGGTCTTCGGAATGTCAGCTTCTTGAACCCTCAACTGATGGTACCCCGATCTCAAATCGATCTTCGAGTAGAAACTAGAACCCTGAAGTTGGTCGAACAAGTCATCGATGCGAGGAAGAGGATAACGATTCTTGACGGTAACCTTGTTCAATTCCCGGTAGTCGATACACATTCGTAGGCTTCCGTTCTTCTTCTTGACAAACAAAATAGGGGCTCCCCACGGGGATGAACTAGGTCGGATGAAACCCTTCTCTAACAGCTCCTGCAACTGGTTAGACAACTCCTGCATCTCGGGAGGTGCAAGACGATATGGGGCTCGGGCAATAGGAGCCGCACCTGGAACAAGTTCAATACCGAATTCGACCTGACGATAAGGCGGAAGACCAGGTAAGTCTTCAGGAAATACATCGGGAAAATCACGGACAACAGGAATATCTTTGATCTTCTTCTCTTCCTCAGACGAAACCGAAACAAGTGCCAGAATGGCAGAATACCCCTTCCGAAGATACTTATAGGCTTTCATACACGAAATGATACTCAACGGGACCCCGCTCTTCTCACCGTACACCAACAGAATTTCTCCATCAGGGAGAGGAAGTCGAATGACTTTATCAAAATAAACGATCTCAGCATGATACAAGGACAACCAATCCATACCCACGACAACATCGAAACTACCCAAGGACACCGGCATAAGATCAATAGGAAAAGGAATAACCCGACAACTCAAGGCGACACTCCCTAAGGACGTGCGTCGTTTCGACTTTCTTACCATCAGCCAATTCTATCAAGTACTTAGCCTCTAAAGGTGTAGGTACCCTATCAAGCAATTGACTAAACCCAAGAGATATAAAACTCTTATCAGCACCGGAATCGAATAAAACCGTAGCATAGCGATTATCGAGAAGAAACGTACCAGTAACAGTGTCAGGATCCTGTGGCAGCGGTTCCGGTCCTCGCAACGACCGTTGTGGTGAAATCCACACCGGTCACATTTCGGCAGTTTCCCAGTATAACCCCCCGGTTTCTGTTCAGTCGACGGTCCCCCAACATCAGACTTCCTCACCTGCTGAGGCTGAGCCGAACTCGAGCCTTTCCCCACAGCTTCCCACTTCCGCTTGTTACTATCAGGAGCCTTCACAGTAGCGCCTCGAGGAGGCAAGACCCCTTCAGCCACCTTCATGTTGGTCAGCCTGTGGGCCGACCAAACCACCTCAGAATAAACAGTGAAATTACCCGCAGCAACCAACCCCGCAATCTCCGGTACCAACCCGGCAACATAGTGTTCAATCCTCCGGTATTCGGGTGTGTGCGGATCAGGGCACAACACCGCCAACTCATTGTGCCTAGCAGTGTAAGCTTCAATCTCGGACCCCACCATCTTATGATTCCAGACTTCGTGCTCAAGTTTCTGGATCTCATCCCTCGGACAGTACTCGTTTTTCAACAACTGAATGAACTCTGTCCAGGGCATAGCGTGGGCTTCCCCAATACCCATAGTCTGGGTGGTGGAGTTCCACCAAGTCAGAGCTTGACCCTCCAGGGTCGCAGAAGCATATTTCACCCGGTCGCCTTCCGGGCAGCTGCACATCGAGAAAACCGATTCAATTTCTCCAACCAGCGGAGCAGTCCCACTGCCCCTTCAGTGCCACTAAAGTTGTGGGGCTTGCAATCCATAAACTTTTTGTAGGAGCACTAGGGTGGAGGGGGATTGACAGCACCACCTGGAACAGACACACAGGTGAAAATCAAGAAAAGGTACAGTACCCCAGAACAAGATAGAATAGATGAGAATCGACGTACCACCCATAGCATTATGAGCGGCTTGGAATGCAGCCAAAGCAATATTCACATGCTGCTGCATCAGGTTGTCCAACTCCGCTTGGGTCATATTAATGTTCCCACGGCCACCGCCGCCACCACGGCCGCCAGCACGACCGCCTCTGCGACCTCCACGAGCTCCCGACATCTTCTGTCACAACATGAAACAAAAGATTTAGGCTTGCCCGTGGTATAACCCATTAGGAATTTCAAGAAACTAGACCGAGCCCAGTTCGGGTCCATCCGTTCAAGCCCAAAGTCCGCCAGGGATCCCATGCATCACAGTTTATAATCTCGTGTGCACCCGACATGATAAACTGTCCTACATGGTCCTCCAGGCGTGCTTTAAGTTTGAAGTTCAAGTCACCGAACACTAGCGCCCAATCATGGTGTTATCATAAGTATAAGTATAAGATGGTATGCGTAAGAACAAGCGTGTCCATTAGGGCATAGAAGGGAGATGTCCGAATCCCTGGACAGATCTCAAGAGTACGCCGAAGCTACCCCAATGTACACCGCTGCCAAGAAAGTTCAATAGTATATCGTGCGCCATCGAATCATAGTAAGGATGAGTCAAGAAATGGGATGATAAAGGGTAAACAGATGATGTAACGTAGAAGATGATGACACCGACACCCCCGACAAGTCATGTTGTTACCCACTTGTTAAGACTCGACTATCTGTGACCGTCTAGTGTGTGCGACCCAGTTATAGACTAGACTCTACATGCAGTCCTAGTTCACAATAACCGTTGGCTCTGATACCAATCTGTCACACCCTCAAATTCCACGTGCGGGGTTTTACCGCGAGGCGCGTGACACACCAGGATCTCAGTCAACGATCACAATAAACATACAACAAACATGCATTCATATATATTTTTAAAATCAAAATATCATGCTTTGAGCCGTAAACCAGCAGCGGAAGCATTCTTGTTTACAACATAAAGACATATCATTGTTTACAAAACATTGTTTAATATGCTTCAAAATATTAGACGCTGTGCATGTCTCCGTGCGCCTAGCCCATTGACTGCTACCTTAGCGACCTGAGAAAACATGCCAAAAATGTCAACATATAATGCCGGTGAGTTCACAGGTTTTCTTTTATAAAAGTGTTGTCACAAGTTCACAAAGATCATTCCCGTTAATACTATGTCATAAGAACGTTAGCTAGACGTTAAGTGTTTTTACTACTACGGTTGGGAACCCATTACTAAACATGAACCAAAAGATGATACCAGCCCAGATGACTGGGCTACCGATGCCTCGGTAACCAGATAGGTAGAGACAATATGCACCCGCCCGACCCCGCCGTCGAGTGGGGTTTGTGAGGCCCAATAGATCTATCCACATTTCCCTCGTTGTGCGTTCCAGCACATTCATGGTTTCCCCTTGGGACTTTCCATAAAGCCGTATAGTAACATAAAGTACCCATAGTATAACATGACCTTTAAATAGTTTGTACGAAGCATGTTTCTCCCCCGAAAGCAAAACAGTAAAAGTGGGGCTGTGAAACTCACCTCGGATTGCGTTACTTGAAAACAGTTAAGTAATTATGTTATGATAGCCCCAAATAGCGGCGACCTATCATAAGATGTGTATAAGTATCGGACTAATAACCCGCAGGTTAACTAGTCCCCGAATGTCCAGACCGTGACCATAAACGTTTGAAAACATCTTTAACTGTTAAACCGACCGTGCCAGACAAGACCCGACATCCCATTGGTGACCCGACATCCCACGTGTTAGGTAAATACAAGACATCATGTATCACAAGCAATTAAACTTTCAATACGTGCAATAGTTCACCTAGTCTAGCATAATGTCCGATTAACGCATAATCAGGTCCGAACACGTGTTACTAAGTCATTGGGTGTATCCCGGGGTTCCTATCATGTTCCTAGGTGTCAAATCATGTTCCGGGATGTCAAAATGCGTTTACGACAGCAGTACACGCGATTAGGAAACCTTCATGCAATTAGGAAAAGTCAACTAGTGAGTAGGAGGGAGTATATAGGCGAGTAGGGCCTATTCGCATGAAGCCTTAGGCGAGTAGGCTCCTACTCGCATGAAGCTTCAGGCGAGTAGAGCCCTATTCGCCTAAAGCACTGCTGTTGCGCGTTTTCGCGCGTTAAACCCTCCAAATCAGATCCGAAACATGTAAAAACACCCAATATCAAACCTAAACTATTAACCAACCCTTTCCAAGCAAAAACCCCCAATTTATCTCTGCTCTAACGGGCTCGGTGCGATTATTTCCAAAAATGGCAAATACTAGGTTTCATTAACTAACCTTATCTTTCCCTAAATGGAAACAATCAGATTTCATCTCCTACAAGTTGCAATTCATCATCTCTATGTTATATCATCATCCTAGCATGATTTCTAACCATAAACAAGCAATGAATCACATCATAACATCCTATTCTTCAAGAATTACCCAAATGGGTCAAAATGCATACTTGCACTTAAACATCATAACAAGAGCTTAAACTCATAGATAAGCATCCTAACAACACCTACACATCAGAAGTACCACAAATTCATGGAAAAATTCATGTTATAATCACCAACAATCATCATATGCACAAATACTTCACATATAGCAAGTATTATGGTGTAGACTTGTTTTAGAACTCTTTCAAAGGGTTTTAAAGACACAAACTTAGCAAAACAAGGTCTGGACTTTTGGGGAACCAAAACAATAACATTACAAAGGTGTAGGATGAAGAACACACCTTGGATTTTATCAAAGAAGGGTGTATAAGCTTGGTGATGGTGTGTTTTAAGGCAAAACAAGTTCCAGAGGTGTTTCAAGGTGTGTGGGAGGCTTAGGATCAGTTAGGGTTGCACAAATGGTGTTTGGGGAGTCAAGGGTTCTATTTATAGGTGTTTTGACTCGTGCTCAACCCTTCATGCGAGTAGCAGTCCAGATTAGGCGAGTAGGGATCCTACTCGCCTCTATTCATGCGAGTAGGGCTCCTACTCGCCCCAAGTCCCCCTCTACTCGCCTCAGAAGTGGCGATTAGGAGCTCCCCAGACTCCTAATCGCCTATAGGGTGCTGGAATGGGTTTTTGGCGCGTTAAACACTATTTTAACACATATAAACACGTATTCACATACCGACAAGTCACATAATGATTTCGAACATATAATGCCTGATAACTAACATGTTTACATCCGTTCACCAATTCCCGGGACTCGAGACTTGTGTGTGCGTTAAACCCGGCGATTCCACGAATCACCAATCCTTGTACACATGGTTATGGACCGACTCCCGATGATTCCCAGAATCATCGTAACGACTCCCGATGATTCCCAGAATCATCATACCGACTCGACTGACCCCGTTAAGTACGTAATATGCATGACTCGTTAAGGTAGACTTTCTAGTTTAGTCAACGTTACTAACCTGAGTTTGCCGGGTGTCACAAATCTAGTGGAAATGAGCGTTACTACATTAAAGCTATGCTGTCTTTTGTTGTCGATAAGGAGCTTCATTCACGTGACGTAATGCATTTCCTCTTTTTCAAGAACAAAGGTGTGTTGAAGCTTTCTCATGTTGTTAGTGCTAATGGTATTTAGGTTAGTTAGTGGCTCATACCTTTTGGTTTTGATGACAACAGTTCGTGGGTTTGTCTTTAGAATGATGATTTGTTATAACTAAACTACTTATGCACGTTTAACTGGTAATTTAGTGATTCATGGTTTTTGGTTTTAATATATGTAGTATATATACAGATCAGTATGATTTTCGGGTTGCGTTTTTAATGTAACTAAGGTCATTAATGATTGTGTTTAATTGATCATTTAGATTTTGGATCATAAAATCTCTGTTATGTTTATTTTGTGATGAATCTGCAGCTGCCATGTTTCATTTTTTAAAACTTATAAAAATTCAAAATCTAATAACAATTAATCAAATCAATATTGATATTTTACTTAAATGTATTGTACATATCACTTTCTCTATTCACAACTAAAGCAAAATTCAAATCAAAATAATGAAAAATATAAATCTAATAACAAAACCAATAGATTACTAACCATAACTGATTATGGTTCTTCTAATCATATTACATCAAAATTACAACTTTTACTAAAGTTGTGAATACCAACTGCATCATAACATATTCAATACATATCAAACAAAAGTTATTTTAAGTTCATATAAATCATACTACACTTAATAAGCTTCTTCATCATCATCTACCTCAGAATCGGATGACTCCTCTACTTCCATCATTGCCGATTGCTCCTTCAGACAATTGATTTTTAGGCGGATCATCTGTTCCAGATTCAGCATCTCTGTGCTTCTATTGCTATTACACATCCGTACTTTGTCGAGTTCCTCCAGGAAGTCTATGTCATTGTTTTTTTCAATTTCATCTCTTGTGTACAACCAATATTCACCATCGGTAAACTGCACACTTGCAATATTACATGAATCAACAAAAAACCAACTGTTTACATGAAATACCTCCATAATTTCATCATACTTCTCCACTCCAAACCTTTTATCCAACTTACTAATCAGTTTACTTTCTTCATCGCATGGCACGTCGATGGTTCTTCCAAAATCATATACTTGTCTTTGAAAGTCTTCTCCCATTTGCATGATAGCCTTTCTTGAACCAAAAACGAAACAAGAGTTGTCACTCTTGGTGACGAAATACCTACGCTTGATTCTGCAGAACCCCCAATGCACAACCATTTCCATTGTTTAATAGCTTTTTTTTTATAACTTCTGTGTGTTTATTTTGATGTTTATTTGATTTGTGATTTATGTTTAGTGATTATGATTATATAGATATAATCAGACGCGTGTAAGCAACTGAAGTGACAATATCGATTTTCAACACTAAAAGTCATTAATATTTGATACCCTATTAATTGTTGGATAAGATGAAAAGACATGTTTTTCAATGCAGTTTAGAAAGTGGCGGTTCTAATTTCAGAATTTAATATTTCGAATATTAATTATAAACTATCAAACTTAATTGTTATTGTTATTAACAAAACGTGTACTAGCCCAAGCCCAAGTAAGGTTAGGCAAGTCTGTTGGGTTTCCAAATTTTATAGTCCATAATGTGGTTTTGAGTTGTATTTGTATATGTATTTTTTATTAAAACAAACATTTAAGTCATTTATACATAACTTTATTCAGTTTCATACATACATATGTGTGTTTATTTTTTAAATCTTATGATACATAGAATACAAATTTAACTAACACATAAAAAGACATAAACACATGTATATGTATTTTAATATAAAAAGAAAATAAAATGTTTGAAACCATCCTTCTCAAGCTCATCCATATTACGGTTTTTCTTTAATCCTCTGTTTTCTTACTGATTTGGTTGAGGAATATTTGTATTTTTGTTTATTAGTCATAAATGTGTTACCTAACCGTTCTGATTTACCCTTATGGTTAAACAATATTTGTTTTATGTTTAAAATATAAGTAACACAAACACTTAAGTATTTTCAGTTTGTTATAAAAACAATATGCAATTGTTGATGTTATAATGTTTTATGGTTTCTATTTTGAGTATGAAAGTAAGACTAGGTTGTGTTTGTAATATAATTAATGTTATGTATGATTGTGTTAATTCAAAATTTTGATTCTTGATTGGGATCATACAGTGATTGCTGGTCAGTTATATCTTTATAAACAGGTTGTAAACCTAGACATATATTAGTTTGGTATATCTTTTAGTTTGGAAATTCATTCCTCCTGCAATATTAATTAAACCTACAACAACAAAAAAACTTCCTGAAGAGCATATACAAATTCGACAATTGTGTGCAGCAATAGCAGTCCTCAATTAACCATATTATCCGTATGTAATAACCACAATAAATACACTGCAACTATTTGATCCAGATACAGTTACGCTTAATTTCATCAAGTCAAACAGTAAATATCTTCGTATCATATACTTATATGTAAGTTATTATTTATAACCGGTGACAAACGGTATTATGATAGATTGTTTTGTCATTTGCCTTGGGGATCCACCGTGTGTCAACACGGGACTCTAACCTAGTTATATTATATACTATTATTTTATTAAAAAAATTTAGTATATTATATACTATTAATATAAATAACATAATCTTATGTAATTTCGTTACAAATTTCATGTATTACCTTATGTGTAGATTTCTTTATTTTTTTAACGTTTACAACCAAAATGGAATCTCGATTGTATAATTCATTGATTGATTAACACCTCATATAAATCTCGATTGTAAAACGCGCAACGCGCGTGATTTTATACGACTAGTTTGCTTCAAAAACCTCATTTAAATTGATTACTTTAGAGCCTATATCTTACAAAATATTAACTTTTTTAATATTGAAGTTTTATAGATTTGAACGGAGCAACAAGCAGATAAAGACAAATATTGCATTAAAGGAAGATATGATCATAATGAATTACAATTATCAAATTATCCAGGTGATAACCCTGAACGCTAGAACGAACCTATATGTGCAATTCTTGTTATACCTGATATGATCATACTTTTGTTTAGAATTTTAATTTACAACGGCCTAACATTCATTATTAGTGGTTTTGTTGTCAATTTTTATGAGCATACTTAAGAGTTATAACCTTATACATGCATGTTTATTTGTAATTACAATGATAGCAATGAGATTTGCTTCAAGATACTTCTTCATATTCTATTTTTTTTCTTCTAAGACAACTTTGTTACACAACTCCTATTTCCTTAAAGCATTATGGCCTCAAAGTTGCATGCATGTACCAACCCTTTTCTTCATTGTTTGAAAGACTAGTGAGAAACCCGCGCGTTGTGGCGGGACAGTTAAACCGAACAAAAAATAGATGAAAAAACGTTAAATCACGCACATGCATGGCGGCGAGTTAACTTGCCATATTAAAAAAATAAAAAGTTAAAAATCATCATAGAAAAAGCTACGTAAGTCGAAACCGTAACAAATTCACATAAAAAGGGAAATAAAAAACTAAACAAACACTTTAAAGACTTATCCGCCTCTGCTTAGATGACTTGTATATTATGACATGCAATTTTATTTTAAACGAAGCTTACATTGAAATGTATATAAAAATAGAACCAATAAAGGAATTTCTCATTTCACTTTCTTCTAACACAAGATATTATTATCAAAAAACAATAAGTTTGACCCATTCATATAAAAGGATTTAAGGAAAAATATATAAGCACATTGTTCTATGAATAATAAAACTTTACGTTATTTAGTAGGGTAAGCTCGATTTTGCTCTCAATATGCCAAGTTATTCATGCAGTAGATACTTCCTAAACGACCCAAATACCTAAAAGTTTAGTAACATTGTTATGAATAATAATAGATTAACTAACTTTTATAAAGTAACTAATTGTATATAAAAGCTTATAATAAAACATATAGCATTATGTAAATTCTTTTTTACATGTTTTGTATTTAATATGTTTTGTAGAAATAAATGTCATGACCTATCATAAACATAACTCTTGATTTCATTTAGATTATTAAATATGATGCTTTAAAGACTAATTTGCCCTTAAAATATAGTTATTATGTGCATTGTATGTTGTATCATAAGCAAATTAACTTGTACTTCTTAAATTTTAAGAAGTCTTTGTCAAATGCTTTATAATATAGTATAGATTATAATTTCATGGATTCTCTTCGAGTTTCTTTTATGGCTAACAATTAGTAGAAAAAATGGATATAATAAATCTTGTTTTTATCCCTTCATATTTGAAGATCTATATGCATTATGCAACTTTGTTTGACACAAGTCAGAACTTGATTAGACATGCTTTAAAATCCTTTGTATGATGTTATAGGTAATAAACTAATTTGTATACCGGTTCGCTATGATCAAGCCTGAAATTTTTAAGGACTCACATGGTGATCTTCATTTCCAAATGCACATTTAAATCCGGTTGAAGAACTTGCATGAGCTGATGATCTAACGTTAATCCACTCTATGGACCAAGGATATTGGCTTTAATTCATTGGTTATAGTGAACCGAGTCCATTAATTTAGAATGTAATTTTAATTTAATTTTTAGTTTTATATTTTTTTTTAATATGTCCATTTAGTGGTATTTGGGTTGTTTCACATGTACGTAATAGAGAAAAATTTACCGTTAATCCACTCTATGGACCAAGGATATTACGTTTGTGCATAGTTATAATCGAAGAGTGTATTGTTTTTCAAACCTAGGCACTATAACAAAAATTTAGAAATACTAAGGGATCATTTGTGTAATTTATTCAAGTTTTAATTTAATATGATATATTTCGTTATTAATTATTATTATTATATTGTTCACCACACCAAAAACCACTCTTTTTTATGGTTGTAACCGTTTTTGGGCTTATATTCACCGTCAGATCAAAACGGTTATAGCTGAGGATTAATCATGACCACAATAACTTGGTGGTTATTCTAGAAATTTGGCGGTTTTCTATTTTTTCTAACGGTTTACAGGTTCCTGGTTATGTGGAGTTAAAAAGACGTGGGTACGCTCCGCTCCCCCAACCGTTATCGCCAATATCCCTATAAACTCCCTTGAATTGATCCCATTTGCTTCATCTCCGTTAACCAGTCTTCCCCTAATTTCTTTCCAAAACCTAATGAATATTATCATCCATTCTTGATGTGGTAAATAAAATCTAAATTCGGAATTTATTCATCAATCTATCACCGAATTGTCTTTCAATTGGCTGAGGGCTAACGTCGGAATTTGATCTGGCGGTTGCAGGTACAGCAACTGATTTTCTCTTTCTTTCTCTGCTCTGTTCATCGTGTCCAGTTTCCGGCAACTAAAAAATCCACAAAATTATAGATATGCTCTGTTGTTTTCTAAGTTGTGAGTTTTATGTTGTTCTTTTGCTATATTGTAACAATCCGTTGTTCTTACTACGTTTGATTTGTTTAGTGTTTACAATCAAAATTGGACATTGAAGTTACATTATTTACTTCTTTGGATAAGGTTTAAAGAAATGAAGCTGTCGATTGTTCTCCTCTAAATCAAACCTTGAAGCAATCTGAGAGGGGACAACAAGCTATTGATTGTTGAAGGTACTAACTATTGACATCACTTATATTTTATATTTATGTTTTGTAAGGTTATTATCATATTTTATGATTAATTTTGCTGGTGGAACATGTGTGAAGGTGTTGTCACATTGTAGGTACTTCAGAATTATGTTTTGTAAGGGTTTTGTTTTATCATATTTTATAGTTATGTTTTGTAAGATTTTTTTTATCATAACAACAGAAGGTAGTTAACTAAGAGAAAAACTACCTCTCTTCCACTAACTTTTATGGATAAGGGTTCTAGAAAACAATCAATTACAAGGTTTCTATCATTATTATGTGTCTTGGAGATGCTTGGGGTGGAAAAAGCAGCATCTCAACAGGAAATAAAGAAAAATATATAATGTGAAGTTTTGAAATCCACATCAGTGTTACATATAATCTCACTAATTCTTTCCACAAACTTATCTGTTTTGAAATCCACCTCAATATGCACCTATAAATCTCCTTCAAAAATTTATACTTAGTCTATGACCTATATTTTTCTTTTGAAGTAATATGTTTGTGAAGGATTGAGTATTGTTTTCTTTCGGATTTTCGCAACTTTCAACAGAATCACTGAAAATGGAAGCACCTGACTTGTATGTATGGCGAAACCTGGTACCTAACGCATATACTCTAGCCATTAATGGTATAAAGCCATTTGTCGGTGTTCATACAAGGCTTATAGAACTTCTTACAAGAAAGGAGTTGCAGGTAACACGCATTATTCTTTAGTAACAATTGTTTTCTTAAGTTCACTTGTATAGATAACTTATTTGTGATTTTAGATATAGATTAACTGCCATGATAATAATAAGCAAGTTTTTTCTTATAACTATTTTTTTATATATTTGGATATTTATTCTTTTTAGTTTCTAAGGTCTTGCAAGAGGTGGTCATTTTTTTTAAATTAAACTTGCCGGATGATGCACATCTTTGGTTGATCAATTAATTTCGAATGCTTTATTTAACAAGCATGAGGTTAGTCAGAGCTCTATAATGGGTTGGTCAAAATGAGAAATTTCTTTTATGGATCCAAAGAAGACCCCTTTTGTCCTATTTAGTTTTTGGAATTATCACACTTCCTTCCAAAGTTATTTGAGATGAACCCCCATGATTATGCACCAATAAGCATACCAATAAAAATCACATTTGTTATTAGGCTATCTTCAGTGGATGATCAATTCCACTCAGACTTAACTGGTGATACAGTAAAAGAAAGATTCATCGCCTCCACAGTGGCATAGTTGTTATTAGGCTCTCTTCTAGCTGCGGAACTTACTTGTGATCAGGTTGCTTTTTATTTTGTGGTTCTAAGGTATGCAATAAGCAAAAATTTTATAACTATTTTTTAATTTTTATTTTTTTAATGTCCTACATGAGGTCATCATTTTTGTGTTGATGGAACTTGCCGGAGGATGTACATCTTTGGCATAAATGTGGATGCTTTTTTTGAACAAGTTCAATTGTATAAAAAAGGGTGTGCAAGTCCAGTAGGATGATATATAAGGTAAACTAGCGTTCTATAGTAGCAAATGGGCATTTTTGGTAATGGGTCAAAACAAGTTGGTCAAAATGATCTTTCACGGGTCGAAACACTTAATGGTGACCTTGGAAACACTTGTCCAAAACACTTATATTTCTTATAAACATTTTGTGTATCAGCTATCAAATGTGAATAGAAACCTTATACATATTGATAATAGTTCAGATCTTTTTGCGTAATGTAATTCAAAGAGGTTTTATGCATCAAAAATCCATTTTGGGCAATTTTCATCTCATTTGACATGTTACCTATTTGACCCAATTTGAGATATAGCATATCCCAAAAAACTCCAGTCTTATTTCCATTTTTTATTTCAGAAACGCACAAACAAGACGCTTAGGCATCCCCTTCCAGTACTAAGAGCTCATGAGATTGAGGAGAGGTCAAGAAGTCAAGATTATAGGTCTATTATGAAACGGACAACCAGCACAAACTTTTGCAAACAGTGTAGCAGATTGGGGAAAAGTTAAATACTTTATGAGGCAGAGGTTGCTCTTAGTGCTCAAATAAATTCAAAGTTGGATCCGCTCATGCAAATTGAACTTCATGGTTTAGCTGTATTTCAATGATCTATTGTTAAAGACACCATCAACAGTTTAGACCATCCAATGTGTAAGTGTAAACCATTCAAAAATACTAGAAAACCATGAAGCTGCCAATCTTTCTGATTTGCTCTATTTTTTTTTTATTTATTCTGAAGTTTTTTTTTCTATATCTTTACTTTGTTACTTTTAAAATTGCGGCTTTAGCGCACCATGAGAAAAACGCGCAGCGCGTTTATTAATCCACCTAGTTTTATTGTTGTCTCAGGTTGGGGGAGGAGCAGATTGTTACGGGGATGAGCACATGGATGTCGTTCGCGAAGAATGGTCAAGCTACGCCGCGAAATTTATTTTCAAATGATCGAAGCTTGTTTGAAGGCAATGTATTGTCGATACAATATTTTTTTAAACGTTAAACGTTGTCTCGGATTTGTTTGTAATTTGATAAATATGTATTATATAATGAAATGATGTTTTTGTTATTAGTTTTCTTATTATTTTACATATAATAAAATGGGTATAAATCCAGGAGGGTAAATCCGTAATTTTACAGGATTTTTTTTTTAGATTAATAAATTATGACACGCAAAATTCTGTCATAAAATGTGTTGTTAAAATGTTAATAAAAACTGTCATAAAAATGTGTCATTAAAAAGTGTCATAACGTGTGTCAATAAATGTTGTCATAAATGTGTGTCATAAACAGATGACACGCAAAAATATGTCATCTTAAATTTATGACACCGCCATCCTTGACGTTTTTTTCTTGTCATCAGACCCTTTTCTTGACATGCAATGCATGTCAAGAAAGGCCTTTTTTCTAGTAGTGGCCCTCATCTCGGTTGTCGTCATTGTAGTGTCCCCGCCCACCCCTGTGAACATTCTTCACTAAGTGGCCCAGCTGGCCCGTCTTGAGGGCGGCTTCTTGTAACACCCCGGTTTTAGACCTGAAATTTTTTTGCACTTAGATTATTATAATAGTACGTTTATATACGAAACCAAAAACCGAACCATTGTAAATTAAAATATTATTATTACATACGATTGCGAGACCGAACTAATACATGATACGAACCTGACCCGTGACTTGATTAGTCACCAAGTGAGGGGACATGTGTTACCCTCTTTGAGGCACACATGCCCCTCCCATTTTACACCTGTACCCAATCCCTCTAACTTCTCCCCAACCCATATTATACTCATACATATCACACAAACACTCACACAACACATTACAATTTACTGATCCAGAGAGAGAGGGAGGCACGATAGAGATAGATAGATAGAGAGATGTCTGAGAAAGAGAAATTCAAGAGGAAGAGGAGGAGAACCGGTGGAGCTCCGGTGAAACCCACCAGCGCCGCCGCCCCCAACCACCTTCAACCACCCCAAACCTCTTATTATATACACCCAAATCTGTTAGAACGAAAAAGGGAGAAGAAAGACCATTGGCTCGACCTTTGGTCAGCCGGCCGGCGCCGCTGACGATCGACGGTGGGTCACCGAGGCTGCAATGGTCGCTTGAATTAAGGCTCTGATGGAGATTAAGTTTCCTTGACTAAGGTACAAACTTGCAAACTTAGTTACTGATCATTATAGTTAAAGGACTTAAGATTATTGATTATGGTGGTTGTTGAGTGGTGGTAGGATTGTGTGGTGATAAGGAGCTGTGGAAGAAACGGAAGGATAAGACCCGAGTCAATTCACTTGGTCAACAGCAGTCAAAGGGTTGACTCAGTCAACTTATCATTCAACTTAGTCATCAGGAGAGGTATGATCGAGTCTGAAGGCCGGTTATGTTGTTTCCATATATCACATATGTTAACGTTTACGCGAGCACGTGTGAGACCAAACGAGGTAAGGCGAACCAACCCTTCAAACATATAATATAGATAGATATAAGTGAGATTGGACCAACATATAATAAAATGGATAATGGATAGTTATATATTTATTGTATAAGTTTGCGATGTGTGTTTATCTATGTATTCGAGAAAGTATTAGTAATGAAAGATTGTATATAAACGCTTGAGACATGACAATTCATTTATGAATACTGGATGACAAATAAGAATGGGACTTTAGATGGTTATACAGTAAGATTTGAGATATTGGACATTTAAATGTGACAATGGGACTTTAGATGGTTATACAGACAAATGACCCGCCACTTCAAGATTTAACTAAAGGAGTAAAATCTTACCAATACTTAGTGGTACTGTACGTGAACCATGACTATCACTATTATATTTTATGGAACAAATATAGGTGCAAGTAACATTAACTATATCTTCATAAATACAAAAACAATTCTCTTTTCCTAATTACTAGTTTTGTGATTATAACCCAATAATTAGAATGAGTCAACATTAACTACCTAAGGTTCTAGCTCGTCCACACGTGTAACCGCGATGTTCGGTTACACCCACTGATGTTTGTAATTATCATAGGACCTTGTATGCCAAAGATAGATGGGCACCCGACTTGGGAAACTATGTGATAGTGTGACGCAACGTGATACACTGCCAAGGTGAGTTTCGTGAACCATTCCCCTTTTTGTGTTTTATAAACGTTTTGGGGTGAATACATGCTTGTGTGTGTTTTAACTACTTGATGTGACAAGATACTAGCTGCCGGATATTACATTGACACTCATTAACCCATGGGATTTGGGCCACTTAATATGTGGGTAGTACTACTTGGGGAAACCCACACACACAGTGGATCCGGAAGCCCGGAAAACCCTCCACTGAGGTCTACAGGGCCGTTGTGACATATATTTTGCCAAGTGAATCTATAATGGCAGTAGATAGATTCGGTGTATTAGGATTGAGGTGTCGCTTGTACATCACTATGTGTTGTGTTGTGTAAACTTGAGAACTTGCTTTGGGAATTAATAACTGTTTTGGAACTGTTTAATCATTTACACGGACTCACCAGCGTAATTGCTGACCCAACTCTTTTTAAGCATGTGTTCAGGTACTGCAAACTAATGGATGGCAACCACGAGGTATATGCTTGCTAGTAGCAGATTAGAGAATATCGGGTAGAGGATTATTGTTACAAGTGTTGTGGTTTAGAGCATCTAGAGATACGTACGAGTAGAGATTGGATCGACTAGTGGATTACACCTCAACAACTGCTTCGACGACCACTGCGTCTCGTCCCTGCACCGATATTAGTCTATTTATCTAAGTTGTGTAATTTATATATTACGATTAGACATTGTATTAAATAATAATTATTAGTTATCGTTGCTTCCGTTGTGCAATTTTGGTATCAACTGCATCCCAACCGACACCCCCGGGTCGGGTTGTTACAGTTGGTATCAGAGCAACGGTCGTAGCAAAATAGGATATCTTCAGATATCCTATACCACACCAGGATAACTTAGAAAATTTAGCGTTTAAGGATCTAAGACTTCCTAGCTAGGAAATGCCATGAAATTACATAAGACCAACCAGAGTAAGAAACGAAATAAGTCGAGACTTGAGTACCTGAACACACTAGATTGCTTACTGTAACATTTCGCCTTAAATAACTGTACGTTACGATAAAAACGACAAGTTTTATTACTATTCACATTTAATTATTTCGTGGCATTTTGAAACCTAATAAAATGATAATTATTTATATATATATATATATAATCAAAATATTTCAGCTTTAAAAAAAAAAAAAAAAAAGAAAAAAGGTTTTGAATTAAAACAGCCCACAAGCCATGTTACCCATACTCTTCCTTTGTTAAATTGCAGCCCAAACCCCCTCTTCCTATGTAGCCCAGAGAAAGGTGGCCCAAGCCCAGATTAGGGAGGACCCGGCCCAACTCCTTCCACCTCCCCTTACTGCATTTTTAAAAACAAAAAAAGGTGATCCCCGCGAGAATCGAACCGGAGACCATCCATCCATACACACACGCGTCTACCATTTGAACCACACACTTTTGTTGGTTTAATACCAACTTTAATTCTATTTATGCACACTTTAACCCCTCCTTGTTCCTCCCTGTGGACGCGCACAGCAACAGCAGCATATATGGTTTGAAAAAAACTCACCTTTGACCAATCAATTCAATTTATTAACGCATAAATGACCAAGGTTTGACTCGGATTCGTAATTATCGGCCTATAACGAGTCTATTACACGTTTAATCCTCATCAATTCATACCAATTATAATCTTTGACGCGTCAACATTTAAGTCGTAGTCAACCATTACCATTTCGAGCATCCGAGCCGTTATACTATAAATTGAACGCTTCTAAGCATTCACAACTCGCCAATCTTCTCCTCTAAATCCCTCAATTCTTCACTTAAACGCTGTTTCTTGTTCAAACAATACAGTTTGACTTTTTGGTTGACCGGCTAATCGAGCATCAAAACAATCTTGTAAGCATAATTATTCTTATGGGTTTTGTTCATCGGCGTGTGCACGACTTTAACCCCATGATTAATTGGGTTAATGTCGTGTGAATTGATCAATTGAATAATCTAGGGCTCTTAGTAATAGATTTGGGGAAGAAACTGTTTTGCTATATTGCATTTATTTTTAATAAACTGAGATCAATCACAACCACAGGCCTAGGCCAAGTGGTTATGACTGATGCCTATAACCAAGACAACCCGGGTTCGAGTCCCACAAGGCACCATCTTTTTTTTTTTTTTGGTTTAACTTATATATGTATATATCCATTTATATATTTAAAATTCATTTTTAAATACCAAAACCCTTTTATAAATTCTACAAAAATTATATTATGTTAATCTGATGAAAAAGTTCAACACCCAATTTTTAGTTTTCAAAAATTTATTTATTTAATATATATAATAAATAAATCAAGTTTATTCCATTTTATTTATAAAAATCTATAAAAATATCAAAACGATCTTATTAATTTTCACAAAAATTATTTTAAGTTTTTATAACATTAAGCTTTTCGGAAATGATTTTTATTTCTGAAAAATCATTTATTTAATATTTTTAATCAATTTTTGTTAGTTTTAATCATAATTAAATCATAATAAATCCAATTTTTAATATTTTTGCACCAAAATTTTATACAAATTATTTCTGATCATTTAGAACAGAAATATAATTTTTAAACTAATAATTATTTAATTTTAGTATTTTTAAATATTAAAGTTAGAGTTTGACAATTTGTAATAAATAGATTTTAAAAATCTATTTTAAGGAAAATAATTTTGTAAAAATTATTTTTATACTTTAAACACATTCTTGTGACCATCCTAGATTTAACATTTATAAAAAGATTTTTAGTTATTTATTTACTAAATTTCTCTCAATTGGCGAATATTTTTAATATTAATCAAACGAGCATTTATCCCCAATTCGAAGCCCTAGAAACTTATATATTTGTAGACTTGATAGACTTAGACATATTTATTACCTCATTTTAGGGTGATACTTGATACATTCGGTCAACACATTTCTCAACAAATATAACATTTTACCAAGGTGAGTTTTACATAGCCCCTTTTCTATTAATCACCATTTTTGGGGTGAAACATGTTTATAACATCATCATTGCAATTCAATCATCAATGTGTCTATGTGTTTTCTATGTTGCATTATGTCTTGAGCATGATTAGAGTAAGCACCATTCTAGCATAATCATTAACATTGATCAGCCGGCGGTATACATTGATAGATCTATTGGACTGACAATCCCACCCGGATACGTGCCTCCTACAAAGGTTACGTGGGTGTTTGTTATCGTATAACATATTGGACCATGAGCGTATGGTATGTATCATTTTATAACAGTTATCAGGGTTGATTATGCACTCGATTTATTTCTAGTATGTTCTCACATATGGGCTAGATTGACATGACACATGAATTGCACAACATTTTTATTCAATTATCAAAAACCTATGTAATTCTCACCAACTTTTGTTGACCCAAAACATTTTCAACTTAACATGTTTCAGGTTCTATTTGCTTGAAGATTTGAATTGATGCTTGAAGATATGTGTATAGTTTTATCCAATTTGATGTACAAATTCTAGAACTATTGTATGTAATTCATTTAAATCATTTAATGGAATCTATTATTCACCATGAGCTACTGAACAATCATCATTACGTGACATCCCGATGTTTCCGCCATCGGTTGGGGTGTTACACTTACAGGGACTTGGAACTAGTGTGACTCCTATACGGGCGTTGAGATACGTAAATGATGACTACGACGGAGATTACTAGAATAATTCTGTGAGGTAAATTGACGATTACACTTGACGTCATGTAATTGTGAATTTACAGGCACGAAAAAGTTCTAAGAAATCCGAAGAGTCGCCAAGATTTTAAGTGGGAACAAGGATAATGATGAACTTAAGTAGGGAAAAAAATGATGAACTTAAGTGCGAAAAAAGGACGATGTTGGAGTTATAGTTATGATCAAAAGTTATGCGGGAAGACGGACTATGTTAGAGACATACACGAGTATGTGATACACTCGTACGCTAATAGTAAAGATTGATACCAGACATACTCGTGTGACTACAAGGCTTTGAATTAGACACACTTGGTACGGCTTGGCGTGTTACGATAACAGACCATGTTAGAGGTGTAAACCAGAATGAGATAGGATTGCGTGTCGTAATAAAGGTTTTGAATTTGAAATTGTTGATACAATTTGGTGTATTAAGATAAGTATGGATATAAATACATATATATGCACCCAGGACCACTATAATACTTATCATTCTAATTTTATATACATGTATATGAATATACATTTTATATACATGTATATGAATATACATGAACGCTGTTAAAGTATAAATAACTTTCGTAACTAAGATATGAGCTAACCAGGAGAACCAGGTACCTCGTCAACACTTGGTGATACGACTTGAAAGAAACTGATGTACGAAGGAGAAAAATTGATCGACCTAGCACATGGATACTTCTAATCCGATAAGTCTTGTTTCTAACCAAATAATTATAGATGATTATGAGATTTATGATTATATGGGATATGCGTAGTCTAGGATAGAAGTTCCCGTTGGCATCACCTTGCGAGCCAAACCAAAATTTGAGTTTTAAAACCTTTAAATAATGGATTCTTATATTTCGGTTTTGATTTATTTCGACCTCCGCTAAATTTAAGTTAAATATGGCATATTGGATTAAGTGATCATAAGCAAGTTTTGGAGATGATTCCCAAAGTATTGTTATAAATACCAATAAACCATATGTAAGGGTGTATTTACACCGTGAATATTTGATCCAATGACCCGAAGAAACTAGGATTGAACGTTGTATGAGATAATTGTAAGGTTTGAATATGTGTTTCGTCACTTTAATACCCTGTGCCGTCTTAAGATTATTGCCGAACTCTCGGATTAGTACTGTAACCATCTTGAATAAGAACGAGTTATCCGTATGAAACTTGTTAGAATTATATAAGTAGACACTAACGGGGGGAGTGATTACATTCATAACTACTGTTATAAAAAAATATTTGACGGAAACAAGAGAATGTAGACAAAGTTTGATAAGAAAAATCATCATAGATAGTAATTCGACCTTACAACTTACAAGAAGACAAGATTTAGGACACCAAGAAAATATTATGTGCCTCTTTGATACGTTTAAGATCAACCCATGTCGTTTAGATATCTATCTTTCCCATATTTTTCGACAAAACTGTCCCCATGCCTTACACCAGGTATCATAGAAACTATTGAGGACTTAAGAATATGATGATTCCGTTGAGGTAAGGATAAAATTTAATCACAGCATTAGGCCTAAAAATTTGTGAGAATAATATGTAGCCTTAAGAATATAGTATTATATAAGATTCCATTTAGTATTTAACCTATCCTAAGCATAGTTCTTAGGAACTAATAATTTTCGAAATACGCATAGGATTTCTCAACAAGTACGTTTTCTAGTACATTTTCTATCAGGTTTTTGGGGAGATTTCCAGTACGTTTATGAGGCATCATTGGTGTGGTGGGTTAGCTGCGGTACACCCTATATATAAACATCAATGATGCGTTGGAAACAAGACTAGAAGTCAAACCAAAAACAAATTTGAATCTCTGAAATTTCTAGTACATTTTCGAGGCATCAAAGGTGTGGTGGGTTGGCTGCGGTACACCCTATATATAAACACCTACGATACATCGAAAATGGGGACTAGGAATTTAATTGAGGACACGTCTGTTAATAAGTTCAAACCATTGTATAAGATCTAAACCATAGACGTTGTGCTTGATTCTACCTTATATTCCTAGAGTCTAGTAATAAGCTCTGTGAGGTTCTGACCGTTCTTTTGATCTTGAGAAATCTTAGTACCTTGTAATTGATATATCGACACCCGAGACTTGATAACTAAAGATATCGGTATAAACTCATTGGAGATAGCTCAAGTACGCTTTAGCAAGAAAAGAAAACATTACACAAGATGATATGTAAGAACCATAAAAACGTAATATGGGATTTAGTATGAAATTACAATAATTACGACATAAATTATGAAAAAGTTATATACACCCAAGTATGTGGATTCGAACATGGAATCTAAGTATGGAATGTACTCGATGTACAACCAGAGATGGGTCAAAAATAATTCTGAGGATGGAATTTCATTAACGGGGGGAGAATGTAACACCCCGGTTTTAGACCAGAAATATTTTTGCACTTAGATTATTATAATAGTACGTTTATATACGAAACCAAAAACCGAACCATTGTAAATTAAAATAATATTATTACATACGATTGCGAGACCAAACTAATACATGATACGAACCTGACCCGTGACTTGATTAGTCAACAAGTGAGGGGACATGTGTTACCCTTTTTGAGGCACACATGCCCCTCCCATTTTACACCTGTACCCAATCCCTCTAACTTCTCCCCAACCAATATTATACTCATACATATCACACAAACACTCACACAACACATTACAATTTACTGATCCAGAGAGAGAGGGAGGCACGATAGAGAGAGATAGATAGAGAGATGTCTGAGAAAGAGAAATTCAAGAGGAAGAGGAGGAGAACCGGCGGAGCTCCGGTGAAACCCACCAGCGCCGCCGCCCCCAACCACCTTCAACCACCCCAAACCTCTTATTATATACACCCAAATCTGTTAGAACGAAAAAGGGAGAAGAAAGACCATTGGCTCGACCTTTGGTCAGCCGGCCGGCGCCGCTGACGATCGACGATGGGTCACCGAGGCAGCAATGGTCACTTGAATTAAGGCTCTGATGGAGATTAAGTTTCCTTGACTAAGGTACAAACTTGCAAACTTAGTTTCTGATCATTATAGTTAAAGGACTTAAGATTATTGATTATGGTGGTTGTTGAGTGGTGGTAGGATTGTGTGGGGATAAGGAGCTGTGGAAGAAACGGAAGGATAAGACCCGAGTCAATTCACTCGGTCAACAGCAGTCAAAGGGTTGACTCAGTCAACTTATCATTCAACTTAGTCATCAGGAGAGGTATGATCGAGTCTGAAGGCCGGTTATGTTGTTTCCATATATCACATATGTTAACGTTCACGCGAGCACGTGTGAGACCAAACGAGGTAAGGCGAACCAACCCTTCAAACATATAATATAGATAGATATAAGTGAGATTGGACTAACATATAATAAAACGGATAATGGATAGTTATATATTTATTGTATAAGTTTGCGATGTGTGTTTATCTATGTATTCGAGAAAGTATTAGTAATGAAAGATTGTATACAAACGCTTGAGACATGCCAATTCATTTATGAATACTGGATGACAAATAAGAATGGGACTTTAGATGGTTATACAGTAAGATTTGAGATATTGGACATTTAAATGTGACAATGGGACTTTAGATGGTTATACAGACAAATGACCCGCCACTTCAAGATTTAACTAAAGGACTAAAATCTTACCAATACTTAGTGGTACTGTACTGTACGTGAACCATGACTATCACTATTATATTTTATGGAACAAAAATAGGTGCAAGTAACATTAACTATATCTTCATAAATACAAAAACAATTCTCTTTTCCTAATTACTAGTTTTGTGATTATAACCCAATAATTAGAATGAGTCAACATTAACTACCTAAGGTTCTAGCTCGTCCACACGTGTAACCGCGATGTTCGGTTACACACACTGATGTTTGTAATTATCATAGGACCTTGTATGCCAAAGATAGATGGGCACCCGACTTGGGAAACTATGTGATAGTGTGACGCAACGTGATACACTGCCAAGGTGAGTTTCGTGAACCATTCCCCTTTTTGTGTTTTATAAACGTTTTGGGGTGAATACATGCTTGTGTGTGTTTTAACTACTTGATGTGACAAGATACTAGCTGCCGGATATTACATTGACACTCATTAACCCATGGGATTTGGGCCACTTAATATGTGGGTAATACTACTTGGGGAAACCCCCACACACAGTGGATCCGGAAGCCAGGAAAACCCTCCACTGAGGTCTACAGGGCCGTTGTGACATATATTTTGCCAAGTGAATCTATAATGGCAGTAGATAGATTCGGTGTATTAGGATTGAGGTGTCGCTTGTACATCACTATGTGTTGTGTTGTGTAAACTTGAGAACTTGCTTTGGGAATTAATAACTGTTTTGGAACTGTTTAATCATTTACACGGACTCAGCAGCGTAATTGCTGACCCAACTCTTTTTAAGCATGTGTTCAGGTACTGCAAACTAATGGATGGCAACCACGAGGTATATGCTTGCTAGTAGCAGATTAGAGAATATCGGGTAGAGGATTATTATTACAAGTGTTACGGTTTAGAGCATCTAGAGATACGTACGAGTAGAGATTGGATCGACTTGTGGATTACACCTCAACAACTGCTTCGACGACCACTGCGTCTCGTCCCTGCACCGATATTAGTCTATTTATCTAAGTTGTGTAATTTATATATTACGATTAGACATTGTATTAAAGAATAATTATTAGTCATCGTTGCTTCCGTTGTGCAATTTTGGTATCAACTGCATCCCAACCGACACCCCCGGGTCGGGTTGTTACACTTCTGTTTCCATCTTAAAACTGTAACAGTTGTATGTAAGTTGACCATAGTCGTTGTGGTAATCACAAAAATTTGTGGTGTCCACGCTCTTCCGCTTTCCAAGGGCCCTGGGCTCCTTGAAAGTTATTTGCTCGGTCTTGAGCACTTGTGCAGGTGTCTTGGTCAGCGGTGTCCAATTAGTGTTTTTCTTGGAGTGTCCCTGCTGTTCTCGTGATTGCTTGTTGCTAAGCATTTGGTGGGCGTCATTAGAAGACGAGTACTTACCCTCGTCTACTGACCCAGAGATGCGCGACCAAACAGTTTGCTTCCCTTTATTTTTATTGGAGTTATAGTTTTGTCGGAAGCTGCGCGCCTGTTTGAAAGAGCGCTCAGATGAGGCATAAATCTTTGCTGTCTTGACGACTTCGTCCCAAGATTTCGGGATACAATCCTTGCCTGTAAGGCATTTAATAAGGTCTTCACTACGGACTCCTTAAATGAAGCCCGCGCGGGTGAGTTCTTTTTCACAACCAATTTGTAACGCCTCTTTGTTATAGCACACGATGTTGTCCTCGACGGACTCATTGTCGGTGCGCTGGCATAATAGGACATGCGCTTTGTCCTTCTTGTGCTTCCGTAAATGGGAACAATGGTTTTTGAACTTCTTGAAAAGATCATCGAAGCCCGAAAATGGTCCCCATGGGGAGGTTGTCAAACCATACTCTGGCAACTCTAGTGAGCATTTGGGCAAATATATGGCAACAGACTTGAACCGGCCAGAGGACAGTGCTACCCGCACATTCAAAATCGTGCAAATGGTCATTTGGGTCGCGTAGGCCATCGTACTTGCCGATGCTGCTGAGGAGTTTAGCTTTCTTGCTGATGCGGGTGGTGGCAATCCGCTCGCAAAACTTTGAGTTTGCTATGAACAACTTTGGTCTGTAAGGCTTGTTTAGATCGTCGTCCGCATTATCATGGGTCTCATACGTGCCGGAGGTGGCATGCGAGAGATGCTGGTTACTTGGTTCGCAATAGTCCATGTCGCTGGTGGGCTGGAAACCATCCGATTCTTCTGACGTTGTCTGGGCGTAGTCCCGGTCGGGTTATCCTCTTTTTCTTACCCCTTTGGCTATGTCTTCCCGAAAGGGAGTCATGGTTCAGGATTCTACCTGAAGTGTTTTTTTTTTTTTTTTTTTTTTTTTTTTTTTTTTTTTTTTTTTGCAAGCATCCGCTGATACTTAGCGGTGTTTTTTGTTTGTTGTCTAAAAAGCCACTCAATTTGGTCGACATCCAAGCTGGTGTCGTGCTTAGAGTCCGAGTGGAGAACATCTCGGACGGGCTTGTGAGGCCGCGCTGAGGGTTGTTTGGTTATTGTTTTAGGAGTCCCTGCATTTCCAGCCAGTGGACGGGGGACCATAGTGGATACGGTGAACACAGGGATCTCGAAGGGGTTGGGATCTGCCATGGGTGGGTAAAAGACGTGGTTTTGAAAACTAGGTTTTCAGCCATTACGGATGGCACCAATGAAGAAACAACTAGTAACAATGAGTGTGGTACTTACCTCAAAGGAGGTATGTGGGGTGATGACTCGTGTTTTCTCTAGGATGTAATCTTTTGCTCCATACCGTGGCTGGATCCGAGACCTGTAAATAATCAAAGGGCCGTATTAAAGGAGGCAACCGCCTAGAGTCTCAAGAGACTCGTGATAGCAGACACAAAAATGGTGGTTTGGCCCGGTAAGTGTTGGTGTATTCTTGAAAGAATGGAATCCCTGGCAAAGAAGGTGACAACTCCTATTTTTAGAGGTTACACGGGCCGGTTACCATTTACCCATAACCACGACGATGGGCTTAGGCCTGGGTTATGGGCTTGCTTTCCTTTTGGCCCAACAAGTTAGATTTGGACTAGGGAAAACATAAAGCAAACAAGACATAATAAATGCAGGAGAGGGAAAGAGGTACCGCACTGCCATTGGTCCACGTGGCACGTTGTGAGTGGCTGCAGGGCTTCATTTTCTTCCTGCGTCAGAGCGTGTCGGGTGGCGCCAGTCTGTGTCAGTTTGCTCCTTCTGGAAGGTTGTTTGAGGTGACGCCTGACACAAAGGTGATCATTGCAGCAAGTGGGGATAAGGGGGGATGTACCTTCCCTGCTAGCGCGCCGTTGTGGCAGGCCAGGCCTTACACATGCCAGGCTGTGAGGTGTCCGGTGAAGACCATCGCTAAGTTGAGCGCAAGGTCTCGCGCGGGTGGATTGCACTCTACATGTGGTCTTACAAGGATTAGGCTCCGCAGAGGCCGAGACTCCGCGAAGGGAGCTCCGTGGAGATCTGTTATCTTCACATACTTGGCCATTTCAAATGGCATCTTCTCCGTGGAGGTCTTTAGATGATGATATTGTAAGATAGGGTCCGCCTTTACGCTAAGAATTGGGACCCTTCCCCTTCAATGTTGTTTGCTTTGCTTTTGATGATCCATTTGGTTTAAACATCAGAAGGAATGTGCTGGATCTTTTTATGATTTTGATGGTCCTAGCCCCACTAATGGTGTGAGTACGTCTAAATTTTGGATTTGGTACGTAAGTATAAAAAATTACACGTTTAGACCAAGATTACATATGAAGTAACGTGTATTTGTTCGTGAGTTGGAAATGGTTAACTAGTCTATTTTATTTTTCTAAATTGACAAAAATAACATTATATTGAGTATATATAATATTGTTACCACCCAACACAAATAAAAATATGAATAAAAAGATGTATCTAGCCAAACCCTAACCATCTCCTTCATGTACTGTCACATCCCTTGTCACTAATCCTCATCCCCCCTATAGCTATCACCAAATCAGTCGATCATCTTCTAGGCGAACTTCATAAGGGTCGATTTGGGCTTATTAGGTGGTTCATGTGACTTTCACATGAGCAAAAACTGAATAGCTTGAGAGGAAGGGGGATGGGAGAGATGTGGTGATTTGGGCCATTTGAAGGACTTTTAAACATTGTTAACTTGTGGACATCAATCGTTTAATTTAGTAATTCGATTCTTATTGCAAAATTTTGCATAGTCCCATACGATGTGCTTCATAATCGCATTTGAATTGATCAATTTGTAGTTTACATATTACACAATATTAGCTCTTTCATTTTTGAAGTTTTATGGATTTGAACATACCATCAAGGAGATAAAGACAATAATTCCATGGGAGGAAGAGATGTCCGAATGAATTACAATTGTCAAATTATTCGGATGATAATCCTCAACAATAGGGCAAGCCCAGTGATACGTGCAATCCTTGTTCTACATCACTACATGTTTACATGAACGCCACTTTCCAACGTTTGCATGTGTTTCTCTTTATTTGTCACATTTTCTCTTCATTCGTGCTAACTACATTTATTTAGCATTTTCCTTTTCATTATCCCAACAATTACTATTAGTCGTTTTGTTGTCAATTTCTGTGTATATGCTTATGAGTTCTGACCATATATAGGCATGTTTTAACAATAATAATAATTGTAAATGGCCCCAAGATACTTCTTTGTTTTCTATTCTTTCTTCTCAAACAACTTTGTTACAGAACACTCATTTCTTTAAACTATCCTGACTTACAAATTACATGCATGTCTCAACCCTTTTCTTAATGACTCCATCATTGATAAAAAAAAATTATAATTTTTATAGAGTTTCTTTTGTGCAATTAATAGAATAAATGAATAATGATTCTTGTTTTTATCCATTCATATATGAAGATGTATATGTAATGGCTCTCACTATTTGCACAAGTAAAATTTTTATCCACACAACCCTCTACGGGCCGTAGAGGCCTCTACGGCCCGTATACAACATTTTTTCTTGTTCTACGGGCCGTAGAGGCCTCTACGGCCCGTAGGTAATCATCACAATGATTGAATGATTGTCAATCATTGGTAATGATTACCTACGGGCCGTAGAGGTCCCTACGGCCCGTAGAGGTCCCTACGGCCCATAAACAAATATAAACAAAGTCGTCTCGATTAAACCATTAACATAAATGTTCAAAATAAACCATTAACATAAACGTTCAAAATAAAACTAATCGTTTATATACGCAACAAAATAAAACTAAAAGTTAACAGAAGCGTTCAAAATAAAGATTGTTTAAATACATAAGATGATCAGAAATAAAACATCGTAGAGTCAGTCGGCGGCGCGGTCCCGGGCTCCTGCGAAGACGTGTCGGGCTGCTGGGAGGACGTCACGGGCTCGTGCGTGCTGGTCCCTAAAGTAGGTGGGACACGAGCCTGCATGCCTAGGTGGCGATACATATCCTGCTGGCCAGCAATCAACCAGCGCATCGCGTCGTCCTGCCGATCACGCCACTGACGCGTATCGGCGTCCTGCTGCTGACGCCAGGTGTCCTGCTGCTGACAAACCCTAAATATACGAGTCTAAATATACACGGGTCTAAATTATAAACAAGTGCAAATTCATAAACACACCTGATTCGTTTCGTACGAAACATCCGGGACAGGTTCCTCGCCACCGTTATCACCTCCGTCGTGCCTTGATGCACCAGCGTATTCGTACTGTGGTTGACTTGGCGGAGGCACGTAAAATGACTCCGGTTCTTGTACGTACTCCTGGTTCAAATCGGGCAGCAGGTTGAAACCGGGGTAGCAGGTTCAAATCGGGTAGTGCATTCCCGTCACCATAGGGAACAACGGAGCTAACCTCCTCCTCACCACGTTCCACCACGGCTCCGAAAAGGGTTTCCGAGACGTGAGATAGGCTAAACGAATGCTCCCATTCATCCCAAACATTACCGTAGTGACCCGAAGACATCGTGGTAGCTTGAAATCGACCGGATTTTTGTGCACCGCGTGTTTAAATTTTTTTTCGTTAACTGAAGAAAGAAGACAAGGAAGAAGAATATATCTGGACCCTCTACGGCCCGTAGAGGCCTATACGGGCCGTATAGGGTTTAATGCTCCCAACAACCAGGTTTCCTACGGGCCGTATAGCCCTCTACGGCCCGTATAGGGTTAGCTTTTTCAGAGACTTTTCAGACTGACACACTGAATGTCAGACACTTCATTCAATTACCTCGTACCTCGTACTGCCTACGGGCCGTAGAGGTCTCTACGGCCCGTATAGGGTTTAAATGCATCCCACCAAACTCCCCTCTACGGGCCGTATAGGGCTTTACGGGACGTAGAGGGTTGAGCATTTATTACACTGACACCCTCTACGGCCCGTAGAGCCCTATACGGGCCGTAGAGGGCTGTGAAAATTAACTTTTCCTTCTTGTGTAAATAATATCCCCCTATGTAATATGCAATTTTGTTTTAGCACAAATCAAACTTTATTAGATCTATTTTAAAATCCTTATTACGATATTTCAGGAAATTAATTGTTTTGTACAGTGTACCATCATCAATACTGAGCTTTTTAGGGACTCCTACTTTGATCTTTATTTTCAAATGCACATTTAAATCCGGTTAAAAAAGTTGTCTTGCTAAAAAAAGTTAACTGGTCAGTGATAATTTTGTTTGCATGTGGCTTCAATTGGTTATAGTGGTGTAAGGTCTATTCATCTAGTATATTATTTTAGTTTGTTTTTTGTTTCATGTTTTATATTTTAAATATTTATGGGTATTTTTTTTATTTCACACACACTTAAGAGAAAAAAAATTAATGCCAATCCATCCAGGGACCAAATATGTCACGTTTCTGCATGGTTTTGTTTTTAAGCGTGTGATTTTTTGAACATAGACACCATAACCAAAATTTAGAAATACTAGGGGCCACATGTGTAATTTATTCATATTATAATTTAATATTATATATTTCGTTCTTAAATTTTATTAATTATTTGAATCATATTTTAAGTGTAAGATATTTTATTAATTATGTGAATCAACTTTTAAGGTAAGATTTGTATCGATTTGATTCTTTCTACTATGTCACAATATATTTTTAGTTAGCATTTAGTAAAATAACTTTATAACTAGAAAACAATGCAATTTTCACATAGGTTTAACTTAGAGTTTCTAGAAAACTCTAATTAGAATATGAATAGTGTTGGATATGATATGTTTGATGATAGATTAAATCAACGTTACCATCGAGATACGATCCAAAGAGTTACACTTTGGACGATAAACAAATTATAATAATTAACGGTTAAATAGTAAATCACGAAAATGAAAATTAACTGGTTGTTGAAATTGAGAGAACTAAATATTTAGAGAAATATTTAATTAAATAATCATTTATGAAATGATTAATTAATCTATACATCTAATAAACAAAAGTCCATGAGGACACTTGGCACTCCCACATTCATCCTCAATTGTGTAGCCAATCATATTGTGCCAAGTGTCTCATTGTGGGATTTAATAAACTTTTTGATTTTAAAAAAAAAAAAAACAGAAAATATAAATTAACCTAAAAAATACGTGGACATATCTTATGTCATTCTACTCGCCTCCTTCCCAAAACACCGTGCAAACCCTAATCAGACGAATCTAGGCGATTCAACCATCCATTCATCTCCAATCTAAGGTAATCACTCTTTCATTCTTATTTCATTCAATCCATCTTTATCCCTCATTTTCACGGTCTTTTTTTTCGTTTTTTTGTAATGTCTTCGTCCATGTTTTAATTTCTTTTTCCCTGTTTTCATTTGATTATTTATGTTTCGATTTGTGTGTTTATGTTACGACAAAGAAAACCTTCGTTTGCCCTTAATTAGGGTTCTTGATTTTTTGATTAGGTTTGTTGATTGTTTGATAAGGGTTATTGAATGGATTTTGATCGACTCAGACAGTGTTTTCTTTTTGATTTGCCATTGATGATGTTCTGAAAAACTTGGGTTTTCAGAAGATTAGATTGTTCTTTTTTTTTTAATCAAGTTTGTATGAACATTGTGAATATGACTCGATTATATAAAGTTTTCAATTGTTTGATTAGGTTTGTTGATTGTTTGATTAGGGTTCTTGAATGGATTTTGATGGACTAAGACAGTGTTTTCTTTTTGATTTGCCATTGATGATGTTAGGTCAAACTTGGGTTTTCAGAAGATTAGATTGTTGTTTTTTTTGAATCAAGTTTTTATGAACATTGTGAATATGACTCGATTATATAAAGTTTTCAATTTGGGATTTTTCAAAAATTAATCTGTTTTCAAAATTTAATAGGTTTTAAGATTTTACAGATTTGGCATTTATGTATTCATCTAATGATGCAATTTTAGTTATATGATATCATGTTTTAATTTGTTTTTACTGATAATACAGTTGCTCTAAAGGTCGTCTCAGAATGGTTTATGGATTTTGGGTTAAATCAGAGGGCAGAGAACGTGTGTGTATGGTAAGCGACCTTTCTTATGCGTTAAAAATCTGTTGGTTGTTACTATATGTTCATTGATCACTGTACAGTATTCGGATGGATAATCTTTATTAACTGAAAATCCAATAGATTAATTTATAATCAACTGTTTTTGGTATTGATTTGTAGGCGTTGCCCGGAGATTATAAGGAATGGA
This sequence comes from Ambrosia trifida, assembly GCA_028751855.1. Classification (NCBI taxonomy): domain Eukaryota; kingdom Viridiplantae; phylum Streptophyta; class Magnoliopsida; order Asterales; family Asteraceae; genus Ambrosia; species Ambrosia trifida. Next base: position 79,191,107 of record CM054127.1, read on the forward strand.
TTACTAAGTATGGATTCCCTACTGGCATGACCAGAATTCATACTTTGGATCAGAGATCATTCGAAGTTAAAGTGATGAATATCGCTGGGAAGTGGTTTTTTTACAATGGGTGGAAGCACATGATTACCACGCTAAACTACCCAAGTGGTTGTCACTTTGTTTTTGAGTTCGAAGAAATGCTTAACTGTTTTAATATGTATACTTTTCATCAGGATGCCATAGCTGCACCGGGCAAGTATTTCTACTGCAAACTTGATGACCCACTCAGTGATCTGAATCGCCTGGTATGTTTTTTAAATGATGTGTATAAACATGACATAACGCCTTAGAAATACTTTAATATGTACTAATGTTTCACCATTGTTTTTCAACTTTCCAGCATATAAGTGCCTTTTTTCATCATGGTTTGTACAATCGAAACCCTCCTATGGAACCGATTATGGTTAGCTCATTTCCAGGTAATCTCATGTATATAATTATTTGTTAGATAATAAGACTTTTTAAAATTTTGATGTTCATAATGATAACAGTATGCTGGAAATTCATCTTCTTTGCAGGGCATGTTTTCCAGATCCAACTTGAATACGATGGTCATGAGATTTTCATTACCCAGGGATGGCCGTACATGAAACAGAGGTTTAACATAACAGCAGATCATCTGATGGTGTTTGAAATTTACAACGAGGTTTGTTTGTCGATTCGAAATTTCAAAAAATATCATTAATTTTGTTTGAGATTTAGATCATTAATTTGTACACTTTTCATGTGTTTCATTGTAAAATTAACAGAAAACATTGGAGTTGTCCATCTTTGAGAAAAACAAGCTGACCCTGCCTCCGGAGTTGTGGGAGGACGTTGAACAGCCCGAGGATGATCACCATAATCAGGAGGAAATAGTTGTGGTTTCTGATGATGATGGAGAAGAGTATTCAGATGAAGATGATATGGAAACTGATGATGATGAATCTGGATCGGATGAAGATGTATCCGATATAGAAGATTGGGCCGTTCCAGTTGTTTTTGTTGTTGACAGGCATTTTGTAAGTATTATATGTTAAAGCAATATGTTATAATCATTTTGATGCTAAATAAACCTTTTTATAACAAATTTCATGTATGGTTATTTGTTTTAGCGGATGAAGACACAATGGGCGAAGGCCAATGGCTTGAACAGGCCGCGCTCATTGACAATTAAGGATGCTGAGCAAAATAGCTGGGGTGTTTCTGTAGGTATTGAATACAGGGGATCGAGTAAGCGTTTTTACATCAAAGGTATGTCTGTGTTTGTTGCTGACAATGATTTGCAGGCTGGTGATCAGGTGCATTTCCGTTGGTTTGAAAAACGAGGTCTGTTCAAGCTCTCTAAAGTAGTTAGGGTTGATGGTAATTAGGACGGGATTCAGTGGGTAGTTTTTTGGATATAAATCACATACTTTTGGTCCTAAGTCGTGGTGGTTTTTGGTTCAATACAGTGGTTGTGGGTAACTCTTAACACGATGGTTATGGTCGTTTTTGGGATGATGATTAATGTTAGTGGTCACATACATTGATTTGTTTTTTGTGTTGATATGTGTTTTGAAAAATATATCAGTCTTATGGTTTGTATTTACGACATATGATCTTCTATGTTTTAATAGTTAGCAATAATTTGGGAAATATGTTTTTTTTAGCAATAGGTAAATATGGTTAATATGATATATTTGCTATAATGAGAATTAAAATTTAGACAACTATAGATTTTACAAATTGACTTTGTTAATATTGTTTATTAAAACTTAAATTTGGTAAATTACATTACATTAACTTTTGTCATTCTCATTATTAACATACTAAAATTTCGTAACTTTGACTTTTTTTTTGAAAAAGTCCCATGTTTTAATAGTTTCCATTTTTATAGACATATACATGTTTTTTAATATTTTAAAGTCAAAAGTAATTAATAATTTTCAAAGTCAAACCGTTTTATGTTGACAAACAAGATTTTTGGAAAGCCAATCAATTAACGATGTGTAATTGACTACTTTTTATGGTTTCAATCAACCTATATTCGATTTGTCTTTAAACATCCTAATTTATGGCGTTGACTTTTTTCTGTTCAAATAGTGTTGCTGTGTAACTGTTAACACTTCGGTATGGTTGTTTTTGGGATTGTGATTAACTGTTATTGGTTACATACATTGGTTTGTTATACCTGTTGATATGTCTTTTGAGAAATAGATTTATGATATTCTTTTTTTTTGTAATACATATGAATGCTTATTAACAATGTCAAACGTTTTATTTGAAAATATTAAATTTTTCGAATAACATTTTAAAAAAAAATTAAAACGTTTTTTAATATTTTAAACTCACAAGTAATTAATAATTTTCAAATTCAAACCGTTTTATGTTGAGAAACAAGATTTTTGGAAAGACAATCAATTAACAATGTATAATTGACTACTTTTTATGCTTTCAATCAACCTATAATTTATCTTTTTTTACATCCAAATTTATGCCGTTGACTTTTTCCTCTTAAAATTGTGTTACTGTGTAACTGTTACCACCTTGGTATGGTTGTTTTTGGTATTGTGATTAACTGTTAGTGGTTACATACATTGGTGTGTTTTACCTGTTGAATGCTTATTAACAAAGTCAACCGTTTTATTTGAAAATGTTAAATTTATCCAGTACCATTTTAAAACAAAAGAAAACGTTTTCTCTTTATTTTAAACTCACAAGTAATTAATAATTTACAAATTAAAAAAGTTTTAATTTGACAAACAAGATTTTTGGATAGACAAAAAATTAGTCTTTGACTTTTTTACAATAAGATTTAATAAACAACTTTTATTTTCATAATTTCGGAAAGTTTGACCACTTAATTTGATTGAAAATGTATTATGGAAACCTTTAAACTTAATCAATTAGATTGGCATTTCATATTTTGTTTCTATTTATATAATCAATACTAAAAATACAACATTTCTTCCTTATTTATAATAGGTATACGAAATTATATATACATGTAGAAATTTTTCGAATATAATTCAGTTTTTTTCTTCTACATTTCGCAGGTAGTATATACTACTTTAGGTTCTTACATTTTTATTTATATATCACACGAGTACTAACATTTTTTTGTTCGCAGTTATTTGTGATAACTATTACACACGTGCAGGCAGATGGATCCAAATAATGTAACATTTTTGAATGACATAACATGGCGGCTGAGTAATTACACAATCAAAGTTAAGGTACTTAGGCTTTGGAAGAGAGCAAATCGAAAGACACCAGGTGAAACTCTTGCCATTGATATGGTTGTTATGGATGAACAGGTTAGATTTTATATCATCAATTCCTTTGTCACATATATGTTATTTAATATTTTCTGGTCAAATAATGTCTTCTAATTACATATTTTTACGCAGGGTTCTAAAATGCAAGCGATTGTGTGGAATAGATACATGAAGAAGCATGAAAAATTTCTACGTGAAAATGAATCATATTATATCTATAGACCACAACTAGCGGATAACAAATCTGTTAAACACTTTTCTAAAAATGACATATTATCGTTTACTTTTGAAACAAATCTTACAAATTGTAACAGATTTGATGGTAGCCAATATGGTTTTAATTTCTCTTCTTTTGAGTCTATTAAGTCTGGTAACCTTTCTCAAGAACAAAGGATTGGTAGTTTTCGAAGCCTTAATCTTTTATATATTTTTATTCTTTTAATTTGTCTTCTTATTTATTAGTTGAGATAACATTTTAAATATTTTAGATTTCATTGGGTTTGTTGAAGAATGGAGTCCACCCGAGCCTATCGAAACAAAAGCTGGATTGAAAATGAAAATGAACCTACTCTTGATTGATCTAGAGTATGTGTTTCATTTTTCCTATTCATAATTTATTATCTCATAATCTTTCATGATATATTCATTTCTCATTTGTACGATTAATACTTAGGAAGAAATGTTTGAAATTTATGCATGCTCTAATAAAAAATGTATTGTATGTAGTGGGGTAAAAATGTCATGTTCTTTGTGGGATGAATATAGTGAGCAGATGTTTGAGTACATCAAGCAGAACGAAGCTGAAGTTCATGTAGTTCTTATTGTTCAATTTGGTAGCTTTACCAATTATAAAGGTTTGTCATTTCTTGCAATTTGTATTACGTTTGACATTTTTATTACTTTTTTTAAAAAAATAACGCTTGCTTTTTTCTTTTTTTTTTAAGGTAATGTAAGTTTGCAAAATGGTTTCAATATAACTCGCCTGTTTATCAACGAAGATATTGACGATATTCGTGCTTTTAAGAAAAGGTGATATGTTTAAATTATCCTGTAATTATTTACATATATCTAAATATTTGACTTATTATATATATGTTATATTAATTTTTTTATTCTTACAGTTATATTGAAAAGTTTTTATCTACGGAATCATCGTCTGTACAACGATCTCTTGGATCGTCTGGTAGTATGAATATTAATGATGAATTCTTGAATAAAACCCCTTTCAGCACTATTCGTGATCTTCCTTTGATAACAGAGGTAAGATTCAATTGATTTATCATATCATTATATACAAGTTTTATTTACAATTCATTTTTTAACCGATTCCTGTTTCTTTTGTAGGTGAACAAACAGGTCATTGTTCTTGGAACCATTAAGGGTGTCGATGATAAAGATGAGTGGTATTATTTGGGATGTGAGCACTGTAATCACAAGGTGGAGCCGACCTTAAGTTTACCTGATGATAATGAAGAAACAGATGTTACTTCGTTTAAACAGGTGTTAGTTTGCCCCAATAGAGAATGTCCAAAGCACATCGTCTCTGCTGATCCAGTGTATGCTTTATCTTAAATATGTACATCTTAAAGTAAAACAGTATTAAATTTGTTTAATAATATTTTGTAATTTGTAAATGTAGGTTCAGAGTACCTTTAAGGGTTCAGGATTTTACTGGTATTACATCCCTTACTTTATTTGATCGTGAAGCAAAGAAATTGCTGGGAATGTCAGCAATGCAACTTTTAGAAAAATCTAAGCAAGTAAGTTGTTTATACTCAGTCCAGAACAAATTAGTTATTTTGCTTTATATTATTTATGTCATTTGTTATTAAGGTTTCTGGTGAAGAAAAAACAACTCCAACTGAGTTTCATGCTCTTGAAGACAAAAAGTTTGCGTTCAAAATTAAAGTGGGTCAATTCAATATTGACAAGCACCTAGACGGATATAGTATACGCAAGTTTACGAATGAGTCATCGATACTTTCTTCACTAGAACAAAAGTTCTCCGATATTCAGGTTTTTTATTCCCATCCTATATTCCTTTATAGGTTGATTTTATAAAAATTTATTATTGTTTTACTATATAATGTGACACATACAAATCCTTTAATGTTTTTAGGTGGATCAACCTGGATTTGAAAGCTTGGATGGAGTTGAATCGTCTACACAAAATGCAGTCTCTCTTAAGGTTCTTTTCACCTATTAAATCACTCCCGCAATTAAATTTAAATTGCTACTATTATCAAACTTTAAACCTTTCATTTACTTTTGTAGGATTCTGTTGGAGATAACAACACTCCAGAATCATCTTGCAGAGTTAGTCTGGTCCATGACGAGCAGGAAGTGAAGCGTAGCCTCGACAAAGTTTACGGTCTAGAAGATGATGCAAGTGAGTCTACTACCAAAGTGCGTAAGGGTGATAAGAAAGTTTGCACCGACAAATCAGTTGAGATCCCCCTGTTGATCCCAAAGCTTGAAAAATAAGAACATTTATCCGTTTGTTTGCTATTTTTTTGGGGATTTTTTCTGAATGTTTGTTTATGGTTTGAAACAATTTGTTTTTTATTATGGTTTGTTTGATGTTTGCTACTATTTTTCATTTGAATTAGTTGTTGGTTTGAACATTTATGTTTTTTTCCTTACCTTTGGCAAATAATTGTTCGTTGTTGAATAAATTTTAATTATTTATACGTTATGTTGAATTGTCTATAAGAATCATAACATTATTCATAGGTCCACCTATATATAATTAACATTTTTTTATCATATTTATATTTTTTCAAACAATTTATCAAACATAAAGTTCTAATACATTCCATAACATTATTCAACAAAATATGAGTAATATTTAATTATATTACGTTTTTAAAAACGTTTTTTTAAGTTAGTTTAATATAAAATTTTAAGTATTATAACTAAAGATTATGTTAAAATTACAAAGTTGCTATAGTACAATTAATTTAAACAAGTGTATTCTAATTACATACTTAATAAAAAAAACATAAAAAATACTAAATATAATTAACTTGACTTTTTCGTTTTCTTTAAAATTCAAATAGTATTTCTTTAATAATGGTAAGTATTTAAGCTTCTTAATAAACATTTTTAATTACAAATTCTTTGTAATTACACACTTGCTAAAAATAAAAAACTATACATATCCATAAATTCAAATTTTCGAAAAATTTGAATTGTAATTACACCAAAAAATTCAAATCTTGAAATTCATTTAAACATGGTAAGTAATTAACCATATTAAATAAGTTTTGACTACAAATTTAATTTTTAAAAATCTATAAAACCCTACTACTATAAATCAAACCAACACCTTTCATATAAACGAATCCATTCAGTCTTACAGACAAATCAGAAGACTCAAATATTCAAGAGTTCATCTTTGCTTTTTTATGTTTTCTCTACTTTCTATCAAACAAGTTGAAGGTAAGTAATTCTTTTATTTCAATATTACATGTTTTCGCAGAACATGATTATCTACATGTTTTTTCTCTACTGTTCCATCAAAGAAGATGAAGGTATGTAATTCTTTAATTTCAATATTACATATTTTCGCATAACATGATGATTCGTACTTTATGTTGATTTATAATATATTGTTAGTTAAGTATTATGTATCGTTGAATGTTTATATATATATAAACCTATCATCCATAATTTTAAGTTTGTTTATATTTTGTTAAACTCTTATAATGCATTTTATGTAGAATTGCATCCTTTTAGTTGAAATGGGACGTAAAAGACTCTCTAACAGTTCGAATGGTAATTTTTTTGGCATAAATATACAATGTATTTATAATTTTATTATTTTTAATTTGTCATCTAATTTTTCGATTTTTTATAAGGTGATGACAAACGAACGCCATTATCTAATATCTCAAACGGTACACTTATTTCGTAGTTATATATGTCTTTATTTATATTATCGTTTACTTATGTAACTAATACGTAATTCTTCATAGTTATCTCCCATGAAGAAAAAGTTAAGCACGCGGCCGAGTGTCGTAAATATAGAAAATTACAACTGGATGCAAAGAGATGCAAGGTGAACAATCATAATAATGGAATTCAAAATGTGCCGCCAACTACAATATTTAATCGTTACTCCGTTGAACGTTCCAACCATTATATTCAGCAAAGCTCATCTTTCCAAAGTACATTGAATGTTTCTACACCCGGTAAATCAACGAATAACACTTTCTACTTTTAAGTCTTTCTATACAGTCTGAACTACCATTCCACATTTATAATTTAAGTCAATTTTATTTGTTCGTCTTTTTTTATAGTACAATTGCAACAAAATCGTTTGTTTAATTTATCAAATGTTATTTTTATTTATTTAAACTACATGTTTCACTGTATACGAATATCCTATTTTCTTATTGATTTCATTATAAAAACTAATACTATTTCATACGTTGTTTCTACGATTGAAGTCAATAAAAATATTGCAACGGAGTGTCCAAAATCCAGAAAACTACAAATGGATTCTAAGAGACTCAATGCTAATCAATGTCAAAATTCAAACTCATCAACATCCAGAAGTACTTTAGTTTCAATCGATATGCCATCCTTTAGATCAACCTTCAACAACCCATTTAACGCATCCTTCTCTGGTAATAAATTTGTATGCCATTTAAATATTCGATAGCTTTACTTTTTAAATTGATGACAAATTTTTTACTCTAACACTGTCTCTTTGTTATTTCATTATGTATTATCAGGTTCCACACAAAGAACTCCTTTGTCCAATATTACAAACGGTATCATAATACTATGTTATACACGTTTTATTTTTACATTAGTCCTTTATTTTAACATTAAACGTTCATTGAATATACAAACTGATATTATTTTTATCCATAGTTTCCGTGCCTGAAGTCCAAAGACAAAAATCTGCAGAGTTACGAAACGTTAGAAAAGCACAACTAGATTCAAAAAGACGTAAAGTTGGTTCTGTTAGTAGACCTCGAAAACAACCCACTGTTGCACATGAGTGTTCAAATGATGACACGCTAAGAACTCCTACTTATCCAACCCCATCTGGTACAATTTGCTTTGTGTCGATTAATGTAATGAATTTCTGAATCTTATTAATACTAACTTTTAAATGTTATTCTTAATTACAGGTGGACTTACTGATGTTAATACGGTCTCACTTGCATCATCTTCTGCTCAAAGAGAACCGATTAATACATCAAGGAATAATCGACGTTGCATCTCACCTGTCCGAATGGTTAGTTTGTCTGACGAAGAAAATGTGGAACCTCAAACAATTGAAGGCTTGCAATTTAAGGGTGTCTCTAAAGGTAAATATTAAATTTACAAAACATTTAAAATCCTTTTTTTTTCTTTTATAAGTTAATTTTATTTTATTTATTCTGTTTGCAAGATTATCTAGATCATGGTGATCAAACGGTTGTATGTCAAATGTGTAATGCAAAGTTGTGGAGGTCAGAAGCTATTAGAAGCGTAAATGTTTGTGGAAGAACAACCTATATGCTATGTTGTGGTTATGGAAAGGTACAACTTCCAGATTTCAAAGAGAGCAATTTAGATTATCAGAACCTTTTCAAGAACATAGAATTAAAGAGCAAATATTTCTTAAAGCACATTCGCCGCTTCAATTCTATGTTTTGTTTTACTTCAATGGGAGGGAAGGTTGATTCAAATATCAATAGTGGAAAGGCTCCCTTCATATACAGAATAAGTGGTGAGAATTATCACACGATGGGTGGTCTTCTTCCTTATGATGGTTCGAAACCGAAGTTTTCGCAGTTATATATATATGACACTGAAAATGAAGTTTCAAACCGAAAAAACATTTATAGGTAATATTCTAAAAAAATTTTTCTACTTTTTTTTAGCCCTGTATATAAATTTTAATGTATTAAAATTTTTTTTTTCATTCTTTTCAGTAAGGAAAAGGAAAAGTGTAAGGATATTTCTGACCTCCTTGACATTGAAATCATTCAGTACCTGAAGTCGATGTTAGACTCAAATAATGAGCTTGTGAAAAGTTATAGGAGTGTACGGGATCGATTTCATGAAAATCCAGAAGTTACCCTTAAGTTGCGTCTTATTGGTAGGAGAACTAAAGATGGCCGAACATACAACCTACCAACTTCGTCAGAAATCGCTGCTCTTATTTTTTCAGACAATGATGAGCAGCTTGACAATAGAGATATTGTCGTCGAATCAAGATCAGAGGGACTTCAGCGTATATCTGAACTTCATCCGTCGTATCTAGCCTTGCAGTATCCATTGCTTATTCCGTTTGGAGAAGATTGTTATAGGGTTGATATACCACATAGGGAAGAGAGGAAATCTAAAAAGAAGGTGGATTCAAAGTGTTCAATGAGAGAGTATTTTGCATATCATATTCAGGACAGAGTTGGTAAGTTCTCATTGATTTTGAATGCTAGGCGGCTTCTTCAACAGTTTTTGGTTGACGTTTATACAATGATTGAGAGTGAGCGCTTATTTTATGTCCGTTTCCAGCAAAGTAAACTTAGGTGTGAAACTTATACTAATCTTCAAACGTTGAACCAAAATGGACCTACTGACTTGGCAAAAGTAGGGACACCTGTGATTTTACCCTCTTCTTTTACTGGTGGTGCACGCTACATGAGGGAAAATTATCTTGATGCAATGGCTATTTGTAAAAGGCATGGATACCCTGATTTTTTTATTACAATCACATGCAATCCAAAATGGCCTGAAATTAGACGGTTTCTTAAAGACAAGAAGACAAATCCAGAAGACAGGCCAGATATTTTAGCTAGACTATTCAAAGTTAAGCTAGACTCAATCATGAAAGATTTACGTGAAAAAGCACTATTGGGCAAAACTTCAGCAGGTAAAATTCATTACCAAAAAAAAACTTCCAATATATATTCATATATTAGCATCTTTATTCATTTATACTAATACAATTTTTATTTGTTGTTTCTAAATAGTAACGTGTTTTATTATATTGTTTTACTTTATGTTTCAGCTGTCTATACTATAGAGTTCCAAAAACGTGGACTGCCCCATGCTCATATCTGTTTGTTTCTTAAAGAAGCCAGTAAGCTACCCACAATTGAACACGTTGATCGTTTTGTTTCGGCTGAAATCCCTGATAAGAATCTTGATCCGGAGTTGTTTAGTCTTGTGAGTGACTTTATGATGCATGGACCATGTGGGCGTGAATATCCGAACTGTCCGTGCATGCTTGACGGTAAGTGCTCCAAGAAATTTCCAAAGAAGTTTTCTCCTGCTTCAACTTTAGATTCAAATGGATATCCGGTTTATAGAAGAAGAGAGTCAGGGATATTTGTTGAAAAAGGAACTGCTACGTTAGACAATAGACATGTGGTCCCTTATAATGCAAAACTTTTAAGACGTTACCAAGCTCATATCAATGTTGAATGGTGTAACCAGGCCGCTTCAATTAAGTATTTATTTAAATACATTAATAAAGGACCTGATATGGCTAAAGTTGCTTTTGTAGAAGATAATGGAGAAGGTGAAGAAGTGATGCAAAAAGATGAAATCAAAAAACATTTTGATTGTAGGTTCCTTTCAGCATGTGAAGCTTCGTGGAGAATATTTAAAAATGAAGTGCATTATAGATACCCTCCAGTTATAAGGCTTCCATTTCATCTGCCCGGTGAGCAAAGTGTTGTATATGGTCCAAAAGAAAATATTCAAAATGTGCTCGACAAACCAACGGTGGCTGCAACAATGTTTCTAAAATGGATGGAACTGAACCGAAACGAAGTTGTGGCACGTGAACTAAGTTACATTGAAATCCCAAGTAAATTTGTCTGGAAAAAGGAAGAAAAAAAATGGGACTTTCGAAAGATGGGTAAGGCAATTGGTCGTGTTCACATGGTTAATCCATCTATGGGCGAGGCGTATTTTTTGAGAGTGCTTCTAAATAAAGTAAAAGGCCCTAGATCATTTGAGGAGATAAGAACGGTCAATGGAGAAATCTTACCAACATTTCGTGATGCATGTTATGCTCTTGGCCTCTTAGACGATGACAAAGAATATGTAGAAGCTATTGAAGAGGCTCATTATACAGGTTCTGGATATTGTCTTCGTAATTTGTTTGCGATGATGTTGCTGTCTAATACCTTATCTAGACCTGAGCATGTTTGGGAAAAATCATGGAAGTATCTGTCAGATGGTATTATGCATAGACACGAAGACGTATTCCAAATTGAAGGTAACAAATTTTAATTTCGAAATTTAATGAAATTATTTTTTTTAATGTCCCTTTTATTTTAAATTGAATGTTCCAAACTTTTTCGTTTTTAGGTTTGTCTCTTCCTGATGAACAAATAAAGAACCTTACGTTGCTTGAAATTGAGAAACAATTGCTTCGGAATAACTCAAGCCTGCGTAGGTTTCCTTCTATGCCTTATCCTGATAATGATTCGATATCATCTGCAAATAACCGTTTGATTCTTGATGAGCTGAATTATCAAGTAAGTACGTTGGCTGAGGAATTTCATACCTATTCACGTTCTTTAACTGATGAGCAACGTTCAATTTTTAATCAAATCATACATGCGGTTGATGGTAACAAAGGTGGGCTATTCTTTGTTTATGGTTTTGGAGGAACTGGTAAAACCTTTTTATGGAAAACGTTGTCTGCTGCCATAAGATCTAAAGGACAAATTGTTTTGAACGTTGCATCCAGTGGTATTGCTTCTCTGCTGTTATCTGGTGGAAGGACAGCGCATTCTAGGTTTCGTATACCTTTGAATGTTACTGAACAATCATTGTGCGGTATAAAGCCCAATAGTGATATTGCTGATTTATTGAAGCAAACTAAGTTAATTATTTGGGATGAAGCTCCAATGATTCACAAGCATGCTTTTGAGGCACTTGATCGTACAATGAAAGACGTCCTGCAGTCAAATTCTTCACCTAATTCTGATTTGCCTTTTGGTGGTAAGGTTATGGTTTTTGGTGGTGATTTTAGACAGATCCTTCCGGTTGTTCCAAACGGTAGTAGAAGAGATATTTTAAATGCATCAATAACTTCTTCTCCTATTTGGAATAGTTGCAAAGTCCTCACTTTAACAAAAAACATGAGGTTAACTTTAGGTAACAACACGTCTGAATCCGATGAAACAAAGGCATTTGCAAACTGGCTTCTTGAATTAGGTGAGGGTAATGTGACACCTGGCAAATTCGGGTTAACAACGTTGTCTAGATGAAAGTCTACCTTAGCGAGTCACGCGTATATTGTACGTAACTGGGTTAGTTAAGTCGGGATATGGTTCGGGAACTATTGGTTAGTCTAGAAGATCATTGGATGTTGGTCTAGAGGTTCGTTAGATGTCGGTCCTTAACCAAGTGTACAAACGATGACGATTTGTAGGATTGTCAGGGCATACGGAACGTACGAGTCTTGAGTCCCGGGAATTGGTGAACGAGTGTAAATATGTGTATTTACTTGTGTTATGTGTTTACAATCATTATGTGACTTGTCGGTACATGAATATGCATTAACATATGTTAAAACGGGGTTTAACGCGCAAAACACACAAAGGGAACCCCTACAGGCGATTAGGAGGCCTAATCGCCCATAGGGGAGGCGAGTAGGGCACAGTAGACGCGAGTAGGAGGCTACTCGTGTGTTCTTAGGGGCGATTAGGCCCAATCTCATGCGATTAGCAGCCCTAATCGCATGTAGCTGCTGCATACTCGCCTATAACGTGCTGGACGACTAGAAACGCCTATAAATACAACACTTAACCTCCTAAACTCACTAATATTAACCCTAGTCGTCCCATAACCGCCCCAAACACTTAAACAACCTCTGGAAGGCGATTTTGATCAAAAACACAAGGTTTCAAGGTCTAATCATCATCCTTTTGCAATTCCAAGGTTTAATTCTCATCCATAATACTTTGTAAACGTTTTTAATCAATCCCTAATGGTCCAGACCTGTTCATAAACGAAAAAGATTTCTGAAAATCGTCAATAAGAGTTATTAATCGGATTATAATTAATAAACATGTGTTATGGGTATGTATGATTAGAAAGATAGGATTTTTATGAATCTTGATGATGTGTTGATGTGTTATCATGCTAGGTCAGAAGTAATATTGTTATTATAATGATGGGAATCTCAGTAATTGGATAATAGGGTTATGATTACATGCGTTATTTGAATGTTGCATGCTATGTGTATGTGTTTGGATTGCTTTGGTTGCATGCAGGACTAATTTTACGAGGATGAACGAAGGGTTTTGGGTTAAACATGTTTAGGATAGTGATTGGGATGATATTGGGTAGTTACACACGCTCTGGATCTGATTTGGAGCGTTAAACGCGCGAAAAACCGGAACAGCAAGGTTACAGGCGATTAGCCTTGCTAATCGCATGTAACAGGGGCGAGTAGACCCCCACTCGCGTGTAATAAGGGCGAGTAGGCCCACTCGCCTGACTTATGGGGCGATTAGCCCTAATCACGTGACATTTCATCCGATTAGCCTCCCTAATCGCGTGTACTGCTGCTGTAAGTGTAAATTAGCATTCCGAGACCCGATTTGACATGTAGTAACATGCTAGGAACCTTGTAACATGTCTAATAACTTGGTAACATATATTTGGATGTATTTCGGTGATACGTGAACTATGTGCTATAACTTGTTGTGTGTTAACGTATGTTAAGTATACTTGCGTTATTGTATGGTTTGGAGCGTAAACATAACACGGGGAGTGTCGGGTCACCAATGGGATGTCGAGTCTTGTACTTTGGGTCGGTTAAACAGTCACGGTAATTTTAAACGAACTTGGTTATGGTCTGGACATCTAGGGACTAATTAACCTGCGGGTTATTAGTCTAAGTACTTGTAACTGTCGTATGTTAGGTCGCCACTGTACGGGACTAACATAGCAGCTGAGTTTACTCGGGATTAGGAGTAAAGCAACTTAAGGTGAGTTTACGGCCCCTCTTTTAAACTGGTTTTATACTTTCGGGGGAGAAAACATGTGTTAAAACGATTATTTGGTAACTACTGTCATACTATGGGTTTCTATTGTGTACTACACGATCTTTGGAAGTCCCGGGGGAAACCATGAATGTGCGGGTTTGCACAACGGGGAAATGTGAATAGCGCTATTGGGAGTGACCAACCCCACTCGTCGGCTTGGAGGGCCGGGCGAGTGCATATTGTCTCAAACAGGAACAACAGGAACAATTGGAACTATTCGGGCACAAAACTGGTATTCGTGTTAGTAATGGTTTTCCAATCGTGGTAGTAAGAAAACGTACGCCTAGCTAGCGTATACTGGTTTTCTATTTGTTATAGTATGGACAGGTGAACTTGGTACTTGAACTGCAAACCTGTAAACTCACCAGCATTTTTGTGCTGACGTAAACTTTTACATGTTTTCTCAGGTCGCTAAGGTAGCACAGGGGAACTAGGGCGCACGCGTCTGCACGGCGTCTAGATAGAGTTGCACGATTTCATAAACATTGAACTTTGGTTATTTATGCTGAACTTTATTTTGAATAAGCTTCCGCTGTAAACGGGATTTTAAAACTATGTTTTGGTATTGCATTAATTACATTTAGACTTGTTTATTGTGATCGTTGGTTTGGATCCTGGTTTGTCATGCGCCTCGCGGTAAAACTCCGCAAGTGGATTTTGAGGGTGTGACAGATTGGTATCAGAGCCAATGGTTATAGTGAACTAGGACTGCATGTAGAGTCTAGTCTATAGCCGAGTCGCACACACTAGACGATCACATGGTACTAAACGTTATAGTGGGTTACGTATGGTCTTGTCGGGGTGTCTCTAAATCGTTGGTCTTTCTACGTTACATCATCCGTTCTATCTTAGGTTGGGTTATTTGTTTTCTAGGCAGTGTGGTCTATTGGGGTAACTCGTGTGCTCTTGAGATTTGTCCAAGGCTCGGACATCTCCCTTTCGCACTCCAATAGAAACACTTGTCATGAACTACCGTAGTATTACGGTGTGTAGCTGAGAGTCTATGTTCGGTGATTTGATCTTTGAACTAGGAGAACACTTGGAGGACCATGTAGAGCGTTTTATCATTTTGGGTGCACACAAAGTCATAAAACGAAATGCATGGAAGCACTAGTGAGCTCTGGGTTTGAGGGGATAGTCCTGGATTGGATCTGGCTTTAATCTTGTGAACATTAGTGGTTATCTTTAACTGCGAAACTAAATTTTCTCGTTCTTTCTGCCAGAATCATGTCTGGAGTGCGTGGAGGACGAGGAGGTGGTCGCAATGGTGGACGCGGTGGTGGTCGTGGTGGTGCTGGTGGTCGTGGTGGAGGTATTAACCTGTCACAGGCTGATCTGAATAACTTGCTCCAGGCTGCCTTTCAGTTAGGGCACAACGGTGGTGGTAAGTTGTTTTATCCATTTTCTTTGCCTCATTGGTGAGTCTTGTGTACGTTATTCGTGGTTTCTTATACGTTTCATTTCAGGTGGTCCTGTTGACCCACCCCCACCCATGTGCACCTATAAGATGTTCCGGGACTGCAAACCCCAGGAATTCTCTGGCACCGAGGGTGCGGTCAGTTTGCTTAGGTGGTTAGAGAAAGTGGAGTCGGTATTCCTGATGTGTAACTGTCTCCCAGAAGATCGGGTGAAGTATTCGGCTGCGTTATTTCAAGACGTGGCATTGACTTGGTGGAATGGTATTACCCAGAACATGGGGATTGGGGAGGCATATGCTATGCCGTGGGAGAACTTTGTGCAGTTGCTGAAGCGGGAGTATTGCCCGAGAGAGGAGGTACAGAAGCTGGAGCATGAGGTGTGGAACCTCAAGATGATTGGGTCGGAAATCGAGAAGTATACGGTTAGGAGGAATGAGTTGGCAGTGCTATGTCCCGATTTGCACGTGCCAGAGTATCGTAAGATTGAACATTATGTCTCAGGGTTGGTGCCGGAAATTGCAGGGTTAGTGGCTGCTGGGAATCATCCCACTTATGCGGAGGTAGTTCGATCTGCACATAGGATGACTAATTTAAAGGTGAACGAGGGGATTTTGCCGGCGAAAGGTTCGACTGCTAAGGCTCCAGAGAACAACAAGCGCAAGTGGGAAAACGACGGGAAAGGGTCTGGGTCTGCACAGCAGGGTAAAAAGTTTGATAATGGGGGTTCGTCGTCTTCGGGTAATAAGCAGGGTGGTTATGCGGGAAAACTGCCCAAATGCAACAAATGTGGACGCCATCACCAAGGGAACTGCGACAGTAACCGTTGTCACCGCTGCCAGCGAACAGGCCACTATGCTAAAGATTGTCGGGTTACACTTCCATCGACTCAGGCTCCGACTAACAGTTCAGCTCCGACTACTCAGGGGACTACAGGGAAACAGGGATGCTACAACTGTGGTGACACTGGGCACTACAAGAAGGATTGCCCAAAACTGAAACAGGGTGGAAATAACGGGAATGGGAACAACGGGGGCGGCGGCAGAAATGCACGTGCCTTCGTAATTGGAGCTGCTGAGGCTAGGCAGGACCCTGATACAGTCACCGGTACGTTCCTTCTCAATAATCATTCTGTTAGCGTGTTATTTGATTCTGGTGCCGACAAGAGTTTTGTATCTATGGGTGTTAGTCGACTGCTAGATGTAGTATCTGTACCATTAGAGACCAAGTATATTATTGAGTTGGCTGACGGTAAAACGATTGAAGCTACTAGTGTTCTTCGGGAGTGTCAGTTAGAGTTGTCGGGTTTATCGTTTCCCATCGATCTTATGCCGGTACCATTGGGTAGTTTTGACGTTGTGGTAGGAATGGATTGGTTATCTTTGTATCGCGCGGAGATTGTCTGTTACGATAAGGTTATTCGGATTCCTCTCCCTGATGGAGAATTTCTTTCTGTGTACGGTATCAAGGGTGGTGTTTCGCTAAACATCATCTCTAGCATGAAAGCCCTTAAGTGTCTTCGAAAGGGTTATCCAGCCGTTTTGGCGCTCTTATCTGTTTCCACTTGTGATGAGAAGAAGATTGACGACATTCCGGTAGTACGCGAGTTTTCTGATGTTTTTCCCGATGATTTATCTGGTCTTCCTCCTCATCGTCAAGTCGAGTTCGGTATTGATCTTGTACCGGGGGCTGCTCCTATTGCTCGGGCCCCATACCGTCTTGCACCTCCCGAGATGCAGGAATTGTCTAGTCAGTTACAGGAACTCTTGGACAAGGGTTTCATCCGACCAAGTTCTTCCCCTTGGGGAGCCCCGATTTTGTTTGTCAAGAAGAAGGATGGGAGTTTCCGTTTGTGTGTAGACTACAGAGAACTGAACAAGTTAACCATCAAGAACCGTTATCCTCTTCCACGTATCGATGATCTATTCGACCAGCTTCAGGGTTCTAGTTATTATTCCAAAATCGACTTGAGATCCGGTTATCACCAGCTGCGCGTCAGGGAGGCTGACGTTGCAAAGACTGCTTTTCGAACACGTTATGGTCATTTTGAATTCTTGGTCATGTCTTTCGGTCTCACGAACGCACCGGCGGTTTTCATGGACTTGATGAACCGCGTCTGTAAACCGTATCTGGACAAGTTTGTCATTGTGTTTATCGATGACATTCTGATCTACTCCAAGAACGAGACTGAACACGGGGAACATCTGCGATTGGTTTTGGAACTTTTACGACGGGAGCAACTTTACGCCAAGTTTTCAAAGTGTGACTTTTGGTTACGCGAAGTTCAATTCCTAGGACATGTGGTTAATGAACTAGGAATTCATGTCGATCCCGCTAAAATCGAAGCGATCAAGGACTGGGGAGCACCAAAGACGCCAACTGAGGTGCGGCAATTCCTAGGCCTTGCGGGCTACTATCGTCGTTTCATTCAGGGGTTTTCGAAGATTGCTCAACCCCTCACCACTCTCACTCAGAAGGATAAGAAGTTCGACTGGGGTGAATCACAAGAGTCCGCGTTTGAGGAACTGAAGTCTAAACTGTGTTCTGCTCCTATTCTGTCTTTACCTGAGGGTCCTGATGATTTTGTCGTTTACTGTGATGCTTCCATTCATGGACTCGGTTGCGTGTTGATGCAACGCGAGAAAGTGATTGCGTATGCTTCTCGTCAACTTAAGGTGCACGAGAAGAACTACACAACTCATGACTTGGAGTTGGGTGCCGTGGTATTCGCATTGAAAATTTGGAGACATTACTTGTACGGTACCAAATGTACCATCTACACCGATCACAAGAGTCTCCAACACATTTTCGACCAACAACACTTGAACATACGGCAGCGTCGCTGGATCGAACTTTTGAACGATTATGATTGTGCTATTAAGTACCATCCTGGCAAGGCGAATGTTGTAGCAGACGCCTTGAGCAGGAAGGAATCTTCTAAACCTCGTCGCGTTCGGGCACTGCAGCTCACTATCCATTCATCGTTACCTGATCAACTCCGTTCTGCCCAATTGGAAGCTTTGAAGGAGGAAAACCTTAAAGCTGAAACTATGCACGGTGCCGACAAGCACCTAGATCGAAGGCCTGATGGCCTGCACTATTTCGCAGAACGCATATGGGTTCCTTTATTCGGGGGACTACGGGAGCTTGTTCTTGATGAGGCTCATAAGTCCCGGTATTCTATTCATCCTGGTTCGGATAAGATGTACCAAGATCTAAAGGTACTTTACTGGTGGCCAAACATGAGGTCGGACATAGCCTCATACGTGAGCAAATGCTTGACCTGTGCTAAGGTCAAAGTGGAATACCAGAAACCGTCGGGTCTCCTGCAACAACCTGAAATTCCGGAATGGAAATGGGAACGGATTACTATGGATTTTGTCACACAACTTCCTAAGTCACCAAGCGGGAACGACAAGATATGGGTGATTGTCGATCGGTTAACGAAATCAGCTCATTTTCTTGCTATTAAGGAGACCGACACCATGGATCGTTTGGCTCGTCTCTACTTGAAAGAAGTTGTTTCTAAGCACGGGGTACCTGTTTCTATTATCTCGGATCGTGACTCCCATTTTACTTCTCACTTCTGGAAGTCTTTGCACAAGGCTTTGGGTACCCAACTCGACATGAGTACGGCTTACCATCCACAGACTGACGGTCAGAGTGAGCGTACGATTCAAACTTTAGAAGACATGCTGCGGGCGTGTGTGATCGATTTTGGCAAGGGTTGGGAAGCTCATCTGCCGTTGGTAGAATTCTCGTACAACAACAGTTATCACACGAGCATCAAGGCTGCTCCGTTCGAGGCACTGTACGGACGGAAATGCCGCTCTCCTCTTTGATGGGCTGAAGTGGGCGAGAGTCAACTCACTGGGCCTGAACTAGTGTACGAAACTTCGGAAAAGATCGTACAGATTCGAAATCGGTTGGCGGCGGCACGGGACCGGCAAAAGAGTTATGCTGATCAGCGTCGCAAACCACTAGAGTTCCAAGTCAATGACAAGGTACTTCTAAAAGTCTCACCGTGGAAGGGCGTCATACGCTTTGGGAAGCGTGGCAAACTAAATCCGCGATATGTCGGCCCATTTACGATCCTGGAACGGATTGGGCCGGTGGCATATCGACTTGATCTACCGACGGAGCTCGGTAACGTACATAACGTCTTTCACGTGTCAAACTTGAAGAAGTGTCTGGCTGACGAATCTCTCATTGTTCCATTGGAAGAGATCAAGGTTGATGATCGTCTTCGGATTGTGGAAGAACCTGTGGAGATCCTCGATTACAAGATTCGTAGCCTACGTCACAGCAAGATTCGTATCGTTAAGGTTCGGTGGAACTCGAACCGGGGACCGGAATATACATGGGAACGGGAGGATCAGATGAAGTCTAAGTATCCTCACCTCTTTCCTAAGGAAGCATTCGAGTCGAGACATGTCTCTTCGGCAGCTGAATGAATCTCGGGTCGAGATTCCTTTTAACGTGGGGATGATGTGACACCTCGGGTAAATCTCTCTCTTGATTTCTACTCTCAATTGATTCCTATCTGTTTGTTTATTCCCTTCGTTGTTTCTTTTGTTACTTACGCAATTTTCGGGACGAAAATTCTTTTAACGTGGGGATGATGTGACACCTGGCAAATTCGGGTTAACAACGTTGTCTAGATGAAAGTCTACCTTAGCGAGTCACGCGTATATTGTACGTAACTGGGTTAGTTAAGTCGGGATATGGTTCGGGAACTATTGGTTAGTCTAGAAGATCATTGGATGTTGGTCTAGAGGTTCGTTAGATGTCGGTCCTTAACCAAGTGTACAAACGATGACGATTTGTAGGATTGTCAGGGCATACGGAACGTACGAGTCTTGAGTCCCGGGAATTGGTGAACGAGTGTAAATATGTGTATTTACTTGTGTTATGTGTTTACAATCATTATGTGACTTGTCGGTACATGAATATGCATTAACATATGTTAAAACGGGGTTTAACGCGCAAAACACACAAAGGGAACCCCTACAGGCGATTAGGAGGCCTAATCGCCCATAGGGGAGGCGAGTAGGGCACAGTAGACGCGAGTAGGAGGCTACTCGTGTGTTCTTAGGGGCGATTAGGCCCAATCTCATGCGATTAGCAGCCCTAATCGCATGTAGCTGCTGCATACTCGCCTATAACGTGCTGGACGACTAGAAACGCCTATAAATACAACACTTAACCTCCTAAACTCACTAATATTAACCCTAGTCGTCCCATAACCGCCCCAAACACTTAAACAACCTCTGGAAGGCGATTTTGATCAAAAACACAAGGTTTCAAGGTCTAATCATCATCCTTTTGCAATTCCAAGGTTTAATTCTCATCCATAATACTTTGTAAACGTTTTTAATCAATCCCTAATGGTCCAGACCTGTTCATAAACGAAAAAGATTTCTGAAAATCGTCAATAAGAGTTATTAATCGGATTATAATTAATAAACATGTGTTATGGGTATGTATGATTAGAAAGATAGGATTTTTATGAATCTTGATGATGTGTTGATGTGTTATCATGCTAGGTCAGAAGTAATATTGTTATTATAATGATGGGAATCTCAGTAATTGGATAATAGGGTTATGATTACATGCGTTATTTGAATGTTGCATGCTATGTGTATGTGTTTGGATTGCTTTGGTTGCATGCAGGACTAATTTTACGAGGATGAACGAAGGGTTTTGGGTTAAACATGTTTAGGATAGTGATTGGGATGATATTGGGTAGTTACACACGCTCTGGATCTGATTTGGAGCGTTAAACGCGCGAAAAACCGGAACAGCAAGGTTACAGGCGATTAGCCTTGCTAATCGCATGTAACAGGGGCGAGTAGACCCCCACTCGCGTGTAATAAGGGCGAGTAGGCCCACTCGCCTGACTTATGGGGCGATTAGCCCTAATCACGTGACATTTCATGCGATTAGCCTCCCTAATCGCGTGTACTGCTGCTGTAAGTGTAAATTAGCATTCCGAGACCCGATTTGACATGTAGTAACATGCTAGGAACCTTGTAACATGTCTAATAACTTGGTAACATATATTTGGATGTATTTCGGTGATACGTGAACTATGTGCTATAACTTGTTGTGTGTTAACGTATGTTAAGTATACTTGCGTTATTGTATGGTTTGGAGCGTAAACATAACACGGGGAGTCTCGGGTCACCAATGGGATGTCGAGTCTTGTACTTTGGGTCGGTTAAACAGTCACGGTATTTTTAAACGAACTTGGTTATGGTCTGGACATCTAGGGACTAATTAACCTGCGGGTTATTAGTCTAAGTACTTGTAACTGTCGTATGTTAGGTCGCCACTGTACGGGACTAACATAGCAGCTGAGTTTACTCGGGATTAGGAGTAAAGCAACTTAAGGTGAGTTTACGGCCCCTCTTTTAAACTGGTTTTATACTTTCGGGGGAGAAAACATGTGTTAAAACGATTATTTGGTAACTACTGTCATACTATGGGTTTCTATTGTGTACTACACGATCTTTGGAAGTCCCGGGGGAAACCATGAATGTGCGGGTTTGCACAACGGGGAAATGTGAATAGCGCTATTGGGAGTGACCAACCCCACTCGTCGGCTTGGAGGGCCGGGCGAGTGCATATTGTCTCAAACAGGAACAACAGGAACAATTGGAACTATTCGGGCACAAAACTGGTATTCGTGTTAGTAATGGTTTTCCAATCGTGGTAGTAACAAAACGTACGCCTAGCTAGCGTATACTGGTTTTCTATTTGTTATAGTATGGACAGGTGAACTTGGTACTTGAACTGCAAACCTGTAAACTCACCAGCATTTTTGTGCTGACGTAAACTTTTACATGTTTTCTCAGGTCGCTAAGGTAGCACAGGGGAACTAGGGCGCACGCGTCTGCACGGCGTCTAGATAGAGTTGCACGATTTCATAAACATTGAACTTTGGTTATTTATGCTGAACTTTATTTTGAATAAGCTTCCGCTGTAAACGGGATTTTAAAACTATGTTTTGGTATTGCATTAATTACATTTAGACTTGTTTATTGTGATCGTTGGTTTGGATCCTGGTTTGTCATGCGCCTCGCGGTAAAACTCCGCAAGTGGATTTTGAGGGTGTGACAGGTAAAGTTGGTGAGTCAATTCATGATGATGAGTTTGATGTGGACATTCCAGATGATCTTCTTATTAAGGGTACATCAGATCCGATTTCTAGATTAATTGACTTCGTCTACCCTTCACTTATCCAACTTTACAAAGATAAGGATTACTTTGGAGAACGAGCAATACTTGCACCTACAAATGAAGTCGTACATGATATAAATGAAAGGCTTCTTGCATTGTTTCCTGGAGATGAAGTCGAGTATCTGAGCTCTGATAGTATATGTCAGATTGAGAATGGTAATAACCGTTCACAGGAAGACTTATACTCTCCTGATGTCCTTAATGGTTTAAAAATTTCTGGGTTACCTAACCATCGTTTAGCACTTAAAGTTGGTGTACCCGTCATGTTGTTGCGAAACATAGATCAACAAAATGGTTTGTGCAATGGAACGAGGTTACGAATCACCAGACTTGCAAAGCGTGTTATTGAAGCCGAGATCATATCAGGTGGAAACATTGGTACCAAAACTCTTATTCCAAGAATAAATTTGATACCATCTGATATCAAGATTCCAGTAAAGTTCCAAAGGCGTCAATTCCCAATAAGCGTATGTTTTGCAATGACCATCAATAAAAGCCAAGGACAGTCTTTATCAAAGGTTGGATTGTATTTAAGAAACCCTGTATTCTCACACGGCCAGCTTTATGTCGCATTATCAAGAGTTAAAAGCAGGGCAGGCGTGAAGTTACTTATACTGGATGCTGATGGGAAAGTGATGACTAAAACAAAAAATGTTGTTTATAAGGAAATTTTTAGCGATATTTGAATAACTGTGTATTCGTTGCTTTTTAAATTTTAATAAAATGTTTCTACTTTACTTTTTCTTATACGTTATACTACTCCAAATAATCGTACGTTGGTAAACTGCGTGTAACGCGGGCAATTATCTAGTTGTTTAATAAACTAATTGTTTATTATTATGTAAAGTAAATTAATATATTATTATATTATATTTATAGGATAAGTATAAAAAAGGAGATGGATATCATTATTTTAGGATAAATATATGGATATCATTACAGGATGTTCAAAGGTAGAGCATTGGTATGGAAGTGGTTTCCACAACTAAGATGTATTGGTATTAAGTGGGAGAAATGTATTATCTATTTTGGACACTTTCATGATATAAAAACTCTTCCATACTAGGTTGTGAGAGACACCTGTAGACATCAGCTGGGTGGCGTGGAGAGTTCGAATGTACTTCACTATATGGATGAGAAGATGACACATGAGAGTCATACGAAGTGGGATATGTTCAAACCACAGTATCCAAAAAGGATTATTCACAAGAAAATTGATCCAAAGAACAATCTACCTTATGTGACTCTGAAGTACAAACCACCGACTTGTCTGAAGAGAATTCCTTTGATGCCAATCCTTTTTTATACGCGTGGACTGGAGGACTGGAGAAGCCGTGATTGTGTTACATGACAAGAATCCGAACCTTATGTGTAAGAAAATACGCGTGTTCGATCCTATGTGGTTGATAAATTGCACAATAGACGACATCGACACGTTGTATTATAATCAGGTCCATTTTGATGTGGCTGATCTTGAACAAGCTTGGAGATTTCACAAGGTTTCTATATTTTGTTTTGCATTTGGAGTATATGCAGGTTGTGATTATAAGACTCTGTTGGGAAAAACAATGGAGCTGGAAACCGAAATGAAGAAACGTCTGTCGAATGTTGAAGGTACGAGTATGAAGAAGAAGGTTAAGGTTGTTTTGAAAAAGAAACAAACCAAAGAATCCGAGTAACAGACAAGGGGGAGTTTGTAGGTGCATATTATGTCTGACGTTTTTGGATTCACATAATAATGGCGAAGTTTACATGTTTTGGATGTTTTATATGTTCATTTGAACCATCGAGTGGTCGAAGGAGTTCTTAAAGGGTCGAATGAAGATTTTGTTAGATTATTATCTTGGTTCGGGACAACGTAAGGTCGAACCAATTGGTTCGAACCTCTGCAGGGTCGAATCAGCTAGTCTATATATATGTTTGATGTGTTTTGAGTTTATAACAGTTGGTCATTTAAGTAGGTGTTTGTGTGTGTGTGTTTAGGAAGGTTCTGGAAAGTCTTTGTTTTCTTTAATATTGAGTTGTAATCATTATATCTTTGATTAAAGTTAATGAAAACGTTTTGAAAATGAACTTTAACATGTTCTGATTATGATTTATACCATTTTGCATGTGAATTAGGGTTTCTGCACCGTATTCATAATAATTCGTGTGATATCTTATGTTCTTTGTGACAAATCGATCCTACATGATATATATGGAAAAGATATATAAATGAGATAACTAACAGCAAATACATATGTTTTGAATAGAATTATTATTTGTGTCCCTGTGTCGTAGTTTTAACTACTT
This sequence comes from Ambrosia trifida, assembly GCA_028751855.1. Classification (NCBI taxonomy): domain Eukaryota; kingdom Viridiplantae; phylum Streptophyta; class Magnoliopsida; order Asterales; family Asteraceae; genus Ambrosia; species Ambrosia trifida. The sequence goes on from CM054127.1 coordinate 79,216,349, forward strand.
GAGTCCCTAGCTGGAAATTAACTAAATTATTGAGTCCATATACTAGACACCGTTCAACTAGTCAGTTAAGTATAACAATATTTTACTCATTTTACATATAGGTACAACACTTAAATACATAATGTACTTACCAAATATTCACACACATGTTCATTCACATTAAGCCTCCTTTTGTCTTTATATTTTCTCTCTCCTTAAACCATCATGGCCTTAAAGTAGCATGCATGTACCAACCCTCTTCTTCATCATTGTTTGAAAGATTATAACTTGATGGATTCTCTTCGAGTTTCTTTTGTTGCTAAAAATTAGAAGAAAAATTGAAAATGAATCTTGTTTTTATCTATTCATATTTGAAGATCTATATGCATTAGGCAACTTTGTTTGATAGAAATCAAAACTTGATTAGACTTGTTTTTTGAACTTCATCGAATGATGCTATAGGTAATTAATCAATTTATACACTTGTGCTATGATCAAGCCTAAACTCTTTAGAGCCTCACATGACGATCTTCATTTTCAAATGCACATTTTAATCTGGTTGAAGAACATGCATAAGCCGATGATTGTGATCCATGCTAGAAAAAGTGTCCTTGCATAATAATAATAATAATAATAATAATAATAATAATAATAATAATAATAATAATAATAATAATAATAATAATAATAATAATAATAATAATAATAATAATAATAATAATAATAAGAGTAAAGATCAAATACATATAGTTTTTTTGTAAGAACTGTGAGAATCAAAGGGGATAAAAAAAAATTATTTTTTTTTTGAATTTTTTTTTCCATGTGCTTAAACATTCTTTCTAGATGAATAATACAAAAAAAAATTAAAAAAAAAATTTTTTAGTGTAATTACGTCATTAAGGTAAATACATTAGTTTACACTAGAGTAATTATGTAATTACTCTACACGTAATTACTCTACACCAAATTTTTTATTTTTATTTTTTTTTAGTTTTCAATACCATAATACATGTTTAACAATATGGGAAAAAAAAATTTGAAAAAAAAATAAAAAAAAAATACCCTCCTTTGATTCTCACAGTTCTTACCAAAAAAGTTATTTGTACCAGATCTTTACTCATAATAATAATAATAATAATAATAAAAATAATAATAATAATAATAATAATAATAATAATAATAATAATAATAATAATAATAATAATAATAATAATAATAATAATAATAATAATAAGAGTAAAGATCAAATACATATAGTTTTTTTGTAAGAACTGTGAGAATCAAAGGGGGTAAAAAAAAATTATTTTTTTTTTGAATTTTTTTTTCCATGTGCTTAAACATTCTTTCTAGATGAATAATACAAAAAAAAATTAAAAAAAAAATTTTTAGTGTAATTACGTCATTAAGGTAAATACATTAGTTTACACTAGAGTAATTATGTAATTACTCTACACGTAATTACTCTACACCAAATTTTTTATTTTTATTTTTTTTTTAGTTTTCAATACCATAATACATGTTTAACAATATGGGAAAAAAAAATTTGAAAAAAAAATAAAAAAAAATACCCTCCTTTGATTCTCACAGTTCTTACCAAAAAAGTTATTTGTACCAGATCTTTACTCATAATAATAATAATAATAATAATAATAATAATAATAATAATAATAATAATAATAATAAGTTGCCAACGAATTTTTATAATTGCATGTGGCTTCAATTGATTGGTTATATGTCACACCCTCAAATTTTCACTACGGGGTTTTACCGTGAGGCGCATGACAAACCAGGATTCAAGTCAACGGTCACAATAAACGACACTATATGAAGTTCGTAAACCCAAAACATAGATTTCATATGCGGAAGCATTTAGTGAATTTAATGGTTACAAAACAGTGTTCCAAAGTATTCAAGACACTTATTTCAAAACATGCTACTAATCCTAGACGCCAGTGCAGACCCGTGCGCCTAGTCCAACCGATGCTACCTTAGCGACCTGAGAAAACATGCCAAAAAAAAAGACGTCAACACATATAATGCTGGTGAGTTCATAGGTTTGTTCAATATGATATCAAAAGTTACCAAAGTGTTACCATGTCCATACTATATCAATGTTACCAAAGCACGCTAGCTAGGCGTATGTTTTATTACTACTACGATTGGAAAACCATTACTAGACTGTTACCAATGTTCGGCCCGAGTGTGTTCAGCAATGTTACCAATATTACCAGTTCGAGACAATATGCACCCGTGTGACATCCGTCACTTTTCGTATTTATTTTAACATTTCGTATTATGTACGTTCGAAACTTCAATTAATAAAACGTTGCATTTTATCATTTCCGTACATTCTAAAAATATTTTGTGACACATTCGGGTTTATATAATCATATCATATACTTATAACAAGATAATAATAGAAGAATAAATACCAAAAAAATAAATAAATGTTTAGGCCGGGATTCGAACCCGCGTCCCAAACTGGTTCAAGGTTTAACACAAACACCTCCACCATCTGGGCTAGAGCCCATGTCTGGTTTTATTTCTAACCAAACATATATAAACCCTCCCCACTATACACAGTTGACTCGTGAAAAGTCAACTGCGCGTAAACCCCTTTCCAAATCATAATCAATCACGCGTTTTTGAATCAAAATTATAAATGGTATGATGATAATCAACTATCAGCGTGTCCTTCACGCCAATTTACAGTTAAAAACATACCAATTATAGAGGAATTACGCGTTTATGTTTAAAGCTTGGTCAACTTTCCAATCCGTCGCATAGGTAGGCTATAGTATAAATTGAACCCTTCATTTCAAGCTACACTCGCCGATTTACAAACCCTCACAATCAAATCATCCTAAAACCCTTCCAAAATCCACGAATTCTTGCTTCTGTTGACTTTTCTTTTGACCCGATGAATCACACCTTTAACGCATTGTTAATCGAATTGGGGATAAACCTTGCTGCAGTCAAACCTTAAACATTTTTCAAAACAAAAATATTAACCAACTGATCTGCAGATCAGTTCGTAATACGCATTTGCTTAAGATCAGAATCGACTGAAGGCCAAGGTTCGATCCCCACATGAAAACTTTTTTTGTTTTCTTTTATAAATCAATTATATAAACAAAACAGATAACCTTTATAATTAATTAAATCTGAAATAAACTCGTTCTCAGGGTTAGACCAGTTGGTTTGGCTTGTGATTATAAGAGCATTGAACCGGCCAGGACTCGGGTTCGAGTCCTGGCACATGCAACCATTTTTTTTAAACTCTTTTATACTTATATATTTAACATTATTTTTTTTAAATAGATTTTAAATACTAAACATGGCTTATAAATTCTATAAAATTTATTTTAAATTATTCTGAGGTTAAAGTTTATTATCCAACTTTTAGTTTTTCAAAAATTATTTATTTATTATATATTATAAATATTACAAATTTATTCAATTATAATTTCAAAATTCTATAAAAATATCTTAACGATCTTATAAATATCCACAAAAATTATTTTAAACTTGTAGATGTATATGCAATTCAGAAAGAAATTTTATTTAAGAAAAATCATTCGTTTCATATATTTAATTGATTTTTGTTATTTTAAAACGTAAATAAATCATAATAAATTCATTTTTCAATATTTTTGTACCAAAATTTTACATAAATTATTTTTGTCCATTTAGTACAGAAATATAAATTTTAATTTGAAATTTCTTTAATTTTAATATTTTTAGATATTAAAATTATATCTTTGACAAATAAGAATAAATATACTAAATATTTAATCCTTGAGGAAATAATTTTATAAAAATTATTTTTATACTTAAAACCCTATAATATGATCATCCTAAATCAAAAACCTACAATAGTCTTTTAATTAATTATTTACCGAATTTCTCTCATTTATTAACAATTTACCTAATTAATAATTAAACAAATACATATCCCCAAATTAGGAACCCTAAAATTACATGTATCCTAGATTCATTTCCCTTACACATTATCTAATTCTTTAGGTTAATCCTTTGGGATAATCTTAATTCAAATCACATTTTTCGGTAGAGTTTCAAGTTATTACGCGAACTGTGAGTATTTCCTATCCTCTTTTTTGCTTTTATTCATTTTTGGGGTGTTACATGTACACTTATACAAATTACAAATACAAGTTCACATTTTTACAATACAATTCTGGTACTATGTGCATTTGCTTACAAACGTGCTTTATGCTTAGACATTACATATAGAATACATTTGTACTTAGTGAAATCATTAACATTGTACAAGCCGACCTTAACATTGGATAGCGCTATTGGATTCACAACCCACCTAGATTGATTCTCCCCCTTTTTCATCGGAGAATCCGTGGTCATTGTTAAGCTTTTTATCCATTTATTGGATAAGTACACCGCCGTTCATTTAGTACATTATACAGTCACAGGGTTGATTTCGCTCATTTGTATGATACATAGTTTACATATTTGCACTATAGCATGCAATTGAATTGTATACCTTTTTCAACTTACTATATGTATTTTAAACTAGGAATGCTCACCAACATTTCTTATGTTTACAAAACCTATTTTGTACATGTTTCAGGTGCAGTTTGATCTTAGTTCCATTGCATTGGATTTTAATGCTTGCTTTTAATAAGTTATTTCAAATTTCATGTTTCGTTCTCAGACTTTTGTATTTGTTTTTCATTTCATCTATGTAAGACAATTTAAATTATTTAATAATATATTTACATTTTAGTACCATGTGCTTTGAACAATCGTCACTACGTGACACCTCGATGATTCCGCCATCGGTTGGAGTGTTACAGAATGGTATCAGAGCCATGGTTATAGGGAACTAGGTTATTAGATGTAATGGCCTAGACTATAACCGAACTTCAACTTTCATGCATAATATTTCCTAAATTACCATTCCTCTCATTGCTCTCTACTTTCCTCCCTCTATCTTCCCTTCTTCTCCATTTCTCCTCATCTTTCATCATAGTGCATAGAGATAGTGTCCTACAAGGAGTGGAAAGACTACATCATCATGGAGCGGGAGCAGTACCTTTCATGAAGACACTCTTAGGCATGATGCCTTCAAAGTTGTTGAGCTTTAATGAGTGTGATGGAACACGTGCAATCTGGAAGGGTGGATGCCTGTACACTGGGTTTTCTGGCATAGGCAAGCATAGCGCATAAATCCAATGACGGACCTGTTATGCTTACCTGGGGATTCCTGGAGTGAGTGTCCACTTATAGGCTAAAGCATGTCTTCTTTGATCACCATTGAGTTCAATTCCTTTGAAAAGTCAACGTTCTTGTTGGGCTTTACAACTAGACAAGGGCAATCCAAACATTTTATGCAAATTTTTCAATAATACACTCTTGTTTCATATACAATATTTCATGATTACAAGTTCACACTTTCATAATCATTTGTACAATTATACACTTACATTTTCTAATCTCATGATTATTCAATTGCTGCTTTGTAGATGTCTGCTCGCCGCATGCTCCGTGATGCTAGCCAACGCACTGTTCGTGCTTCTGGACAACTTTCTGATCGTCGCCTCGCATCTCTAGTCGCTGAGCAAATTGCTGCAGTGATTCCAAATCTTGTCAGTGAGTTAACCCAGAATAGTAATAGTACCAACACAGAGGGCGCGACTCAATTTCGGTGCACTTTCAAACACTTTAACTCCTGCATCCCCACAAAATTCACTGGTGAGGAGGGTGCTACTGGCCTCCTCCAATGGTTTGAAAGTATTGAGAGCACCTTTGTGAACAGCGAGTGTCCTGATGAACTCCGTGTTCGCTATGCTACCAGTGTCCTTCAAAAGGGGGCGCTAACTTGGTGGAATGGCGAAAAGCGCAATCGGGGCGCTGATGTTGCTTTATCTTTGTCTTGGGCTGAGGTTAAGGAACTCATGATCGCCAAATTCTGCCCTAGGAACGAAATCAGGAAACTGGAGGAAGAGTTCCATGGGCTGAAACAAGACAGTGGTGAGAATCTTGCGTACAACACTCGATATCATGAACTCAGCATATTGGTTCCACACATGGTTACCCCGGTCTCTCGAGCAATCGAAAAATATATCGAGGGATTACCTGACCTGATTCAAGACGTAGTCACTGGAAGCAAACCCACTACGGTGGAGGAAGCCATCCAGCTTGCAGCTTCCTTGACTGACAAGCACGTGAAAAAGGGAAATCTGGTTAGGAAAGGAACTAAGAAACCAGCTGAGAAGACCCCCACCCCTACTACTGAATCATCAAGAGTCGTTGTAGACAATACCGGTTCCAACTCTAGGAAGCGGAAGTTCAGAAGTAAAAACTATGCCGTTGTAGCCCCAGTAACCCAAATGTGCTACCTGTCAGTACTATCACCCCTCAAACTTTCCTTGTCACCACTGTACCACCTGTGGTAGGTATGGTCATGTAGCTAACACATGTCGTTCAGTGTTTAGACCTCAACCAATCAACTCTCAACCAGTTAACCCTCAGCCAGCCAACCCTCAACCAGCTCGCCAAAACCCACAACCCATAACATATGGTCGAGCCTGTTTCAATTGTGGTGATCCAAACCACCTCAGAAATCAGTGTCCAGCTCTTGTCCCAGCAAACCGTACAACAAACCCAGTGGCTCGTGGTAGGGCTTTCAATATCAATGCAGCAGAAGCCCAGGCAACAAATGATGTGGTGAATGGTACGTTTTTACTTGATGGTCATTATGCTTCGATTTTATTTGATACCGGTGCGGATAAAAGTTTTGTGTCATTAGCATTCGAACCTTTACTATCTCACACTCGCTCTAGATTAGGAGCGCCTTTCACTGTCAAAGTCGCGGATGGAAACCCCATCTCAATCGATTCCATCATTCAGGGTTGTACTCTTAGTCTTAACGAGCATGACTTCTCCATTGATCTCATACCCATGAAAGTGGGTAGTTTTGATGTCATCGTGGGTATGGATTGGCTTTCTAAACACCATGCTGAAGTTGTCTGTGTAGAAGGATCGAATTTACAAAAAACAATTGTATTGATCAAACAAGTCTACTAATTCAAGTGCGGAATCCTTGAATCAGTTACAAAATGATAATAATATCAACAAAACGCAGAAATCATCATTAAAACATTCATTTCATTCATAATCATACTCAATTACACGTTAAAAAGATGTTTATAATCAATAAAAGACGTGTACAAAGTTGACTCAAACTCCTAGGGAGAACACAAACTGGAGGGAAAACAAAATGACCAAAAGTTACATCTCAAAAATGAACTTGACCTTATATAGGCCTACACATTCGCCCATATAGTATGGTCGAATGTGTAGGTTCGACCAAACATACTGGTCGAACCAAGCAATACATTAAAATCTATTTCTACCTTCGACCTCCTGTTCTCCTTCGAACCTTTAAGCTTCCTTCGACCGTTTAAAAACCTTTCTTCGACCAACTGGAGACTCCTTCGACCATTCGACTGATGACAAAAACATATGTTAAATGTAATCCAAAGCATTAGTCGCACAAAATGCATCTACAAACTCCCCCTTGACTATTGCTTGGATTGTTTGAGTCGACGTTCTTCATCCATCCTTTTGTTCATCAGCTTTATGTGCAATTGCTTCTTCTGTTCTTTGGTCATCACCAGTTCATAAGCCTGTTTAGGTTTCTTCTTCTTGACTTCACGAACATCTTGAACCTTCACAAACTTACCCAACTTCTTATCGAAATCACATCCAGCATTTATATCATAAGCAAAGCACAGGAATACCACACGTTGGTATATGCTTGCTTGATCACAATCCTTCACCTCACTATAAATTGGATTATAATACAACATAATAATATCCTCATTTGAGCAGTTAATCAACCACATAGGATCAAATATGTGTATCTTCTTGAAATCTTTCACACCATCTTTCAACACTCACAGCCTCTGTAGTTTTCCAGTCATAGTACCACCAGATAAAATCTTTAGCAAAGTGTTGAGGGATCTGCATCAAAGGAATGTGTTTCAACACTTTAGGTGGTTTGTACTTCAACGTCACCTTTGGCATACCAGTTATAGCATCAATATCCTTTTTGTGAACAATCCGTTTAGGATACTGAGGAGTAAATAGATTCCATCTCGTCCTGCTTTCTCTCGACATATGATCAGCGAAAAAGCAACATGATCGTTTACAGATCCAGTCAACTGGTGTCTACACACATCTCGAATCACCCAGTATGGAAGTGTCTTTAGATCATGGAATCTTTCAAAATAAAGTATTCCTTTTTCCCATTTAACAGCTACACACTTCAACTGTTTCACAAACTTCCATCCCAACGCTCTACCTTTGAACATCTCATTGTGTAACTTGTAGAAGCTGCCCTGAATCTCTGTCTTTGGACGATTAGCTTCCATTTCCTTCAGTTTCCTCAATAACTCCTTCAAACTATCAGATTGTTCTGTGCTCGGCTTATCATGATCTGGAAATTCTTCTTCAATGAATCTCTTACTCTTTTCCTAAGCAAGTTTCTCGGCTTCTTTCAACAATTCATCAGTAAATTCAGCAAATCCAGAATCTTTATTCTTCTTGTAATATTTTGGATATTCCTCGCTGGTTATGTCTTAAATCTCAACCTCCTCAAATACAGGCACATCTTGATCATCTGAATGATTACCTGCTTCTTTTTCAGGTAAAATGGGAATCTGATTATCAACTAATAATTCTTCCAACGTCTTCCCAACTTGTTTTGCCAAACCTTCTAATATCTCTTTCGACATCACCGCAGAAACTTCTCCATCCTCCAAATCTGGATCATTATACTCCAACTCATATCTCATGTCACTGGATTCAAAAATCTCAGGAAATCTGCTAGTCATATCTATCGTCCAGACTCTATCTGTTAACATCTGGCGATACATCTTCTTATCATCGTCTGATAATTATCTTAGCTTCTCATTCCAAAAGACCGTATCATCATCAACAGATCCTCCAGGAGCTTTTGAGCTAGATCCTCCTTCACCTTTTCCAGATCCTCTTTTCTCACACTTGTATTTATCTGTATCGTCATCATCATCATCACTATCTGAACTTGCAGAGCTGTTTCCTTCACCAGAATCATTATCAGAACCATCATCGTCACCATCATCTTTCTTTTTCTTCTGAGAAGTATTACCAGCATCATCATCTAACTCCTCATCTTCTTCCTCTTCTTTATCAGATGGTTCAAAATCAACTTCTTCTTCATCTCGCTCTTTATCCTCTTCACCAGCTTGCAATTGAGGAGCTATTGAGTACAAGTCTTTAATCAAATTATCCATGTTCTTGTTGCTCTCTTTCAGCTTCTTATTCTCCTCTTTTAATGCAATAAATCTCCTGGTGTTCCTTTGTTCATGCTTTAACAACTTCTTGTTTTCTTTTCGAAGTTGTTTAATCTTGGCTTCAAGAGCTTCCTGATTCTCATGAGATGTTTCAACAACGTCTAGCATCTTCTTGTCGTTGCTTCTCAATTGCTCTATCTCTGCTTGCTGCTGATTGATTATTTTCATCATGTCAGCTAGCTTTTAGTTCACAGCATTCGTCACATCACTATCAAATCTGACCTTTGGTGTAGAAGCTTCAGCAGCAGGCAACTTTCCTTTCTTTATCTTCTTCAGCACTCTATCCAGTGCCTCAATAAACTCATTAACAGGTAATACAGTCTCCTTTTCAGTACCTGATGTAGTCTTCTGCTTCTTAGCAGCTGGAGTTGCAACCAGTGATTTTGAGCTAGATGCTGGTGGCAATTTCTTACTAGCAATGAACGTTTCTATGTCTCTAGCTCTCTTCTCCATTGGTCTTAAAACCTTTTCTTTCTTCTTAAATTGGGGCTTCTTTTGTTTCTCCCCTTGCTTTGGCGATCCAGGAAAATCCTCTGATCCCAATCCTAAGCCCTCATCAGTTTCATCTAAATGAATAGGACTTTTAGTACTTTGTTCCTCCAACGACTTGTTAAGACTGACAGACTCACCAGCCACAGTGGCCTTGGGCGTGGTGCTCTTCACTGTCTCAGCATCAGAGTCCCATCTCCCATCCTCTCGCGTCTCTTCAGAGTCTACAGACGCCTCATCTACCAAATGTAATCCTTTCTTCGCCATACTTTTCTTCCTCCTCGAAAATTTCTTCTTCTTAGCTGGTTCTGCTTCAGCTTCAGCTTCAATTTCTTTTTCCTTACCCTTTCCACTCTTTGCTCCAACATTCACCACTTGACGCTTTCGTTTAGCATCAGGGTCTACTGGATGTAAAGGATTGTCTTCATCTGATGCACTGTTATCATGTCTCACCTTATCCTGACCTAGGTCTGCATAATCTATCTTGATCTGGTGACCAAAAAGATTCATCATTGGTGGTCGTTCATTCAATGGTACACCCTTATACGCCTTCATTCTAGCAAGAGTGTTCAAATTCATGTGCTCTTGAACAATAATCTGTTTAGGATCCCTCTTCAAATTCTTGTACTTCGAATCAAAAATCATCTAAAGAAATCGAGGATATAACAAGAATTTCCTGCTCCTTAACCCTCTCACAGGTTCTAACATATGTTCCATCAGCATACCAGACACATTGAACGGTTTGTTCAATATTAAAGACATCATCAATGAGCTGATGCTCTTTCTCATCAAATCGTATCCACCACTTGCTGATCCGAAAACATGAATCATCACATGTGCAAGATATTTGAACCGAGGACATAGCTTTCCTTTATGTAATGAACCATCAGTGATAGGTCCATTATACTTCATTCGTAAAAAGCATTTCCGTTGTTCAGTCCAACTCAGTTCCCTGGGATCCGTCTTAACATCCTCCAGCTTCAATGCTTCTCTGATGTCGTTCTCAGAGATGATCACCAGCTCCCCCTGAATCTTACTAACAAGTGACGATTCGCCTTCCCAGAAGTCCATCTTTGTATTGGTCTAGAACTCCTGTTGGTGATCACGGTAAATAATAGCTGGTGTAGCAATCACGTTAATCACTCTACTCCTCTTCAAGAACTATATAATCCCAGCAAACTCTGTATGTTTCTTCAAATCGCCTAAATATGCACAACAGTTGTGTGCAGATTCAAACGGTAAATCAACATTCTTTTCCTTCTCAGCTGCCTGTGAAGATGATCCAGCAGGAATACTCGGACTTTCCTGTTCAGACATTGTTAAACTCCAAAAAAAATCAAAACAAACATGTTAAAACGGACAAAATAAACAAAATTTGAAAAATTAGGTTTTCAACTTCTACATTCTACCAAACGGTGGTTCGAATGTGGAATAATAGGTTCGAATGTGAAAATCTGAGGGTTTGAATGTAAAACATTTTGAAAAATTTATTCATTCGACCATCTGATCTTCATTCGACCGTTTGAACATTCTCCTTCGCCCAAACTGTCACATTCAACCGTTTGTTAAGGGGCGAAGGTGACTATTCATCTTCTTCAAATCTCAGAATTCAATTTTGGTCGTTTTAAACTGCCATTTTGATTTGGAAAGCATCTAACACTACCGATTAAGCTTTTCCAATGATCAATTTCAACAATCATTCATTGATTATGTGTTTTTAATAAAAAAACTAGGGTTTGAAAAGTTTAAACAATCGATTATGCAATCTGTTGTTATTTAAACCAATGTTTTTGGATATTCTCCCCCTAAAACACTTAATCAATGAAATCCGACCAAAAATTAGTACAATTATCATGGTTTAATCCTGTTTTAAAGTCGGTTAGGGCACAAACACAAAATCAGTGATTAAACACTAAAAAATGGATAATAACCTGCAAATAATGGTGCAAAATGATCAGTGAAACACAACGAAGGCAATGAAAGTATCTAGAAATCACGAGCAACAAGGTGACTTTATCTCAGAAAAATTTGAAAATTTTCGAATGGGGTCGAATGAGCTGAGAAAGGGTTATATAAGCTCCACATTCGACTGTTTGACTAGGTCGAATGTGATGCTTTTTCCACCTTCGACCCTAATGAAAGGTTCGAATGTAGAAAAAGGGTTCGAATGTGAAATTTTCACATGAACTCTCACATTCGACCGTTTAAAACATACGAATGAGCAGACAAAATTCCACCTTCGACCCAACGAAGAGGCGAATGAAACATGGAATTTTTGAAAATTTTTCCAAATCTCAAAATCGAGTCCCGTTCAAAATATTTGTCAACTTTTAAGCATCCACAGTCATTATTTCTCATTTAAAGATTACAAAGCTCAAATAGTCCATCAAGTTTAAGAAAATCATTATCAACCACCATCAACTATCAAGAATAAGATAGAAATGTAAAATCTTTTTGGATTTTCTAAAATTTATGTTAAAACACACCTAAAATCTTTTTGAGCTTTGCATTTTTGACGAGAAATATAAAATGCGGAAATGTAAAGATAAAGCAGTAAATGTTTTGGAATTTCCGGTAAAGGGATCATATCAGTTATTGAGAAATCTGATCACACCGTTGATCTTTTTGATTTATTATCATTAAAGAGAATGTGTGATCTGGCAACTGCTGATATTGTGATCCATATAAACTCACATGCAGACTTTTGTGCAGTGCTTTATACTGATACGATTATGTATAATATAAACTCAATTGTCTGTGGTTCCCACACACATGGCATACTCCCGTATCAAGAAATAAATGCACAAATACTCATTGTAAAGCGTGATTATGCTTTCCTCGTCTGTAATTTACAAGGTAGGAGGCACAGAGGTATACAGGTCAGCAAATCAATGCAACAAAGTAACATGTGCACTCTACCAGGTTGAGGGCTGATATCAATCATGATTTGCATCAATGATTTGATACGATGTAATAGATAATCTTTGATTATCATAATACATGAAAAGTTCCTCAATTCGGTAACTTTAGGATTTGGCTTTAAAGCTCTTTTATAAAGACACCCTATCTGATCTAGGTCCGTAATGACTTACAGCAGAAGATCAGAGAGGCTATCCCCAGACAACTAATAACCTAACGACCAAAACCTTTATCAACAAACAATTGTTATTATTGTTCAATTTTTAAGTGTTTTACTCTAAAATTTAGGGTTCAAAAGTTTTAATAATCAAATCAATTATCTGTTGTGTAATAACCCTTAATTTGGTTATCCTCTCCCCCTAAAACACTTAAACATTGAATCCCTATCAAAAATTTCATCTATTATGGTCCAGAATTCATAGTTTGATTCAGTCAACAGTTCGAACACAGAATCAATGATTCTGTCATGAAAACTTGATGAATACCTGCAAAATGTTGGCTTAAAATGATCAACAGAGTACAAAGAATACAATTATAAGATTTTAAACACACGAGCAACAAGGGTTGGTAATCACAGAATTTGAATTTTTTTTTAAATGAGGAGTCGAAGTTGTAGATAGGTATATATAGGCTCCACATTCGACCCTTTTGGTTGGGCGAATGTGAAAATTTTTCCACTTTCGACCCTATTTAAAGGTTCGAAGGAAGAAAAATGGTTCGAATATGCAATCAGACATAAGAACAATCACATTCGACCGTTGGAAGGTTTAGATGTAACAGGAAAATTCCACATTCGACCCATCGAAGGGGCGAATGGAGTTTGGAATTTTTAAACTTTTTACCAAATCTCAAAATCGAGTCCCGTTCAATATTTTTCTTAACTATTAATCATCCGACATTCATTATTTCTCATTTAAAGATGACAAAACTCAAATAGTCCTACAAGTTTCAGAAAAACACCATCAACCACCATCGGTTATCAAAAAGAATATAGAAATGTAAAATCTTTTGCATTTTCTGAAAATTTTTGTTAAAACACACCTAAAATCTTTTTGAGTTTTGTATTTTTGACGAGAAATGTAAATTGTAGAAATGTAAAGATAAAGCAGTAAATGTTTTGTGATTTCCGGTAAGAGGATCATATCAGTTATTGAAAAATCTGATCACACCGTTGATCTTTTGATTTATATTATCATTAAAGACAATGTGTGATCTGGAAACTGCTGATATTGTTGTCCACATAAGCTCACATGCAGACTGTTGTGCAGTGCTTTAGACTGATACAATTATTTATAGTATAAACTCAATTGCATGTGGCTCCCACGCACACGACATACTCCCGTATCAAGGAATAAATGCACAAAGACTCATTGGAATGCGTGATTATGCTTTCGTCATCTGTAATTTACAAGGTATGAGGCACAGAGGTGTACAGGTCAGCAACTCAATGCTACAAAGTAACTTATGCACTCTACAAGGTTGAGGGCTGATATCAATCATGATTTGCATCAATGATTGGATACGATGCATTAGATAATCTTTGATTATCGTCATACATTGAAAGTTCCTCAATTCGGTAACTTTAGGATTTGGCTGTATAGCTCTTTTATAAAGATACCCTGTCTGATCTAGGTCCGTAATGACTTACAGCAGAAGATCAGATAGGCTATCCCCAGGTAACTAGTAACATAACGACCCGAAACCTCCGAATTTTGTACAAATACCCTATCAAACGAAATTACGGTACTAAGACCATATGCCCATGAGGAGTTCATCCACACAACCATTCGTTTGACATGTATGTATCAGGCACGCAGTAATAGGTCTATGAAGCCTATTAACACATCACAAAGACTCAAACACACACCTTATATTGCATTAAAATTCTTTAGCATGTGTCAGATCCCCACTAATGTACTATCATTTCCTCTTTTTCTCCTGGAAATTATTTTGGGTTTTTCTAATTTTTATGGCTTTTTGACCTTTTCAATGTTTTTGGTTTTTCTTGAAAATAAACTCCCCCTAAAATGAAAAACATATTTTTGGGTTTTTGAATTTTTCTAAAAAACAGTAAAAACTAAAACTAAAATGTGATAAACCGAGGTGATGATCAGTCTTGTTTTTCTTTTATACCATTAGCTTTTAAAAGATATTCACATCTTGATTTATTAAAAGCTTTGGTAAAAAGATCTGCACGTTGATAGTCAGTGTGGATTTTGACCATATCGATCAACTCTTTTGCATAACAATCATGGATAAAATGGTATTTAATCCGGATATGCTTAGCTTTCGAGTGATTGACTAAATCTTTTGTTAATGCAATGGCGGCCTCATTATCACAGTAAATAGGGGTTTTAAGAAATTACAAACCGTAGTCCACCATCTGTTGTTGTATCCACAGAACTTGTGAGCAGCAGCTTGAAGCTGAGACATATTATGCTTCACATGTTGATAAGGCGACTGCAGTTTGTTTCTTGCATTGCCAGGTCACGAGCCTGCTCCCCAAAAACTGACATCCAGCCGTTGTGGATTTGCTGTCTTTGTCACAGCCTCCATAATCTGCATCACTAAAAGCTATTAGGTCAAAATTATCATCATTAGGGGTACCATAGTCCTCTCGACGGACAACCCTTCAGATATCTTAGGATTCGTTTGACAGCTGCTAAATGACTTTGTTTCGGCTTTGATTGATAATGTGCACAAAGACATGTGGCGAACATTATGTCTGGTCTGGATGCGGTGAGGTACATCAGAGATCCGACGATTGCTCTATATGTAAAAGGATCAGTCAGCTCCCCCTTAGCGTCAACAACAATCCCGTGATCAGGTTGTATTGCGGTATCCATCGGCTTCGAATCATCCATCTGGAATCGGCTCAAGACTTCAAAAACGTAATTGGTTTGGTGAATAATGATCCCCGTTGGTCTTTGGTCCACCTGCAAGCCTAAGAAAAACTGCATCTCTCCCATCGCACTCATTTCGAACTTTTCCAGCATAACTTTTTCAAATTCCCTACACAAAAGTTCATTAGTAGATCCAAAAATAATGTCATCAACATAAATTTGCACTAGAAGTAAGTCGTCTCCTGTTCGTTTTGTGAACAGTGTGCAATCTACCAAACCTCGTTTGAAACCTTTTGATAGAGGATACGTGCTCAGCTCCTCATACCATTACCGTGGAACCTGGTGCAACCCATAGAGAGCTTTGTTTAGAACGTAGACCTTATCCCGGTGGATAGGATCCTCAAAGCCTGGTGGTTGACCTACATAAACTTCTTTCTTGACCACACCATAGAGAAACGCGCTTTTAACGTCCATTTGATACACCTTGAATTTCATGTATGATGCTAACACTATAAACATGCGGATAGCTACTAAGCGTGCAACCGGTGCATAAATCTCGTTATAGTCTATTCCTTCCACTTGATGAAATCCTTGTACGACCAATCGAGCTTTGTTTCTAACAATCACTCCTCTGTCATCCTTTTTGCATTTAAACACCCATTTGGTTCCAATCTTTTTCCGTCTTGGAGGTAAATTTGTCAGTGTCCACACTCCCAGTTTCTGAAATTGCAATAACTCCTCTTGCATTGCCTCTACCCAAGCGTCATCCAAAAGAGCATCCTTGTATGTCCGCGGCTCAACCTGTGAAACATAACAAGCAAAAGACCAGTCATTCTGACAACCCGATTTTTGAATTTTAGCATATAAGGCTAGAGCGCCAAGATTTTCTTGTGAGTTTGCATTCCTCAATTGTCCTTGCGTCATAACACTGCTACCAGGATCACCAATAACTTGCTCGAGCGGGTGAATCCGATGTATCCGAGATTCCGGATAATCAGGTACTTGCACTCCCGTTTGAGTAGTCAAATTCTCTGTCGAATCCAGATCATTACCCAAGTTTGATGATGAAGCACCATTTGGATTTGGGTTCACTGGAGGTGTCTTTGTAGCAATATCTGGAAGAGCTTCACTTGTGACATCATCATCATCTTCCGATTCTGATGAATTGAGAGTTAAGCTTCCTGAAACATTTCTTCTTCAGCTGCAGGAACATTGGCATCATTAGAAGCTGTTTGAGGAGTTACGGTGATTGGACGCACCAACAGTGATGTCACTGCGTTTTCACACTCGTAGTATAATCTTAATACAGCCTCTTCAACCAAGCTATCTAGATTTAATGATTCAAAGAAATCTTTGTAATCAAACATCCAATCTGGACCACTACCCTGTACAATCTGAGTATACCGCTTGTTGATGCACTTTCTGTGGACGTCACTGTCGAATAGACTAGGGTTGAGTCTTGTATTGTATTACATGAGATTGTGGTGATCCATAAGGGCATTTTATGGATTTGATGCATTTTTAAAGATATAGGACAATACACAAAGTTCATGTTCGACCCAAGGTAAAGGGCGAATGTGGAAACATTCCACATTCGACATATTCAATGGGGCGAAGGTGAACTTTGGTCCACATTCGACCTTTACAAAGGGGCGAATGTGGAAATATTCCACATTCGACCTTTACAAAGGGGCGAAGGTGGAATTTGGTGTTGGACTATAAATAGCAATCTCATGTATTGGTTTTCATTTGTAGATTTGAGTTTATGCTTTGAATGCTCTCAAGGGGGAGGTCATGCCCGACCTCCCCCGGCCTCGAGATAGATGTTTATCCTACTGATGACAGTGTCTGTAACCGTTTCTGAATTAATACGAATCTGTGATGACGTTGTTATCGTATGTTTCTGTCTCGTCTCGAATCTCCCGTCTGAAACCGAGTTGTTTTCGCGTAATCGATCCATGAATTCGGTAATTTACCGGATTCTCACCGCTGAACTTTCTGATTTGGTACATCACTAGCTAGGTCCAAGGGGGACATTGTCGGAGGTTCAGATTATCAGAAAAAGACCAAGATATTAGCTTAAATATACATTCGACCAGTCGGAAGGTCGAATATAGTTTATCTTTGGTCGAATGAAGATTGAATGAAGAAGAATGCTTCATTCGAACCCTTAAATGGTCGAATGAACACCTTCATTCGAACTCTTGAAAGGGGCAAAGGTGGGAGCCTATAAATAGGGAAAAGTTAGTTATTCTTAGAGAGAGTTATCATTTGGAGCTTTTCCCAGTTTGTATGTATGTGATATTCTCCGTATTAGGTCTAGGTTTTGATCTGTAATTGTTAACATTTGATCTAATACACGAGTAAGTTATGAAAATTGCTCGGTGATTCGTTATCTGTTTTCATCACGATCGTTTACGTTTATTTCTGAATCATTTTGCACGATCGGAGGAGATTCCGCACCCTATGGTTGGTATTCGTGAGATCACGGTTCGTGATTACGATCCTAAAACGAATTCTCAATTGGTATCAGAGCTTTAGACACGATTTCACGATTGCAAATTGATCCGAATTGATGAAAACAGATTAGAATTCTGGTTTAAAAGGTCAAAACCCTAGAAATTTTGAAACTTTTCATAAAAACATGGTTTTTGATTGAATTGGAGTTGATTTTGATGTTATTATCAAAAATTCTTTCACAAATGTTTGTCTAAATTGAAATCCGCACAAAACCTATCCAAAATCATTACATTTTGTGAAAATTTTGTCAAAAACCGATCAGATTCGTGTTCTTGAGGTTGAAGATGATGAACAGACCTAAAAAGGTCGAATATGAGCTTCGAGGGGGCGAACCTAGAGTATTTTAGGTCAATCCAAGGGTTTTCAGGTCGAAAGTGGTTACTTTTAGGTCGAACCTAGAAGCTGTGTGTGTTGTGATTGTACATTCGACCAACTGTGGTACATTCGACCTTACGAGAGGTCGAACATGGTTTGTGAACGGTCGAAAGTGAGTATCTATTTTTCAAAGATTTTCATTCTTGAGGTCGAACCTAGACTGAGTTACATTCAACCCTTTTAAAAGGTCGAATAAGAATATATTTTTCCAGGTTCGAACCCACGAATTTTTGGACAATATTTTTCGAATTTTTAGGTGTAAAAAATTTCGAAAATTTTTGAAATAATTTTTGTTGAAAAATGATAAATTACTTGGCTATATCAAGAACTGATGATGAGATAAAAGCTCAGATAGAAGCTGCACGAAAACAATCACAAAGACAAAAATCATAAGTTGACAACATTTGGGGATTTCCAATGACACCGAGACCTATTGTTGGAAACATACTGGCTCCAGCTGTGCAACCAACTGACAAAATGGTACATGTTGACAAGTGTGTTAACAGAGAAAGTGTTAAAAGTAATGATGTGTGTCTTGTCAAACAAATGGGAAATGATGATTCAAGTGAATTGTCAAAGAGTGATTTGAGTTCTGATACGAGTTCAGAACAGAGTGAATCAAGAGGAAGTGATGCATCAAATGTTGATGAAAATTCTGAGAATGGTTCTGAGAATGGTAATAATTCAGATGCTGAGGTAAAATTTAATGCTGAATGTGCTAATTGTTCTGATTGTGTCAAATTGAAAAATGAAGTGCTGAAACTTCTTGAGGACAAACAGAACTTAACAAATAAACTTGAAAGATTTCAAACTGAAAATAAAATTTTGACAAATAATGAAAGATATTTTATGAATCAAATTGAATCTTTTAAGAAAGAGATTTCAGAACTTCATAACACTATTTCAAAGGATAATTCCACATCAGAGTTGGAAATCACAACATCTTGTGTTGTTGATACTAATTCTGAGGTGAAATCTGTGTTTGAAGAGAAAACTGAAAATGTGGTAGAAACTTCAGAACCTGAATCTAAAGAGAACCCCATATTCAAGTTTCCTGAAGGAGTTGAAGGATCCTATATGTTGGTAGGATAAGACAAATTGATTTTCATCAAAGATTTTCCAATTGATAATATCGAACAATCGTTACTTAAATGTATCTTTGTCGATAACAAAGATTTGATAAATCAATTTAGAAATCAATTTGATCATTTATATTTTGAATTCAGTCCTAACCAACATAAGAATTAAAAGGATCAGCCTTGGAACAAAAAGAAAAATCCTAGGGTAAAAGGACCTAAACCCAACAAGTTGAAAGGCAATGATCAGATGAAAAATTCTTATCATAAGAATTCAAGAAGTTATTCATCTAGATGACATGACTTTTATGATTCTCAAAGTCACTCTCGATTTGACGGTTATTGGAGAAACAACTCACCACATTATTCTCATGCTTATGTTGAATGGAGAAGTTATTTTGAATGTGGTGAAGTAGGTCATATTGTTGCTCACTGTCCCTACTGGTATTGGGATGAAGGGTATGAATGTGATTTTGTGGAATATAGGTCTTGTTATAACCGCGGAGAGTGTACGCATTTAGTTGCTGCCTGTCCGTATGTTAAACAGAAAAGATCGAAGTGAAATTTGCTAAAAATTCAAGCAATGTCAAAAAGCCTGTATTCCCAAAACCAATCAAGAAAAGGGGAAACAGGTTGTGTATGACAATCGCAACAAAATTGCCTTGAAAAAAGTTGGAGATTGTGATAGGGTTGCTAAGGTAAGGGGGAGTTCTAAGGCTAAGTCTAAGAAAAATTCTAAACCTGGGTCTTTATTAGTTAAATCTGAAAAGATTCCAAACAAGATTCAGAAGCAGGTGTCAAACATGAAACCTGAAAAGTCAACAAACAAAACGATTTCAACAAAAGCTAAAATAAACTCTGAACGTGTTTGGAAACCCAAATCACTTTATAAATCAATAACAATTTCTACTTCAAATCAATCCATTGAAAAACCAATTGATTTTTCAAAAGGAGAATGGATTGATGTTCCGAGGATTGATGACCTTGGACGACCCATCATTGTGAAAGGATCGGTGCCTCTTTTGTGCTAATTGTTTAACAAGTGTACAGGTTGTTCTAGACAGACCTATTAGCTATATTTTGATAGTTGCTAGTGGAGCATCTGTATACAAACTATTTATTGGAGAGGTGAGGGTCAAGGAAAAGGATGAGATATTGAAAAAGGAAAACATGATTTCAACAGATAGGAGAGTATTTGTCGTATGTTTCCTACCTGTGAAGCGGGAAAAAGTTGCAATCTCTTGCAATTGCTCTTAGGTGTTGGATTTCTACAACAGATGCAACAAAACAGTTTATTCTAAACTCTCTTATCTTTGTTAATGGTTTTACTATTTGAACGAACAATGTGAGTCAAGTAATCTGAGTGGAAAATGGTTTTTGAAACTCAATGAGTAAACCGCATCGGATATCATTTTATTTTGTTTTTCTTCAAAAGTTTAAAAAAAAATCCAAAAATATGCTTATTTTTAGATTTTTAGGGGGAGAAAATTTCAGAAAAATCAAAATAAAAATTTAGAAAATCCAAAATGAGTTTTCCTGGATTAAAAGAGGAAATGATAGTGCATCAGTGGACAGTCAGACTACTCTAAAACAAAATGATGTTACAACATTGAGTAGCCACTACAATTATATATTGGTAGGCTTGAAATCAAAGTTTAACGTTCAGCATGGTGATATAAACTTAAAAAACATTAACTGATAATCATGCGGATCAACGTCTCGTTGGCATATGGTCTTAGTACCGAAATTTCGTTTGATAGATTGCCAAAATCGGAGGATTCGGGTCGTTATATTGAAAGTTATATGGGGATAGCCTAACTGATCTTTTGTCATATTGATTTACGGACCTAGATCAGTCAGGGTATCTTAATAAAAGATCTTTAATGACAAATCCTTAAGTTGCCGAATGAGGAACTTAACATGTGTGATGATAATCAAAGATTATCTAATGCATCGTATCAATACTATGATGAAAATCATGTATGATATTAGTCCTCACCCTGATAGAGTGCACAAGTCGCTTTGAAGCATTAATTTGCTAACCTGTCACCTCTGTGCCTCATATCTTGTAACTAACGGATAACTACAATATAATCATGCGTTACGATGAATCTGAAATGCTAAACAATGAATGATGATTTTGGGTTTAAATGGACAAACATACTGGTAATGGTTGTAGGATGCTCAATGTCAAAAACAGAAAATTGATCAAAAAGAGTTTTGACTGATTGTTCAAATACTGATATGATCCTCTTACCCATTAGTTCACAAAAATATGTTTAGTTTACTTTTATGAAATTTCATTTGAAAATTAAAAAAAAATTTTGGTGTGTTTTAGCATAAACTTTGAAAAATCAAAATATTTTTTATTTTGTTTCAATTTTATTTTCGATAACCGATGATGGGATACTTAATGTGAATTCTCAGATACATAAAAGTTTTAATAGTTCAGGGGGAGAAGTATTGAGGGTTAAAAGGAATGTGAAGAGTACTTCCAAGATTTTTGTCGTGTCTAACGCCGGTTGTAGTTTGTGCAGTTTTTAGTAAATTTTTTTGCAGAATCAAACACAACCGGTGCACTATTCAAGATTCATCGACAAAGTGTGTAACTGAACAAGACCCAAACCTAAACATCAAGATCACCACAACAACAGAAACCAGTCAGAGGTTGTTAAAGAAATAACTGAAGATCGCATAATTTCAAGATTGATTTCTGTCTTCATCTCTGGACCAACAAAAGACAAAGCCAAGATTTCTTGAGTCGGTCTGAGATTTTGAAGCTTACTGCAGAGATAGACAAGAACCTTGACACAAATGTGCATAAAGATGGAAAGTTTTCAAGTCGTTCAAGATGATGAGATCAAGACTTGAAGAATTGTTAACTTTCTGATTTGGTACATCACTAGCTAGGTCCAAGGGAGAGATTGTAAGTCCAATATTCATTTATGTCCCCAGCTAGTGATCCGGTACTGCATGTCGGAGGTTCAGATTATCAAAAAAAGACCAAGATATTAGCTTAAATATACATTCGACCAGTCGGAAGGTCGAATGTAGTTTATCTTTGGTCGAATGAAGATTGAATGAAGAAGAAGGCTTCATTCGAACCCTTAAAGGGTCGAATGAACACCTTCGACCTCTTGATAGGGGTGAAGGTGGGAGCCTATGAATAGGGAAAAGTTAGTTATTTTTAGAGAGAGTTATCATTTGGAGCTTTTCCCAGTTTGTATGTATGTGATATTCTCCGTATTAGGTCTAGGTTTTGATCTGTAATTTTTAATATTTGATCTAATACACGAGTAAAGTTATGGAAATTGCTCGGTGATTCGTTATCTGTTTTCATCACGATCGTTTACGTTTATTTCTGAATCATTTTGCACGATCGGAGGGGATTACTCACCCTACGGTTGGTATTCGTGAGATCATGGTTCGTGATTACGATCCTAAAACGAATTCTCACCTATAAATAGAGGCCTCCACCCCACATTTTAAAGCATCCCTTTCCACTCAAAAACCAACACTTGTCCACGAACTTTCTACGTGTAAAGTCTTTATACTCATGCACTTGCGAGCTAACCTAATCTCGCGAGTAGTGAGTAGCCCATTTGTGGGTAGAAATGCACACGCTTAGTCACTTAATCCTCAACTATCAAGATCTCATTTAGGGTCGGTACAGTCTTTATACTCGGTCCTAGTGATATGACAAGACTTAATTCTACGACTTAGCTTCATGGTCTATGTGAATGCTTTGGCGCAGGTTAAGAATTGATGAACCCATGTTGAAAGAAAACGGTCTTTATTTTCTTTCATTATTATACTGCCGCACAGTTAATAATAGACCACTCACTTTTTGATAAGTTAATTAAATCAATTAGGGGATGCAGGTGTTCTGGTTAGTCATGACTCCACTATGATATTAAGTGGTAACTTGTTCAGTCATGCTCCGGCCACCAGCAAGTTATTCATAAAAGCCTAGAGTAGTTTGATGTCTATATCGCAACACTGGGAGGTGGGTAATTCGAGGTTGAGTTGACACAGTCTTGAGTCATTTTCTTTTCAGTGTTGAGAAGTGAGCTGCCCGGTTTGGGAGACCCTCATAATAACACCTCTAGAAAATGCAGTAGCATTTATAAATTTAAGCACAAGTGCGCAACTCAAACACACCACTTTGAATAAAGGTAACTATCATCATACCAGGTTCTATTTGATCCCAAAGCAACACCATTGTTTTGTCATTGATTTCTCTTAAAACTTTACATCTCTCTTTTTACTTTTCTTCTCGCATTTTAAACGTCTTTTAAGTAATTTAATGAAGCTGAGTAGTAAAAATCATGTCCGCGAATTCGATACTCAGTACTTTCACATTTGTATACTATACACGATAGCTGCGCTTGCCTATTGTGTTTGGTTTAGAAGGTTGAGCAACTATCATTTTAAATTATAAATTTAAAACTTGTAAGTGTCTTATTGTTTTTGAACTTACTCACCTTTTCACCAAAGCTTTTGGCATCTCCTCTGGGACTTTGCTGCTTTTGAAAAGATGTTAAGTTTTCTTGAAACACCCACACACATCAACATCACATCACCCACATAATCTTACATTGATCCCATGTTTAGTCACCCATTTGACCCGCATAAGACTTGCAAGATGATGGGATTAATGAACACTTATAGATAGATTCCTTAAACACTTTAATCCATTATAAATATCATTGCCAAATTAGCACTTTGGATCCTTTCTTGGAAGCTTTAAGCTGTCACCACCCTCCCCCATTATAATATTCTTTTTGTTTTTCCAAACACCAAATCTAAGAACTCTTGTTTAGTCTTATCCTGTTATTATTCAACTAATCCTATACCTATATTTGGTCAAATAAGTGTTTATTCATCTAATCCAAGGAATCTAGAAACATAATGATGACTATTAACTATAATGGTAAGATTTCTTTTATCATCACAACCCACGAAAGATCACCTTCCCAAAATAGAATATGCCTTCTTCCCTTGTGTCTTGTAGCCGTCGCCTCCCACTAACCCTAGACACATTCTTTTTATCTATTTATTTAAACACATTGACTAATCACATCACAAGACTCTTGAATGGTCATGTCATGGAATGTCACACCCTCAAATTTCCACTGCGGGGTTTATACCGCGAGGCGCCTGACACACCAGGATCTCATAGCCATAACTCACATGAATGAATCTAAATACCCAAACCATTTAGTTCATTATTGAAAACCAAGTTTAAAAGTTAACCAAAACATTTAAGTAATTGCGGAAGCGAAATCGAAAGCAGTTAAGTAATAGTATGCGCAAAACAACGCGCCCAAAACCGAACTTAAATAAGTAAATATCCAAAAATAGTTTAAGTGTTCATATACCATGACACATATGATGCATGACCTACTCGTGCTCCGAAACTAGTGACCTGCAAAAGCATGTTATCGTGTGTCAACATAAAGTTGGTGAGTTCACAAGGTAAAGTAAACGAGTAAGTAAACGTGTACGTTTTCCCAAAACCACGTAACAACAAGTAAAAGCTAATTCACATGCCAAGGGTAGCTAACCCACTCATGACAACTAACACCTGTAATACTGAACTGCTAAACAACGAGATCCTACAATAATGAGAAAAGTGCCTTCCATCATTGTCTATCAACAATGATAATATATGTTAAGTTATAGTTCACACCCATGCTCCAAGCATGATGTGAGGTTTGTGAAACCTAATAGCGCTATCAACTAGTAACCCGCTTGCCAACATGCAATTTGTTAGGACAAAAAGGATTGGTGAAACCACTTTTGCAAACCTTAGTCTAATTCACTTCTGTCAAAATATTCTAAGTATAGAACTGCTGAAGAAGAAGGATCAAACTGCTGAAGAAGAGATTCAGAAGTACTGAAGAAGAAAGTCATCAGATGTTCTGAAGTTCAAACCAGACACTTCTACTGAAGAACTATTGAAGACAAACTACTCATCAGTAGTTTGTCATTCATCAGTACTTACAGAAGATCTTTTCCACCGCCTTTGTATATCAGTAGTTTATTACTTTAATGTTTCTTTTTGCTTTATGTACAAGTTCCAAGACTGCAACTTGTTGCAACTTGTTTCTGAACTTGCTTTTGGCAAGGTTCATGTATTTGTAAAGTCTATAAATAGAAGGGTTCACCCCTCTGTTTTAGACATTGATTTTAATACAAGAAATCCTTCAACACTTATTATTGTTATTTCCATTTCGTGTTTACTGAGAATCTATCAAAGTGTTTCATTCTCATTCAATACTTAGATTCTCAATAAACACTTTTCATTTATTAGTTCTTGAATCCAGGGGGAGTAATAACTCCTGTTGATAAGTGTAGCTTTAAACTTATAAACATTCCGCTGTGCTATCACTCATCAAGAACTTGCTAAACACTTAAGTGTCAACTAGCAAGTTCAACTAAAAGAGCAATATAATGATCCAACACAATTCATTCGGTATTTAGGACTTCAATGATAGAGTTGGTTTACTTCATCAAGGACATAAAACATGAATTAGTAAAACCCGATTCACCCTGTGAACCATAGCACCCCAAAACTCGGGATGTGTGAGTAGTCTCAAACTGGACTAGAAAAGTTAAGTAAGTTGTGTCCCCGAGACGCATGCTTTTGAGAAAAAGAGTGGTGAAACTCACTTTAGGTTGCAAGCAAGTAATCCAAACATCACAAATAGGATGTACTACCGACTCCCTATTACATGTGTCACTAAGTGAGTATATGTGTATAATCAATACACCATATAACCCGTTTGTCCAAGACGTTTTAAAATAAAAAAACCGTGTGAGTGACGCCTAGTGTTTCTATATGCACAAGTAAACCCTACTGTCACAGCCCGCCTAGGCGGAAACACGGGGTGTAACCAGGAAAGGTTTTCAAGCACAAGATATGAGCAAACATTCATATTTATTTATTTATAAAGTACCAAACGTGTTTGATAACAACCAGTTTCACAAGATACATTTTGTGAACCCTTAGGGGGGTCAAAAGTTTTGATGACACGATATGTGGTGGTCGTGAATGATTGCCTAATCATAACCCAAGTTCCATCCATGCTTTAGTTACTTGAAAAATATGCATAAAAACTTTGTCAACAAAATGTTGGTGAGTTCACGGGTTTTGTAAACCAAATGTTAAGTTTAATGAAATCCTTCCCTAATTGTCGAGCCAAGAACAATGATGATAAACCATCATGAGTCCATAACCAAACCTCGACTAGTGGTGCCTCGCACATTGCACAATAAGGGCAATGAATCGTCATAAAAGAAATGCAAGCACTCTCATATCATATAAACCGGTTAGAGCGACTAACCGGGAGTGGGGGTGTTAACCCAATAGATCTATTCAAGCGTTTCTAGGCTATATCCATAGCTAATGGTTATGATAAAATAATAAACGAGGGCTTTGTTGAGTACTCTAAACATATCGTCTCATGTACACCGGTCGGCTAGGAATTCATTCTAAAACTAGTAAACAATGCATGCTTTTGCCCAAAATAGAAAACAGTAAAAAGGGGCCGTGAGAACTCACCTCAAGTCAGTGTGCAGTCTAGCAAATGTGTATGTCCGACAACTAGGTATCTCGTCCTATTTACATACATGGGTACCTTAGATTTATACAAATAGGTAATCCATGGTACTCGTGGTTCACTCAGTCCTTAGTAGTATGTTGGTTTAGCTTTCCTTGGTGACAACTATATATTGCTTGAAAATAATAGTTTGGATAGGAAAAATAGATCTCATTTCCTAACACATGTTACTTTCCATAAAGTATATGTTCCTTTTGAAAAAGAGTTATTTAGTTCACAAATACACTTAGTCTTTACTATACCAAGTATCATGTATTCACACCTACATATGCGTACCTTTATATTTATATTTACATATGTGTGTATTTTCACACAAGACCATAGATAGGGATGTCTATTAGATCTACATTTGTACATACATACCCATATACATATGCATCCTTGTAGTCCATACACATTTCTCTCTATGCTTTTGAGTTTGTTTTACACATAATATATGTACACACATGGACTTGGTTTTCATTACTAGAGTAAAGTAACATTATAACATAGGTTCTTACATGTCTAAACACATACACATACATGTGCACATGTATATATATGTCACGCATATACACATACATATGTATGTATATTCACGCACACATACATACATATAATGAACGCATACATACATACATATCTACTTATGGTGATGTTTTATTATGAATGATAAACCATGAACTAAGGTTAACCTTAGATAATTAACAAAGTAAATAATTAAATGTGTTAAGGTTTATACCTCCTAGTGGATCCAAGATAGAGTGCAATATGCTAGACTCCTTGGTTGTTACTAGAACTTGGATGGATGTGTGTGTGTGTGTTTCGAAATCTAGGACAGGGGAAGAGAGGTTTGTGGTGTGGTGAAACTCTTGCACAAAGGGCTCCTTATTTAATAGTGGAGGTGGGAATGGATTAGGATACCTAGTTTGGCTAATAATCTACTTATGTTTCATATCTTGCTAGCATATCCAAGGTCCAAATCACACTTTAGAAGGTCACTAATCTCATGATTATGTTGGTTAGATGCCAAGAATACGCGACATTACATGAAGTCAACTATGGAAGCAAATCAACAGATGCCAAAATAGAGTTTGACTTGGATTAAAAAAAGGATTAGAGAGGGCATAGGGGTGGGGGCGACGGTTAGGGGAAAGGAACAAGAAAGGGGGTTGCAAGTTATTTTGGGTAATGATCTTCCCTAGTTCTTGGTGAATTAAGAAATCCTACTCTATTTGGTTAATGATCCTTTCTTTGTCCCAAATATTGCAACCAAATCAAGGGTCTTAATCATATCTTAAGGTTGACTAAATACTATGATGATGTTGGTTAAGACTTGATCTAATGTGACAACACATTGTGGATTCTAGAGATTGTATATAAAATGTGATAGATTAGTTTAAAAAAAAGATTATTATGGATATGGGGGGGGGGTATAATCGGCCGAAAGAAAGAAAAGAAAACGAGGAATGGACACTTAACTATTGTAGTAACTCAACATTATAAATCTAAGATGTTTAAGGAATCTTTCCATATATGGTTAAGCCACCAAATCTATATTTATTTTGTCTTAGAAAGAAGGTAGTTAACTAAGAGAAAAACTACCTCTCTTCCACTAACTTTTATGGATAAGGGTTCTAGAAAACAATCAATTACAAGGTTTCTATCATTATTATGTGTCTTGGAGATGCTTGGGGTGGAAAAAGCAGCATCTCAACAGGAAATAAAGAAAAATATATAATGTGAAGTTTTGAAATCCACATCAGTGTTACATATAATCTCACTAATTCTTTCCACAAACTTATCTGTTTTGAAATCCACCTCAATATGCACCTATAAATCTCCTTCAAAAATTTATACTTAGTCTATGACCTATATTTTTCTTTTGAAGTAATATGTTTGTGAAGGATTGAGTATTGTTTTCTTTCGGATTTTCGCAACTTTCAACAGAATCACTGAAAATGGAAGCACCTGACTTGTATGTATGGCGAAACCTGGTACCTAACGCATATACTCTAGCCATTAATGGTATAAAGCCATTTGTCGGTGTTCATACAAGGCTTATAGAACTTCTTACAAGAAAGGAGTTGCAGGTAACACGCATTATTCTTTAGTAACAATTGTTTTCTTAAGTTCACTTGTATAGATAACTTATTTGTGATTTTAGATATAGATTAACTGCCATGATAATAATAAGCAAGTTTTTTCTTATAACTATTTTTTTATATATTTGGATATTTATTCTTTTTAGTTTCTAAGGTCTTGCAAGAGGTGGTCATTTTTTTTAAATTAAACTTGCCGGATGATGCACATCTTTGGTTGATCAATTAATTTCGAATGCTTTATTTAACAAGCATGAGGTTAGTCAGAGCTCTATAATGGGTTGGTCAAAATGAGAAATTTCTTTTATGGATCCAAAGAAGACCCCTTTTGTCCTATTTAGTTTTTGGAATTATCACACTTCCTTCCAAAGTTATTTGAGATGAACCCCCATGATTATGCACCAATAAGCATACCAATAAAAATCACATTTGTTATTAGGCTATCTTCAGTGGATGATCAATTCCACTCAGACTTAACTGGTGATACAGTAAAAGAAAGATTCATCGCCTCCACAGTGGCATAGTTGTTATTAGGCTCTCTTCTAGCTGCGGAACTTACTTGTGATCAGGTTGCTTTTTATTTTGTGGTTCTAAGGTATGCAATAAGCAAAAATTTTATAACTATTTTTTAATTTTTATTTTTTTAATGTCCTACATGAGGTCATCATTTTTGTGTTGATGGAACTTGCCGGAGGATGTACATCTTTGGCATAAATGTGGATGCTTTTTTTGAACAAGTTCAATTGTATAAAAAAGGGTGTGCAAGTCCAGTAGGATGATATATAAGGTAAACTAGCGTTCTATAGTAGCAAATGGGCATTTTTGGTAATGGGTCAAAACAAGTTGGTCAAAATGATCTTTCACGGGTCGAAACACTTAATGGTGACCTTGGAAACACTTGTCCAAAACACTTATATTTCTTATAAACATTTTGTGTATCAGCTATCAAATGTGAATAGAAACCTTATACATATTGATAATAGTTCAGATCTTTTTGCGTAATGTAATTCAAAGAGGTTTTATGCATCAAAAATCCATTTTGGGCAATTTTCATCTCATTTGACATGTTACCTATTTGACCCAATTTGAGATATAGCATATCCCAAAAAACTCCAGTCTTATTTCCATTTTTTATTTCAGAAACGCACAAACAAGACGCTTAGGCATCCCCTTCCAGTACTAAGAGCTCATGAGATTGAGGAGAGGTCAAGAAGTCAAGATTATAGGTCTATTATGAAACGGACAACCAGCACAAACTTTTGCAAACAGTGTAGCAGATTGGGGAAAAGTTAAATACTTTATGAGGCAGAGGTTGCTCTTAGTGCTCAAATAAATTCAAAGTTGGATCCGCTCATGCAAATTGAACTTCATGGTTTAGCTGTATTTCAATGATCTATTGTTAAAGACACCATCAACAGTTTAGACCATCCAATGTGTAAGTGTAAACCATTCAAAAATACTAGAAAACCATGAAGCTGCCAATCTTTCTGATTTGCTCTATTTTTTTTTTTATTTATTCTGAAGTTTTTTTTTCTATATCTTTACTTTGTTACTTTTAAAATTGCGGCTTTAGCGCACCATGAGAAAAACGCGCAGCGCGTTTATTAATCCACCTAGTTTTATTGTTGTCTCAGGTTGGGGGAGGAGCAGATTGTTACGGGGATGAGCACATGGATGTCGTTCGCGAAGAATGGTCAAGCTACGCCGCGAAATTTATTTTCAAATGATCGAAGCTTGTTTGAAGGCAATGTATTGTCGATACAATATTTTTTTAAACGTTAAACGTTGTCTCGGATTTGTTTGTAATTTGATAAATATGTATTATATAATGAAATGATGTTTTTGTTATTAGTTTTCTTATTATTTTACATATAATAAAATGGGTATAAATCCAGGAGGGTAAATCCGTAATTTTACAGGATTTTTTTTTTAGATTAATAAATTATGACACGCAAAATTCTGTCATAAAATGTGTTGTTAAAATGTTAATAAAAACTGTCATAAAAATGTGTCATTAAAAAGTGTCATAACGTGTGTCAATAAATGTTGTCATAAATGTGTGTCATAAACAGATGACACGCAAAAATATGTCATCTTAAATTTATGACACCGCCATCCTTGACGTTTTTTTTCTTGTCATCAGACCCTTTTCTTGACATGCAATGCATGTCAAGAAAGGCCTTTTTTCTAGTAGTGGCCCTCATCTCGGTTGTCGTCATTGTAGTGTCCCCGCCCACCCCTGTGAACATTCTTCACTAAGTGGCCCAGCTGGCCCGTCTTGAGGGCGGCTTCTTGTAACACCCCGGTTTTAGACCTGAAATTTTTTTGCACTTAGATTATTATAATAGTACGTTTATATACGAAACCAAAAACCGAACCATTGTAAATTAAAATATTATTATTACATACGATTGCGAGACCGAACTAATACATGATACGAACCTGACCCGTGACTTGATTAGTCACCAAGTGAGGGGACATGTGTTACCCTCTTTGAGGCACACATGCCCCTCCCATTTTACACCTGTACCCAATCCCTCTAACTTCTCCCCAACCCATATTATACTCATACATATCACACAAACACTCACACAACACATTACAATTTACTGATCCAGAGAGAGAGGGAGGCACGATAGAGATAGATAGATAGAGAGATGTCTGAGAAAGAGAAATTCAAGAGGAAGAGGAGGAGAACCGGCGGAGCTCCGGTGAAACCCACCAGCGCCGCCGCCCCCAACCACCTTCAACCACCCCAAACCTCTTATTATATACACCCAAATCTGTTAGAACGAAAAAGGGAGAAGAAAGACCATTGGCTCGACCTTTGGTCAGCCGGCCGGCGCCGCTGACGATCGACGGTGGGTCACCGAGGCTGCAATGGTCGCTTGAATTAAGGCTCTGATGGAGATTAAGTTTCCTTGACTAAGGTACAAACTTGCAAACTTAGTTACTGATCATTATAGTTAAAGGACTTAAGATTATTGATTATGGTGGTTGTTGAGTGGTGGTAGGATTGTGTGGTGATAAGGAGCTGTGGAAGAAACGGAAGGATAAGACCCGAGTCAATTCACTTGGTCAACAGCAGTCAAAGGGTTGACTCAGTCAACTTATCATTCAACTTAGTCATCAGGAGAGGTATGATCGAGTCTGAAGGCCGGTTATGTTGTTTCCATATATCACATATGTTAACGTTTACGCGAGCACGTGTGAGACCAAACGAGGTAAGGCGAACCAACCCTTCAAACATATAATATAGATAGATATAAGTGAGATTGGACCAACATATAATAAAATGGATAATGGATAGTTATATATTTATTGTATAAGTTTGCGATGTGTGTTTATCTATGTATTCGAGAAAGTATTAGTAATGAAAGATTGTATATAAACGCTTGAGACATGACAATTCATTTATGAATACTGGATGACAAATAAGAATGGGACTTTAGATGGTTATACAGTAAGATTTGAGATATTGGACATTTAAATGTGACAATGGGACTTTAGATGGTTATACAGACAAATGACCCGCCACTTCAAGATTTAACTAAAGGAGTAAAATCTTACCAATACTTAGTGGTACTGTACGTGAACCATGACTATCACTATTATATTTTATGGAACAAATATAGGTGCAAGTAACATTAACTATATCTTCATAAATACAAAAACAATTCTCTTTTCCTAATTACTAGTTTTGTGATTATAACCCAATAATTAGAATGAGTCAACATTAACTACCTAAGGTTCTAGCTCGTCCACACGTGTAACCGCGATGTTCGGTTACACCCACTGATGTTTGTAATTATCATAGGACCTTGTATGCCAAAGATAGATGGGCACCCGACTTGGGAAACTATGTGATAGTGTGACGCAACGTGATACACTGCCAAGGTGAGTTTCGTGAACCATTCCCCTTTTTGTGTTTTATAAACGTTTTGGGGTGAATACATGCTTGTGTGTGTTTTAACTACTTGATGTGACAAGATACTAGCTGCCGGATATTACATTGACACTCATTAACCCATGGGATTTGGGCCACTTAATATGTGGGTAGTACTACTTGGGGAAACCCACACACACAGTGGATCCGGAAGCCCGGAAAACCCTCCACTGAGGTCTACAGGGCCGTTGTGACATATATTTTGCCAAGTGAATCTATAATGGCAGTAGATAGATTCGGTGTATTAGGATTGAGGTGTCGCTTGTACATCACTATGTGTTGTGTTGTGTAAACTTGAGAACTTGCTTTGGGAATTAATAACTGTTTTGGAACTGTTTAATCATTTACACGGACTCACCAGCGTAATTGCTGACCCAACTCTTTTTAAGCATGTGTTCAGGTACTGCAAACTAATGGATGGCAACCACGAGGTATATGCTTGCTAGTAGCAGATTAGAGAATATCGGGTAGAGGATTATTGTTACAAGTGTTGTGGTTTAGAGCATCTAGAGATACGTACGAGTAGAGATTGGATCGACTAGTGGATTACACCTCAACAACTGCTTCGACGACCACTGCGTCTCGTCCCTGCACCGATATTAGTCTATTTATCTAAGTTGTGTAATTTATATATTACGATTAGACATTGTATTAAATAATAATTATTAGTTATCGTTGCTTCCGTTGTGCAATTTTGGTATCAACTGCATCCCAACCGACACCCCCGGGTCGGGTTGTTACAGTTGGTATCAGAGCAACGGTCGTAGCAAAATAGGATATCTTCAGATATCCTATACCACACCAGGATAACTTAGAAAATTTAGCGTTTAAGGATCTAAGACTTCCTAGCTAGGAAATGCCATGAAATTACATAAGACCAACCAGAGTAAGAAACGAAATAAGTCGAGACTTGAGTACCTGAACACACTAGATTGCTTACTGTAACATTTCGCCTTAAATAACTGTACGTTACGATAAAAACGACAAGTTTTATTACTATTCACATTTAATTATTTCGTGGCATTTTGAAACCTAATAAAATGATAATTATTTATATATATATATATATATAATCAAAATATTTCAGCTTTAAAAAAAAAAAAAAAAAAAAGAAAAAAGGTTTTGAATTAAAACAGCCCACAAGCCATGTTACCCATACTCTTCCTTTGTTAAATTGCAGCCCAAACCCCCTCTTCCTATGTAGCCCAGAGAAAGGTGGCCCAAGCCCAGATTAGGGAGGACCCGGCCCAACTCCTTCCACCTCCCCTTACTGCATTTTTAAAAACAAAAAAAAGGTGATCCCCGCGAGAATCGAACCGGAGACCATCCATCCATACACACACGCGTCTACCATTTGAACCACACACTTTTGTTGGTTTAATACCAACTTTAATTCTATTTATGCACACTTTAACCCCTCCTTGTTCCTCCCTGTGGACGCGCACAGCAACAGCAGCATATATGGTTTGAAAAAAACTCACCTTTGACCAATCAATTCAATTTATTAACGCATAAATGACCAAGGTTTGACTCGGATTCGTAATTATCGGCCTATAACGAGTCTATTACACGTTTAATCCTCATCAATTCATACCAATTATAATCTTTGACGCGTCAACATTTAAGTCGTAGTCAACCATTACCATTTCGAGCATCCGAGCCGTTATACTATAAATTGAACGCTTCTAAGCATTCACAACTCGCCAATCTTCTCCTCTAAATCCCTCAATTCTTCACTTAAACGCTGTTTCTTGTTCAAACAATACAGTTTGACTTTTTGGTTGACCGGCTAATCGAGCATCAAAACAATCTTGTAAGCATAATTATTCTTATGGGTTTTGTTCATCGGCGTGTGCACGACATTAACCCCATGATTAATTGGGTTAATGTCGTGTGAATTGATCAATTGAATAATCTAGGGCTCTTAGTAATAGATTTGGGGAAGAAACTGTTTTGCTATATTGCATTTATTTTTAATAAACTGAGATCAATCACAACCACAGGCCTAGGCCAAGTGGTTATGACTGATGCCTATAACCAAGACAACCCGGGTTCGAGTCCCACAAGGCACCATCTTTTTTTTTTTTTTGGTTTAACTTATATATGTATATATCCATTTATATATTTAAAATTCATTTTTAAATACCAAAACCCTTTTATAAATTCTACAAAAATTATATTATGTTAATCTGATGAAAAAGTTCAACACCCAATTTTTAGTTTTCAAAAATTTATTTATTTAATATATATAATAAATAAATCAAGTTTATTCCATTTTATTTATAAAAATCTATAAAAATATCAAAACGATCTTATTAATTTTCACAAAAATTATTTTAAGTTTTTATAACATTAAGCTTTTCGGAAATGATTTTTATTTCTGAAAAATCATTTATTTAATATTTTTAATCAATTTTTGTTAGTTTTAATCATAATTAAATCATAATAAATCCAATTTTTAATATTTTTGCACCAAAATTTTATACAAATTATTTCTGATCATTTAGAACAGAAATATAATTTTTAAACTAATAATTATTTAATTTTAGTATTTTTAAATATTAAAGTTAGAGTTTGACAATTTGTAATAAATAGATTTTAAAAATCTATTTTAAGGAAAATAATTTTGTAAAAATTATTTTTATACTTTAAACACATTCTTGTGACCATCCTAGATTTAACATTTATAAAAAGATTTTTAGTTATTTATTTACTAAATTTCTCTCAATTGGCGAATATTTTTAATATTAATCAAACGAGCATTTATCCCCAATTCGAAGCCCTAGAAACTTATATATTTGTAGACTTGATAGACTTAGACATATTTATTACCTCATTTTAGGGTGATACTTGATACATTCGGTCAACACATTTCTCAACAGATATAACATTTTACCAAGGTGAGTTTTACATAGCCCCTTTTCTATTTATCACCATTTTTGGGGTGAAACATGTTTATAACATCATCATTGCAATTCAATCATCAATGTGTCTATGTGTTTTCTATGTTGCATTATGTCTTGAGCATGATTAGAGTAAGCACCATTCTAGCATAATCATTAACATTGATCAGCCGGCGGTATACATTGATAGATCTATTGGACTGACAATCCCACCCGGATACGTGCCTCCTACAAAGGTTACGTGGGTGTTTGTTATCGTATAACATATTGGACCATGAGCGTATGGTATGTATCATTTTATAACAGTCATCAGGGTTGATTATGCACTCGATTTATTTCTAGTATGTTCTCACATATGGGCTAGATTGACATGACACATGAATTGCACAACATTTTTATTCAATTATCAAAAACCTATGTAATTCTCACCAACTTTTGTTGACCCAAAACATTTTCAACTTAACATGTTTCAGGTTCTATTTGCTTGAAGATTTGAATTGATGCTTGAAGATATGTGTATAGTTTTATCCAATTTGATGTACAAATTCTAGAACTATTGTATGTAATTCATTTAAATCATTTAATGGAATCTATTATTCACCATGAGCTACTGAACAATCATCATTACGTGACATCCCGATGTTTCCGCCATCGGTTGGGGTGTTACACTTACAGGGACTTGGAACTAGTGTGACTCCTATACGGGCGTTGAGATACGTAAATGATGACTACGACGGAGATTACTAGAATAATTCTGTGAGGTAAATTGACGATTACACTTGACGTCATGTAATTGTGAATTTACAGGCACGAAAAAGTTCTAAGAAATCCGAAGAGTCGCCAAGATTTTAAGTGGGAACAAGGATAATGATGAACTTAAGTAGGGAAAAAAATGATGAACTTAAGTGCGAAAAAAGGACGATGTTGGAGTTATAGTTATGATCAAAAGTTATGCGAGAAGACGGACTATGTTAGAGACATACACGAGTATGTGATACACTCGTACGCTAATAGTAAAGATTGATACCAGACATACTCGTGTGACTACAAGGCTTTGAATTAGACACACTTGGTACGGCTTGGCGTGTTACGATAACAGACCATGTTAGAGGTGTAAACCAGAATGAGATAGGATTGCGTGTCGTAATAAAGGTTTTGAATTTGAAATTGTTGATACAATTTGGTGTATTAAGATAAGTATGGATATAAATACATATATATGCACCCAGGACCACTATAATACTTATCATTCTAATTTTATATACATGTATATGAATATACATTTTATATACATGTATATGAATATACATGAACGCTGTTAAAGTATAAATAACTTTCGTAACTAAGATATGAGCTAACCAGGAGAACCAGGTACCTCGTCAACACTTGGTGATACGACTTGAAAGAAACTGATGTACGAAGGAGAAAAATTGATCGACCTAGCACATGGATACTTCTAATCCGATAAGTCTTGTTTCTAACCAAATAATTATAGATGATTATGAGATTTATGATTATATGGGATATGCGTAGTCTAGGATAGAAGTTCCCGTTGGCATCACCTTGCGAGCCAAACCAAAATTTGAGTTTTAAAACCTTTAAATAATGGATTCTTATATTTCGGTTTTGATTTATTTCGACCTCCGCTAAATTTAAGTTAAATATGGCATATTGGATTAAGTGATCATAAGCAAGTTTTGGAGATGATTCCCAAAGTATTGTTATAAATACCAATAAACCATATGTAAGGGTGTATTTACACCGTGAATATTTGATCCAATGACCCGAAGAAACTAGGATTGAACGTTGTATGAGATAATTGTAAGGTTTGAATATGTGTTTCGTCACTTTAATACCCTGTGCCGTCTTAAGATTATTGCCGAACTCTCGGATTAGTACTGTAACCATCTTGAATAAGAACGAGTTATCCGTATGAAACTTGTTAGAATTATATAAGTAGACACTAACGGGGGGAGTGATTACATTCATAACTACTGTTATAAAAAAATATTTGACGGAAACAAGAGAATGTAGACAAAGTTTGATAAGAAAAATCATCATAGATAGTAATTCGACCTTACAACTTACAAGAAGACAAGATTTAGGACACCAAGAAAATATTATGTGCCTCTTTGATACGTTTAAGATCAACCCATGTCGTTTAGATATCTATCTTTCCCATATTTTTCGACAAAACTGTCCCCATGCCTTACACCAGGTATCATAGAAACTATTGAGGACTTAAGAATATGATGATTCCGTTGAGGTAAGGATAAAATTTAATCACAGCATTAGGCCTAAAAATTTGTGAGAATAATATGTAGCCTTAAGAATATAGTATTATATAAGATTCCATTTAGTATTTAACCTATCCTAAGCATAGTTCTTAGGAACTAATAATTTTCGAAATACGCATAGGATTTCTCAACAAGTACGTTTTCTAGTACATTTTCTATCAGGTTTTTGGGGAGATTTCCAGTACGTTTATGAGGCATCATTGGTGTGGTGGGTTAGCTGCGGTACACCCTATATATAAACATCAATGATGCGTTGGAAACAAGACTAGAAGTCAAACCAAAAACAAATTTGAATCTCTGAAATTTCTAGTACATTTTCGAGGCATCAAAGGTGTGGTGGGTTGGCTGCGGTACACCCTATATATAAACACCTACGATACATCGAAAATGGGGACTAGGAATTTAATTGAGGACACGTCTGTTAATAAGTTCAAACCATTGTATAAGATCTAAACCATAGACGTTGTGCTTGATTCTACCTTATATTCCTAGAGTCTAGTAATAAGCTCTGTGAGGTTCTGACCGTTCTTTTGATCTTGAGAAATCTTAGTACCTTGTAATTGATATATCGACACCCGAGACTTGATAAC
Organism: Ambrosia trifida; assembly: GCA_028751855.1. Classification (NCBI taxonomy): domain Eukaryota; kingdom Viridiplantae; phylum Streptophyta; class Magnoliopsida; order Asterales; family Asteraceae; genus Ambrosia; species Ambrosia trifida. The sequence goes on from CM054127.1 coordinate 79,255,369, forward strand.
TAAAGATATCGGTATAAACTCATTGGAGATAGCTCAAGTACGCTTTAGCAAGAAAAGAAAACATTACACAAGATGATATGTAAGAACCATAAAAACGTAATATGGGATTTAGTATGAAATTACAATAATTACGACATAAATTATGAAAAAGTTATATACACCCAAGTATGTGGATTCGAACATGGAATCTAAGTATGGAATGTACTCGATGTACAACCAGAGATGGGTCAAAAATAATTCTGAGGATGGAATTTCATTAACGGGGGGAGAATGTAACACCCCGGTTTTAGACCAGAAATATTTTTGCACTTAGATTATTATAATAGTACGTTTATATACGAAACCAAAAACCGAACCATTGTAAATTAAAATAATATTATTACATACGATTGCGAGACCAAACTAATACATGATACGAACCTGACCCGTGACTTGATTAGTCAACAAGTGAGGGGACATGTGTTACCCTTTTTGAGGCACACATGCCCCTCCCATTTTACACCTGTACCCAATCCCTCTAACTTCTCCCCAACCAATATTATACTCATACATATCACACAAACACTCACACAACACATTACAATTTACTGATCCAGAGAGAGAGGGAGGCACGATAGAGAGAGATAGATAGAGAGATGTCTGAGAAAGAGAAATTCAAGAGGAAGAGGAGGAGAACCGGCGGAGCTCCGGTGAAACCCACCAGCGCCGCCGCCCCCAACCACCTTCAACCACCCCAAACCTCTTATTATATACACCCAAATCTGTTAGAACGAAAAAGGGAGAAGAAAGACCATTGGCTCGACCTTTGGTCAGCCGGCCGGCGCCGCTGACGATCGACGATGGGTCACCGAGGCAGCAATGGTCACTTGAATTAAGGCTCTGATGGAGATTAAGTTTCCTTGACTAAGGTACAAACTTGCAAACTTAGTTTCTGATCATTATAGTTAAAGGACTTAAGATTATTGATTATGGTGGTTGTTGAGTGGTGGTAGGATTGTGTGGGGATAAGGAGCTGTGGAAGAAACGGAAGGATAAGACCCGAGTCAATTCACTCGGTCAACAGCAGTCAAAGGGTTGACTCAGTCAACTTATCATTCAACTTAGTCATCAGGAGAGGTATGATCGAGTCTGAAGGCCGGTTATGTTGTTTCCATATATCACATATGTTAACGTTCACGCGAGCACGTGTGAGACCAAACGAGGTAAGGCGAACCAACCCTTCAAACATATAATATAGATAGATATAAGTGAGATTGGACTAACATATAATAAAACGGATAATGGATAGTTATATATTTATTGTATAAGTTTGCGATGTGTGTTTATCTATGTATTCGAGAAAGTATTAGTAATGAAAGATTGTATACAAACGCTTGAGACATGCCAATTCATTTATGAATACTGGATGACAAATAAGAATGGGACTTTAGATGGTTATACAGTAAGATTTGAGATATTGGACATTTAAATGTGACAATGGGACTTTAGATGGTTATACAGACAAATGACCCGCCACTTCAAGATTTAACTAAAGGACTAAAATCTTACCAATACTTAGTGGTACTGTACTGTACGTGAACCATGACTATCACTATTATATTTTATGGAACAAAAATAGGTGCAAGTAACATTAACTATATCTTCATAAATACAAAAACAATTCTCTTTTCCTAATTACTAGTTTTGTGATTATAACCCAATAATTAGAATGAGTCAACATTAACTACCTAAGGTTCTAGCTCGTCCACACGTGTAACCGCGATGTTCGGTTACACACACTGATGTTTGTAATTATCATAGGACCTTGTATGCCAAAGATAGATGGGCACCCGACTTGGGAAACTATGTGATAGTGTGACGCAACGTGATACACTGCCAAGGTGAGTTTCGTGAACCATTCCCCTTTTTGTGTTTTATAAACGTTTTGGGGTGAATACATGCTTGTGTGTGTTTTAACTACTTGATGTGACAAGATACTAGCTGCCGGATATTACATTGACACTCATTAACCCATGGGATTTGGGCCACTTAATATGTGGGTAATACTACTTGGGGAAACCCCCACACACAGTGGATCCGGAAGCCAGGAAAACCCTCCACTGAGGTCTACAGGGCCGTTGTGACATATATTTTGCCAAGTGAATCTATAATGGCAGTAGATAGATTCGGTGTATTAGGATTGAGGTGTCGCTTGTACATCACTATGTGTTGTGTTGTGTAAACTTGAGAACTTGCTTTGGGAATTAATAACTGTTTTGGAACTGTTTAATCATTTACACGGACTCAGCAGCGTAATTGCTGACCCAACTCTTTTTAAGCATGTGTTCAGGTACTGCAAACTAATGGATGGCAACCACGAGGTATATGCTTGCTAGTAGCAGATTAGAGAATATCGGGTAGAGGATTATTATTACAAGTGTTACGGTTTAGAGCATCTAGAGATACGTACGAGTAGAGATTGGATCGACTTGTGGATTACACCTCAACAACTGCTTCGACGACCACTGCGTCTCGTCCCTGCACCGATATTAGTCTATTTATCTAAGTTGTGTAATTTATATATTACGATTAGACATTGTATTAAAGAATAATTATTAGTCATCGTTGCTTCCGTTGTGCAATTTTGGTATCAACTGCATCCCAACCGACACCCCCGGGTCGGGTTGTTACACTTCTGTTTCCATCTTAAAACTGTAACAGTTGTATGTAAGTTGACCATAGTCGTTGTGGTAATCACAAAAATTTGTGGTGTCCACGCTCTTCCGCTTTCCAAGGGCCCTGGGCTCCTTGAAAGTTATTTGCTCGGTCTTGAGCACTTGTGCAGGTGTCTTGGTCAGCGGTGTCCAATTAGTGTTTTTCTTGGAGTGTCCCTGCTGTTCTCGTGATTGCTTGTTGCTAAGCATTTGGTGGGCGTCATTAGAAGACGAGTACTTACCCTCGTCTACTGACCCAGAGATGCGCGACCAAACAGTTTGCTTCCCTTTATTTTTATTGGAGTTATAGTTTTGTCGGAAGCTGCGCGCCTGTTTGAAAGAGCGCTCAGATGAGGCATAAATCTTTGCTGTCTTGACGACTTCGTCCCAAGATTTCGGGATACAATCCTTGCCCGTAAGGCATTTAATAAGGTCTTCACTACGGACTCCTTAAATGAAGCCCGCGCGGGTGAGTTCTTTTTCACAACCAATTTGTAACGCCTCTTTGTTATAGCACACGATGTTGTCCTCGACGGACTCATTGTCGGTGCGCTGGCATAATAGGACATGCGCTTTGTCCTTCTTGTGCTTCCGTAAATGGGAACAATGGTTTTTGAACTTCTTGAAAAGATCATCGAAGCCCGAAAATGGTCCCCATGGGGAGGTTGTCAAACCATACTCTGGCAACTCTAGTGAGCATTTGGGCAAATATATGGCAACAGACTTGAACCGGCCAGAGGACAGTGCTACCCGCACATTCAAAATCGTGCAAATGGTCATTTGGGTCGCGTAGGCCATCGTACTTGCCGATGCTGCTGAGGAGTTTAGCTTTCTTGCTGATGCGGGTGGTGGCAATCCGCTCGCAAAACTTTGAGTTTGCTATGAACAACTTTGGTCTGTAAGGCTTGTTTAGATCGTCGTCCGCATTATCATGGGTCTCATACGTGCCGGAGGTGGCATGCGAGAGATGCTGGTTACTTGGTTCGCAATAGTCCATGTCGCTGGTGGGCTGGAAACCATCCGATTCTTCTGACGTTGTCTGGGCGTAGTCCCGGTCGGGTTATCCTCTTTTTCTTACCCCTTTGGCTATGTCTTCCCGAAAGGGAGTCATGGTTCAGGATTCTACCTGAAGTGTTTTTTTTTTTTTTTTTTTTTTTTTTTTTTTTTTTTTTTTTTTTTTTTGCAAGCATCCGCTGATACTTAGCGGTGTTTTTTGTTTGTTGTCTAAAAAGCCACTCAATTTGGTCGACATCCAAGCTGGTGTCGTGCTTAGAGTCCGAGTGGAGAACATCTCGGACGGGCTTGTGAGGCCGCGCTGAGGGTTGTTTGGTTATTGTTTTAGGAGTCCCTGCATTTCCAGCCAGTGGACGGGGGACCATAGTGGATACGGTGAACACAGGGATCTCGAAGGGGTTGGGATCTGCCATGGGTGGGTAAAAGACGTGGTTTTGAAAACTAGGTTTTCAGCCATTACGGATGGCACCAATGAAGAAACAACTAGTAACAATGAGTGTGGTACTTACCTCAAAGGAGGTATGTGGGGTGATGACTCGTGTTTTCTCTAGGATGTAATCTTTTGCTCCATACCGTGGCTGGATCCGAGACCTGTAAATAATCAAAGGGCCGTATTAAAGGAGGCAACCGCCTAGAGTCTCAAGAGACTCGTGATAGCAGACACAAAAATGGTGGTTTGGCCCGGTAAGTGTTGGTGTATTCTTGAAAGAATGGAATCCCTGGCAAAGAAGGTGACAACTCCTATTTTTAGAGGTTACACGGGCCGGTTACCATTTACCCATAACCACGACGATGGGCTTAGGCCTGGGTTATGGGCTTGCTTTCCTTTTGGCCCAACAAGTTAGATTTGGACTAGGGAAAACATAAAGCAAACAAGACATAATAAATGCAGGAGAGGGAAAGAGGTACCGCACTGCCATTGGTCCACGTGGCACGTTGTGAGTGGCTGCAGGGCTTCATTTTCTTCCTGCGTCAGAGCGTGTCGGGTGGCGCCAGTCTGTGTCAGTTTGCTCCTTCTGGAAGGTTGTTTGAGGTGACGCCTGACACAAAGGTGATCATTGCAGCAAGTGGGGATAAGGGGGGATGTACCTTCCCTGCTAGCGCGCCGTTGTGGCAGGCCAGGCCTTACACATGCCAGGCTGTGAGGTGTCCGGTGAAGACCATCGCTAAGTTGAGCGCAAGGTCTCGCGCGGGTGGATTGCACTCTACATGTGGTCTTACAAGGATTAGGCTCCGCAGAGGCCGAGACTCCGCGAAGGGAGCTCCGTGGAGATCTGTTATCTTCACATACTTGGCCATTTCAAATGGCATCTTCTCCGTGGAGGTCTTTAGATGATGATATTGTAAGATAGGGTCCGCCTTTACGCTAAGAATTGGGACCCTTCCCCTTCAATGTTGTTTGCTTTGCTTTTGATGATCCATTTGGTTTAAACATCAGAAGGAATGTGCTGGATCTTTTTATGATTTTGATGGTCCTAGCCCCACTAATGGTGTGAGTACGTCTAAATTTTGGATTTGGTACGTAAGTATAAAAAATTACACGTTTAGACCAAGATTACATATGAAGTAACGTGTATTTGTTCGTGAGTTGGAAATGGTTAACTAGTCTATTTTATTTTTCTAAATTGACAAAAATAACATTATATTGAGTATATATAATATTGTTACCACCCAACACAAATAAAAATATGAATAAAAAGATGTATCTAGCCAAACCCTAACCATCTCCTTCATGTACTGTCACATCCCTTGTCACTAATCCTCATCCCCCCTATAGCTATCACCAAATCAGTCGATCATCTTCTAGGCGAACTTCATAAGGGTCGATTTGGGCTTATTAGGTGGTTCATGTGACTTTCACATGAGCAAAAACTGAATAGCTTGAGAGGAAGGGGGATGGGAGAGATGTGGTGATTTGGGCCATTTGAAGGACTTTTAAACATTGTTAACTTGTGGACATCAATCGTTTAATTTAGTAATTCGATTCTTATTGCAAAATTTTGCATAGTCCCATACGATGTGCTTCATAATCGCATTTGAATTGATCAATTTGTAGTTTACATATTACACAATATTAGCTCTTTCATTTTTGAAGTTTTATGGATTTGAACATACCATCAAGGAGATAAAGACAATAATTCCATGGGAGGAAGAGATGTCCGAATGAATTACAATTGTCAAATTATTCGGATGATAATCCTCAACAATAGGGCAAGCCCAGTGATACGTGCAATCCTTGTTCTACATCACTACATGTTTACATGAACGCCACTTTCCAACGTTTGCATGTGTTTCTCTTTATTTGTCACATTTTCTCTTCATTCGTGCTAACTACATTTATTTAGCATTTTCCTTTTCATTATCCCAACAATTACTATTAGTCGTTTTGTTGTCAATTTCTGTGTATATGCTTATGAGTTCTGACCATATATAGGCATGTTTTAACAATAATAATAATTGTAAATGGCCCCAAGATACTTCTTTGTTTTCTATTCTTTCTTCTCAAACAACTTTGTTACAGAACACTCATTTCTTTAAACTATCCTGACTTACAAATTACATGCATGTCTCAACCCTTTTCTTAATGACTCCATCATTGATAAAAAAAAATTATAATTTTTATAGAGTTTCTTTTGTGCAATTAATAGAATAAATGAATAATGATTCTTGTTTTTATCCATTCATATATGAAGATGTATATGTAATGGCTCTCACTATTTGCACAAGTAAAATTTTTATCCACACAACCCTCTACGGGCCGTAGAGGCCTCTACGGCCCGTATACAACATTTTTTCTTGTTCTACGGGCCGTAGAGGCCTCTACGGCCCGTAGGTAATCATCACAATGATTGAATGATTGTCAATCATTGGTAATGATTACCTACGGGCCGTAGAGGTCCCTACGGCCCATAAACAAATATAAACAAAGTCGTCTCGATTAAACCATTAACATAAATGTTCAAAATAAACCATTAACATAAACGTTCAAAATAAAACTAATCGTTTATATACGCAACAAAATAAAACTAAAAGTTAACAGAAGCGTTCAAAATAAAGATTGTTTAAATACATAAGATGATCAGAAATAAAACATCGTAGAGTCAGTCGGCGGCGCGGTCCCGGGCTCCTGCGAAGACGTGTCGGGCTGCTGGGAGGACGTCACGGGCTCGTGCGTGCTGGTCCCTAAAGTAGGTGGGACACGAGCCTGCATGCCTAGGTGGCGATACATATCCTGCTGGCCAGCAATCAACCAGCGCATCGCGTCGTCCTGCCGATCACGCCACTGACGCGTATCGGCGTCCTGCTGCTGACGCCAGGTGTCCTGCTGCTGACAAACCCTAAATATACGAGTCTAAATATACACGGGTCTAAATTATAAACAAGTGCAAATTCATAAACACACCTGATTCGTTTCGTACGAAACATCCGGGACAGGTTCCTCGCCACCGTTATCACCTCCGTCGTGCCTTGATGCACCAGCGTATTCGTACTGTGGTTGACTTGGCGGAGGCACGTAAAATGACTCCGGTTCTTGTACGTACTCCTGGTTCAAATCGGGCAGCAGGTTGAAACCGGGTAGCAGGTTCAAATCGGGTAGTGCATTCCCGTCACCATAGGGAACAACGGAGCTAACCTCCTCCTCACCACGTTCCACCACGGCTCCGAAAAGGGTTTCCGAGACGTGAGATAGGCTAAACGAATGCTCCCATTCATCCCAAACATTACCGTAGTGACCCGAAGACATCGTGGTAGCTTGAAATCGACCGGATTTTTGTGCACCGCGTGTTTAAATTTTTTTTCGTTAACTGAAGAAAGAAGACAAGGAAGAAGAATATATCTGGACCCTCTACGGCCCGTAGAGGCCTATACGGGCCGTATAGGGTTTAATGCTCCCAACAACCAGGTTTCCTACGGGCCGTATAGCCCTCTACGGCCCGTATAGGGTTAGCTTTTTCAGAGACTTTTCAGACTGACACACTGAATGTCAGACACTTCATTCAATTACCTCGTACCTCGTACTGCCTACGGGCCGTAGAGGTCTCTACGGCCCGTATAGGGTTTAAATGCATCCCACCAAACTCCCCTCTACGGGCCGTATAGGGCTTTACGGGACGTAGAGGGTTGAGCATTTATTACACTGACACCCTCTACGGCCCGTAGAGCCCTATACGGGCCGTAGAGGGCTGTGAAAATTAACTTTTCCTTCTTGTGTAAATAATATCCCCCTATGTAATATGCAATTTTGTTTTAGCACAAATCAAACTTTATTAGATCTATTTTAAAATCCTTATTACGATATTTCAGGAAATTAATTGTTTTGTACAGTGTACCATCATCAATACTGAGCTTTTTAGGGACTCCTACTTTGATCTTTATTTTCAAATGCACATTTAAATCCGGTTAAAAAAGTTGTCTTGCTAAAAAAAGTTAACTGGTCAGTGATAATTTTGTTTGCATGTGGCTTCAATTGGTTATAGTGGTGTAAGGTCTATTCATCTAGTATATTATTTTAGTTTGTTTTTTGTTTCATGTTTTATATTTTAAATATTTATGGGTATTTTTTTTATTTCACACACACTTAAGAGAAAAAAAATTAATGCCAATCCATCCAGGGACCAAATATGTCACGTTTCTGCATGGTTTTGTTTTTAAGCGTGTGATTTTTTGAACATAGACACCATAACCAAAATTTAGAAATACTAGGGGCCACATGTGTAATTTATTCATATTATAATTTAATATTATATATTTCGTTCTTAAATTTTATTAATTATTTGAATCATATTTTAAGTGTAAGATATTTTATTAATTATGTGAATCAACTTTTAAGGTAAGATTTGTATCGATTTGATTCTTTCTACTATGTCACAATATATTTTTAGTTAGCATTTAGTAAAATAACTTTATAACTAGAAAACAATGCAATTTTCACATAGGTTTAACTTAGAGTTTCTAGAAAACTCTAATTAGAATATGAATAGTGTTGGATATGATATGTTTGATGATAGATTAAATCAACGTTACCATCGAGATACGATCCAAAGAGTTACACTTTGGACGATAAACAAATTATAATAATTAACGGTTAAATAGTAAATCACGAAAATGAAAATTAACTGGTTGTTGAAATTGAGAGAACTAAATATTTAGAGAAATATTTAATTAAATAATCATTTATGAAATGATTAATTAATCTATACATCTAATAAACAAAAGTCCATGAGGACACTTGGCACTCCCACATTCATCCTCAATTGTGTAGCCAATCATATTGTGCCAAGTGTCTCATTGTGGGATTTAATAAACTTTTTGATTTAAAAAAAAAAAAAAACAGAAAATATAAATTAACCTAAAAAATACGTGGACATATCTTATGTCATTCTACTCGCCTCCTTCCCAAAACACCGTGCAAACCCTAATCAGACGAATCTAGGCGATTCAACCATCCATTCATCTCCAATCTAAGGTAATCACTCTTTCATTCTTATTTCATTCAATCCATCTTTATCCCTCATTTTCACGGTCTTTTTTTTCGTTTTTTTGTAATGTCTTCGTCCATGTTTTAATTTCTTTTTCCCTGTTTTCATTTGATTATTTATGTTTCGATTTGTGTGTTTATGTTACGACAAAGAAAACCTTCGTTTGCCCTTAATTAGGGTTCTTGATTTTTTGATTAGGTTTGTTGATTGTTTGATAAGGGTTATTGAATGGATTTTGATCGACTCAGACAGTGTTTTCTTTTTGATTTGCCATTGATGATGTTCTGAAAAACTTGGGTTTTCAGAAGATTAGATTGTTCTTTTTTTTTTAATCAAGTTTGTATGAACATTGTGAATATGACTCGATTATATAAAGTTTTCAATTGTTTGATTAGGTTTGTTGATTGTTTGATTAGGGTTCTTGAATGGATTTTGATGGACTAAGACAGTGTTTTCTTTTTGATTTGCCATTGATGATGTTAGGTCAAACTTGGGTTTTCAGAAGATTAGATTGTTGTTTTTTTTGAATCAAGTTTTTATGAACATTGTGAATATGACTCGATTATATAAAGTTTTCAATTTGGGATTTTTCAAAAATTAATCTGTTTTCAAAATTTAATAGGTTTTAAGATTTTACAGATTTGGCATTTATGTATTCATCTAATGATGCAATTTTAGTTATATGATATCATGTTTTAATTTGTTTTTACTGATAATACAGTTGCTCTAAAGGTCGTCTCAGAATGGTTTATGGATTTTGGGTTAAATCAGAGGGCAGAGAACGTGTGTGTATGGTAAGCGACCTTTCTTATGCGTTAAAAATCTGTTGGTTGTTACTATATGTTCATTGATCACTGTACAGTATTCGGATGGATAATCTTTATTAACTGAAAATCCAATAGATTAATTTATAATCAACTGTTTTTGGTATTGATTTGTAGGCGTTGCCCGGAGATTATAAGGAATGGATTACTAAGTATGGATTCCCTACTGGCATGACCAGAATTCATACTTTGGATCAGAGATCATTCGAAGTTAAAGTGATGAATATCGCTGGGAAGTGGTTTTTTTACAATGGGTGGAAGCACATGATTACCACGCTAAACTACCCAAGTGGTTGTCACTTTGTTTTTGAGTTCGAAGAAATGCTTAACTGTTTTAATATGTATACTTTTCATCAGGATGCCATAGCTGCACCGGGCAAGTATTTCTACTGCAAACTTGATGACCCACTCAGTGATCTGAATCGCCTGGTATGTTTTTTAAATGATGTGTATAAACATGACATAACGCCTTAGAAATACTTTAATATGTACTAATGTTTCACCATTGTTTTTCAACTTTCCAGCATATAAGTGCCTTTTTTCATCATGGTTTGTACAATCGAAACCCTCCTATGGAACCGATTATGGTTAGCTCATTTCCAGGTAATCTCATGTATATAATTATTTGTTAGATAATAAGACTTTTTAAAATTTTGATGTTCATAATGATAACAGTATGCTGGAAATTCATCTTCTTTGCAGGGCATGTTTTCCAGATCCAACTTGAATACGATGGTCATGAGATTTTCATTACCCAGGGATGGCCGTACATGAAACAGAGGTTTAACATAACAGCAGATCATCTGATGGTGTTTGAAATTTACAACGAGGTTTGTTTGTCGATTCGAAATTTCAAAAAATATCATTAATTTTGTTTGAGATTTAGATCATTAATTTGTACACTTTTCATGTGTTTCATTGTAAAATTAACAGAAAACATTGGAGTTGTCCATCTTTGAGAAAAACAAGCTGACCCTGCCTCCGGAGTTGTGGGAGGACGTTGAACAGCCCGAGGATGATCACCATAATCAGGAGGAAATAGTTGTGGTTTCTGATGATGATGGAGAAGAGTATTCAGATGAAGATGATATGGAAACTGATGATGATGAATCTGGATCGGATGAAGATGTATCCGATATAGAAGATTGGGCCGTTCCAGTTGTTTTTGTTGTTGACAGGCATTTTGTAAGTATTATATGTTAAAGCAATATGTTATAATCATTTTGATGCTAAATAAACCTTTTTATAACAAATTTCATGTATGGTTATTTGTTTTAGCGGATGAAGACACAATGGGCGAAGGCCAATGGCTTGAACAGGCCGCGCTCATTGACAATTAAGGATGCTGAGCAAAATAGCTGGGGTGTTTCTGTAGGTATTGAATACAGGGGATCGAGTAAGCGTTTTTACATCAAAGGTATGTCTGTGTTTGTTGCTGACAATGATTTGCAGGCTGGTGATCAGGTGCATTTCCGTTGGTTTGAAAAACGAGGTCTGTTCAAGCTCTCTAAAGTAGTTAGGGTTGATGGTAATTAGGACGGGATTCAGTGGGTAGTTTTTTGGATATAAATCACATACTTTTGGTCCTAAGTCGTGGTGGTTTTTGGTTCAATACAGTGGTTGTGGGTAACTCTTAACACGATGGTTATGGTCGTTTTTGGGATGATGATTAATGTTAGTGGTCACATACATTGATTTGTTTTTTGTGTTGATATGTGTTTTAAAAAATATATCAGTCTTATGGTTTGTATTTACGACATATGATCTTCTATGTTTTAATAGTTAGCAATAATTTGGGAAATATGTTTTTTTTAGCAATAGGTAAATATGGTTAATATGATTTATTTGCTATAATGAGAATTAAAATTTAGACAACTATAGATTTTACAAATTGACTTTGTTAATATTGTTTATTAAAACTTAAATTTGGTAAATTACATTACATTAACTTTTGTCATTCTCATTATTAACATACTAAAATTTCGTAACTTTGACTTTTTTTTTGAAAAAGTCCCATGTTTTAATAGTTTCCATTTTTATAGACATATACATGTTTTTTAATATTTTAAAGTCAAAAGTAATTAATAATTTTCAAAGTCAAACCGTTTTATGTTGATAAACAAGATTTTTGGAAAGCCAATCAATTAACGATGTGTAATTGACTACTTTTTATGGTTTCAATCAACCTATATTCGATTTGTCTTTAAACATCCTAATTTATGGCGTTGACTTTTTTCTGTTCAAATAGTGTTGCTGTGTAACTGTTAACACTTCGGTATGGTTGTTTTTGGGATTGTGATTAACTGTTATTGGTTACATACATTGGTTTGTTATACCTGTTGATATGTCTTTTGAGAAATAGATTTATGATATTCTTTTTTTTTGTAATACATATGAATGCTTATTAACAATGTCAAACGTTTTATTTGAAAATATTAAATTTTTCGAATAACATTTTAAAAAAAAATTAAAACGTTTTTTAATATTTTAAACTCACAAGTAATTAATAATTTTCAAATTCAAACCGTTTTATGTTGAGAAACAAGATTTTTGGAAAGACAATCAATTAACAATGTATAATTGACTACTTTTTATGCTTTCAATCAACCTATAATTTATCTTTTTTTACATCCAAATTTATGCCGTTGACTTTTTCCTCTTAAAATTGTGTTACTGTGTAACTGTTACCACCTTGGTATGGTTGTTTTTGGTATTGTGATTAACTGTTAGTGGTTACATACATTGGTGTGTTTTACCTGTTGAATGCTTATTAACAAAGTCAACCGTTTTATTTGAAAATGTTAAATTTATCCAGTACCATTTTAAAACAAAAGAAAACGTTTTCTCTTTATTTTAAACTCACAAGTAATTAATAATTTACAAATTAAAAAAGTTTTAATTTGACAAACAAGATTTTTGGATAGACAAAAAATTAGTCTTTGACTTTTTTACAATAAGATTTAATAAACAACTTTTATTTTCATAATTTCGGAAAGTTTGACCACTTAATTTGATTGAAAATGTATTATGGAAACCTTTAAACTTAATCAATTAGATTGGCATTTCATATTTTGTTTCTATTTATATAATCAATACTAAAAATACAACATTTCTTCCTTATTTATAATAGGTATACGAAATTATATATACATGTAGAAATTTTTCGAATATAATTCAGTTTTTTTCTTCTACATTTCGCAGGTAGTATATACTACTTTAGGTTCTTACATTTTTATTTATATATCACACGAGTACTAACATTTTTTTGTTCGCAGTTATTTGTGATAACTATTACACACGTGCAGGCAGATGGATCCAAATAATGTAACATTTTTGAATGACATAACATGGCGGCTGAGTAATTACACAATCAAAGTTAAGGTACTTAGGCTTTGGAAGAGAGCAAATCGAAAGACACCAGGTGAAACTCTTGCCATTGATATGGTTGTTATGGATGAACAGGTTAGATTTTATATCATCAATTCCTTTGTCACATATATGTTATTTAATATTTTCTGGTCAAATAATGTCTTCTAATTACATATTTTTACGCAGGGTTCTAAAATGCAAGCGATTGTGTGGAATAGATACATGAAGAAGCATGAAAAATTTCTACGTGAAAATGAATCATATTATATCTATAGACCACAACTAGCGGATAACAAATCTGTTAAACACTTTTCTAAAAATGACATATTATCGTTTACTTTTGAAACAAATCTTACAAATTGTAACAGATTTGATGGTAGCCAATATGGTTTTAATTTCTCTTCTTTTGAGTCTATTAAGTCTGGTAACCTTTCTCAAGAACAAAGGATTGGTAGTTTTCGAAGCCTTAATCTTTTATATATTTTTATTCTTTTAATTTGTCTTCTTATTTATTAGTTGAGATAACATTTTAAATATTTTAGATTTCATTGGGTTTGTTGAAGAATGGAGTCCACCCGAGCCTATCGAAACAAAAGCTGGATTGAAAATGAAAATGAACCTACTCTTGATTGATCTAGAGTATGTGTTTCATTTTTCCTATTCATAATTTATTATCTCATAATCTTTCATGATATATTCATTTCTCATTTGTACGATTAATACTTAGGAAGAAATGTTTGAAATTTATGCATGCTCTAATAAAAAATGTATTGTATGTAGTGGGGTAAAAATGTCATGTTCTTTGTGGGATGAATATAGTGAGCAGATGTTTGAGTACATCAAGCAGAACGAAGCTGAAGTTCATGTAGTTCTTATTGTTCAATTTGGTAGCTTTACCAATTATAAAGGTTTGTCATTTCTTGCAATTTGTATTACGTTTGACATTTTTATTACTTTTTTTAAAAAAATAACGCTTGCTTTTTTCTTTTTTTTTAAGGTAATGTAAGTTTGCAAAATGGTTTCAATATAACTCGCCTGTTTATCAACGAAGATATTGACGATATTCGTGCTTTTAAGAAAAGGTGATATGTTTAAATTATCCTGTAATTATTTACATATATCTAAATATTTGACTTATTATATATATGTTATATTAATTTTTTTATTCTTACAGTTATATTGAAAAGTTTTTATCTACGGAATCATCGTCTGTACAACGATCTCTTGGATCGTCTGGTAGTATGAATATTAATGATGAATTCTTGAATAAAACCCCTTTCAGCACTATTCGTGATCTTCCTTTGATAACAGAGGTAAGATTCAATTGATTTATCATATCATTATATACAAGTTTTATTTACAATTCATTTTTTAACCGATTCCTGTTTCTTTTGTAGGTGAACAAACAGGTCATTGTTCTTGGAACCATTAAGGGTGTCGATGATAAAGATGAGTGGTATTATTTGGGATGTGAGCACTGTAATCACAAGGTGGAGCCGACCTTAAGTTTACCTGATGATAATGAAGAAACAGATGTTACTTCGTTTAAACAGGTGTTAGTTTGCCCCAATAGAGAATGTCCAAAGCACATCGTCTCTGCTGATCCAGTGTATGCTTTATCTTAAATATGTACATCTTAAAGTAAAACAGTATTAAATTTGTTTAATAATATTTTGTAATTTGTAAATGTAGGTTCAGAGTACCTTTAAGGGTTCAGGATTTTACTGGTATTACATCCCTTACTTTATTTGATCGTGAAGCAAAGAAATTGCTGGGAATGTCAGCAATGCAACTTTTAGAAAAATCTAAGCAAGTAAGTTGTTTATACTCAGTCCAGAACAAATTAGTTATTTTGCTTTATATTATTTATGTCATTTGTTATTAAGGTTTCTGGTGAAGAAAAAACAACTCCAACTGAGTTTCATGCTCTTGAAGACAAAAAGTTTGCGTTCAAAATTAAAGTGGGTCAATTCAATATTGACAAGCACCTAGACGGATATAGTATACGCAAGTTTACGAATGAGTCATCGATACTTTCTTCACTAGAACAAAAGTTCTCCGATATTCAGGTTTTTTATTCCCATCCTATATTCCTTTATAGGTTGATTTTATAAAAATTTATTATTGTTTTACTATATAATGTGACACATACAAATCCTTTAATGTTTTTAGGTGGATCAACCTGGATTTGAAAGCTTGGATGGAGTTGAATCGTCTACACAAAATGCAGTCTCTCTTAAGGTTCTTTTCACCTATTAAATCACTCCCGCAATTAAATTTAAATTGCTACTATTATCAAACTTTAAACCTTTCATTTACTTTTGTAGGATTCTGTTGGAGATAACAACACTCCAGAATCATCTTGCAGAGTTAGTCTGGTCCATGACGAGCAGGAAGTGAAGCGTAGCCTCGACAAAGTTTACGGTCTAGAAGATGATGCAAGTGAGTCTACTACCAAAGTGCGTAAGGGTGATAAGAAAGTTTGCACCGACAAATCAGTTGAGATCCCCCTGTTGATCCCAAAGCTTGAAAAATAAGAACATTTATCCGTTTGTTTGCTATTTTTTTGGGGATTTTTTCTGAATGTTTGTTTATGGTTTGAAACAATTTGTTTTTTATTATGGTTTGTTTGATGTTTGCTACTATTTTTCATTTGAATTAGTTGTTGGTTTGAACATTTATGTTTTTTTCCTTACCTTTGGCAAATAATTGTTCGTTGTTGAATAAATTTTAATTATTTATACGTTATGTTGAATTGTCTATAAGAATCATAACATTATTCATAGGTCCACCTATATATAATTAACATTTTTTTATCATATTTATATTTTTTCAAACAATTTATCAAACATAAAGTTCTAATACATTCCATAACATTATTCAACAAAATATGAGTAATATTTAATTATATTACGTTTTTAAAAACGTTTTTTTAAGTTAGTTTAATATAAAATTTTAAGTATTATAACTAAAGATTATGTTAAAATTACAAAGTTGCTATAGTACAATTAATTTAAACAAGTGTATTCTAATTACATACTTAATAAAAAAAACATAAAAAATACTAAATATAATTAACTTGACTTTTTCGTTTTCTTTAAAATTCAAATAGTATTTCTTTAATAATGGTAAGTATTTAAGCTTCTTAATAAACATTTTTAATTACAAATTCTTTGTAATTACACACTTGCTAAAAATAAAAAACTATACATATCCATAAATTCAAATTTTCGAAAAATTTGAATTGTAATTACACCAAAAAATTCAAATCTTGAAATTCATTTAAACATGGTAAGTAATTAACCATATTAAATAAGTTTTGACTACAAATTTAATTTTTAAAAATCTATAAAACCCTACTACTATAAATCAAACCAACACCTTTCATATAAACGAATCCATTCAGTCTTACAGACAAATCAGAAGACTCAAATATTCAAGAGTTCATCTTTGCTTTTTTATGTTTTCTCTACTTTCTATCAAACAAGTTGAAGGTAAGTAATTCTTTTATTTCAATATTACATGTTTTCGCAGAACATGATTATCTACATGTTTTTTCTCTACTGTTCCATCAAAGAAGATGAAGGTATGTAATTCTTTAATTTCAATATTACATATTTTCGCATAACATGATGATTCGTACTTTATGTTGATTTATAATATATTGTTAGTTAAGTATTATGTATCGTTGAATGTTTATATATATATAAACCTATCATCCATAATTTTAAGTTTGTTTATATTTTGTTAAACTCTTATAATGCATTTTATGTAGAATTGCATCCTTTTAGTTGAAATGGGACGTAAAAGACTCTCTAACAGTTCGAATGGTAATTTTTTTGGCATAAATATACAATGTATTTATAATTTTATTATTTTTAATTTGTCATCTAATTTTTCGATTTTTTATAAGGTGATGACAAACGAACGCCATTATCTAATATCTCAAACGGTACACTTATTTCGTAGTTATATATGTCTTTATTTATATTATCGTTTACTTATGTAACTAATACGTAATTCTTCATAGTTATCTCCCATGAAGAAAAAGTTAAGCACGCGGCCGAGTGTCGTAAATATAGAAAATTACAACTGGATGCAAAGAGATGCAAGGTGAACAATCATAATAATGGAATTCAAAATGTGCCGCCAACTACAATATTTAATCGTTACTCCGTTGAACGTTCCAACCATTATATTCAGCAAAGCTCATCTTTCCAAAGTACATTGAATGTTTCTACACCCGGTAAATCAACGAATAACACTTTCTACTTTTAAGTCTTTCTATACAGTCTGAACTACCATTCCACATTTATAATTTAAGTCAATTTTATTTGTTCGTCTTTTTTTATAGTACAATTGCAACAAAATCGTTTGTTTAATTTATCAAATGTTATTTTTATTTATTTAAACTACATGTTTCACTGTATACGAATATCCTATTTTCTTATTGATTTCATTATAAAAACTAATACTATTTCATACGTTGTTTCTACGATTGAAGTCAATAAAAATATTGCAACGGAGTGTCCAAAATCCAGAAAACTACAAATGGATTCTAAGAGACTCAATGCTAATCAATGTCAAAATTCAAACTCATCAACATCCAGAAGTACTTTAGTTTCAATCGATATGCCATCCTTTAGATCAACCTTCAACAACCCATTTAACGCATCCTTCTCTGGTAATAAATTTGTATGCCATTTAAATATTCGATAGCTTTACTTTTTAAATTGATGACAAATTTTTTACTCTAACACTGTCTCTTTGTTATTTCATTATGTATTATCAGGTTCCACACAAAGAACTCCTTTGTCCAATATTACAAACGGTATCATAATACTATGTTATACACGTTTTATTTTTACATTAGTCCTTTATTTTAACATTAAACGTTCATTGAATATACAAACTGATATTATTTTTATCCATAGTTTCCGTGCCTGAAGTCCAAAGACAAAAATCTGCAGAGTTACGAAACGTTAGAAAAGCACAACTAGATTCAAAAAGACGTAAAGTTGGTTCTGTTAGTAGACCTCGAAAACAACCCACTGTTGCACATGAGTGTTCAAATGATGACACGCTAAGAACTCCTACTTATCCAACCCCATCTGGTACAATTTGCTTTGTGTCGATTAATGTAATGAATTTCTGAATCTTATTAATACTAACTTTTAAATGTTATTCTTAATTACAGGTGGACTTACTGATGTTAATACGGTCTCACTTGCATCATCTTCTGCTCAAAGAGAACCGATTAATACATCAAGGAATAATCGACGTTGCATCTCACCTGTCCGAATGGTTAGTTTGTCTGACGAAGAAAATGTGGAACCTCAAACAATTGAAGGCTTGCAATTTAAGGGTGTCTCTAAAGGTAAATATTAAATTTACAAAACATTTAAAATCCTTTTTTTTTTCTTTTATAAGTTAATTTTATTTTATTTATTCTGTTTGCAAGATTATCTAGATCATGGTGATCAAACGGTTGTATGTCAAATGTGTAATGCAAAGTTGTGGAGGTCAGAAGCTATTAGAAGCGTAAATGTTTGTGGAAGAACAACCTATATGCTATGTTGTGGTTATGGAAAGGTACAACTTCCAGATTTCAAAGAGAGCAATTTAGATTATCAGAACCTTTTCAAGAACATAGAATTAAAGAGCAAATATTTCTTAAAGCACATTCGCCGCTTCAATTCTATGTTTTGTTTTACTTCAATGGGAGGGAAGGTTGATTCAAATATCAATAGTGGAAAGGCTCCCTTCATATACAGAATAAGTGGTGAGAATTATCACACGATGGGTGGTCTTCTTCCTTATGATGGTTCGAAACCGAAGTTTTCGCAGTTATATATATATGACACTGAAAATGAAGTTTCAAACCGAAAAAACATTTATAGGTAATATTCTAAAAAATTTTTTCTACTTTTTTTTAGCCCTGTATATAAATTTTAATGTATTAAAATTTTTTTTTTCATTCTTTTCAGTAAGGAAAAGGAAAAGTGTAAGGATATTTCTGACCTCCTTGACATTGAAATCATTCAGTACCTGAAGTCGATGTTAGACTCAAATAATGAGCTTGTGAAAAGTTATAGGAGTGTACGGGATCGATTTCATGAAAATCCAGAAGTTACCCTTAAGTTGCGTCTTATTGGTAGGAGAACTAAAGATGGCCGAACATACAACCTACCAACTTCGTCAGAAATCGCTGCTCTTATTTTTTCAGACAATGATGAGCAGCTTGACAATAGAGATATTGTCGTCGAATCAAGATCAGAGGGACTTCAGCGTATATCTGAACTTCATCCGTCGTATCTAGCCTTGCAGTATCCATTGCTTATTCCGTTTGGAGAAGATTGTTATAGGGTTGATATACCACATAGGGAAGAGAGGAAATCTAAAAAGAAGGTGGATTCAAAGTGTTCAATGAGAGAGTATTTTGCATATCATATTCAGGACAGAGTTGGTAAGTTCTCATTGATTTTGAATGCTAGGCGGCTTCTTCAACAGTTTTTGGTTGACGTTTATACAATGATTGAGAGTGAGCGCTTATTTTATGTCCGTTTCCAGCAAAGTAAACTTAGGTGTGAAACTTATACTAATCTTCAAACGTTGAACCAAAATGGACCTACTGACTTGGCAAAAGTAGGGACACCTGTGATTTTACCCTCTTCTTTTACTGGTGGTGCACGCTACATGAGGGAAAATTATCTTGATGCAATGGCTATTTGTAAAAGGCATGGATACCCTGATTTTTTTATTACAATCACATGCAATCCAAAATGGCCTGAAATTAGACGGTTTCTTAAAGACAAGAAGACAAATCCAGAAGACAGGCCAGATATTTTAGCTAGACTATTCAAAGTTAAGCTAGACTCAATCATGAAAGATTTACGTGAAAAAGCACTATTGGGCAAAACTTCAGCAGGTAAAATTCATTACCAAAAAAAAACTTCCAATATATATTCATATATTAGCATCTTTATTCATTTATACTAATACAATTTTTATTTGTTGTTTCTAAATAGTAACGTGTTTTATTATATTGTTTTACTTTATGTTTCAGCTGTCTATACTATAGAGTTCCAAAAACGTGGACTGCCCCATGCTCATATCTGTTTGTTTCTTAAAGAAGCCAGTAAGCTACCCACAATTGAACACGTTGATCGTTTTGTTTCGGCTGAAATCCCTGATAAGAATCTTGATCCGGAGTTGTTTAGTCTTGTGAGTGACTTTATGATGCATGGACCATGTGGGCGTGAATATCCGAACTGTCCGTGCATGCTTGACGGTAAGTGCTCCAAGAAATTTCCAAAGAAGTTTTCTCCTGCTTCAACTTTAGATTCAAATGGATATCCGGTTTATAGAAGAAGAGAGTCAGGGATATTTGTTGAAAAAGGAACTGCTACGTTAGACAATAGACATGTGGTCCCTTATAATGCAAAACTTTTAAGACGTTACCAAGCTCATATCAATGTTGAATGGTGTAACCAGGCCGCTTCAATTAAGTATTTATTTAAATACATTAATAAAGGACCTGATATGGCTAAAGTTGCTTTTGTAGAAGATAATGGAGAAGGTGAAGAAGTGATGCAAAAAGATGAAATCAAAAAACATTTTGATTGTAGGTTCCTTTCAGCATGTGAAGCTTCGTGGAGAATATTTAAAAATGAAGTGCATTATAGATACCCTCCAGTTATAAGGCTTCCATTTCATCTGCCCGGTGAGCAAAGTGTTGTTTATGGTCCAAAAGAAAATATTCAAAATGTGCTCGACAAACCAACGGTGGCTGCAACAATGTTTCTAAAATGGATGGAACTGAACCGAAACGAAGTTGTGGCACGTGAACTAAGTTACATTGAAATCCCAAGTAAATTTGTCTGGAAAAAGGAAGAAAAAAAATGGGACTTTCGAAAGATGGGTAAGGCAATTGGTCGTGTTCACATGGTTAATCCATCTATGGGCGAGGCGTATTTTTTGAGAGTGCTTCTAAATAAAGTAAAAGGCCCTAGATCATTTGAGGAGATAAGAACGGTCAATGGAGAAATCTTACCAACATTTCGTGATGCATGTTATGCTCTTGGCCTCTTAGACGATGACAAAGAATATGTAGAAGCTATTGAAGAGGCTCATTATACAGGTTCTGGATATTGTCTTCGTAATTTGTTTGCGATGATGTTGCTGTCTAATACCTTATCTAGACCTGAGCATGTTTGGGAAAAATCATGGAAGTATCTGTCAGATGGTATTATGCATAGACACGAAGACGTATTCCAAATTGAAGGTAACAAATTTTAATTTCGAAATTTAATGAAATTATTTTTTTTAATGTCCCTTTTATTTTAAATTGAATGTTCCAAACTTTTTCGTTTTTAGGTTTGTCTCTTCCTGATGAACAAATAAAGAACCTTACGTTGCTTGAAATTGAGAAACAATTGCTTCGGAATAACTCAAGCCTGCGTAGGTTTCCTTCTATGCCTTATCCTGATAATGATTCGATATCATCTGCAAATAACCGTTTGATTCTTGATGAGCTGAATTATCAAGTAAGTACGTTGGCTGAGGAATTTCATACCTATTCACGTTCTTTAACTGATGAGCAACGTTCAATTTTTAATCAAATCATACATGCGGTTGATGGTAACAAAGGTGGGCTATTCTTTGTTTATGGTTTTGGAGGAACTGGTAAAACCTTTTTATGGAAAACGTTGTCTGCTGCCATAAGATCTAAAGGACAAATTGTTTTGAACGTTGCATCCAGTGGTATTGCTTCTCTGCTGTTATCTGGTGGAAGGACAGCGCATTCTAGGTTTCGTATACCTTTGAATGTTACTGAACAATCATTGTGCGGTATAAAGCCCAATAGTGATATTGCTGATTTATTGAAGCAAACTAAGTTAATTATTTGGGATGAAGCTCCAATGATTCACAAGCATGCTTTTGAGGCACTTGATCGTACAATGAAAGACGTCCTGCAGTCAAATTCTTCACCTAATTCTGATTTGCCTTTTGGTGGTAAGGTTATGGTTTTTGGTGGTGATTTTAGACAGATCCTTCCGGTTGTTCCAAACGGTAGTAGAAGAGATATTTTAAATGCATCAATAACTTCTTCTCCTATTTGGAATAGTTGCAAAGTCCTCACTTTAACAAAAAACATGAGGTTAACTTTAGGTAACAACACGTCTGAATCCGATGAAACAAAGGCATTTGCAAACTGGCTTCTTGAATTAGGTGAGGGTAATGTGACACCTGGCAAATTCGGGTTAACAACGTTGTCTAGATGAAAGTCTACCTTAGCGAGTCACGCGTATATTGTACGTAACTGGGTTAGTTAAGTCGGGATATGGTTCGGGAACTATTGGTTAGTCTAGAAGATCATTGGATGTTGGTCTAGAGGTTCGTTAGATGTCGGTCCTTAACCAAGTGTACAAACGATGACGATTTGTAGGATTGTCAGGGCATACGGAACGTACGAGTCTTGAGTCCCGGGAATTGGTGAACGAGTGTAAATATGTGTATTTACTTGTGTTATGTGTTTACAATCATTATGTGACTTGTCGGTACATGAATATGCATTAACATATGTTAAAACGGGGTTTAACGCGCAAAACACACAAAGGGAACCCCTACAGGCGATTAGGAGGCCTAATCGCCCATAGGGGAGGCGAGTAGGGCACAGTAGACGCGAGTAGGAGGCTACTCGTGTGTTCTTAGGGGCGATTAGGCCCAATCTCATGCGATTAGCAGCCCTAATCGCATGTAGCTGCTGCATACTCGCCTATAACGTGCTGGACGACTAGAAACGCCTATAAATACAACACTTAACCTCCTAAACTCACTAATATTAACCCTAGTCGTCCCATAACCGCCCCAAACACTTAAACAACCTCTGGAAGGCGATTTTGATAAAAAACACAAGGTTTCAAGGTCTAATCATCATCCTTTTGCAATTCCAAGGTTTAATTCTCATCCATAATACTTTGTAAACGTTTTTAATCAATCCCTAATGGTCCAGACCTGTTCATAAACGAAAAAGATTTCTGAAAATCGTCAATAAGAGTTATTAATCGGATTATAATTAATAAACATGTGTTATGGGTATGTATGATTAGAAAGATAGGATTTTTATGAATCTTGATGATGTGTTGATGTGTTATCATGCTAGGTCAGAAGTAATATTGTTATTATAATGATGGGAATCTCAGTAATTGGATAATAGGGTTATGATTACATGCGTTATTTGAATGTTGCATGCTATGTGTATGTGTTTGGATTGCTTTGGTTGCATGCAGGACTAATTTTACGAGGATGAACGAAGGGTTTTGGGTTAAACATGTTTAGGATAGTGATTGGGATGATATTGGGTAGTTACACACGCTCTGGATCTGATTTGGAGCGTTAAACGCGCGAAAAACCGGAACAGCAAGGTTACAGGCGATTAGCCTTGCTAATCGCATGTAACAGGGGCGAGTAGACCCCCACTCGCGTGTAATAAGGGCGAGTAGGCCCACTCGCCTGACTTATGGGGCGATTAGCCCTAATCACGTGACATTTCATGCGATTAGCCTCCCTAATCGCGTGTACTGCTGCTGTAAGTGTAAATTAGCATTCCGAGACCCGATTTGACATGTAGTAACATGCTAGGAACCTTGTAACATGTCTAATAACTTGGTAACATATATTTGGATGTATTTCGGTGATACGTGAACTATGTGCTATAACTTGTTGTGTGTTAACGTATGTTAAGTATACTTGCGTTATTGTATGGTTTGGAGCGTAAACATAACACGGGGAGTGTCGGGTCACCAATGGGATGTCGAGTCTTGTACTTTGGGTCGGTTAAACAGTCACGGTAATTTTAAACGAACTTGGTTATGGTCTGGACATCTAGGGACTAATTAACCTGCGGGTTATTAGTCTAAGTACTTGTAACTGTCGTATGTTAGGTCGCCACTGTACGGGACTAACATAGCAGCTGAGTTTACTCGGGATTAGGAGTAAAGCAACTTAAGGTGAGTTTACGGCCCCTCTTTTAAACTGGTTTTATACTTTCGGCGGAGAAAACATGTGTTAAAACGATTATTTGGTAACTACTGTCATACTATGGGTTTCTATTGTGTACTACACGATCTTTGGAAGTCCCGGGGGAAACCATGAATGTGCGGGTTTGCACAACGGGGAAATGTGAATAGCGCTATTGGGAGTGACCAACCCCACTCGTCGGCTTGGAGGGCCGGGCGAGTGCATATTGTCTCAAACAGGAACAACAGGAACAATTGGAACTATTCGGGCACAAAACTGGTATTCGTGTTAGTAATGGTTTTCCAATCGTGGTAGTAACAAAACGTACGCCTAGCTAGCGTATACTGGTTTTCTATTTGTTATAGTATGGACAGGTGAACTTGGTACTTGAACTGCAAACCTGTAAACTCACCAGCATTTTTGTGCTGACGTAAACTTTTACATGTTTTCTCAGGTCGCTAAGGTAGCACAGGGGAACTAGGGCGCACGCGTCTGCACGGCGTCTAGATAGAGTTGCACGATTTCATAAACATTGAACTTTGGTTATTTATGCTGAACTTTATTTTGAATAAGCTTCCGCTGTAAACGGGATTTTAAAACTATGTTTTGGTATTGCATTAATTACATTTAGACTTGTTTATTGTGATCGTTGGTTTGGATCCTGGTTTGTCATGCGCCTCGCGGTAAAACTCCGCAAGTGGATTTTGAGGGTGTGACAGATTGGTATCAGAGCCAATGGTTATAGTGAACTAGGACTGCATGTAGAGTCTAGTCTATAGCCGAGTCGCACACACTAGACGATCACATGGTACTAAACGTTATAGTGGGTTACGTATGGTCTTGTCGGGGTGTCTCTAAATCGTTGGTCTTTCTACGTTACATCATCCGTTCTATCTTAGGTTGGGTTATTTGTTTTCTAGGCAGTGTGGTCTATTGGGGTAACTCGTGTGCTCTTGAGATTTGTCCAAGGCTCGGACATCTCCCTTTCGCACTCCAATAGAAACACTTGTCATGAACTACCGTAGTATTACGGTGTGTAGCTGAGAGTCTATGTTCGGTGATTTGATCTTTGAACTAGGAGAACACTTGGAGGACCATGTAGAGCGTTTTATCATTTTGGGTGCACACAAAGTCATAAAACGAAATGCATGGAAGCACTAGTGAGCTCTGGGTTTGAGGGGATAGTCCTGGATTGGATCTGGCTTTAATCTTGTGAACATTAGTGGTTATCTTTAACTGCGAAACTAAATTTTCTCGTTCTTTCTGCCAGAATCATGTCTGGAGTGCGTGGAGGACGAGGAGGTGGTCGCAATGGTGGACGCGGTGGTGGTCGTGGTGGTGCTGGTGGTCGTGGTGGAGGTATTAACCTGTCACAGGCTGATCTGAATAACTTGCTCCAGGCTGCCTTTCAGTTAGGGCACAACGGTGGTGGTAAGTTGTTTTATCCATTTTCTTTGCCTCATTGGTGAGTCTTGTGTACGTTATTCGTGGTTTCTTATACGTTTCATTTCAGGTGGTCCTGTTGACCCACCCCCACCCATGTGCACCTATAAGATGTTCCGGGACTGCAAACCCCAGGAATTCTCTGGCACCGAGGGTGCGGTCAGTTTGCTTAGGTGGTTAGAGAAAGTGGAGTCGGTATTCCTGATGTGTAACTGTCTCCCAGAAGATCGGGTGAAGTATTCGGCTGCGTTATTTCAAGACGTGGCATTGACTTGGTGGAATGGTATTACCCAGAACATGGGGATTGGGGAGGCATATGCTATGCCGTGGGAGAACTTTGTGCAGTTGCTGAAGCGGGAGTATTGCCCGAGAGAGGAGGTACAGAAGCTGGAGCATGAGGTGTGGAACCTCAAGATGATTGGGTCGGAAATCGAGAAGTATACGGTTAGGAGGAATGAGTTGGCAGTGCTATGTCCCGATTTGCACGTGCCAGAGTATCGTAAGATTGAACATTATGTCTCAGGGTTGGTGCCGGAAATTGCAGGGTTAGTGGCTGCTGGGAATCATCCCACTTATGCGGAGGTAGTTCGATCTGCACATAGGATGACTAATTTAAAGGTGAACGAGGGGATTTTGCCGGCGAAAGGTTCGACTGCTAAGGCTCCAGAGAACAACAAGCGCAAGTGGGAAAACGACGGGAAAGGGTCTGGGTCTGCACAGCAGGGTAAAAAGTTTGATAATGGGGGTTCGTCGTCTTCGGGTAATAAGCAGGGTGGTTATGCGGGAAAACTGCCCAAATGCAACAAATGTGGACGCCATCACCAAGGGAACTGCGACAGTAACCGTTGTCACCGCTGCCAGCGAACAGGCCACTATGCTAAAGATTGTCGGGTTACACTTCCATCGACTCAGGCTCCGACTAACAGTTCAGCTCCGACTACTCAGGGGACTACAGGGAAACAGGGATGCTACAACTGTGGTGACACTGGGCACTACAAGAAGGATTGCCCAAAACTGAAACAGGGTGGAAATAACGGGAATGGGAACAACGGGGGCGGCGGCAGAAATGCACGTGCCTTCGTAATTGGAGCTGCTGAGGCTAGGCAGGACCCTGATACAGTCACCGGTACGTTCCTTCTCAATAATCATTCTGTTAGCGTGTTATTTGATTCTGGTGCCGACAAGAGTTTTGTATCTATGGGTGTTAGTCGACTGCTAGATGTAGTATCTGTACCATTAGAGACCAAGTATATTATTGAGTTGGCTGACGGTAAAACGATTGAAGCTACTAGTGTTCTTCGGGAGTGTCAGTTAGAGTTGTCGGGTTTATCGTTTCCCATCGATCTTATGCCGGTACCATTGGGTAGTTTTGACGTTGTGGTAGGAATGGATTGGTTATCTTTGTATCGCGCGGAGATTGTCTGTTACGATAAGGTTATTCGGATTCCTCTCCCTGATGGAGAATTTCTTTCTGTGTACGGTATCAAGGGTGGTGTTTCGCTAAACATCATCTCTAGCATGAAAGCCCTTAAGTGTCTTCGAAAGGGTTATCCAGCCGTTTTGGCGCTCTTATCTGTTTCCACTTGTGATGAGAAGAAGATTGACGACATTCCGGTAGTACGCGAGTTTTCTGATGTTTTTCCCGATGATTTATCTGGTCTTCCTCCTCATCGTCAAGTCGAGTTCGGTATTGATCTTGTACCGGGGGCTGCTCCTATTGCTCGGGCCCCATACCGTCTTGCACCTCCCGAGATGCAGGAATTGTCTAGTCAGTTACAGGAACTCTTGGACAAGGGTTTCATCCGACCAAGTTCTTCCCCTTGGGGAGCCCCGATTTTGTTTGTCAAGAAGAAGGATGGGAGTTTCCGTTTGTGTGTAGACTACAGAGAACTGAACAAGTTAACCATCAAGAACCGTTATCCTCTTCCACGTATCGATGATCTATTCGACCAGCTTCAGGGTTTTAGTTATTATTCCAAAATCGACTTGAGATCCGGTTATCACCAGCTGCGCGTCAGGGAGGCTGACGTTGCAAAGACTGCTTTTCGAACACGTTATGGTCATTTTGAATTCTTGGTCATGCCTTTCGGTCTCACGAACGCACCGGCGGTTTTCATGGACTTGATGAACCGCGTCTGTAAACCGTATCTGGACAAGTTTGTCATTGTGTTTATCGATGACATTCTGATCTACTCCAAGAACGAGACTGAACACGGGGAACATCTGCGATTGGTTTTGGAACTTTTACGACGGGAGCAACTTTACGCCAAGTTTTCAAAGTGTGACTTTTGGTTACGCGAAGTTCAATTCCTAGGACATGTGGTTAATGAACTAGGAATTCATGTCGATCCCGCTAAAATCGAAGCGATCAAGGACTGGGGAGCACCAAAGACGCCAACTGAGGTGCGGCAATTCCTAGGCCTTGCGGGCTACTATCGTCGTTTCATTCAGGGGTTTTCGAAGATTGCTCAACCCCTCACCACTCTCACTCAGAAGGATAAGAAGTTCGACTGGGGTGAATCACAAGAGTCCGCGTTTGAGGAACTGAAGTCTAAACTGTGTTCTGCTCCTATTCTGTCTTTACCTGAGGGTCCTGATGATTTTGTCGTTTACTGTGATGCTTCCATTCATGGACTCGGTTGCGTGTTGATGCAACGCGAGAAAGTGATTGCGTATGCTTCTCGTCAACTTAAGGTGCACGAGAAGAACTACACAACTCATGACTTGGAGTTGGGTGCCGTGGTATTCGCATTGAAAATTTGGAGACATTACTTGTACGGTACCAAATGTACCATCTACACCGATCACAAGAGTCTCCAACACATTTTCGACCAACAACACTTGAACATACGGCAGCGTCGCTGGATCGAACTTTTGAACGATTATGATTGTGCTATTAAGTACCATCCTGGCAAGGCGAATGTTGTAGCAGACGCCTTGAGCAGGAAGGAATCTTCTAAACCTCGTCGCGTTCGGGCACTGCAGCTCACTATCCATTCATCGTTACCTGATCAACTCCGTTCTGCCCAATTGGAAGCTTTGAAGGAGGAAAACCTTAAAGCTGAAACTATGCACGGTGCCGACAAGCACCTAGATCGAAGGCCTGATGGCCTGCACTATTTCGCAGAACGCATATGGGTTCCTTTATTCGGGGGACTACGGGAGCTTGTTCTTGATGAGGCTCATAAGTCCCGGTATTCTATTCATCCTGGTTCGGATAAGATGTACCAAGATCTAAAGGTACTTTACTGGTGGCCAAACATGAGGTCGGACATAGCCTCATACGTGAGCAAATGCTTGACCTGTGCTAAGGTCAAAGTGGAATACCAGAAACCGTCGGGTCTCCTGCAACAACCTGAAATTCCGGAATGGAAATGGGAACGGATTACTATGGATTTTGTCACACAACTTCCTAAGTCACCAAGCGGGAACGACAAGATATGGGTGATTGTCGATCGGTTAACGAAATCAGCTCATTTTCTTGCTATTAAGGAGACCGACACCATGGATCGTTTGGCTCGTCTCTACTTGAAAGAAGTTGTTTCTAAGCACGGGGTACCTGTTTCTATTATCTCGGATCGTGACTCCCATTTTACTTCTCACTTCTGGAAGTCTTTGCACAAGGCTTTGGGTACCCAACTCGACATGAGTACGGCTTACCATCCACAGACTGACGGTCAGAGTGAGCGTACGATTCAAACTTTAGAAGACATGCTGCGGGCGTGTGTGATCGATTTTGGCAAGGGTTGGGAAGCTCATCTGCCGTTGGTAGAATTCTCGTACAACAACAGTTATCACACGAGCATCAAGGCTGCTCCGTTCGAGGCACTGTACGGACGGAAATGCCGCTCTCCTCTTTGATGGGCTGAAGTGGGCGAGAGTCAACTCACTGGGCCTGAACTAGTGTACGAAACTTCGGAAAAGATCGTACAGATTCGAAATCGGTTGGCGGCGGCACGGGACCGGCAAAAGAGTTATGCTGATCAGCGTCGCAAACCACTAGAGTTCCAAGTCAATGACAAGGTACTTCTAAAAGTCTCACCGTGGAAGGGCGTCATACGCTTTGGGAAGCGTGGCAAACTAAATCCGCGATATGTCGGCCCATTTACGATCCTGGAACGGATTGGGCCGGTGGCATATCGACTTGATCTACCGACGGAGCTCGGTAACGTACATAACGTCTTTCACGTGTCAAACTTGAAGAAGTGTCTGGCTGACGAATCTCTCATTGTTCCATTGGAAGAGATCAAGGTTGATGATCGTCTTCGGATTGTGGAAGAACCTGTGGAGATCCTCGATTACAAGATTCGTAGCCTACGTCACAGCAAGATTCGTATCGTTAAGGTTCGGTGGAACTCGAACCGGGGACCGGAATATACATGGGAACGGGAGGATCAGATGAAGTCTAAGTATCCTCACCTCTTTCCTAAGGAAGCATTCGAGTCGAGACATGTCTCTTCGGCAGCTGAATGAATCTCGGGTCGAGATTCCTTTTAACGTGGGGATGATGTGACACCTCGGGTAAATCTCTCTCTTGATTTCTACTCTCTATTGATTCCTATCTGTTTGTTTATTCCCTTCGTTGTTTCTTTTGTTACTTACGCAATTTTCGGGACGAAAATTCTTTTAACGTGGGGATGATGTGACACCTGGCAAATTCGGGTTAACAACGTTGTCTAGATGAAAGTCTACCTTAGCGAGTCACGCGTATATTGTACGTAACTGGGTTAGTTAAGTCGGGATATGGTTCGGGAACTATTGGTTAGTCTAGAAGATCATTGGATGTTGGTCTAGAGGTTCGTTAGATGTCGGTCCTTAACCAAGTGTACAAACGATGACGATTTGTAGGATTGTCAGGGCATACGGAACGTACGAGTCTTGAGTCCCGGGAATTGGTGAACGAGTGTAAATATGTGTATTTACTTGTGTTATGTGTTTACAATCATTATGTGACTTGTCGGTACATGAATATGCATTAACATATGTTAAAACGGGGTTTAACGCGCAAAACACACAAAGGGAACCCCTACAGGCGATTAGGAGGCCTAATCGCCCATAGGGGAGGCGAGTAGGGCACAGTAGACGCGAGTAGGAGGCTACTCGTGTGTTCTTAGGGGCGATTAGGCCCAATCTCATGCGATTAGCAGCCCTAATCGCATGTAGCTGCTGCATACTCGCCTATAACGTGCTGGACGACTAGAAACGCCTATAAATACAACACTTAACCTCCTAAACTCACTAATATTAACCCTAGTCGTCCCATAACCGCCCCAAACACTTAAACAACCTCTGGAAGGCGATTTTGATCAAAAACACAAGGTTTCAAGGTCTAATCATCATCCTTTTGCAATTCCAAGGTTTAATTCTCATCCATAATACTTTGTAAACGTTTTTAATCAATCCCTAATGGTCCAGACCTGTTCATAAACGAAAAAGATTTCTGAAAATCGTCAATAAGAGTTATTAATCGGATTATAATTAATAAACATGTGTTATGGGTATGTATGATTAGAAAGATAGGATTTTTATGAATCTTGATGATGTGTTGATGTGTTATCATGCTAGGTCAGAAGTAATATTGTTATTATAATGATGGGAATCTCAGTAATTGGATAATAGGGTTATGATTACATGCGTTATTTGAATGTTGCATGCTATGTGTATGTGTTTGGATTGCTTTGGTTGCATGCAGGACTAATTTTACGAGGATGAACGAAGGGTTTTGGGTTAAACATGTTTAGGATAGTGATTGGGATGATATTGGGTAGTTACACACGCTCTGGATCTGATTTGGAGCGTTAAACGCGCGAAAAACCGGAACAGCAAGGTTACAGGCGATTAGCCTTGCTAATCGCATGTAACAGGGGCGAGTAGACCCCCACTCGCGTGTAATAAGGGCGAGTAGGCCCACTCGCCTGACTTATGGGGCGATTAGCCCTAATCACGTGACATTTCATGCGATTAGCCTCCCTAATCGCGTGTACTGCTGCTGTAAGTGTAAATTAGCATTCCGAGACCCGATTTGACATGTAGTAACATGCTAGGAACCTTGTAACATGTCTAATAACTTGGTAACATATATTTGGATGTATTTCGGTGATACGTGAACTATGTGCTATAACTTGTTGTGTGTTAACGTATGTTAAGTATACTTGCGTTATTGTATGGTTTGGAGCGTAAACATAACACGGGGAGTCTCGGGTCACCAATGGGATGTCGAGTCTTGTACTTTGGGTCGGTTAAACAGTCACGGTATTTTTAAACGAACTTGGTTATGGTCTGGACATCTAGGGACTAATTAACCTGCGGGTTATTAGTCTAAGTACTTGTAACTGTCGTATGTTAGGTCGCCACTGTACGGGACTAACATAGCAGCTGAGTTTACTCGGGATTAGGAGTAAAGCAACTTAAGGTGAGTTTACGGCCCCTCTTTTAAACTGGTTTTATACTTTCGGGGGAGAAAACATGTGTTAAAACGATTATTTGGTAACTACTGTCATACTATGGGTTTCTATTGTGTACTACACGATCTTTGGAAGTCCCGGGGGAAACCATGAATGTGCGGGTTTGCACAACGGGGAAATGTGAATAGCGCTATTGGGAGTGACCAACCCCACTCGTCGGCTTGGAGGGCCGGGCGAGTGCATATTGTCTCAAACAGGAACAACAGGAACAATTGGAACTATTCGGGCACAAAACTGGTATTCGTGTTAGTAATGGTTTTCCAATCGTGGTAGTAACAAAACGTACGCCTAGCTAGCGTATACTGGTTTTCTATTTGTTATAGTATGGACAGGTGAACTTGGTACTTGAACTGCAAACCTGTAAACTCACCAGCATTTTTGTGCTGACGTAAACTTTTACATGTTTTCTCAGGTCGCTAAGGTAGCACAGGGGAACTAGGGCGCACGCGTCTGCACGGCGTCTAGATAGAGTTGCACGATTTCATAAACATTGAACTTTGGTTATTTATGCTGAACTTTATTTTGAATAAGCTTCCGCTGTAAACGGGATTTTAAAACTATGTTTTGGTATTGCATTAATTACATTTAGACTTGTTTATTGTGATCGTTGGTTTGGATCCTGGTTTGTCATGCGCCTCGCGGTAAAACTCCGCAAGTGGATTTTGAGGGTGTGACAGGTAAAGTTGGTGAGTCAATTCATGATGATGAGTTTGATGTGGACATTCCAGATGATCTTCTTATTAAGGGTACATCAGATCCGATTTCTAGATTAATTGACTTCGTCTACCCTTCACTTATCCAACTTTACAAAGATAAGGATTACTTTGGAGAACGAGCAATACTTGCACCTACAAATGAAGTCGTACATGATATAAATGAAAGGCTTCTTGCATTGTTTCCTGGAGATGAAGTCGAGTATCTGAGCTCTGATAGTATATGTCAGATTGAGAATGGTAATAACCGTTCACAGGAAGACTTATACTCTCCTGATGTCCTTAATGGTTTAAAAATTTCTGGGTTACCTAACCATCGTTTAGCACTTAAAGTTGGTGTACCCGTCATGTTGTTGCGAAACATAGATCAACAAAATGGTTTGTGCAATGGAACGAGGTTACGAATCACCAGACTTGCAAAGCGTGTTATTGAAGCCGAGATCATATCAGGTGGAAACATTGGTACCAAAACTCTTATTCCAAGAATAAATTTGATACCATCTGATATCAAGATTCCAGTAAAGTTCCAAAGGCGTCAATTCCCAATAAGCGTATGTTTTGCAATGACCATCAATAAAAGCCAAGGACAGTCTTTATCAAAGGTTGGATTGTATTTAAGAAACCCTGTATTCTCACACGGCCAGCTTTATGTCGCATTATCAAGAGTTAAAAGCAGGGCAGGCGTGAAGTTACTTATACTGGATGCTGATGGGAAAGTGATGACTAAAACAAAAAATGTTGTTTATAAGGAAATTTTTAGCGATATTTGAATAACTGTGTATTCGTTGCTTTTTAAATTTTAATAAAATGTTTCTACTTTACTTTTTCTTATACGTTATACTACTCCAAATAATCGTACGTTGGTAAACTGCGTGTAACGCGGGCAATTATCTAGTTGTTTAATAAACTAATTGTTTATTATTATGTAAAGTAAATTAATATATTATTATATTATATTTATAGGATAAGTATAAAAAAGGAGATGGATATCATTATTTTAGGATAAATATATGGATATCATTACAGGATGTTCAAAGGTAGAGCATTGGTATGGAAGTGGTTTCCACAACTAAGATGTATTGGTATTAAGTGGGAGAAATGTATTATCTATTTTGGACACTTTCATGATATAAAAACTCTTCCATACTAGGTTGTGAGAGACACCTGTAGACATCAGCTGGGTGGCGTGGAGAGTTCGAATGTACTTCACTATATGGATGAGAAGATGACACATGAGAGTCATACGAAGTGGGATATGTTCAAACCACAGTATCCAAAAAGGATTATTCACAAGAAAATTGATCCAAAGAACAATCTACCTTATGTGACTCTGAAGTACAAACCACCGACTTGTCTGAAGAGAATTCCTTTGATGCCAATCCTTTTTTATACGCGTGGACTGGAGGACTGGAGAAGCCGTGATTGTGTTACATGACAAGAATCCGAACCTTATGTGTAAGAAAATACGCGTGTTCGATCCTATGTGGTTGATAAATTGCACAATAGACGACATCGACACGTTGTATTATAATCAGGTCCATTTTGATGTGGCTGATCTTGAACAAGCTTGGAGATTTCACAAGGTTTCTATATTTTGTTTTGCATTTGGAGTATATGCAGGTTGTGATTATAAGACTCTGTTGGGAAAAACAATGGAGCTGGAAACCGAAATGAAGAAACGTCTGTCGAATGTTGAAGGTACGAGTATGAAGAAGAAGGTTAAGGTTGTTTTGAAAAAGAAACAAACCAAAGAATCCGAGTAACAGACAAGGGGGAGTTTGTAGGTGCATATTATGTCTGACGTTTTTGGATTCACATAATAATGGCGAAGTTTACATGTTTTGGATGTTTTATATGTTCATTTGAACCATCGAGTGGTCGAAGGAGTTCTTAAAGGGTCGAATGAAGATTTTGTTAGATTATTATCTTGGTTCGGGACAACGTAAGGTCGAACCAATTGGTTCGAACCTCTGCAGGGTCGAATCAGCTAGTCTATATATATGTTTGATGTGTTTTGAGTTTATAACAGTTGGTCATTTAAGTAGGTGTTTGTGTGTGTGTGTTTAGGAAGGTTCTGGAAAGTCTTTGTTTTCTTTAATATTGAGTTGTAATCATTATATCTTTGATTAAAGTTAATGAAAACGTTTTGAAAATGAACTTTAACATGTTCTGATTATGATTTATACCATTTTGCATGTGAATTAGGGTTTCTGCACCGTATTCATAATAATTCGTGTGATATCTTATGTTCTTTGTGACAAATCGATCCTACATGATATATATGGAAAAGATATATAAATGAGATAACTAACAGCAAATACATATGTTTTGAATAGAATTATTATTTGTGTCCCTGTGTCGTAGTTTTAACTACTTGAGTCCCTAGCTGGAAATTAACTAAATTATTGAGTCCATATACTAGACACCGTTCAACTAGTCAGTTAAGTATAACAATATTTTACTCATTTTACATATAGGTACAACACTTAAATACATAATGTACTTACCAAATATTCACACACATGTTCATTCACATTAAGCCTCCTTTTGTCTTTATATTTTCTCTCTCCTTAAACCATCATGGCCTTAAAGTAGCATGCATGTACCAACCCTCTTCTTCATCATTGTTTGAAAGATTATAACTTGATGGATTCTCTTCGAGTTTCTTTTGTTGCTAAAAATTAGAAGAAAAATTGAAAATGAATCTTGTTTTTATCTATTCATATTTGAAGATCTATATGCATTAGGCAACTTTGTTTGATAGAAATCAAAACTTGATTAGACTTGTTTTTTGAACTTCATCGAATGATGCTATAGGTAATTAATCAATTTATACACTTGTGCTATGATCAAGCCTAAACTCTTTAGAGCCTCACATGACGATCTTCATTTTCAAATGCACATTTTAATCTGGTTGAAGAACATGCATAAGCCGATGATTGTGATCCATGCTAGAAAAAGTGTCCTTGCAAATAATAATAATAATAATAATAATAATAATAATAATAATAATAATAATAATAATAATAATAATAATAATAATAATAATAATAATAATAATAATAAGAGTAAAGATCAAATACATATAGTTTTTTTGTAAGAACTGTGAGAATCAAAGGGGATAAAAAAAAATTATTTTTTTTTTGAATTTTTTTTTCCATGTGCTTAAACATTCTTTCTAGATGAATAATACAAAAAAAAATTAAAAAAAAAAATTTTTAGTGTAATTACGTCATTAAGGTAAATACATTAGTTTACACTAGAGTAATTATGTAATTACTCTACACGTAATTACTCTACACCAAATTTTTTATTTTTATTTTTTTTTAGTTTTCAATACCATAATACATGTTTAACAATATGGGAAAAAAAAATTTGAAAAAAAAATAAAAAAAAAATACCCTCCTTTGATTCTCACAGTTCTTACCAAAAAAGTTATTTGTACCAGATCTTTACTCATAATAATAATAATAATAATAAAAATAATAATAATAATAATAATAATAATAATAATAATAATAATAATAATAATAATAATAATAATAATAATAATAAGAGTAAAGATCAAATACATATAGTTTTTTTGTAAGAACTGTGAGAATCAAAGGGGGTAAAAAAAAATTATTTTTTTTTTGAATTTTTTTTCCATGTGCTTAAACATTCTTTCTAGATGAATAATACAAAAAAAAATTAAAAAAAAAATTTTTAGTGTAATTACGTCATTAAGGTAAATACATTAGTTTACACTAGAGTAATTATGTAATTACTCTACACGTAATTACTCTACACCAAATTTTTTATTTTTATTTTTTTTTTAGTTTTCAATACCATAATACATGTTTAACAATATGGGAAAAAAAAATTTGAAAAAAAAATAAAAAAAAATACCCTCCTTTGATTCTCACAGTTCTTACCAAAAAAGTTATTTGTACCAGATCTTTACTCATAATAATAATAATAATAATAATAATAATAATAATAATAATAATAATAAGTTGCCAACGAATTTTTATAATTGCATGTGGCTTCAATTGATTGGTTATATGTCACACCCTCAAATTTTCACTACGGGGTTTTACCGTGAGGCGCATGACAAACCAGGATTCAAGTCAACGGTCACAATAAACGACACTATATGAAGTTCGTAAACCCAAAACATAGATTTCATATGCGGAAGCATTTAGTGAATTTAATGGTTACAAAACAGTGTTCCAAAGTATTCAAGACACTTATTTCAAAACATGCTACTAATCCTAGACGCCAGTGCAGACCCGTGCGCCTAGTCCAACCGATGCTACCTTAGCGACCTGAGAAAACATGCCAAAAAAAAAGACGTCAACACATATAATGCTGGTGAGTTCATAGGTTTGTTCAATATGATATCAAAAGTTACCAAAGGGTTACCATGTCCATACTATATCAATGTTACCAAAGCACGCTAGCTAGGCGTATGTTTTATTACTACTACGATTGGAAAACCATTACTAGACTGTTACCAATGTTCGGCCCGAGTGTGTTCAGCAATGTTACCAATAATACCAGTTCGAGACAATATGCACCCGTGTGACATCCGTCACTTTTCGTATTTATTTTAACATTTCGTATTATGTACGTTCGAAACTTCAATTAATAAAACGTTGCATTTTATCATTTCCGTACATTCTAAAAATATTTTGTGACACATTCGGGTTTATATAATCATATCATATACTTATAACAAGATAATAATAGAAGAATAAATACCAAAAAAATAAATAAATGTTTAGGCCGGGATTCGAACCCGCGTCCCAAACTGGTTCAAGGTTTAACACAAACACCTCCACCATCTGGGCTAGAGCCCATGTCTGGTTTTATTTCTAACCAAACATATATAAACCCTCCCCACTATACACAGTTGACTCGTGAAAAGTCAACTGCGCGTAAACCCCTTTCCAAATCATAATCAATCACGCGTTTTTGAATCAAAATTATAAATGGTATGATGATAATCAACTATCAGCGTGTCCTTCACGCCAATTTACAGTTAAAAACATACCAATTATAGAGGAATTACGCGTTTATGTTTAAAGCTTGGTCAACTTTCCAATCCGTCGCATAGGTAGGCTATAGTATAAATTGAACCCTTCATTTCAAGCTACACTCGCCGATTTACAAACCCTCACAATCAAATCATCCTAAAACCCTTCCAAAATCCACGAATTCTTGCTTCTGTTGACTTTTCTTTTGACCCGATGAATCACACCTTTAACGCATTGTTAATCGAATTGGGGATAAACCTTGCTGCAGTCAAACCTTAAACATTTTTCAAAACAAAAATATTAACCAACTGATCTGCAGATCAGTTCGTAATACGCATTTGCTTAAGATCAGAATCGACTGAAGGCCAAGGTTCGATCCCCACATGAAAACTTTTTTTGTTTTCTTTTATAAATCAATTATATAAACAAAACAGATAACCTTTATAATTAATTAAATCTGAAATAAACTCGTTCTCAGGGTTAGACCAGTTGGTTTGGCTTGTGATTATAAGAGCATTGAACCGGCCAGGACTCGGGTTCGAGTCCTGGCACATGCAACCATTTTTTTTAAACTCTTTTATACTTATATATTTAACATTATTTTTTTTAAATAGATTTTAAATACTAAACATGGCTTATAAATTCTATAAAATTTATTTTAAATTATTCTGAGGTTAAAGTTTATTATCCAACTTTTAGTTTTTCAAAAATTATTTATTTATTATATATTATAAATATTACAAATTTATTCAATTATAATTTCAAAATTCTATAAAAATATCTTAACGATCTTATAAATATCCACAAAAATTATTTTAAACTTGTAGATGTATATGCAATTCAGAAAGAAATTTTATTTAAGAAAAATCATTCGTTTCATATATTTAATTGATTTTTGTTATTTTAAAACGTAAATAAATCATAATAAATTCATTTTTCAATATTTTTGTACCAAAATTTTACATAAATTATTTTTGTCCATTTAGTACAGAAATATAAATTTTAATTTGAAATTTCTTTAATTTTAATATTTTTAGATATTAAAATTATATCTTTGACAAATAAGAATAAATATACTAAATATTTAATCCTTGAGGAAATAATTTTATAAAAATTATTTTTATACTTAAAACCCTATAATATGATCATCCTAAATCAAAAACCTACAATAGTCTTTTAATTAATTATTTACCGAATTTCTCTCATTTATTAACAATTTACCTAATTAATAATTAAACAAATACATATCCCCAAATTAGGAACCCTAAAATTACATGTATCCTAGATTCATTTCCCTTACACATTATCTAATTCTTTAGGTTAATCCTTTGGGATAATCTTAATTCAAATCACATTTTTCGGTAGAGTTTCAAGTTATTACGCGAACTGTGAGTATTTCCTATCCTCTTTTTTGCTTTTATTCATTTTTGGGGTGTTACATGTACACTTATACAAATTACAAATACAAGTTCACATTTTTACAATACAATTCTGGTACTATGTGCATTTGCTTACAAACGTGCTTTATGCTTAGACATTACATATAGAATACATTTGTACTTAGTGAAATCATTAACATTGTACAAGCCGACCTTAACATTGGATAGCGCTATTGGATTCACAACCCACCTAGATTGATTCTCCCCCTTTTTCATCGGAGAATCCGTGGTCATTGTTAAGCTTTTTATCCATTTATTGGATAAGTACACCGCCGTTCATTTAGTACATTATACAGTCACAGGGTTGATTTCGCTCATTTGTATGATACATAGTTTACATATTTGCACTATAGCATGCAATTGAATTGTATACCTTTTTCAACTTACTATATGTATTTTAAACTAGGAATGCTCACCAACATTTCTTATGTTTACAAAACCTATTTTGTACATGTTTCAGGTGCAGTTTGATCTTAGTTCCATTGCATTGGATTTTAATGCTTGCTTTTAATAAGTTATTTCAAATTTCATGTTTCGTTCTCAGACTTTTGTATTTGTTTTTCATTTCATCTATGTAAGACAATTTAAATTATTTAATAATATATTTACATTTTAGTACCATGTGCTTTGAACAATCGTCACTACGTGACACCTCGATGATTCCGCCATCGGTTGGAGTGTTACAGAATGGTATCAGAGCCATGGTTATAGGGAACTAGGTTATTAGATGTAATGGCCTAGACTATAACCGAACTTCAACTTTCATGCATAATATTTCCTAAATTACCATTCCTCTCATTGCTCTCTACTTTCCTCCCTCTATCTTCCCTTCTTCTCCATTTCTCCTCATCTTTCATCATAGTGCATAGAGATAGTGTCCTACAAGGAGTGGAAAGACTACATCATCATGGAGCGGGAGCAGTACCTTTCATGAAGACACTCTTAGGCATGATGCCTTCAAAGTTGTTGAGCTTTAATGAGTGTGATGGAACACGTGCAATCTGGAAGGGTGGATGCCTGTACACTGGGTTTTCTGGCATAGGCAAGCATAGCGCATAAATCCAATGACGGACCTGTTATGCTTACCTGGGGATTCCTGGAGTGAGTGTCCACTTATAGGCTAAAGCATGTCTTCTTTGATCACCATTGAGTTCAATTCCTTTGAAAAGTCAACGTTCTTGTTGGGCTTTACAACTAGACAAGGGCAATCCAAACATTTTATGCAAATTTTTCAATAATACACTCTTGTTTCATATACAATATTTCATGATTACAAGTTCACACTTTCATAATCATTTGTACAATTATACACTTACATTTTCTAATCTCATGATTATTCAATTGCTGCTTTGTAGATGTCTGCTCGCCGCATGCTCCGTGATGCTAGCCAACGCACTGTTCGTGCTTCTGGACAACTTTCTGATCGTCGCCTCGCATCTCTAGTCGCTGAGCAAATTGCTGCAGT
Organism: Ambrosia trifida; assembly: GCA_028751855.1. Taxonomy (NCBI): domain Eukaryota; kingdom Viridiplantae; phylum Streptophyta; class Magnoliopsida; order Asterales; family Asteraceae; genus Ambrosia; species Ambrosia trifida. The sequence goes on from CM054127.1 coordinate 79,296,313, forward strand.
GATTCCAAATCTTGTCAGTGAGTTAACCCAGAATAGTAATAGTACCAACACAGAGGGCGCGACTCAATTTCGGTGCACTTTCAAACACTTTAACTCCTGCATCCCCACAAAATTCACTGGTGAGGAGGGTGCTACTGGCCTCCTCCAATGGTTTGAAAGTATTGAGAGCACCTTTGTGAACAGCGAGTGTCCTGATGAACTCCGTGTTCGCTATGCTACCAGTGTCCTTCAAAAGGGGGCGCTAACTTGGTGGAATGGCGAAAAGCGCAATCGGGGCGCTGATGTTGCTTTATCTTTGTCTTGGGCTGAGGTTAAGGAACTCATGATCGCCAAATTCTGCCCTAGGAACGAAATCAGGAAACTGGAGGAAGAGTTCCATGGGCTGAAACAAGACAGTGGTGAGAATCTTGCGTACAACACTCGATATCATGAACTCAGCATATTGGTTCCACACATGGTTACCCCGGTCTCTCGAGCAATCGAAAAATATATCGAGGGATTACCTGACCTGATTCAAGACGTAGTCACTGGAAGCAAACCCACTACGGTGGAGGAAGCCATCCAGCTTGCAGCTTCCTTGACTGACAAGCACGTGAAAAAGGGAAATCTGGTTAGGAAAGGAACTAAGAAACCAGCTGAGAAGACCCCCACCCCTACTACTGAATCATCAAGAGTCGTTGTAGACAATACCGGTTCCAACTCTAGGAAGCGGAAGTTCAGAAGTAAAAACTATGCCGTTGTAGCCCCAGTAACCCAAATGTGCTACCTGTCAGTACTATCACCCCTCAAACTTTCCTTGTCACCACTGTACCACCTGTGGTAGGTATGGTCATGTAGCTAACACATGTCGTTCAGTGTTTAGACCTCAACCAATCAACTCTCAACCAGTTAACCCTCAGCCAGCCAACCCTCAACCAGCTCGCCAAAACCCACAACCCATAACATATGGTCGAGCCTGTTTCAATTGTGGTGATCCAAACCACCTCAGAAATCAGTGTCCAGCTCTTGTCCCAGCAAACCGTACAACAAACCCAGTGGCTCGTGGTAGGGCTTTCAATATCAATGCAGCAGAAGCCCAGGCAACAAATGATGTGGTGAATGGTACGTTTTTACTTGATGGTCATTATGCTTCGATTTTATTTGATACCGGTGCGGATAAAAGTTTTGTGTCATTAGCATTCGAACCTTTACTATCTCACACTCGCTCTAGATTAGGAGCGCCTTTCACTGTCAAAGTCGCGGATGGAAACCCCATCTCAATCGATTCCATCATTCAGGGTTGTACTCTTAGTCTTAACGAGCATGACTTCTCCATTGATCTCATACCCATGAAAGTGGGTAGTTTTGATGTCATCGTGGGTATGGATTGGCTTTCTAAACACCATGCTGAAGTTGTCTGTGTAGAAGGATCGAATTTACAAAAAACAATTGTATTGATCAAACAAGTCTACTAATTCAAGTGCGGAATCCTTGAATCAGTTACAAAATGATAATAATATCAACAAAACGCAGAAATCATCATTAAAACATTCATTTCATTCATAATCATACTCAATTACACGTTAAAAAGATGTTTATAATCAATAAAAGACGTGTACAAAGTTGACTCAAACTCCTAGGGAGAACACAAACTGGAGGGAAAACAAAATGACCAAAAGTTACATCTCAAAAATGAACTTGACCTTATATAGGCCTACACATTCGCCCATATAGTATGGTCGAATGTGTAGGTTCGACCAAACATACTGGTCGAACCAAGCAATACATTAAAATCTATTTCTACCTTCGACCTCCTGTTCTCCTTCGAACCTTTAAGCTTCCTTCGACCGTTTAAAAACCTTTCTTCGACCAACTGGAGACTCCTTCGACCATTCGACTGATGACAAAAACATATGTTAAATGTAATCCAAAGCATTAGTCGCACAAAATGCATCTACAAACTCCCCCTTGACTATTGCTTGGATTGTTTGAGTCGACGTTCTTCATCCATCCTTTTGTTCATCAGCTTTATGTGCAATTGCTTCTTCTGTTCTTTGGTCATCACCGGTTCATAAGCCTGTTTAGGTTTCTTCTTCTTGACTTCACGAACATCTTGAACCTTCACAAACTTACCCAACTTCTTATCGAAATCACATCCAGCATTTATATCATAAGCAAAGCACAGGAATACCACACGTTGGTATATGCTTGCTTGATCACAATCCTTCACCTCACTATAAATTGGATTATAATACAACATAATAATATCCTCATTTGAGCAGTTAATCAACCACATAGGATCAAATATGTGTATCTTCTTGAAATCTTTCACACCATCTTTCAACACTCACAGCCTCTGTAGTTTTCCAGTCATAGTACCACCAGATAAAATCTTTAGCAAAGTGTTGAGGGATCTGCATCAAAGGAATGTGTTTCAACACTTTAGGTGGTTTGTACTTCAACGTCACCTTTGGCATACCAGTTATAGCATCAATATCCTTTTTGTGAACAATCCGTTTAGGATACTGAGGAGTAAATAGATTCCATCTCGTCCTGCTTTCTCTCGACATATGATCAGCGAAAAAGCAACATGATCGTTTACAGATCCAGTCAACTGGTGTCTACACACATCTCGAATCACCCAGTATGGAAGTGTCTTTAGATCATGGAATCTTTCAAAATAAAGTATTCCTTTTTCCCATTTAACAGCTACACACTTCAACTGTTTCACAAACTTCCATCCCAACGCTCTACCTTTGAACATCTCATTGTGTAACTTGTAGAAGCTGCCCTGAATCTCTGTCTTTGGACGATTAGCTTCCATTTCCTTCAGTTTCCTCAATAACTCCTTCAAACTATCAGATTGTTCTGTGCTCGGCTTATCATGATCTGGAAATTCTTCTTCAATGAATCTCTTACTCTTTTCCTAAGCAAGTTTCTCGGCTTCTTTCAACAATTCATCAGTAAATTCAGCAAATCCAGAATCTTTATTCTTCTTGTAATATTTTGGATATTCCTCGCTGGTTATGTCTTAAATCTCAACCTCCTCAAATACAGGCACATCTTGATCATCTGAATGATTACCTGCTTCTTTTTCAGGTAAAATGGGAATCTGATTATCAACTAATAATTCTTCCAACGTCTTCCCAACTTGTTTTGCCAAACCTTCTAATATCTCTTTCGACATCACCGCAGAAACTTCTCCATCCTCCAAATCTGGATCATTATACTCCAACTCATATCTCATGTCACTGGATTCAAAAATCTCAGGAAATCTGCTAGTCATATCTATCGTCCAGACTCTATCTGTTAACATCTGGCGATACATCTTCTTATCATCGTCTGATAATTATCTTAGCTTCTCATTCCAAAAGACCGTATCATCATCAACAGATCCTCCAGGAGCTTTTGAGCTAGATCCTCCTTCACCTTTTCCAGATCCTCTTTTCTCACACTTGTATTTATCTGTATCGTCATCATCATCATCACTATCTGAACTTGCAGAGCTGTTTCCTTCACCAGAATCATTATCAGAACCATCATCGTCACCATCATCTTTCTTTTTCTTCTGAGAAGTATTACCAGCATCATCATCTAACTCCTCATCTTCTTCCTCTTCTTTATCAGATGGTTCAAAATCAACTTCTTCTTCATCTCGCTCTTTATCCTCTTCACCAGCTTGCAATTGAGGAGCTATTGAGTACAAGTCTTTAATCAAATTATCCATGTTCTTGTTGCTCTCTTTCAGCTTCTTATTCTCCTCTTTTAATGCAATAAATCTCCTGGTGTTCCTTTGTTCATGCTTTAACAACTTCTTGTTTTCTTTTCGAAGTTGTTTAATCTTGGCTTCAAGAGCTTCCTGATTCTCATGAGATGTTTCAACAACGTCTAGCATCTTCTTGTCGTTGCTTCTCAATTGCTCTATCTCTGCTTGCTGCTGATTGATTATTTTCATCATGTCAGCTAGCTTTTAGTTCACAGCATTCGTCACATCACTATCAAATCTGACCTTTGGTGTAGAAGCTTCAGCAGCAGGCAACTTTCCTTTCTTTATCTTCTTCAGCACTCTATCCAGTGCCTCAATAAACTCATTAACAGGTAATACAGTCTCCTTTTCAGTACCTGATGTAGTCTTCTGCTTCTTAGCAGCTGGAGTTGCAACCAGTGATTTTGAGCTAGATGCTGGTGGCAATTTCTTACTAGCAATGAACGTTTCTATGTCTCTAGCTCTCTTCTCCATTGGTCTTAAAACCTTTTCTTTCTTCTTAAATTGGGGCTTCTTTTGTTTCTCCCCTTGCTTTGGCGATCCAGGAAAATCCTCTGATCCCAATCCTAAGCCCTCATCAGTTTCATCTAAATGAATAGGACTTTTAGTACTTTGTTCCTCCAACGACTTGTTAAGACTGACAGACTCACCAGCCACAGTGGCCTTGGGCGTGGTGCTCTTCACTGTCTCAGCATCAGAGTCCCATCTCCCATCCTCTCGCGTCTCTTCAGAGTCTACAGACGCCTCATCTACCAAATGTAATCCTTTCTTCGCCATACTTTTCTTCCTCCTCGAAAATTTCTTCTTCTTAGCTGGTTCTGCTTCAGCTTCAGCTTCAATTTCTTTTTCCTTACCCTTTCCACTCTTTGCTCCAACATTCACCACTTGACGCTTTCGTTTAGCATCAGGGTCTACTGGATGTAAAGGATTGTCTTCATCTGATGCACTGTTATCATGTCTCACCTTATCCTGACCTAGGTCTGCATAATCTATCTTGATCTGGTGACCAAAAAGATTCATCATTGGTGGTCGTTCATTCAATGGTACACCCTTATACGCCTTCATTCTAGCAAGAGTGTTCAAATTCATGTGCTCTTGAACAATAATCTGTTTAGGATCCCTCTTCAAATTCTTGTACTTCGAATCAAAAATCATCTAAAGAAATCGAGGATATAACAAGAATTTCCTGCTCCTTAACCCTCTCACAGGTTCTAACATATGTTCCATCAGCATACCAGACACATTGAACGGTTTGTTCAATATTAAAGACATCATCAATGAGCTGATGCTCTTTCTCATCAAATCGTATCCACCACTTGCTGATCCGAAAACATGAATCATCACATGTGCAAGATATTTGAACCGAGGACATAGCTTTCCTTTATGTAATGAACCATCAGTGATAGGTCCATTATACTTCATTCGTAAAAAGCATTTCCGTTGTTCAGTCCAACTCAGTTCCCTGGGATCCGTCTTAACATCCTCCAGCTTCAATGCTTCTCTGATGTCGTTCTCAGAGATGATCACCAGCTCCCCCTGAATCTTACTAACAAGTGACGATTCGCCTTCCCAGAAGTCCATCTTTGTATTGGTCTAGAACTCCTGTTGGTGATCACGGTAAATAATAGCTGGTGTAGCAATCACGTTAATCACTCTACTCCTCTTCAAGAACTATATAATCCCAGCAAACTCTGTATGTTTCTTCAAATCGCCTAAATATGCACAACAGTTGTGTGCAGATTCAAACGGTAAATCAACATTCTTTTCCTTCTCAGCTGCCTGTGAAGATGATCCAGCAGGAATACTCGGACTTTCCTGTTCAGACATTGTTAAACTCCAAAAAAAATCAAAACAAACATGTTAAAACGGACAAAATAAACAAAATTTGAAAAATTAGGTTTTCAACTTCTACATTCTACCAAACGGTGGTTCGAATGTGGAATAATAGGTTCGAATGTGAAAATCTGAGGGTTTGAATGTAAAACATTTTGAAAAATTTATTCATTCGACCATCTGATCTTCATTCGACCGTTTGAACATTCTCCTTCGCCCAAACTGTCACATTCAACCGTTTGTTAAGGGGCGAAGGTGACTATTCATCTTCTTCAAATCTCAGAATTCAATTTTGGTCGTTTTAAACTGCCATTTTGATTTGGAAAGCATCTAACACTACCGATTAAGCTTTTCCAATGATCAATTTCAACAATCATTCATTGATTATGTGTTTTTAATAAAAAAACTAGGGTTTGAAAAGTTTAAACAATCGATTATGCAATCTGTTGTTATTTAAACCAATGTTTTTGGATATTCTCCCCCTAAAACACTTAATCAATGAAATCCGACCAAAAATTAGTACAATTATCATGGTTTAATCCTGTTTTAAAGTCGGTTAGGGCACAAACACAAAATCAGTGATTAAACACTAAAAAATGGATAATAACCTGCAAATAATGGTGCAAAATGATCAGTGAAACACAACGAAGGCAATGAAAGTATCTAGAAATCACGAGCAACAAGGTGACTTTATCTCAGAAAAATTTGAAAATTTTCGAATGGGGTCGAATGAGCTGAGAAAGGGTTATATAAGCTCCACATTCGACTGTTTGACTAGGTCGAATGTGATGCTTTTTCCACCTTCGACCCTAATGAAAGGTTCGAATGTAGAAAAAGGGTTCGAATGTGAAATTTTCACATGAACTCTCACATTCGACCGTTTAAAACATACGAATGAGCAGACAAAATTCCACCTTCGACCCAACGAAGAGGCGAATGAAACATGGAATTTTTGAAAATTTTTCCAAATCTCAAAATCGAGTCCCGTTCAAAATATTTGTCAACTTTTAAGCATCCACAGTCATTATTTCTCATTTAAAGATTACAAAGCTCAAATAGTCCATCAAGTTTAAGAAAATCATTATCAACCACCATCAACTATCAAGAATAAGATAGAAATGTAAAATCTTTTTGGATTTTCTAAAATTTATGTTAAAACACACCTAAAATCTTTTTGAGCTTTGCATTTTTGACGAGAAATATAAAATGCGGAAATGTAAAGATAAAGCAGTAAATGTTTTGGAATTTCCGGTAAAGGGATCATATCAGTTATTGAGAAATCTGATCACACCGTTGATCTTTTTGATTTATTATCATTAAAGAGAATGTGTGATCTGGCAACTGCTGATATTGTGATCCATATAAACTCACATGCAGACTTTTGTGCAGTGCTTTATACTGATACGATTATGTATAATATAAACTCAATTGTCTGTGGTTCCCACACACATGGCATACTCCCGTATCAAGAAATAAATGCACAAATACTCATTGTAAAGCGTGATTATGCTTTCCTCGTCTGTAATTTACAAGGTAGGAGGCACAGAGGTATACAGGTCAGCAAATCAATGCAACAAAGTAACATGTGCACTCTACCAGGTTGAGGGCTGATATCAATCATGATTTGCATCAATGATTTGATACGATGTAATAGATAATCTTTGATTATCATAATACATGAAAAGTTCCTCAATTCGGTAACTTTAGGATTTGGCTTTAAAGCTCTTTTATAAAGACACCCTATCTGATCTAGGTCCGTAATGACTTACAGCAGAAGATCAGAGAGGCTATCCCCAGACAACTAATAACCTAACGACCAAAACCTTTATCAACAAACAATTGTTATTATTGTTCAATTTTTAAGTGTTTTACCCTAAAATTTAGGGTTCAAAAGTTTTAATAATCAAATCAATTATCTGTTGTGTAATAACCCTTAATTTGGTTATCCTCTCCCCCTAAAACACTTAAACATTGAATCCCTATCAAAAATTTCATCTATTATGGTCCAGAATTCATAGTTTGATTCAGTCAACAGTTCGAACACAGAATCAATGATTCTGTCATGAAAACTTGATGAATACCTGCAAAATGTTGGCTTAAAATGATCAACAGAGTACAAAGAATACAATTATAAGATTTTAAACACACGAGCAACAAGGGTTGGTAATCACAGAATTTGAATTTTTTTTTAAATGAGGAGTCGAAGTTGTAGATAGGTATATATAGGCTCCACATTCGACCCTTTTGGTTGGGCGAATGTGAAAATTTTTCCACTTTCGACCCTATTTAAAGGTTCGAAGGAAGAAAAATGGTTCGAATATGCAATCAGACATAAGAACAATCACATTCGACCGTTGGAAGGTTTAGATGTAACAGGAAAATTCCACATTCGACCCATCGAAGGGGCGAATGGAGTTTGGAATTTTTAAACTTTTTACCAAATCTCAAAATCGAGTCCCGTTCAATATTTTTCTTAACTATTAATCATCCGACATTCATTATTTCTCATTTAAAGATGACAAAACTCAAATAGTCCTACAAGTTTCAGAAAAACACCATCAACCACCATCGGTTATCAAAAAGAATATAGAAATGTAAAATCTTTTGCATTTTCTGAAAATTTTTGTTAAAACACACCTAAAATCTTTTTGAGTTTTGTATTTTTGACGAGAAATGTAAATTGTAGAAATGTAAAGATAAAGCAGTAAATGTTTTGTGATTTCCGGTAAGAGGATCATATCAGTTATTGAAAAATCTGATCACACCGTTGATCTTTTGATTTATATTATCATTAAAGACAATGTGTGATCTGGAAACTGCTGATATTGTTGTCCACATAAGCTCACATGCAGACTGTTGTGCAGTGCTTTAGACTGATACAATTATTTATAGTATAAACTCAATTGCATGTGGCTCCCACGCACACGACATACTCCCGTATCAAGGAATAAATGCACAAAGACTCATTGGAATGCGTGATTATGCTTTCGTCATCTGTAATTTACAAGGTATGAGGCACAGAGGTGTACAGGTCAGCAACTCAATGCTACAAAGTAACTTATGCACTCTACAAGGTTGAGGGCTGATATCAATCATGATTTGCATCAATGATTGGATACGATGCATTAGATAATCTTTGATTATCGTCATACATTGAAAGTTCCTCAATTCGGTAACTTTAGGATTTGGCTGTATAGCTCTTTTATAAAGATACCCTGTCTGATCTAGGTCCGTAATGACTTACAGCAGAAGATCAGATAGGCTATCCCCAGGTAACTAGTAACATAACGACCCGAAACCTCCGAATTTTGTACAAATACCCTATCAAACGAAATTACGGTACTAAGACCATATGCCCATGAGGAGTTCATCCACACAACCATTCGTTTGACATGTATGTATCAGGCACGCAGTAATAGGTCTATGAAGCCTATTAACACATCACAAAGACTCAAACACACACCTTATATTGCATTAAAATTCTTTAGCATGTGTCAGATCCCCACTAATGTACTATCATTTCCTCTTTTTCTCCTGGAAATTATTTTGGGTTTTTCTAATTTTTATGGCTTTTTGACCTTTTCAATGTTTTTGGTTTTTCTTGAAAATAAACTCCCCCTAAAATGAAAAACATATTTTTGGGTTTTTGAATTTTTCTAAAAAACAGTAAAAACTAAAACTAAAATGTGATAAACCGAGGTGATGATCAGTCTTGTTTTTCTTTTATACCATTAGCTTTTAAAAGATATTCACATCTTGATTTATTAAAAGCTTTGGTAAAAAGATCTGCACGTTGATAGTCAGTGTGGATTTTGACCATATCGATCAACTCTTTTGCATAACAATCATGGATAAAATGGTATTTAATCCGGATATGCTTAGCTTTCGAGTGATTGACTAAATCTTTTGTTAATGCAATGGCGGCCTCATTATCACAGTAAATAGGGGTTTTAAGAAATTACAAACCGTAGTCCACCATCTGTTGTTGTATCCACAGAACTTGTGAGCAGCAGCTTGAAGCTGAGACATATTATGCTTCACATGTTGATAAGGCGACTGCAGTTTGTTTCTTGCATTGCCAGGTCACGAGCCTGCTCCCCAAAAACTGACATCCAGCCGTTGTGGATTTGCTGTCTTTGTCACAGCCTCCATAATCTGCATCACTAAAAGCTATTAGGTCAAAATTATCATCATTAGGGGTACCATAGTCCTCTCGACGGACAACCCTTCAGATATCTTAGGATTCGTTTGACAGCTGCTAAATGACTTTGTTTCGGCTTTGATTGATAATGTGCACAAAGACATGTGGCGAACATTATGTCTGGTCTGGATGCGGTGAGGTACATCAGAGATCCGACGATTGCTCTATATGTAAAAGGATCAGTCAGCTCCCCCTTAGCGTCAACAACAATCCCGTGATCAGGTTGTATTGCGGTATCCATCGGCTTCGAATCATCCATCTGGAATCGGCTCAAGACTTCAAAAACGTAATTGGTTTGGTGAATAATGATCCCCGTTGGTCTTTGGTCCACCTGCAAGCCTAAGAAAAACTGCATCTCTCCCATCGCACTCATTTCGAACTTTTCCAGCATAACTTTTTCAAATTCCCTACACAAAAGTTCATTAGTAGATCCAAAAATAATGTCATCAACATAAATTTGCACTAGAAGCAAGTCGTCTCCTGTTCGTTTTGTGAACAGTGTGCAATCTACCAAACCTCGTTTGAAACCTTTTGATAGAGGATACGTGCTCAGCTCCTCATACCATTACCGTGGAACCTGGTGCAACCCATAGAGAGCTTTGTTTAGAACGTAGACCTTATCCCGGTGGATAGGATCCTCAAAGCCTGGTGGTTGACCTACATAAACTTCTTTCTTGACCACACCATAGAGAAACGCGCTTTTAACGTCCATTTGATACACCTTGAATTTCATGTATGATGCTAACACTATAAACATGCGGATAGCTACTAAGCGTGCAACCGGTGCATAAATCTCGTTATAGTCTATTCCTTCCACTTGATGAAATCCTTGTACGACCAATCGAGCTTTGTTTCTAACAATCACTCCTCTGTCATCCTTTTTGCATTTAAACACCCATTTGGTTCCAATCTTTTTCCGTCTTGGAGGTAAATTTGTCAGTGTCCACACTCCCAGTTTCTGAAATTGCAATAACTCCTCTTGCATTGCCTCTACCCAAGCGTCATCCAAAAGAGCATCCTTGTATGTCCGCGGCTCAACCTGTGAAACATAACAAGCAAAAGACCAGTCATTCTGACAACCCGATTTTTGAATTTTAGCATATAAGGCTAGAGCGCCAAGATTTTCTTGTGAGTTTGCATTCCTCAATTGTCCTTGCGTCATAACACTGCTACCAGGATCACCAATAACTTGCTCGAGCGGGTGAATCCGATGTATCCGAGATTCCGGATAATCAGGTACTTGCACTCCCGTTTGAGTAGTCAAATTCTCTGTCGAATCCAGATCATTACCCAAGTTTGATGATGAAGCACCATTTGGATTTGGGTTCACTGGAGGTGTCTTTGTAGCAATATCTGGAAGAGCTTCACTTGTGACATCATCATCATCTTCCGATTCTGATGAATTGAGAGTTAAGCTTCCTGAAACATTTCTTCTTCAGCTGCAGGAACATTGGCATCATTAGAAGCTGTTTGAGGAGTTACGGTGATTGGACGCACCAACAGTGATGTCACTGCGTTTTCACACTCGTAGTATAATCTTAATACAGCCTCTTCAACCAAGCTATCTAGATTTAATGATTCAAAGAAATCTTTGTAATCAAACATCCAATCTGGACCACTACCCTGTACAATCTGAGTATACCGCTTGTTGATGCACTTTCTGTGGACGTCACTGTCGAATAGACTAGGGTTGAGTCTTGTATTGTATTACATGAGATTGTGGTGATCCATAAGGGCATTTTATGGATTTGATGCATTTTTAAAGATATAGGACAATACACAAAGTTCATGTTCGACCCAAGGTAAAGGGCGAATGTGGAAACATTCCACATTCGACATATTCAATGGGGCGAAGGTGAACTTTGGTCCACATTCGACCTTTACAAAGGGGCGAATGTGGAAATATTCCACATTCGACCTTTACAAAGGGGCGAAGGTGGAATTTGGTGTTGGACTATAAATAGCAATCTCATGTATTGGTTTTCATTTGTAGATTTGAGTTTATGCTTTGAATGCTCTCAAGGGGGAGGTCATGCCCGACCTCCCCCGGCCTCGAGATAGATGTTTATCCTACTGATGACAGTGTCTGTAACCGTTTCTGAATTAATACGAATCTGTGATGACGTTGTTATCGTATGTTTCTGTCTCGTCTCGAATCTCCCGTCTGAAACCGAGTTGTTTTCGCGTAATCGATCCATGAATTCGGTAATTTACCGGATTCTCACCGCTGAACTTTCTGATTTGGTACATCACTAGCTAGGTCCAAGGGGGACATTGTCGGAGGTTCAGATTATCAAAAAAGACCAAGATATTAGCTTAAATATACATTCGACCAGTCGGAAGGTCGAATATAGTTTATCTTTGGTCGAATGAAGATTGAATGAAGAAGAATGCTTCATTCGAACCCTTAAATGGTCGAATGAACACCTTCATTCGAACTCTTGAAAGGGGCAAAGGTGGGAGCCTATAAATAGGGAAAAGTTAGTTATTCTTAGAGAGAGTTATCATTTGGAGCTTTTCCCAGTTTGTATGTATGTGATATTCTCCGTATTAGGTCTAGGTTTTGATCTGTAATTGTTAACATTTGATCTAATACACGAGTAAGTTATGAAAATTGCTCGGTGATTCGTTATCTGTTTTCATCACGATCGTTTACGTTTATTTCTGAATCATTTTGCACGATCGGAGGAGATTCCGCACCCTATGGTTGGTATTCGTGAGATCACGGTTCGTGATTACGATCCTAAAACGAATTCTCAATTGGTATCAGAGCTTTAGACACGATTTCACGATTGCAAATTGATCCGAATTGATGAAAACAGATTAGAATTCTGGTTTAAAAGGTCAAAACCCTAGAAATTTTGAAACTTTTCATAAAAACATGGTTTTTGATTGAATTGGAGTTGATTTTGATGTTATTATCAAAAATTCTTTCACAAATGTTTGTCTAAATTGAAATCCGCACAAAACCTATCCAAAATCATTACATTTTGTGAAAATTTTGTCAAAAACCGATCAGATTCGTGTTCTTGAGGTTGAAGATGATGAACAGACCTAAAAAGGTCGAATATGAGCTTCGAGGGGGCGAACCTAGAGTATTTTAGGTCAATCCAAGGGTTTTCAGGTCGAAAGTGGTTACTTTTAGGTCGAACCTAGAAGCTGTGTGTGTTGTGATTGTACATTCGACCAACTGTGGTACATTCGACCTTACGAGAGGTCGAACATGGTTTGTGAACGGTCGAAAGTGAGTATCTATTTTTCAAAGATTTTCATTCTTGAGGTCGAACCTAGACTGAGTTACATTCAACCCTTTTAAAAGGTCGAATAAGAATATATTTTTCCAGGTTCGAACCCACGAATTTTTGGACAATATTTTTCGAATTTTTAGGTGTAAAAAATTTCGAAAATTTTTGAAATAATTTTTGTTGAAAAATGATAAATTACTTGGCTATATCAAGAACTGATGATGAGATAAAAGCTCAGATAGAAGCTGCACGAAAACAATCACAAAGACAAAAATCATAAGTTGACAACATTTGGGGATTTCCAATGACACCGAGACCTATTGTTGGAAACATACTGGCTCCAGCTGTGCAACCAACTGACAAAATGGTACATGTTGACAAGTGTGTTAACAGAGAAAGTGTTAAAAGTAATGATGTGTGTCTTGTCAAACAAATGGGAAATGATGATTCAAGTGAATTGTCAAAGAGTGATTTGAGTTCTGATACGAGTTCAGAACAGAGTGAATCAAGAGGAAGTGATGCATCAAATGTTGATGAAAATTCTGAGAATGGTTCTGAGAATGGTAATAATTCAGATGCTGAGGTAAAATTTAATGCTGAATGTGCTAATTGTTCTGATTGTGTCAAATTGAAAAATGAAGTGCTGAAACTTCTTGAGGACAAACAGAACTTAACAAATAAACTTGAAAGATTTCAAACTGAAAATAAAATTTTGACAAATAATGAAAGATATTTTATGAATCAAATTGAATCTTTTAAGAAAGAGATTTCAGAACTTCATAACACTATTTCAAAGGATAATTCCACATCAGAGTTGGAAATCACAACATCTTGTGTTGTTGATACTAATTCTGAGGTGAAATCTGTGTTTGAAGAGAAAACTGAAAATGTGGTAGAAACTTCAGAACCTGAATCTAAAGAGAACCCCATATTCAAGTTTCCTGAAGGAGTTGAAGGATCCTATATGTTGGTAGGATAAGACAAATTGATTTTCATCAAAGATTTTCCAATTGATAATATCGAACAATCGTTACTTAAATGTATCTTTGTCGATAACAAAGATTTGATAAATCAATTTAGAAATCAATTTGATCATTTATATTTTGAATTCAGTCCTAACCAACATAAGAATTAAAAGGATCAGCCTTGGAACAAAAAGAAAAATCCTAGGGTAAAAGGACCTAAACCCAACAAGTTGAAAGGCAATGATCAGATGAAAAATTCTTATCATAAGAATTCAAGAAGTTATTCATCTAGATGACATGACTTTTATGATTCTCAAAGTCACTCTCGATTTGACGGTTATTGGAGAAACAACTCACCACATTATTCTCATGCTTATGTTGAATGGAGAAGTTATTTTGAATGTGGTGAAGTAGGTCATATTGTTGCTCACTGTCCCTACTGGTATTGGGATGAAGGGTATGAATGTGATTTTGTGGAATATAGGTCTTGTTATAACCGCGGAGAGTGTACGCATTTAGTTGCTGCCTGTCCGTATGTTAAACAGAAAAGATCGAAGTGAAATTTGCTAAAAATTCAAGCAATGTCAAAAAGCCTGTATTCCCAAAACCAATCAAGAAAAGGGGAAACAGGTTGTGTATGACAATCGCAACAAAATTGCCTTGAAAAAAGTTGGAGATTGTGATAGGGTTGCTAAGGTAAGGGGGAGTTCTAAGGCTAAGTCTAAGAAAAATTCTAAACCTGGGTCTTTATTAGTTAAATCTGAAAAGATTCCAAACAAGATTCAGAAGCAGGTGTCAAACATGAAACCTGAAAAGTCAACAAACAAAACGATTTCAACAAAAGCTAAAATAAACTCTGAACGTGTTTGGAAACCCAAATCACTTTATAAATCAATAACAATTTCTACTTCAAATCAATCCATTGAAAAACCAATTGATTTTTCAAAAGGAGAATGGATTGATGTTCCGAGGATTGATGACCTTGGACGACCCATCATTGTGAAAGGATCGGTGCCTCTTTTGTGCTAATTGTTTAACAAGTGTACAGGTTGTTCTAGACAGACCTGTTAGCTATATTTTGATAGTTGCTAGTGGAGCATCTGTATACAAACTATTTATTGGAGAGGTGAGGGTCAAGGAAAAGGATGAGATATTGAAAAAGGAAAACATGATTTCAACAGATAGGAGAGTATTTGTCGTATGTTTCCTACCTGTGAAGCGGGAAAAAGTTGCAATCTCTTGCAATTGCTCTTAGGTGTTGGATTTCTACAACAGATGCAACAAAACAGTTTATTCTAAACTCTCTTATCTTTGTTAATGGTTTTACTATTTGAACGAACAATGTGAGTCAAGTAATCTGAGTGGAAAATGGTTTTTGAAACTCAATGAGTAAACCGCATCGGATATCATTTTATTTTGTTTTTCTTCAAAAGTTTAAAAAAAAATCCAAAAATATGCTTATTTTTAGATTTTTAGGGGGAGAAAATTTCAGAAAAATCAAAATAAAAATTTAGAAAATCCAAAATGAGTTTTCCTGGATTAAAAGAGGAAATGATAGTGCATCAGTGGACAGTCAGACTACTCTAAAACAAAATGATGTTACAACATTGAGTAGCCACTACAATTATATATTGGTAGGCTTGAAATCAAAGTTTAACGTTCAGCATGGTGATATAAACTTAAAAAACATTAACTGATAATCATGCGGATCAACGTCTCGTTGGCATATGGTCTTAGTACCGAAATTTCGTTTGATAGATTGCCAAAATCGGAGGATTCGGGTCGTTATATTGAAAGTTATATGGGGATAGCCTAACTGATCTTTTGTCATATTGATTTACGGACCTAGATCAGTCAGGGTATCTTAATAAAAGATCTTTAATGACAAATCCTTAAGTTGCCGAATGAGGAACTTAACATGTGTGATGATAATCAAAGATTATCTAATGCATCGTATCAATACTATGATGAAAATCATGTATGATATTAGTCCTCACCCTGATAGAGTGCACAAGTCGCTTTGAAGCATTAATTTGCTAACCTGTCACCTCTGTGCCTCATATCTTGTAACTAACGGATAACTACAATATAATCATGCGTTACGATGAATCTGAAATGCTAAACAATGAATGATGATTTTGGGTTTAAATGGACAAACATACTGGTAATGGTTGTAGGATGCTCAATGTCAAAAACAGAAAATTGATCAAAAAGAGTTTTGACTGATTGTTCAAATACTGATATGATCCTCTTACCCATTAGTTCACAAAAATATGTTTAGTTTACTTTTATGAAATTCCATTTGAAAATTAAAAAAAAATTTTGGTGTGTTTTAGCATAAACTTTGAAAAATCAAAATATTTTTTATTTTGTTTCAATTTTATTTTCGATAACCGATGATGGGATACTTAATGTGAATTCTCAGATACATAAAAGTTTTAATAGTTCAGGGGGAGAAGTATTGAGGGTTAAAAGGAATGTGAAGAGTACTTCCAAGATTTTTGTCGTGTCTAACGCCGGTTGTAGTTTGTGCAGTTTTTAGTAAATTTTTTTGCAGAATCAAACACAACCGGTGCACTATTCAAGATTCATCGACAAAGTGTGTAACTGAACAAGACCCAAACCTAAACATCAAGATCACCACAACAACAGAAACCAGTCAGAGGTTGTTAAAGAAATAACTGAAGATCGCATAATTTCAAGATTGATTTCTGTCTTCATCTCTGGACCAACAAAAGACAAAGCCAAGATTTCTTGAGTCGGTCTGAGATTTTGAAGCTTACTGCAGAGATAGACAAGAACCTTGACACAAATGTGCATAAAGATGGAAAGTTTTCAAGTCGTTCAAGATGATGAGATCAAGACTTGAAGAATTGTTAACTTTCTGATTTGGTACATCACTAGCTAGGTCCAAGGGAGAGATTGTAAGTCCAATATTCATTTATGTCCCCAGCTAGTGATCCGGTACTGCATGTCGGAGGTTCAGATTATCAAAAAAAGACCAAGATATTAGCTTAAATATACATTCGACCAGTCGGAAGGTCGAATGTAGTTTATCTTTGGTCGAATGAAGATTGAATGAAGAAGAAGGCTTCATTCGAACCCTTAAAGGGTCGAATGAACACCTTCGACCTCTTGATAGGGGTGAAGGTGGGAGCCTATGAATAGGGAAAAGTTAGTTATTTTTAGAGAGAGTTATCATTTGGAGCTTTTCCCAGTTTGTATGTATGTGATATTCTCCGTATTAGGTCTAGGTTTTGATCTGTAATTTTTAATATTTGATCTAATACACGAGTAAAGTTATGGAAATTGCTCGGTGATTCGTTATCTGTTTTCATCACGATCGTTTACGTTTATTTCTGAATCATTTTGCACGATCGGAGGGGATTACTCACCCTACGGTTGGTATTCGTGAGATCATGGTTCGTGATTACGATCCTAAAACGAATTCTCACCTATAAATAGAGGCCTCCACCCCACATTTTAAAGCATCCCTTTCCACTCAAAAACCAACACTTGTCCACGAACTTTCTACGTGTAAAGTCTTTATACTCATGCACTTGCGAGCTAACCTAATCTCGCGAGTAGTGAGTAGCCCATTTGTGGGTAGAAATGCACACGCTTAGTCACTTAATCCTCAACTATCAAGATCTCATTTAGGGTCGGTACAGTCTTTATACTCGGTCCTAGTGATATGACATGACTTAATTCTACGACTTAGCTTCATGGTCTATGTGAATGCTTTGGCGCAGGTTAAGAATTGATGAACCCATGTTGAAAGAAAACGGTCTTTATTTTCTTTCATTATTATACTGCCGCATAGTTAATAATAGACCACTCACTTTTTGATAAGTTAATTAAATCAATTAGGGGATGCAGGTGTTCTGGTTAGTCATGACTCCACTATGATATTAAGTGGTAACTTGTTCAGTCATGCTCCGGCCACCAGCAAGTTATTCATAAAAGCCTAGAGTAGTTTGATGTCTATATCGCAACACTGGGAGGTGGGTAATTCGAGGTTGAGTTGACACAGTCTTGAGTCATTTTCTTTTCAGTGTTGAGAAGTGAGCTGCCCGGTTTGGGAGACCCTCATAATAACACCTCTAGAAAATGCAGTAGCATTTATAAATTTAAGCACAAGTGCGCAACTCAAACACACCACTTTGAATAAAGGTAACTATCATCATACCAGGTTCTATTTGATCCCAAAGCAACACCATTGTTTTGTCATTGATTTCTCTTAAAACTTTACATCTCTCTTTTTACTTTTCTTCTCGCATTTTAAACGTCTTTTAAGTAATTTAATGAAGCTGAGTAGTAAAAATCATGTCCGCGAATTCGATACTCAGTACTTTCACATTTGTATACTATACACGATAGCTGCGCTTGCCTATTGTGTTTGGTTTAGAAGGTTGAGCAACTATCATTTTAAATTATAAATTTAAAACTTGTAAGTGTCTTATTGTTTTTGAACTTACTCACCTTTTCACCATAGCTTTTGGCATCTCCTCTGGGACTTTGCTGCTTTTGAAAAGATGTTAAGTTTTCTTGAAACACCCACACACATCAACATCACATCACCCACATAATCTTACATTGATCCCATGTTTAGTCACCCATTTGACCCGCATAAGACTTGCAAGATGATGGGATTAATGAACACTTATAGATAGATTCCTTAAACACTTTAATCCATTATAAATATCATTGCCAAATTAGCACTTTGGATCCTTTCTTGGAAGCTTTAAGCTGTCACCACCCTCCCCCATTATAATATTCTTTTTGTTTTTCCAAACACCAAATCTAAGAACTCTTGTTTAGTCTTATCCTGTTATTATTCAACTAATCCTATACCTATATTTGGTCAAATAAGTGTTTATTCATCTAATCCAAGGAATCTAGAAACATAATGATGACTATTAACTATAATGGTAAGATTTCTTTTATCATCACAACCCACGAAAGATCACCTTCCCAAAATAGAATATGCCTTCTTCCCTTGTGTCTTGTAGCCGTCGCCTCCCACTAACCCTAGACACATTCTTTTTATCTATTTATTTAAACACATTGACTAATCACATCACAAGACTCTTGAATGGTCATGTCATGGAATGTCACACCCTCAAATTTCCACTGCGGGGTTTATACCGCGAGGCGCCTGACACACCAGGATCTCATAGCCATAACTCACATGAATGAATCTAAATACCCAAACCATTTAGTTCATTATTGAAAACCAAGTTTAAAAGTTAACCAAAACATTTAAGTAATTGCGGAAGCGAAATCGAAAGCAGTTAAGTAATAGTATGCGCAAAACAACGCGCCCAAAACCGAACTTAAATAAGTAAATATCCAAAAATAGTTTAAGTGTTCATATACCATGACACATATGATGCATGACCTACTCGTGCTCCGAAACTAGTGACCTGCAAAAGCATGTTATCGTGTGTCAACATAAAGTTGGTGAGTTCACAAGGTAAAGTAAACGAGTAAGTAAACGTGTACGTTTTCCCAAAACCACGTAACAACAAGTAAAAGCTAATTCACATGCCAAGGGTAGCTAACCCACTCATGACAACTAACACCTGTAATACTGAACTGCTAAACAACGAGATCCTACAATAATGAGAAAAGTGCCTTCCATGATTGTCTATCAACAATGATAATATATGTTAAGTTATAGTTCACACCCATGCTCCAAGCATGATGTGAGGTTTGTGAAACCTAATAGCGCTATCAACTAGTAACCCGCTTGCCAACATGCAATTTGTTAGGACAAAAAGGATTGGTGAAACCACTTTTGCAAACCTTAGTCTAATTCACTTCTGTCAAAATATTCTAAGTATAGAACTGCTGAAGAAGAAGGATCAAACTGCTGAAGAAGAGATTCAGAAGTACTGAAGAAGAAAGTCATCAGATGTTCTGAAGTTCAAACCAGACACTTCTACTGAAGAACTATTGAAGACAAACTACTCATCAGTAGTTTGTCATTCATCAGTACTTACAGAAGATCTTTTCCACCGCCTTTGTATATCAGTAGTTTATTACTTTAATGTTTCTTTTTGCTTTATGTACAAGTTCCAAGACTGCAACTTGTTGCAACTTGTTTCTGAACTTGCTTTTGGCAAGGTTCATGTATTTGTAAAGTCTATAAATAGAAGGGTTCACCCCTCTGTTTTAGACATTGATTTTAATACAAGAAATCCTTCAACACTTATTATTGTTATTTCCATTTCGTGTTTACTGAGAATCTATCAAAGTGTTTCATTCTCATTCAATACTTAGATTCTCAATAAACACTTTTCATTTATTAGTTCTTGAATCCAGGGGGAGTAATAACTCCTGTTGATAAGTGTAGCTTTAAACTTATAAACATTCCGCTGTGCTATCACTCATCAAGAACTTGCTAAACACTTAAGTGTCAACTAGCAAGTTCAACTAAAAGAGCAATATAATGATCCAACACAATTCATTCGGTATTTAGGACTTCAATGATAGAGTTGGTTTACTTCATCAAGGACATAAAACATGAATTAGTAAAACCCGATTCACCCTGTGAACCATAGCACCCCAAAACTCGGGATGTGTGAGTAGTCTCAAACTGGACTAGAAAAGTTAAGTAAGTTGTGTCCCCGAGACGCATGCTTTTGAGAAAAAGAGTGGTGAAACTCACTTTAGGTTGCAAGCAAGTAATCCAAACATCACAAATAGGATGTACTACCGACTCCCTATTACATGTGTCACTAAGTGAGTATATGTGTATAATCAATACACCATATAACCCGTTTGTCCAAGACGTTTTAAAATAAAAAAACCGTGTGAGTGACGCCTAGTGTTTCTATATGCACAAGTAAACCCTACTGTCACAGCCCGCCTAGGCGGAAACACGGGGTGTAACCAGGAAAGGTTTTCAAGCACAAGATATGAGCAAACATTCATATTTATTTATTTATAAAGTACCAAACGTGTTTGATAACAACCAGTTTCACAAGATACATTTTGTGAACCCTTAGGGGGGTCAAAAGTTTTGATGACACGATATGTGGTGGTCGTGAATGATTGCCTAATCATAACCCAAGTTCCATCCATGCTTTAGTTACTTGAAAAATATGCATAAAAACTTTGTCAACAAAATGTTGGTGAGTTCACGGGTTTTGTAAACCAAATGTTAAGTTTAATGAAATCCTTCCCTAATTGTCGAGCCAAGAACAATGATGATAAACCATCATGAGTCCATAACCAAAC
This sequence comes from Ambrosia trifida, assembly GCA_028751855.1. Classification (NCBI taxonomy): domain Eukaryota; kingdom Viridiplantae; phylum Streptophyta; class Magnoliopsida; order Asterales; family Asteraceae; genus Ambrosia; species Ambrosia trifida. Next base: position 79,317,547 of record CM054127.1, read on the forward strand.
CTCGACTAGTGGTGCCTCGCACATTGCACAATAAGGGCAATGAATCGTCATAAAAGAAATGCAAGCACTCTCATATCATATAAACCGGTTAGAGCGACTAACCGGGAGTGGGGGTGTTAACCCAATAGATCTATTCAAGCGTTTCTAGGCTATATCCATAGCTAATGGTTATGATAAAATAATAAACGAGGGCTTTGTTGAGTACTCTAAACATATCGTCTCATGTACACCGGTCGGCTAGGAATTCATTCTAAAACTAGTAAACAATGCATGCTTTTGCCCAAAATAGAAAACAGTAAAAAGGGGCCGTGAGAACTCACCTCAAGTCAGTGTGCAGTCTAGCAAATGTGTATGTCCGACAACTAGGTATCTCGTCCTATTTACATACATGGGTACCTTAGATTTATACAAATAGGTAATCCATGGTACTCGTGGTTCACTTAGTCCTTAGTAGTATGTTGGTTTAGCTTTCCTTGGTGACAACTATATATTGCTTGAAAATAATAGTTTGGATAGGAAAAATAGATCTCATTTCCTAACACATGTTACTTTCCATAAAGTATATGTTCCTTTTGAAAAAGAGTTATTTAGTTCACAAATACACTTAGTCTTTACTATACCAAGTATCATGTATTCACACCTACATATGCGTACCTTTATATTTATATTTACATATGTGTGTATTTTCACACAAGACCATAGATAGGGATGTCTATTAGATCTACATTTGTACATACATACCCATATACATATGCATCCTTGTAGTCCATACACATTTCTCTCTATGCTTTTGAGTTTGTTTTACACATAATATATGTACACACATGGACTTGGTTTTCATTACTAGAGTAAAGTAACATTATAACATAGGTTCTTACATGTCTAAACACATACACATACATGTGCACATGTATATATATGTCACGCATATACACATACATATGTATGTATATTCACGCACACATACATACATATAATGAACGCATACATACATACATATCTACTTATGGTGATGTTTTATTATGAATGATAAACCATGAACTAAGGTTAACCTTAGATAATTAACAAAGTAAATAATTAAATGTGTTAAGGTTTATACCTCCTAGTGGATCCAAGATAGAGTGCAATATGCTAGACTCCTTGGTTGTTACTAGAACTTGGATGGATGTGTGTGTGTGTGTGTTTCGAAATCTAGGACAGGGGAAGAGAGGTTTGTGGTGTGGTGAAACTCTTGCACAAAGGGCTCCTTATTTAATAGTGGAGGTGGGAATGGATTAGGATACCTAGTTTGGCTAATAATCTACTTATGTTTCATATCTTGCTAGCATATCCAAGGTCCAAATCACACTTTAGAAGGTCACTAATCTCATGATTATGTTGGTTAGATGCCAAGAATACGCGACATTACATGAAGTCAACTATGGAAGCAAATCAACAGATGCCAAAATAGAGTTTGACTTGGATTAAAAAAAGGATTAGAGAGGGCATAGGGGTGGGGGCGACGGTTAGGGGAAAGGAACAAGAAAGGGGGTTGCAAGTTATTTTGGGTAATGATCTTCCCTAGTTCTTGGTGAATTAAGAAATCCTACTCTATTTGGTTAATGATCCTTTCTTTGTCCCAAATATTGCAACCAAATCAAGGGTCTTAATCATATCTTAAGGTTGACTAAATACTATGATGATGTTGGTTAAGACTTGATCTAATGTGACAACACATTGTGGATTCTAGAGATTGTATATAAAATGTGATAGATTAGTTTAAAAAAAAGATTATTATGGATATGGGGGGGGGGGGTATAATCGGCCGAAAGAAAGAAAAGAAAACGAGGAATGGACACTTAACTATTGTAGTAACTCAACATTATAAATCTAAGATGTTTAAGGAATCTTTCCATATATGGTTAAGCCACCAAATCTATATTTATTTTGTCTTAGAAAGAATAAGAGGATTTGACACTTGATTGAGGATGTTCCAATGTCAAGTAAGAACAAAACATTAATCAAAGTGGTGGTGATCATTTTTGGCTAGTAGATTTTATAAATCCTAGTGTTGAGCACTTGATTCACCAAATATTGTTATGTTTATAATCAAAACTAGTTAGTTCATATAAAATGGAACAAAAAGAATATGTAAGAGCTAGTTATAAATGTGTTTACTAGCTTCTTGTATTTATGTACATATATATATATATATGTGTGTGTGTGTGTGTGTCGTGTACACATATACACATATGTGTAGGTATGTTAGTTGAATAAATACTAGGCTTTATACATAAAATCCATGATGCTTCCCATCGTATTATTAAATAAATGGGCATCTATACATGATTTTGGAAAATCACTTATAATCATATAAATTTGTGTCACCAAGATTCGTTGATATGGGTGAAATTATACTCGTTCAGACATTGCTAGACTATCTTGGGGGACTTATGCATATAAAATGTCATGAATAATGCATGTAAAATTAAACGTTGACTAGAATGTGTACGGATTTTGACCTGGCTAAGTGGCGGGTGTCACACCTACGAACCCATTGGTGAACGTTATGATTAGCATCTATCATACACTTCATACACATCCGATATAAGTGCTCATACAAGTTCATGTTAATATCAAGTCATACAAGACTCCAAATAGGCACATAAGCATACATAACATAATCTGTGTTTTTAGGACAGATTATGCGCTGTGAAAACCAATTTATTAAAAATATTTATTCAATGAATTAGAATCTCAAAATTTTACTAAATATTCCAGGGGGTCTAGCGGTCAAGTCCATATTTTTTATTTTGTGATAAAACCATACACAAAAATTATGAAAAATCATACAATACAGCTAGGTCCAGAAAATACTCACAACAGATCAGATTAGTAGAAAAAGCCAAGCTTTTCCAATGTCGACCTACTGTCCAGATTTCATAACCTATTTCTTTGTAAAACTCATGTTATGGTCGTTTAAAGTTGACCTAAAATATTATTCCGAAAATCTGATTAGACCTTTAATCAAAGAAAATTTCCAAAAAACATGTCAAACGACGTCCAAATCAGATGATTTTGCCCATTACGAAAAGCTAAGACCTTGTACAACATGTTCATGGAAAGAAATGATCAAAACAAACAATTTAATGCCACATTACAGACTTAGCAAGTCGACCTAATCAATCTGTCTAGATTTTAAACATGCCTAAACCCTAGTTATAATGAATCATCTACGCATATAAACGATTAATAACACCCTAGAAGTCTAATACATCAAGAACATGCAATATCATGCAACACATACAATAATCATCACATAATCTCTTGTTTAACCTATTAGACTTTTATAAACATCAAGTTTTAATCTTTATAAAAACGTTTCAGACTTGGACAAACTTTGTTATGATGTTTAAAAACATATTAAAGGAGATTGAAACATAAAAGATTGAATGTTATACCGAAACCACTTCAAGATCACCAACCGAAGACCTTCTACGCCTCCCGAATGATGCTCTTGAGCTTTAGCAGGTGTTAGAGGTTGTATTTTTCGTAGGAGAGGTGTTAGGAATGATTAGGGTTAAGGTTATGAGGTGCTTTGGGCTTAAGATTAAGATTGCTTAAAAAAGGGGTTAAAGTCGGTTTAAGCTTGCAGCCCACGCCAAACACCCATTCGGGTTTTCGGAACGGCCGTTCAGAATGGATTTCTCTGTTTTGGGCGGCCCAGTTCATTGTATAGCCTGTTTTCTTCGATGCTTTCGCTATTTTGGGCCATACCAAGAGTAACCCCATGTATTTAGCCCCCAACCATCCTAATGGTTCATCGATTACGGTTTTTAATAGTGCGTTTAGTTTATGTTCATGTAATAACATACAGTTTACACATAGATTCACCAAAACACGCAATTGCAATCAATATCAATTAATTAATCCATAATTATCAAATTTCACAATTCACCAACGTCCGGGGTTTGATACTCGTGTATATAGTTTAGTAATTCCCCGAATTACCACTTCATGTAGTTATTAACCTATGACTGTGCAATGTGTGACTCATCTAGCTAACCATAGTTAAGTAGAATGCAAGGAATCTAAGTACAAGTAACTAGAGTTTGGTTAATTAAGAACCTAAAATTGCGGGGTATCACATCGAAAGAAGATGAAAAATAATCTTATGATTAGTCACATTATGGAGATTTGAATCCAACATAATCTAGTGATTAGTCACATCTAGTTGACTTGATTTGACTCCTAAATCTCTTGATTTGAAAAGCATCAAGTGAAAGACTTAACAGTAATATGGAAATATTCCCTAATCACTCGGATTTATAAAAGCATAAAGTGAAAGACTTAACACTAATATGGAAATATTCCCTTCATCCTCCCTTCCTACCTCATTCGTCTATCTCTCCCTCTCTAACTCCCCCTCTCTCTTTTTCACTAAAATAGGAGTCCATATATGAACATCCTCATTTGTTGAACAAAACTTGATCACTCCTAAACACACACTCACAACTCTCCATACCACTCCCTCATCCACTTGTAGCAAGATCCAAGTTTATAGTCAAGATCTAGTGGTACGAACTTTAACTTAATCTTGTTATTCTTCTATGTTTTAAACCTTAATGTTCACCCAAATTAACATGTTCCACACTAATGTTTTAAACCCAATAAACTTTCAAATATAAAAGATACAAGGATGTATTTAAGATATGTTCTAATATGGTTTATATATATATATATATGTATATGTGTGTATATTATATGTAAATATGTATGTGTGCGTGTACATTATATGTATGTATGCATGCATGTGTTATATATATGATGTATGTGTAAAACAAATGTTTATGTATATGGGTGTGTATGTGCGACGATTCTATGAACATGAACATTTATGTGAATGTGTGTCAAGTACATGAATATACATAGATGTGTGTGCGTGAGTATATATGTATGCGAATGTATGCGTATGTGTAAAACAAATGATTATGTATATAAGTGTAATGACTCCATACACATAAAGGTTGATGTAAATGTGTCGAGACATGTACATATATGGGTGTGTATGTGTGACAATTCTATGAACATGAACATTTATGTGAATGTGTGTCAAGTACATGAATATACGTAGATGAACGTGTTGTACGTATATATACGTGAGTATACATGTGCATGCGAATGTATGTGTATATTAATATGGGTGCATGTTTATATAAAGTACATCACTATAATATCAAAGTAAAAGTGTTATAGGATAACTATTCTAGGAATCATGACTTGATAATTCATGCTCTTCCAAATATTTATGCCTAAACACTTTCTCAAAGTCACCAATAATCCACCAAGTTAACAAAAGTCTACTATAAGTTGGGTGAACAACATGTGAGACAAACCATAGAATATGGACCTAAGATGTCTCTTGTACATAGGACACGTGTAGGACGGATCTAGTGTTTTGAGTTTACTTTGCTAGCTTTCGCACGGATTCGAGGTGAGTTCATGACCCCACTTTTTACTGTTTTGCAAATGTTTTCGGGGGGGGGGGGGTGGAAATCATGCAAGTTTCACAAAAGCATTTGATATTTCAATAAATAACTTATGCATTTCTTAAACCATATTAACAAATGGATTTTGATTATAACAAACGGTTTATACAAAGTTCAGACCAAAACACACTGGTTTTATACAACTAAATGTGAACTGCAAACATACATGAGTTATCACTAAAGACAGGTTGTCCTTGTTCATTTTAGGGGATTGTGTTGTCCTTGTTTATTTCAAAGGACTGGATTTTCATGGTTCATTTCATAGGATTATATTGCCTTTGGTCACACGTCTAAGCGTTAGAAAGTTCTTGTTATCGTTCAACTGTACAGTCAAGTCCTCACGAACTATTCGCTCTTATAACCAGCTGCTAGTTGGTATCGTAGCGAGAGCAAAATCTTCGTGAGGCGCATACTAGCCTGGGGTTGGTTATTTTCATTTATTATCCAAATGAACGTCTTATGTTTTCAACCGTTCCAAAAGAACAGTTTTCAAAAGTTATTAATGAATGCCCAGCAAGGATTCCATGGGGAATTTTTACAAAAAATTCTCCAATTTGGTTTAGAGTAATAAAGTTAAACTTTCTCACAATGCTTTATCATTATTTTCCATGATTTAAAGGAAAACAATTTTACAAGAAACAAATATAAAACCATGATCTCGCCAACTTTATGTTGACTTTTTAAGCATGTTTTTCTTAGGTATCATTTGGCACGACACGGTTGGATTAGGTGGAATCATTGGAATTCGATACCCTAACAAGCTCTTAGATGGCGTTCATTAGCTTTTGAAGTCTTAGATCTATCATTCCGCTTCATAGTAAAGGTACCAACGGTTCACGACCGAATGCAGATTTCGGGGTGTGACAGATGTGACAACCGGAAAATTTGGGTCAATGTTTAATTTGATTCTAATCACGTTTCTGATGAATTAACATGTTTTATGGTTTATTTTAAATTATTTAAGCCTCTATGAGTCATACGATATCCTTCGAGAAGTTCGTGGACGCCTTGAAGCTTCGAATAAAGATTTGCGCGAGTTTATTTATCTATATATTGGGGTCGTGGACTCCAGTGTGTCCTAACCACGTGCAACTACCTTAGCGACCAGAGAAAACATGCTAAAATGTGTCAACATAACAATGCTGGTGAGTTCACAGGTTTTTCCAAAAACAGTATTCATAAGTATGAAAGATCATATCCGTTATTACTATGTTATATAAACGTTAGCCAGACGTTAAGTATGTTACTATTGCGATTGAGACCATTGCTGACTGTGTTGTTCCTTATTAGTGTGTACCCTTCAGACTATCGTCAACCCCGGTAGGCCCTGTGTAGTTTGAGAAAATATGCACCCGTCTAACCTCTAGTTGGCCTGGGTGGGGTTCATCAGGCCCAATAGATCTATCCACATTTCCCCGCTATATACCTATATTAGTGATTTCCTTGGGATTTAGATGAGTCGCATAGTAAACAAATGATAACACTAGTAATAAATGTTCTTCAAGTAACCAAGGGTGTATCATGTTTCTCCCCCATGAGAAAAAGTTTAAAGTGGGCTGTGAAACTCACCTTAGGTTGCGTTCTTCAAGACAATAATAGACCAGACTTGTTATGGTAGTCCCGACTACTGGAAACCTACCATCGATAGTCTATAAGTAGTAACTGTGGATACATTTGCAAAATAACTCTTATTGTCCAAGACCTTGACTTTGAATGTTTGTAAAGTGTTAAACGTTTGACACGAACACATAAGACAAGACCCGACAAGCCGTTAGTGACTGGATATACCCGTGTTAGTCAAATGCACGTAAAAAAGTACTCATGTGAAGATACGCACCTTATACGAATAACAGGTCACCAAGTCTAACATATAGTTCACATAATGCACGTACAGATCATAATGCGTGTTACAAGGTTCCTAGACATGTCACGGGGTTTACATCATGTTCCTAGGTGTCCAAACATGTTATGGGGTTATAAAACACCTTTCCGGCATCAAAAGACACGACTAGCAACTAAAGCACATGACTAGCTAGGCTAGCTGCCCCAGGGCACACGACTAGCTTAGCTAGTCACCCCATTCTGGCTATTTGGCTATTTTTGCTCGCGAAACCCTCCAAATCAGATCCAAAACATGTAGAAACTCCCAATATCAAACCATAATCTTCAAACAACCCAATCCTATAAAAAATCCCCAATTTATCATCCGGTTATCATGTTAATTGTAAGCATTTCCCAAAATGGCTAATATTATGGTTTTGTCACATCATTGCATGAAAATATTACCCTAAATGGAAAATAATCATAAACACATTCCAATCATCATCAACTTATTCTTACATCATTCTTGCATAAATCCTGACAAGTTTGAATCATTAAACCATCACATAACATGCTAAATCCTTCTAATACCCTCAAATGGGTCAAAACACATCAAACAACCATTTTTCAAGGGTTTTCAAATATAGAAAACATTAAAATCAGGTCTGGATCTTTAGGGTTCAAAATAACAAGTTAACAAAGGTTTAGGATGAATAACACACCTTAGTTCTTGCTTGGAAATGATGTTTTAAGCTTGAAAATGGTAGATTTAGGGTAAAAACAGGTTTCAGAGGTTGACGATGGTGTGAGAGAGGTTTGGGGCGAGTTAGGATTGCACAAATGATGTTTAATAGGTCAAATATGGTATTTATAGCTGCTGCTAGTCGTCTGACACCCTGGGGGCAACTAGCTTTTGTTGGAGGCGCCCCTGATGCACACCACTAGCTAGTGTAGTGGCCTCTTGATACACACCACTCGCTGGCTATCTAATATCTTGATGCACACTAGTAGCTAGCTATCTAATATCCTGATGCACACTACTAGCTAAGCTAGTAGCCTTCTAAAACACACCACTAGCTAAGCTAGTAGCCTCCTAAACACACCACTACTAAGCTAGTAGCCTCCTAAACACACCACTAGCTAAGCTAGTAGCCTCCATTGAGTCGTTTGCTATGTTAACACATAATTTCACGTATACACATATCGGCACGTTATATAATGGTTGTAAAATGTTTATTACTCGATAACTAACATGTTTACGTTAATTCACCATCTTCTGGGACTCGAGACTCGCGTGTGTGCGTTTTAACCCAGTGATCCCCGAACCACCAACCCTTGGACATATGTGTGTAATCGACTCCCGATGATCCCCTGCACCTTCGTAATGACTCCCGATGATTCATCATAACGACGCATGATGATTCATCGTAACGACTCCCAATGATTCCCCGAATCATCGTAACCACTCCCGATGATTTCCCGAATCATCGTAACGACTTCTGATGATTCCCCGAATAATCAAATGGACTTCCAGTGATTCCCGAATCACCAAATTGACTCCCGATGATCCCTAGTACCATCGAACCGACTCTCAATGATTTCCCGAATCATCAAATTGACTCAACTAGACTAGTCAAGTATGTTTATATGAATGTTTTGCTAAGGTAGACTTATATGTTTTGATAAAGTATTAACCGAGGTTTGCAGGTAGTCACATCATCCCCCTATTGAAAGAATTTTCGTCCCAAAAATTATTCAAAGTCGAAGGAAAGAAAGATTTTTTTTCGGTTGTTACATCATCCCCCCATTGAAAAGAATTCCGTCCTAAAATTCAGTTCGTTTCATCAGTAATAGTTGGTTTGGTACAAGGCGAGTTTCAAAGGGGATAGTTGCAAAACAAGGTTCAAACTTTTAGGTGCTGGACAGCTCAAGATCTCAAACCGACCCTAGGCTTATAGTTTGGCCCTTAGAGTTGCCGTGATAGACTATCGAGTGGCGGTTCTCATCCGTTGCCTTGATCGGATTTGACTCAAAAGAAAACGCGGAACTAGAGACAACGAAAAACTGTCATGCACAAAACATGTAACACCCCAACCGATGGCGGAAACATCGAGGTGCCATGTAGTGATGGTTGTTCACTAGCTCATGGTACTAAATGAAATTTAAATATTATTAAATGATTTAAAATTGTTATACAAGTAATAATATTGACAAGATGGTTACATAAACTTGATTAATATAACTAGGTCTAGAGCTCCTATGTATTCCAAGGCTTGTACAACTTCCAATAGCAAATAAAACCAGAAACATGTTAAGTTGGAAAGATGGGGTAGGGGGTCAACTATAAATAGTTGGTGAGAATACATAGATTTTGCATATAATTGAAAACAATGTTTTGTATAGCAATCACGGTTGAGGTATAACAATGAGTAATGTAAGAGTATGAGTCTAACATGTAACAATGCGTCTTTTGTACAAGCAAACCTTGTGTCGACTAAGACCTAACTTGCAAGTTAGTAAAAGTGTAATTGTTTCCGATCATCCCTGAATTTATGCAGCGGGATGGGTTTGTCAGACCTATATCGGTATAATCTAAACATGCGGCTTGATCAATGTTAATGATTGTACTATGTCTTTTTGTTACAAGTCAAAATGAATCAACAAGTTTCAACATAATGAGAATGAGTAATTGCTATTGTATCAAAAATGTTTAAACATGTTTAACCCCAAAAATGTAAAACAGTAAAAAGGGGCTATGTAAACTCGTCTTGATTGTTACGATGAACTTGCAATATATCAATGAGAATCAATAAATTATGCTTGAACCTAAGTAAGTTAAGGATACAAATTTAGTGTCTATCAATTTGTTTTATTGTTATAGTGTTCAAGCAAAATATAACACTTTTGATTTATTCATTTTATTATTATTTATATATATTTCAACATTCGTTTTATCCAAAGCTTCTTTAATTTGAAAAAAATAAACCACATATATCCATTCACTTTAACAATAAGAATTTATCATAGTATATACATAAATATATACTAGTAAGAAACCCGCGTGATGCGGGGGAGAGCGACAATTAACAACGCAATACTTGTTTTCTGTTAATTTTCTTAGTCTTTTTGTGAAATTTGATTGCCAATTGCAGCGAGAATTCGGTTGATGCCGGTTCAGTGCATTACAGTATGAATAAGACACTGACATCTAGTATCATTTATGAGTTGTTTTGTAAAATTTTGCAAGGTCTACGTTTTATGTATCCATTTCTTGGTATTACCTATTGTCTTCTTATATATAAATCACTAGCTTTTATCCCGGGAGCGTCCCGGGGTTGAAAAATATAACAATTCTAATAATACTAATACTAATAGTAATAATTATTACCCTTGTAATTAAATAAATAAAAAAATAACCTTGCTATTAGATGACACCATGTGTTGCAGTGTTGCGCGATTCTTTCTCCTATCTTCTCTTGATGAAGTATACCTATGCATCTTTAAAAGAGTAAAATTCCAATGAAAGCATGGCGATTGAGCTGAATTTCAACATCGTAGATAAGAATCTGGTTTAAAAGAAAAAAACATTATTAATGTATAACCTAAACACTTTGTGTTTTTTTTCCTGTATGAACGAAACCCCACAAAAAATAGTTGTTTTTTTCTCCGTTTTTATATAGAACTATGGTACTCGTTGGAAAGATAATAAAACGCTCGTTAATTTGGTGTAACTTTTTTCTTTAAAAAATATCGTATATAAAAGATATTAACGTTTAAAAATTATGGGAGGAAAATAAGAGAGGAAAATTTAAATTTGTTTTTAAATTCTTTTTTTGCTAAAATAACTCAATTTAAATTTAGTAGATTAGGTTTTATATTATTATTTATTTATTTTTAATTTGTAACATGGCATGACACATGGCACACTCAAGGAGGAGAATGCCTCCTTGAATGTCATGTCATTAAAATGGCTTTCTTAGGCCTTCATTGAATATCACCTCATCAATATTCAATTCTTTTATTATAAGTTATAGATTATAGATTGTTTATAGTAACAATTAAAAATAGCCGTAAGGAACAATAGTAATGAATAGAATGGAATGGAATGATACGACAGTCTACGAACCCAAGTAGCAGACCTACAAATTGCACAGTCAAAAACAAGCCAACAACTACAAGATCAAATGGTTAATGTTGATTGCTAAATACTCGAGTAGAACTATTTTTCTAGTAAGAACTCCGCATGATGCGGTGGGCATGACCACTTTAAGCATTGATAAAAGGGAGCATGTCTTACCCTTTTAGAACAAACTATTTCCAGCATTGATACTTAATTTGTTTTAGCTTTATTTAGAACACAATTTAATTCATTATAGTGCTCTCACGTAGAACACGAACCCAAGAACAATAGATATAAAAACATATATGTATAGTTATTTGTACCCATGAAAAATACATTTTACACTTGGAAAAAAATTGTTTTTCAACATTTTTTCCCAACGCATTTGACAACACTTATTGCGGTTGTTGCGCAAAGGAGTCTGAATTTTGCAAGTGACGAAACAAGTCCAAAAGGGTTGGACATGCATTATCATAAGCAAACAAAAATTAGGAAAACTTTAGATGATCTAAATGAATGTAAGCGAAAGATTTTGACTAAAACAGGATTATTTGATCATACAAGTTACAAAACCAGGTGCGGAAACCCTAGCTTTGAACAAACTGATAGAAACTCAAATCAAAACACAATCAATATCATTTTCAAAGCTTTTCATAGATTAACTTTTGCATAAACTTGATTACAATGACAATACGGTTAATCTAGATCAATTACAGACACTTTCAATCTAACTTGGAACCTGACCTCAAAACACACACAACTAATAACTCCCTAACATACACAAAAACACAAAATCTATATATAGACTCTGCACATTCGCCCCTTTACTGTGGTCGAATGTGGAAGTCTTCCACATTCGCCCAGTACAAGGTACGAATGTGTTTCTTGATCAGCTTCCATTCTTCCTTCGCCCAAAAGTCTTCTACCTTCGCCCACATTTATCTACCTTCGACCAGTCAGATTCTACCTTCTATCCATCAGCACTTCTAACATATGTTAATATCCAATCACTAGTCGCAAAACGCATCTACAAACTCCCCCTCGACTATTGATTGGATTGTCTTCTGTTTTCGTCCATGGTTTTGTTCATCAGCTTAATTTTGAGCTGTTTTTTCTGCTCATTGGTCATTGTAGGCTCAAACTTTCTCTGTACCGGTTTCGACACATTCGCCATCTTCACCGTCTTGCCAAGTTTGTTCTCCAAATTACTCCCCGCATTAATATCATAAGCAAAGCAAACTCCAACCACTTGAGTATACTTCCTTGCTTGATCAGCGTCTTTCGGCTCAAAGTAAATCGGATTATAGAAAAGCATGATGATGTCTTCAAAAGTACAATTAATCAACCACATCGGATCAAATACATGAACATGCTTGTATTTGTCCTTCCCGTCTCTCAACACTATCACCGCTTCAGCCTTCCTCCAATCATAATACCAGAAAATAAAATCAGCACTGAAATGTTGTGGCATGGGCATCAAAGGTATTTTTCTCATCACTTCAGGTGCCTTGTATATCAAAGTAACCCGCTTCAGCTTGGTTTGAGGATCAATATCCCTATGAACTTTCCTTCGGGGATATTGAGGCTTGAATCGATTCCATCTCGTTCTACTTTCCCAAACCAGCTTATCTGCACACCAACCGACATGAGTACCATTCACTGAAGCACCTGACATAGGGAATCTGCATAAATCTCTAACCGCCCAGTACGGTAGAGTTAGCAAATCAATGAATCTGTTAAAATATAAAATCCCTGTTTCCCATTTAGCAGCTATGCACTTCAGCCTGCTCAAATATGTCCACCCGAGAGCTCTGCCTTTGAACTTGGCATTGTGAAATCTATAGAAGTTTCCTTGAGCTTCAGGCTTTGGTCGGTTTTCATCCATTTCTCTCAATCTCTTCAAATAACTCTTCAATTCATCAGATTGATTTGAAGACTCTTGCTTATCAGTACCAAACACCTTCTCTACAAACTCTGCACTTCTTTTCTGTGCCTTTTTCTTCGCCGAATTGATTGGTGTCTCAGTGAAATCAGGAAATATCTCATTTTCATCTGTTTCTCTGAAGTACTGAGGAAACTCTTCATGAGTTATATCTTCAACCTCTACTTCATCAAGCTCAGGAGTATTCTTATCATCTGAGTGACTTCCAATATCCTTTTCAGAAATATCTGGAATCGACTCATCTACTATAAACTCCTCAAATGTTTTCCCTACTCTCTGTGCAAGTCCATCCAGAATTTCCTTTGCCACAGAAGCAGGTACTTCACCTTCTTCAAGATCAGGATCGTCGTATTCCAATTCATATCTCAAGTCATCAGTTTGGAATATCTCAGCAAAACATCCTGTGAACTCAATGGTCCATTCTCTTCTTTCCAACATATCTTTATACACTTGTTTAGCATCGTCTGATAAAGATCTCACCTTCTCATTCTAGAAGATACTTTCATCTGAATCAACGTTCTCACCTTTCTTCTTCTTTGAACTTGATTCTCCAGAACTCTTCTTTTTGGATGTTCTCTCTTCAAATGTAAACTTTGAAGTATCATCTCCTCCATCATCATCATCATCATCATCACTACCACTATCATCCTCTTTCTGTCTCCCAGACCCTTCTGCATCATCATCATCATCATTATCACTTTTCTCTGACTCTTCATCATCCTCATCATCATCTTTTTCTTCATCCGATTCAGACTGTTCATAGTCAACTTTCTCTTCTTCTTCTTCTTTATCTTCTTCACCCTCCTTCAACTTGGGTGCAACATTGTACAAATCATCAATCAAATCACTAAGGCGTTTGTTCTCAGCCCTTAGTTCTTTGTTGTCTTCTTTGATCAACTTTATCCTGCTCTTGTTTCTTGAACATTTACCCTCAAGCTTCTTATTCTTTGCTTCATGCTTCTTAACCTTCTCATTAATCTCATCTTGATTTGATTAAGAAGCTACAACAATCTGAAGCATCTTTTCTTCATTCTGCTTGAACTTGGCTATTTCAGCTTGTTGAGCCACAATCATCTTCATCATATCATCCATTTTCTTGTTCACTTGCTTCATTACATCATCATCCACAGTGACCTTCTTGGATTTGGATCTAGATGGCTCAACTTCCTTTTCTTTCTGAGGCTTTCTGAACATGTCAAGTACATTGTCCAGTGCAACATTTAGTTGATCAGCTGATATTGTCTCTGCCTCTTTAGACTTCTTTTGCTTTTTGGTGACCGGTGAAGATAGCTTTGATGACGTACCAGCATCGGGTACTCTTTTTCCCTTCAACAGTTGTGCTAATTCTTTCTCTCTCAACTGTTTAGTACTTGTCTTCTTAGACATGGTCTTGTGCTTGGGCTTAGGCAAGTTTACAACCACAGTCTCTCTAGTATTCAACTCATCCATATCAATGCCTAAACCTTCATCTTCAACATTCAACGATTTCTTATTTTTCTCAGCTTCCTCAATTGACTTGTTTAAAGATTCAGACTCACCAACCATAGTGGCCTTACGTTTGGTGGTCCTAAGATTCTCAGCATCAGAATCCCATCGTTCATCTTCCTCAGTTTCTTCTGAATCCACTGATTCTTCATCCACCAAACCAGTACCTTTCTTTGCAGTTGATTTCTTTCTCACCTCCTGTTGCTTAGAACTTCCTTGATCAGTCTTTCCCTTACCCTTCCCTTTGGCTCCGGGATTAACTACCTGTCTCTTCCTCTTGGTACTTGCATCAACATACACCAAGGGATCATCATCATCAGAATCACTATCATCATGTCTTGCTCTGTTCTTGCCAGGATCAGTGTAATCCTGACTAGCCAAAGCTCCAAAAAGTCTCCTGTGAGGTGGCTTTTCATTGTCTGGCACACCCTTATATCCTTTCATTCTCACCAATGTACGAATGTTCATGTGATCTTGACCTAGGATCATAGTTGGATCCTTCTTCAATTCTGGATACTTGTGGTCAAAAATCATCATGAGAAACCTCGGATATAGCATGAATTGCTTCTTCTTCAATCCCTTTAACATCTCAAGCATGTGATCTAAAATCATACCAGATACATTGAATGGTTTGTTAAGAGTTAACGCAACCATCAATGAGCTTAGACTTTTCCTCATCACATCATATCCACCGCTCACACATCCAAACACGTGGATAATGACATGTGCAAAATATTTGAATTGCACGCTCAGCTTTCCCTTATATATGGAACCATCTGTAATCGCTCCTTTATACTTCATTCTGAGAAAACATGCTTTCTTTTCAGTCCATGATAGTTCTCTGGGATCTTCACTCACTTCGAACTTTATCTGGAGTGCTTCTCTAATATCAGACTCTGTAATAAACATTTCCAAGTCTTGTATCTTGCTTCTAATGATTGTCTGATTATCCCAGAAGTCATACTTTGCATTTTTGTAGAAGTCTTCAATGATGTCTTTGTAAATGATAGTCGGAGTAGCTAAAGCATAGACAACTCTGCTCCTCTTCAAGAATTCAATGATTCTAGTAAACTCTACATTCTTTTCCACGTCGCCAAGATAAGCACAGCAGTTGTGTGTTTTCTCAAACGGCCAGCTTATCGGTGTAGATGATTCAGCCTCTTGAACATTCTCTGGAACTGGATCTGAAACGATATTCTCCACTGGAGTCTCAATGTTCTCAGTTTGATCAGCCATCTGCACATCAAAATCAAAAACAATCGTCAAAATACAAAAACGACAAAAATTCAAAATTTTAAGATTTTCAGATTCCACATTCGCCCGTTTTAAACTGGACGAATGTGAGTTTTTCTGATACGAAGGTGAAATTTTCTAGTCGAATGTGAACATATTTTGAATTAAAAATACATTCGCCCAGTTTATTATACATTCGCCCAAAACGTTCCACATTCGCCCGTTTGAATGGACGAATGTAAAACTGTTCATCCCCAAAATTTGAAAATTTCACAACTTTGTTTTTAACATGTAATTTTGATTAGGATGTGTTCTAATATGGCCGATTAACCTTCGTCCATCATCAATTGTTCCAATTAATCAATTTATATCAGTTTTCAAAGGAAAATTAGGGTTTTATTATCTAAACAATCAATTAACCATTCAAACGTTGTAATAACCCTAATTTGTTATTCATTCTCCCCCTAAAACTGATATAGATTGAAATGTAATCAAAATCAAACTTTAACAAACACCCTAAGTCCTTGATTTCTAAAACCCTAGGTACAGTAGAAAAACGACGATTCCGGACTGTTTAGAGCTCCATTACCTGTGATTGTGATATAGAAAGGATCAGTAATTCAAAAGGAATCAATCGCACAAGCAAGAGAAATCAAAGCAACAAGGTGACAGGATCGAAAGAAAAATTTTGAAATTCGAACCTGACCTTGGCTTATATAGACCAGCCACCTTCGTCCGTTTCAGTGGGCGAATGTGAATCTATTTCACCTTCGCCCCAACTTAATGACCCGAAGGTAAAACTAATACCCGAAGGTAAAATTTTGTTGTAAAATGCCCACATTCGTCCAATATGTAACGGCCGAAGGTAAAGATTTTTCCACATTCTACCCAATTAAGGGGCGAATGTGAAATGGAAAAATCTGAAAATATTGCCAAATTACGAATTCGAATCCCGTTCAACATTTTTCAATCTGTTAAACTTCCCAAAACTCAAATTTTCACTTTTTGAAAGATACAAAGCCCAGATGGTGTTATCAAATCTCAGAAATTGACCATCAAGCATCCCCGGTTATCAAAAATAAAGCAGAAATGCAAAAAGTTTGGGTTTTTCTGAAATTTTATCAAAACACACCTAAAATCTTTTTGGATTTTGTATCTTTTTGACAATAAAAGTAAAATGCAACAAAATAAAATGCATCAAAGTAAATGAATGCAGTAAAGATTTTGTGATATCCGGTAAGAGGATCATATCAGTTTTCTGAGAAATCTGATCACAACGTTGATCTGTTTGTTTAATATTATCATTAGAAACAATATGTGACACGGCAATTGCTGATATTGTGGTCCACATAAGCTCACATGCAGACAATTACGCAATGCTTTAAAATGATACGAGTTAAATATATTAGACTAACACATTGTGGTGCCCACACACATGACATACTCCCGTATCAAGTAATTGCACAAAGCTTCGTCGTAACGCGTGATTATGCCAAAGTTATCCGTAAAATTTACAAAGTATATAGCACAGAGGTGTACAGGGCAGCAAGCGAATGCAGCAAAGTAACATGTGCGGATACACTAGGTTGAGGCTGATATTAACTACTGATTTGCATCAGTAAGTCAATACGATGTAATAATGATCTTTGATCAATAAAACATAAAGTTCCTCAACTCGGTAACTCTCGGTTTTGGCATTAAGCTCTTTTTGCAAATATTCTGATGAAACTAGGTCCGTAAATCAATACGACAGAAGTTTAATCAGAATATCCCGGATAACTATAACATAACGACCCGAAACCTCAGATTTTGGCAATCTTATCAAACGAAATTACGGTACTAAGACCATATGCCCATGAGGTGTTCAGCCACGAACGCGTAGTTTGTTATGTTTGTATCACTAATGCACGCAATATTTAGTCTACGAAGCCTATCAGCATATCACACGTAATCAACATATGCCTCATTATACTATTCAATTCTTTAGCCTGTGTCAGATCCCCACTGATGTACTATCATTTCCTCTTTTTATCCAGGAAATCATTTTGGTTTTTCTAATTTTTAGGTCTTTTGAAATTTTTCAATGTTTTTGGTTTTTCTGATAAAATGACTCCCCCTAAAATAAAGAACATATTTTTGGGTTTTTAATTTTTCTGAAAAACAAAACAAAACTTTGAAAGAAACAATCCACTTGAAAGTATCAACTTCTTTGAGGATTAAACAATCCCCTCGAAAGCATCAACTTTTTTGAGGATTATGATAGAAAAGAAAAATTCCCAATTAGCAAAGAGAAATTCCCAATTAGCAAAATATAAAAAATAAAAACTAAAACTAAAAAGCGATAAACCGAGGTGCCGATTAGTCCTGTTTTTCTTTTATATTGTTTACTTTTAAAAGATATTCAAATCGGGATCTGTCAAAAGCTTTTGTAAACAAATCTGCATGTTGGTAGTCAGTATGGATTTTGACCATATCTATCAATTCCTTAGCGTAACAATCACGGATAAAATGATATTTGATCCGGATATGTTTCGCTTTAGAATGATTTTCAGTATTTTTAGTTAATGCAATTGCGGCTTCATTGTCACAGTGTATAGGGGTTTTAAGAAACTGCAAACCGTAATCCACCATCTGCTATTGTATCCAGAGTACTTGCGAACAGCAACTCGAGGCTGAAATGTACTCAGCTTCACAGGTAGACGATGCCACGGAAGTCTGTTTCTTGCATTGCCAGGTAATTAACCTGCTCCCTAAAAACTGGCAACCAGCTGTAGTAGATTTGCTATCTTTGTCACAGCCGCCCCAATCTGCATCACTAAAAGCAATAAAATCAAAATCATCATCATTAGGGTACCAAAGTCCTTTTGAGGGACAACCCTTCAGATATCGAAGGATACGCTTGACCGCCGTCAGATGACTTTGTTTCGGCTTCGATTGATAGCGAGCACAGAGACACGTTGCATACATAATATCTGGTCGAGACGCAGTCAAATACATCAGAGATCCGATGATTGCTCTGTATGTAAATGGGTCTGTCAGCTCCCCCTTAGCGTCCACTCCAATCCCGTGATTGGGTTGAATCGGGGTATCCATCGGCTTAGAGTCCTCCATCTGGAATCGGCTCAAGATGTCGGATACGTATTTCGTCTGGTGGATGAAGATCCCGTCGGCTCTTTGGTCCACCTGCAAGCCGAGGAAAAACTGCATCTCCCCCATTGCGCTCATTTCGAACTTTTCTTGCATGACAGTTTCGAATTCCCTGCATAAAAGCTCGTTAGTTGAACCAAATATTATATCATCAACGTAAATCTGCACTAGAAGCAAATCATCTCCCGTCTTCTTCGTGAAGAGAGTGCAATCGACGAGGCCGCGCTTGAATCCTTTGGAGATGAGGTATGTACTTAGCTCCCCGTACCACTGTCTCGGAGCCTGGTGCAAACCATATAAAGCTTTGTTCAGCACGTAGACTTTATCCCGGTGGATTGGGTCCTCAAAGCCTGGTGGCTGCCCGACATAAACCTCTTCCTTGACTTTCCCGTACAAAAATGCGCTCTTAACGTCCATTTGATAAACTTTGAATTTCTTGTATGAAGCAAACGCAAGGAACATGCGAATAGCTTCAATCCGTGCTACCGGTGCATAGATTTCGTTATAATCAATCCCTTCGATTTGATGGAAACCCTGCACGACCAATCTGGCTTTGTTACGAACAATAACCCCACGATCATCCTTTTTGCACTTAAACACCCATTTAGTGCCTATTTTCTTCCTTCCCGACGGCAAATCCGTGAGCGTCCAAACTCCCAATTTCTGGAATTGTAATAACTCCTCCTGCATGGCTTCAACCTAGGCATCTTCATTCAAAGCGTCCTTGTATGTCCTTGGCTCTACCTGCGACACATAACACGCAAACGACCAATCATTTTGACTACCAGATTTTTGAATTTTGGCATATAATGCTAAAGCACCAAAACTCTCTGGCGAGTTAACACTTTTCAGCTGCCCTCTGGTCATAACACCACTTCCAGGATCACCGATAACTTGCTCCAGCGGGTGAATACGATGAATCTGAGATTCCGGATAATCAGGTACAGTAATTCCCGTCTGAGCAGTCAAGTTTTCTACAGCATCCAGATCATGACCCGTGTTTGATGATGAAGCAACATCTGGAGTTGGAGTTGGGTTCACTGGCAGTGCCTCTGGTTCTTCTGCGTGTTCAAGAATGACTTCTTCAAATTGTTCAACTTCAGATTCTGAAGAGTCTAATGAAGTTGAAGCCTCTTGAAACACATCTTCCTCTTGTATAGGAGCATTGGTATCATTAGAAGCTGGTAGGGGGTTCATGGTGATTGGACGCACCAACGATGAAGTCGTTGCGTTTTCACACTCGTAAAGTAATCTGATAACAACTTCTTCAACCAAGCTATCTAGATTGAATGATTCAAAGAAATCTTTGTAATCAAACATCCAATCAGGACCCGTGCCTTGCAAATTTTGAGTATATCGTTGAACTTCCACGTTAGCCCAATCCTCCACTTGACGAGTTCGCTTGTTGAATACCCGTTTGAACGGGGTTGCATATCCAACAAAATATCCCTCCTCAGCTTTAGGACTAAACTTCTCACCTGGATTCAACATCGTGCATGGCGCCCCAAAAGGTTCTAGATACTCTAAGTTTGGCTTTCGTCGGTGTAACAGTTCATAAGATGTTTTTCCAAACTTCTTCAATGTTAGAACCCGATTTAGTGTATAATTTGCTGCATAAATCGCCTCATTCCAGAACATTACCGGAAGATTTGAATCAGCAAGCATTGTTCTAGCCGCTTCAATTAGAGTCCTATTCTTTCGTTCAGCAACACCGTTCTGTTGTGGGGTGTACGGAGCCGAATATTCATGATGTATCCCTTTGCTTTCACAAAGTTCAACCATCTTGGCATTTTTGAACTCCGTCCCATTATCACTCCGAATTCTCTTTATCTTCACATTGTAGAGATTCTCCAGTCGAGTGAACAGAACTTTTAGGTTGTTAAAGGTGTCACTTTTGTTTTGCAGACACATCACCCATGAAAATCTTGAGTAGTCATCAGTGACGACTAAACAATAAAGCTCTCCAAGATGACTTTTGCGCTTGACCGGTCCAAATAGGTCCATGTGCAATCGCTCAAGTGGCATCTCAACAGAGTTAACTTTCTTCACTTTGTGGGCCTGTTTGTGTTGCTTCCCTTTCTTACAACTGACACACTTGTCATTCAGATGAAAATGTTTCACGTTTACTCCATCGACAAGCCCATTTTTCACAAGTTGATTCATTTTTCTCAGATGAATGTGCCCCATTCTTCGGTGCCACATTATCGATTCTTTCTCAGTCGCTTTGGATAGAAAACATGTTATTTGCCCCTGTGATGTCATCGCCTTGGACATATCAAGAATATAGAGATTATTGACGCGAGGTGCCATCAACATTATCCACTCCTTTGGAATTTTGAAGCCCGGTTTAAGAATATAGCAGGATTTGTCATCAAAATGCACAGAAAATTGTTTATCACATATTTGACTGACACTCAGCAGATTATAATCTATCTGCTTCACATAAGATATCCGCTCAAAGCTCACTATCCCATTACTCACGCTCCCCTCCATTGTGATATATCCACCTTTATTACCAGCGAATGCGACATACCCTCCATTGATGTTTTTCACGTCAAACAACAACGCTAGATCCCCTGTCATGTGGCCTGAAGCTCCACTATCAACAATCCAAAGACTGCTAATAGGGCCAGCTGAAGCTCCCTGCACACAAAAAGTAAATCATTTAGTTCTTTCGGGGGACCCAAGCCTGAGTCTTGGGCCTTTGAACATCAGCTTTCAAAGAAACATTCTCATTAACATTTTCAACAACTTTTTGTTTTGGATCAATCTTTTTCTGATTGTTCAAAACAGTTTCCTTTTTCTCATTGACCTTAGAAGTAGAAGCTCCTGGAGTACCATTGGGTGACCAAGATTGTTCAGACCTTTTAAGAATGCGAATCTGAGATTTTGGTTTCTCAGTCGGTTTCTGAACATTGTTAACAAACGTAACTTTCTTGGTTACCTTATCTGAGTTAACAGACATAGGTCCAACATTTGATTTGACAATCGGTTTTTGTGGAACCTTTTGCCTATCAATTGTTGCGTTCACCACAGGTTTTCTCCATGATTGTTCCATAGCAATCTGATTTCTTTCATCATATTGAATTGGACGATTGTTCCTCATTTGATGAAAATTGTTTTGATTATAAAATTGTTGTTGTTGAGGAACAACTCGTCTGTGTGGTGGAACATAATGATCAATCGGTTTTCTCATGGAATTTCTCACTTCAACCTCGTGTCTTTTATGCCTTACATATGGACACTGAGCAAGTAAATGCCCACGTTCCCCACATTTAAAGCATTTTCGGTACTCTTCAAAAACATATTGAGCATTTGGTTGAGCGAATGATCTAACAGGATATTGATCATTATACTGTTGATTCCTCAAACTCTCAGGAAGTGGCCCTTTTGAGTATGTAGGCTCATGAAAACCATTAGCTCTGTTATTGGGTCGAATGAACTCTGTGACATGGACCTTTGGTTCTTGAGGAACATCCAAATACAATTTCTTTAAAATTGTTGGTGGAATCTCATTTGTTCTCTCATGTTTTTGGAACCAAATAGTGCTTTCTTGCCAAATCTTTTCGATTTTAGCATAGTTAGCATTTTTGATTGGAAATTCCTCATCAGAGATGATTTTATCGGATCCTTCCACCCGATAAAACACCTTGACAGGTTTGTCACATGGTTCATTCTCAACATCTTTATTAATCACATTCTTTTCAGACTTTTTCTCACGATGAGCATTTGCCATCGGATGCACATGTTGAGATGGTGAAACTGGTTCAGTAGTAATGATGTGATTTTCTTTTGGAATTTCACATGCATTAACAGTTTGGTCATTACCAGTATCATCACTCTCTGAATCTGAATCCACACTTTCAGCATAAACACCCTCATCATTCAAGCCTAAAATCGGTCTCACATCGGAATTAGGATCACCAATACTCGAGGTATTAGATTCAATTTCCGATGACGAATCTGATTTTACCGAGCTCTCCGGTGTAACTTGGTGACAATTGTGATTTTCAAAAAGCACCGGAGATGGCACAGACTTGTAATTAGTGGTGTTATCATCTATGATGTGGTCTACCACATAAGCAATGTGCTTATAACTTTCCAACTTTTTGTTTACTTTCTCAGCAAAGCATTTTATGGCTGCCATTTCCAACTTGGTATTTTCAATTTCATTGATATAGTTGTTAATTGCCAATTGTTTTAATGATAAAGTATTTTTCAAGTCGGAAATGTCCTTTTTGTAGCCATCTAATACCTTGTTGAAAGCATTCAACTCTTTGCGAGTAGATTGACTGTTCATGATAGCACTATCACGTTGAACACGGAGTTGTTTATTCTCCTCGGTCAATCTATCACATGTGCCACAATATTTATCACTTTTAATATCGGTGCTAGATTCAGAACTTACAGGTTTTGGCGGATCAGTCATGGCCATCAATGCGAAATGAGCTTCCTTTCTAGTAAAAAATTTGGAATAGTCAATCTTGGTGAATGCATCATCAGCAATGCACGACTTCCTTGTCATCAGAAAATCCGCTTCTGCTAGCAACTGATCTATGTCATCATCTAGTGATGTAACACTTGCTTCCGTTTCCGATTCACTGTCTGAATCAGAATAAACCAATTCACACTCCTTAGGAACATCAGAAACAGTATCAATCACCACTCCAGAATTAGCTTTCTCAACCTTAACCTCAACAGGTTCATTCTCCACATCCATTTCAGCCTCAGACTCATCACTTCCACACTCAGTTTCTTTCTTTTCATCCACCGTCACCGACTCTTCAATATCAACCTTGCAAGCAACGCAAGCCACATTGCCACCAGTAGTAATTTCCTCCACTCCTATTTGCAATCCCGACCAATCAAACCTTTCATCTTGTTGAGTCACCAATGCTTGATTCTGACTCGTGTTCTGTTGTGTCTCATTCGGTGTAGTGATCGGTATAACTGTTCGGTTAGTGTTGTTAGGAGATTGGTTTTGGATCTGGTTTGATGTGTTAGGTTGTCTGTTTTGGTTGTTGTTAGAGTTATTTTGACGGTTTTGGTAATTGTTGTTGTTTTGGTAAGAAACTCGGTTTTGGTTTTGTTGTTGACGATTCTGGTAGCTTGCATTGAATGGGTTTCTATTACCTTGTTTTGGTGGCTGGGTGCATTCACGTTTAAAGTGACCTTTTTCTCCACAGTTAAAACAAGTAACTTTCTCCTTGTTGAACCCGTAGGTTGTGTTAGGAGAAGTTCCCAAATCTGTTCTACCTGTGTTTTCAATAAACTCCGTTGCTCTTCTCATGATGCTTGCAAAAGCCCATTGGATATCAATGAGTTCCATCTCTTCCTTGTCGATCTGTGCATAGTCTTCATTGGTTAAGTTGTTATTCCCAATTTGACTAGCAACAAGTCCGTTGTAAGATGAAACCATTGCAGAGACTAGTGCAATATGTTGCTGAGCAATTTCCACTGTCACATTGCCCAAGTTAGAAGTCTCCAAAACCACTTGTTGTTGATTAGGTTGAGTAACTTGGTTTATTGGTTGTTGAGATTGGCTAGCAGTATAGAAACCTGCTTGTTGCATTGGGGAGAATGGTGAAATGTAGGAATTGTTGTATTGTTGTTGTGATGTTGGTGGTTGTGTGTATGATGGTTGTGAGTAGGATGAAGTTTGTGCCATGTAATTGATGGTAGGTTTTGGTGATTCCATAACATTGGAAATGCAAGCAACATGTGGTGCAACTATCCCTCCTGAACTTGGGTTACTCACAGGAACTGAAGTGCCTCCAAAGTATAAGCTAGGATTCTGAGGAACCTGTGCTCTTCTAGCTTTCCTCTTCTCTTCCATTTCCTTGTTTTCTAGCTTCTGTATGAACTCTTGAATAGTCCAGTATTGGTATGCGTCCTTCTCCCTAAGAACTTCCACATGCTGATCCCAGTAAGGTGGTAGAGCATCTGCAAACTTATCCACCAAATTCTTCATAGGAATCTGTATACCATAGCTTGACAATTCAGTTAGCAAATGACTATATCTAGGAGTTAATTCTTTTAAAGTTTCATTTCCAATATAAGAAAAATTCTCAAACTCCTTTCTCAATTCATCCATCCTCAAACTTCTAGTTTTCTCATTCCCATCATGCCTCCTCTTAAGCACATCCCACAATTGCTTAGACGTTGTACAAGTCCCAAATTGATGCAATAGATCATTTGTGATTGCCTGAGTCAATTGGGAAAAGGCTTTCTTTTCCACAGCAAATTTCTTTTTCTCTTCCTCAGTCATGCTCTCCAATGGAACTGGTTCACCGGTATTCTCCAAAACTGGTGCTGTGTAACCTTTAGCAATCATACTCCATGCCTCTGCTCCCTCCACTCCCATGCCTTCCAAGTGAATCTTGAACTTGTTCTGCCACTGATTGTATTCTTGTATCTCCATGAGCTTCGGTGGCCGATTCCCGCTACCTGAAGACAAATCGTTAATCAATGTAGAAATAGCATTTGTAGTTTGAGTGTTTACCACCGCTGCTGCTACTCCCCAGTAGTCAGGTTGTGGTGTTGGAGGTGCTACACTTTGAGGCATCGAGCTCGTCATCGCCATGTAGTTAATCGGTTGCGAAGACTGTGTGCTCGTCTTTTGTGCTGCCACCGTCCATGGGTCCATCACTTGCTGTTGTGGTTGTGTCGTTGCTGGTCTCGGAGTAGTCGGAAATTTCCACATGATCACGAACTTCGGAAAATCCAACACTTAGAAAATTTTCCAAAAATTAATCCTAGGTTCGCCCAAAAAGTCTCACTTTCGTCCCTTCTGATTCAAGTTCGCCCAAACAGTAACACCCGAATGTAAAACTCACCAGAATGTAAAAACACACTAACACTTATCCACGTTCGCCCAGAAAATTCTAGGTTCGACCAGTATGAATCTAGGTTCGCCCACCCGAAAGTGAAAAATTTAACCAAAAATTTCCAGGTTCGCCCAAAATTACCTAGGTTCGACCAAACACAACTCACGTTCGCCCACTAAGTTCCAGGTTCGCCCATTTTCAGAAAATTTCAGATTTGAAAAACGGTTACACTTTGAAAAACGGTTATTTTGATCTCTGATTTTCAAAAGTTTGTGGATTTGAATGATCTTAATCAGATTATGATTCGGAATTGATTTGGAGCAACTTTAATTCTTGGAATTTTAGATTTTAACCACAAAATCAACATCAAATCAATCAAAAACACTCAAAAACCATTTTCATGCAAAAACAGATGTATTTTGATCAAAAATATGTCCAAATCAGCTCTGAGTTTATCAAATTTGTTGTTGTATGATCCGTATGGCTCTGATACCACTTTGTAAGCGAAAGATTTTGACTAAAACAGGATTATTTGATCATACAAGTTACAAAACCAGGTGCGGAAACCCTAGCTTTGAACAAACTGATAGAAACTCAAATCAAAACACAATCAATATCATTTTCAAAGCTTTTCATAGATTAACTTTTGCATAAACTTGATTACAATGACAATACGGTTAATCTAGATCAATTACAGACACTTTCAATCTAACCTGGAACCTGACCTCAAAACACACACAACTAATAACTCCCTTACATACACAAAAACACAAAATCTATATATAGACTCTGCACATTCGCCCCTTTACTGTGGTCGAATGTGGAAGTCTTCCACATTCGCCCAGTACAAGGTACGAATGTGTTTCTTGATCAGCTTCCATTCTTCCTTCGCCCAAAAGTCTTCTACCTTCGCCCACATTTATCTACCTTCGACCAGTCAGATTCTACCTTCTATCCATCAGCACTTCTAACATATGTTAATATCCAATCACTAGTCGCAAAACGCATCTACAATGAAAAAACAACTTTTTTTAAATTAAAATTGTTATTAAATCAGTTAAAAGTTTTGATTGATAAAATATTTTATTTGAAGTATATACCAAATAACATTAGCGTTCATGATAAAAATATTATTTGCTTTTTTTCTATCATGTCCTAAACAGTTTTCATTCAACACTTTGTGTATCTTTCTGTAATAAACCATGGGACTACAAAAAATATGTTTACCAATAATTCAAACTGCTTCTAACATTTATTTATTCGATGAAAAGGGCATGTTGAATTCATAAGTAGATCAAATAAATTTAAATGTGATTGAAGTTACATGGTGTCTTGCAGCTTCACTCGCATAGGCTATCGCCTTCGGTGTCAAGGTCGTTCGTATCTTCAAACTTTCCTATGTAATCCGCTGACATGACATAATCAAAACTTGAACAAGCCTTTCAATTACCAAGTTGACATAGAATTGAAGCTTCATCACAACTTGAGAAGTTTTATGATCCAAGCCAAGTACAATTTACAACACGCCGACATGTTATGGCTTTTAATTCAGATGCAATTCTTAAAGTGTAAGGGTCAATGAACGGTAATTAACGGTCGCAAACGAAAACCATATAATAAATAACATATATACAAAATTATTAAAGAAGCTTTGTTGAATTAAATTGATGATAACCCTATACCAAAATAATATTTTTATCATCATTCAAACATAAAGCACGGTTTCTTTAAGTTGTCAAATCAAGTAAATTTGCATACTCATCAGAAGTTCTGAACTTCTGAACTTCTGACCATGAGCAGAAGTGAGCCAATTTCACCCATTCAACCCATTTGGTATACTTTCATTTAAAATTACACTTAGAGCCACTTTCAACCATTCAACCCATTTGAGAGTTTCCATATAAGTTTAAAGGAAATCATCATGAGCAGAATCGAGTATATGAAACATACCTGCGAATTCGTTTCTTGCAACAAACAAAGCAACAGGTTGAGATCCAATGCTACATAAAGAACCAAATCCATTGAGACTAATCTTAGCTTCTAGTTCATAATAAGTACCAATTAAAAGTCTTTAACACCAAAACCTTATTAGAAATTAAGCAGATGGGTTTCACCATAATAGCAACTACTAAAAGCATAAAAATATCATCACCAATTGTATTTCAAGACTATTTTCAACAATCAGCGACATCAACACCCTTTTTGTTGTTGCACTGAGGCCGATGATCAAAAATTACAATTTCGCCTCTTCCGGACGCTTAAAAGCAGCCAAAGAGCTGGAAAATTGGTCGCGGATAAGATTGACCCACTTACACCTTTACAATTGAAATTTCTTACAATTATACACGCTCTTTGGCCTGATTATTTTTTCCTTAAGTTTTAAGTTTTAACTTCCAAATAAAGATTACATGAATTCAGTGATCTAATTTTAAGAGTAAAGTGTACCGGAAATACACATTGGGCGAATTCAATGTATTTCCTTTTAAGCTAATTATTTTAGTTTTACCCATTAAAGATAAAAAAAAGAAGATAACTCAAATCGAGCCCTTCCATACATAAGTAATAGAAAACTTAATTAGTCACCTACATATTACCTATGTAGGAATTTGTTACGATATGATCTTCAAGCGTCTTTCTTCCTCATTTTAAAGATAGCCCATGACCTACACCACAAAATGTAACCTATAATATTAGTTATTATAGATAGAGCATATTATTTTAAAAATTACTTTCCATGGTCATCCCCATTAAAAATTGTTTATGTTCATCATAAATACATAAAACGTACCTAAGCTCGCAAAAACTAAATAATGTAGAATAGAAAAACGGGTTGATATGCATTTAGGCAAGCCAATTGTCATGAACCTCACCAACAAACGGCACCAGCAACTTGAAACACTGACAACACAGGACAAGAACTCACCATAAAAACGGGTTTATGTGCATTTAGGTGTGACATGTGTCATGATTGAGACCCGACATTTGTCCTATAGAATATACAGACCAGTAAAAAGTATTATTCAATCAATAATCCTAGTTATAAGCAGCAAATGAAATAATCACAAAAAAAAGGAGTAAATTGCCATTGTGACTAATAGGCAATTGGCCTAAACTGAAATAACCTTCCACATAAGATAATCAGATTCTATAGTACCTTTTGGCCTGAATATCAAGAACAATAGATTAGGGCCTTTACAATTACCTCCAAGTTAACAGTAGCAATGTCATGACACCAAAGCCTTACATTCTTGTGTTGACCCTGGTATAAAATTATTATCTAAGAATTTAATCAAAAAGTTATAAAACTGTAAAATAGCATAGGAAGCAAACAATATGTAAACAGGATTTCGCCATTTTGTAGCAATGTATGATAACAGCCACAACTGATGGTCCTATTATTAAAGCCAAGATCATGCCTTGAGTCATGTCTAATGAACAACCATTTTTTAGTCAATAGGAAAGGGTTTTTTTTTCATGCAAACTGTTCTTTTAACCATAAATATCATATTTTCATTTGATAACTAAATGTAAGAGCATATCAACAACATAAACACATGAAAAATTGATATATACGTATGAACAATGAAAGGAACAAACCTCTTTTGACCAAAAGACCTTAAGAGTCCTTGATATGGATTTTAATCGACTATAGTAACAATCAGCTGCAAATTAACAAAGAAAATAGATCCAAACTGTTTATGAAGTACGCGATTATATGCTCAAATAAAAAAATGCAAAATACCCACAAAAGCTATTTAGGGTTTATCTCTTTAATGCTAAATATTGAAACATACTCAACATAAAAATAAAGAAGAATATGATACCTGCTACTCCCGGTAGTAGTATGGAGATTGAAGATTGTTCGGAGGTTAGGTTTTGTACAACAAATCCAGTGGAAAATGAACAGGTGGAATCATGTGGAAGCCAAGGGAGGGAAAAGTGAAAAGCATCTAAATCTGAATTTTGGATATGAGAGCCCGATTCTGATTTTGAATTCCCATTTTGAATTTTGAAAGCCTTTTTGAATTTTGATTCCCCCTTCTTTTTTATCTGAATTCTCTTGTATGCTTCTAAGCATTGTACCATAAGTTATATGAGTGGTAAAACCTAAGAAGTTAAGAGATTTGGTCAAATGACCATTTATACCCTTCTAATATGCATTATAAAGTAGTAAAAGATAAAAGATATATATATATATATATATATATATATATATATATATATATATATAAAAGAAAATAATTTAAGTTTACCAAGATTCATACTGTTTAGGTGAAATAACTAAACTTTAAAACATAACCATATTATTTACTTAACCACACTTGGATATAATATAGAATAATATGGTAGGTATGTATAATATTTTCATAATAGAAAGTTAACAACTATGCTAGTATATAATATTCCTCTAGCACACATCTTAAAACTATCCATTCGTTGTGGAACATACTGATTTATAAGATGACAATTGAAAAGAAAAAAAAAACATTAACTAAACAATGAATATGCTATGTGGTAAAATTAATGTTTTGGATTTTTTTTTTCAAAATATGCTTGTTGAGTGGCTTTGAAAAAACACATATCATGATTTACAAACAGAAAAGGCACGAGAATAAAGAACATGAACTCTGCACCTTCTTCGTTTGTATACAATGCATAGTTGTTGCGACCATACCAACTTATAAGCAAATCGAATCAGATAAAAAAATAAACATGATGAGTATATAAGACCATAAACGGTAAGGTGGAAATAACTTATCTTATATTATGACGCTCGACTGTGATAGAGTAGAACGTGGTGGTGGCGACGCTGTTATCGAACATTGATGTCGGCAATTGGATTGCAAGCCAGAACCACGGACAAGACGGTACCGAGTGGTGTTTTTTTGGTTGTGTGTGGCATATTTGATGTTGAACAAATGAGAAGAAGTGATACAAAACATTTTTTTGTCTTTGGAAACGAGAGGAGCACAAACTTTAATAGGGTTCCAATAGTCGGTGTCGAGATTGACGGAAAATAACTAGCATTCAAAGGTGACACCTAATTATGATTATGATGACATCTAAATCCCGTAATCTCCGATCATTTTACTGTGTAAGATAAGGAAACAACTTCACTTGTAAGTTTCAACTAATTGATAATTGCCTTCGAAGTTTTAGTCATTGATCATATTATGAGATTAAAAAAGAACCATAGAATATAAATAGATAACTAGTACTAATGCTAAATAACTCAAAGATTGATCATATATGATCACATAACAGAGAAAGTGGTTACTTGGTGATAATAAAAATACATACACAAATACATATATTATAGTTAAAAGAATGATAATATATATATATATATATTATTTTAATTTGCTAGAATATATGTATTACATAAAATCCGTATTCCAATTTATATGATGATGAAAGATAAAAAATAAGAATTTAAGATGTTTTTTTATTTTAAAAAAAATAATAAATGAAAAATTTCAGGATATTACAGTCTCCCCTACTTTTGAGAACTTCGTCCCGAAATTTTAAGAAAAATACAGGGTTGAAGGAGGTTAGGTAAATGTTTGGACGTCTATCGTTTAGTATGGAAAAATTTTATAGTTACTAGGATAATGTGTTGCGAATGATGGAATGATATGTATAAGTTATGAGAGTTGGAGTATGTTGGTCTAAAATAGCGTGGAGGAATAAGTGTCTAACACCAAACCTAAGTTTGTGGAATGCGAAAAGGAATGTACGAGATGACTGAATATGGAAAGACTAAATGGACTACCAAATATCTAGGGTTATTTGTTCGATCCCCAGTCTCATTTTCAACGTATCATTAGTGTTTATATATAGGGTGTACCGCAGCTAACCCACCACACCTCTGATATTTTGAAAACGTACTGGATACTTACCAAACCCTAATATATTTTCACACCGCCTTAATGTACCTGTAAATTCATGTTTACGTTCCGGACCGCAATCACCAATTTACCTTACAATAGGGTTTTGTGTCCTTCTATGATTCTAAACTAAACACACATGTAAAACACACGATGCATGAGAAATCCTGTGACTGAATCTTTGTATCAATGAGTGTAAGGAATATTTGTACCAAATTTCATGTTATTCACAGCTAAGTTCAAGGAAAGCGCACAATGTTGAGAAGGTACGATGGCCTCTACCATTCGTTGAACAGGCATGATGACCTTTACCAATCGTTGAGCAGGTTATTAGAAACTCTACCAACTGTTTAGCAGGTGTTTCATCCTCTGCCAGTTGTTAAGTAGATAATTGTAATAATTTTTTTCGTAGTTTAGCATATAAGTTGCCAATTGAAAATACGTACATGTAAGCAAGTTTGTAAATGTGACAAGCATCAGGTATAGCATGCGACTTGTAATTGAGTTACCCTAGACGAGGTTACCGAGTCTAGGTGTTGTCTTACTAATATGGCAAATAGTTCATATTTAACTAGTCATGTTTGCAAGTATCACGAATAATCAGACGTTCAAAGATAATACTGATAATAAAATCCTCATGTATCACTAAGAATCAAGATTGATGCAACAAACAATCAAGTTTTCAATAGGTTAGTTATCATGCAGATCAAGTTCATGTTTGAGAAGGTGAAGGATATGAATCTAGTTCTTGAGAATATGATGAAAAACACTAAGTAAAATCAAAGTTGTGAAAGATGGTGAATGTGAAGATAGTTAATAAAGGGTTTATCTCATAGGTTTAAAAAGAGACACAAGTAGTAAGGAGATTATGTAGCAGCGTGAGTCGTATGGTTTGAATCAAAGGTTAGAATCAAACGTGTGAAAAAAAACATGAATGTGGCAAATGCCAAAAATCCTAAGAGTTCGAACAAGTTGAAAATGTAAGTGTCAATGGAGAGTTTAGAGACTAAATTTTGTATTTGTGGATGGAAAGACTTTATTTTGAAAATTGGTTTTGTACATAAAGCAATGGTCGTTAAATAGTACAAACTATGTGAGCATAGATCAGAATATTCCAGTGAGTCGGAGCTTTTTAAACACGGCCTTGGGTTTTGAGGGTCTAGGTTTTATTTAGTGATAGCTTAACACATTATATCGAAAATCCTTTATTACACTAATAAGTAAACATTTCAAATTTAGAAATCAAGTTTGAGGACATCTTTTTACAAAAACATGTATTTTCTAAAGTTTGTGAAACTCCTAGGTGATGAAAATTTGACATGATTTAGAAATCTTTAGTTTTGTGCTAGGGTATAATCAGGTTATGGGGTTACAATTTATGCTAGGATTAAAAAAAATGTGTAACATATTAAAAAAGGCAGTCATATGATTTGGGTAAGGTGTTGAAAATAATCAAACATGTAATATTGTAAGATTGCGAGATGAAGTGTGATTGTGAAACCCACGTTTGATCATGAAATTTAGGTTGATAAGTTAGTATATAAGTAACGGAATGGATTTAAACTGTAAAAATTTTGAGATTCAAACTTAGGTTTTAATAAGAGTGAAACATTTTCAACAAGGTACATCAGGTTGTATAAAACATGGACAATAAGATAGTAAAACACAAGGAGTGTAATAATTTATTCATTAATTAACACGAATAAATGAAAACGGTGACTTATCAAAGTGATTAGGTTCGAATAATATTTGTGAAGACGTGCTTTAGCCTATAAGTGAACACTCATCCCGAGAATTCTCAGGTAGGCATACGGGTCTCTCGTCTAATTGGTATTAATGCGAAATGCCAAGCCTTAGACAGAAAACTCAAAATACATGTGCTCACCCTTCCAGATTGGACATGATCATTATTAGAATCTAGGACTTTGACGAGATTATCAAAACAGTTCAGGTTTGAGTCTGAGGAGTTTGTCTTAATATTCTATGGGTAGGTCAGGATTGCAGCAGGTGATAATAAGTAGGCAACTTGTAGGAGCTAACGTAAGGATAAGGAGTAGGAGGGAGATAGAGAATAGAAACAAGTAGGGTTGCAAGTAACAGGAGCAAATACTGGTTTAAATTCTAGGGTTATAGACTAGATTATTTTTCTAATAACCTAATTCCCAATAACCATGGCTCTGATACCAATCTGTAAAACCCTAACCAATGGCGTAAACATCGAAGTTCCATGTAGTGATGATTGTTCACTAGTAGGCTTTGTAAAAGCCTTATGAACAATATGTATGGTTTATGGCTTGTTGAAGCCCTTTTTGTTTAATGCTAAGCCCTTATGTCTCTTTAGGTATGCCTGTGTGTTTATCTTTTGTTGTTGATTTTATTTTATGATTGTGTGTTTTGTTTGTCTTTGTTGATGTTTGGGGATGTTTTACCGGTAGCAGCTTAGAAGGTTGGACGCTACAGTCATCCATCCTTAACGTAGTCTAGGCAAATGAGTCGCCACCTATCCTATGTACACTACTTAGTGTTTTTAAATTTTCGTGAGTTTGTTTTTTTGAAACTTAAGGAACAATTGGTGTTGGCTGTTTAAACCTGTCTATGAGATATATAAAGAAGTACTTTGTTTATCTTATGCAGTTGGATTGATTTAGGAACTCACCCCTTATATAGGTTCATTCAACCCTTGAACCTATTGAGCGAAATGGCCTGGGAGCTCATCCCCTTACATGGATCATGCCATTGAGTTTTTTGGAAGGTCCTCAACCCGATGATAGGATAGAAAGACAAATTTTGAAAAGGGGATTAACTGGTCCTTTCATTGATTTATCATAACATTGTTACATGAGATAGTTGGACCTGAACAACATTTTTGAAAGCTTAAACAAAGAACCTTTTAAGGTTCTTGCCATTCCAGTGTCGTGGAAACTTTTTGCTTTCCATGTTGGCAAGTTTGTATGATCCTCCCTTGTGGGCTTCAAGGACTGTGTAGGGACCTTCCCATTTTGGCCCCATATTCCCTTGGTCCTCCTTTTTACTTGCTTCATTGTTTCTTAGCACTAGATCTCGAGGCTTGAAGAGTTCATGTTTCACTCGGGTATTGTAATATGACTCCATCTTTTGCTTATACCGAGCTTCTCTGATGGTTGCTGAATCCCTGGCTTCCTCTAGGAGATCTAGGTTGAGCAAAGCTTCCTTTTCATTGGCCTTAACCTCCACATGAAGTGTTCGAGGTGTGGTGACTCCTATTTCAGCAGGGATCACTGCTTCTGAACAAAAAGTAAGGCTGTAAGGTGTTTTCTTGTGGCTTGTCTTTTCGGTTGTTTGGATGGCCCATAGGACGCTTGGGAGCTCATCAAGCCATTTTCCTCCTTGTTTACCCAGCCTGGTTTTAATTCCTTCAACCACACTTCGGTTCATTCTTTCCATTTGGCCATTTGATTGAGGATATGCTACAAAGCTGAAAACTTGTGTTATTCTGTATTCTTTGCACCATGAGCTGAAAGGTTTTTCTACAAACTGCTTGCCATTGTCCGTGACTAGTACCCCAGGCAGACCATACCGACATATGATGTTTTCCCAAACAAACTCAATAATTTGCTTCCCCGGTATCTTCCCCAATGGCTTTACTTCTGGCCACTTTGTAAAGTAGTCTACGGCTACGAGTAGGAACTTCACCCCTCCCTTAGCTGGTGGGAAAAGGGCCAACAATGTCCATTCCCCACTTGTAGAATGGCCATGCTGAATTGATGGGAATCATATCATGCTTCGGGCTTTTTGGGACGGGGGCGTGGATCTGACAAGCTTCACACTTCTTTAATTGTTCGGCAGCATCTCGGTGCATGGTCGGCCAAAAGTAGCCGAGATTCATAAGCTTCGCAACCACTGATCTTGGACCACAATGAGCTCCACATATGCCTTCGTGAACCTCTTTGATCAGATACTCGCTTTGTTCACGACCAACACATCGAAGCAATGGTGCCAAATACCTTTTTTTTGTAGAGTATGTATTCTTGGATGACATATTGCTTAGATTTAATTCGGACCCTTTCGGCTTCTATATGATCTTGAGGCAGCTCACCGTTCTTCAAGAATGCTATGAATGGAGTCATCCAGTTTGATCCAGTTTAAGTGATTACATCCTAGACTTCAGGCTCAGATATGGAAGGGTGTTGGAGTACTTCAACCAATACTTTCTTGGTGAGATGAGTGAAATTCAACGAAGCAAGCTTGTTAAGAGCATCAGCTTTTTTGTTTTATGACCGAGGAACCTGTTTGATGTTGCAGGACTAAAACCTAGTCATGATTTCCTTTGCTTTTTACACTATATTTTTCATATTGGGTTCCTTTGCTATGTAGTTGTCGTTCACCTGGTTTGAAACCAGGAGTGAATCAGTGAACACTTGAAGCTTTTGAATGGTTATCTTTTTTGCAAACATTAATCCTGCTATCAGGGCTTCGTATTCTACTTCATTATTGGTTGTCTGAAATTCCAAACGAAGAGCATAAGTAAATTCCAATTGTAACATCGCGTATTTTTTTCCCAATTTTTGAATTAGTAATAAACAATCACCACCTTACCTATATTATATTTTGTACAAGTATAACCATGTCTACTTTTTTTTATTTCAAAACATTTCTATAATAATAATAATAATAATAATAATAATAATAATAATAATAATAATAATAATAATAATAATAATATTTGACGTTTTAGAAAAAAAATTTTGAACCTTAACAAGGTCTGTTAAGTTACATCTCATATTATCACAAACCACCTCAATCCATAACCAAAACACACCTCTTAAGCCCAAAACCATTCTTAAGCCCAACCAATTTAGCCCAATCACCCCTAAACCCCGGCCCATCACCTGAACCCTTTCCCTGTGCCCGTCTGTAGAACCCGACCCGAAGACCAGACCCACCGACGCCTTAAATCGTGTAATCAAACCTAAATTGGAAAGCTAATCAGAATTTATTTTAATTTGTGTTGATCGGCAACCAATCACGCGTCTAAACAACTCAATTGATTGCGTCTTTACAACTTAAATACCTTCCAAATTTGATAATTTTGAACGCGTTTAAACCTTCCAATTATAAGTTAATAATATATATTGAAACCATGAATTGATTCAGAAAGGGCCGAAACTCACAATCATACCTTCACATTTCGTTCAAAAGCTCTCAATTGTGCACATACTCGATCATTGACTTTTTCGTTGACTCGTTCATGTCGATCCTTTGCAACCTGTAACTCTGATTTGATCTTGAAATTTTGTTTATTATCATGATCTTATCAATAACCCTCTATTAGTTTGGTTAATCGCATCACATTTAAGACAATGGTAAAACTAGGGTTCTTAATAATATAATGGGGAAGATGATACCGGTTAGTAACATTTTAAATATATTTAAAAACGAATTCATAATAGTCACCTGATCTAGATCAGGTGGCTGAGTCGTGTGATGTTAAAACAGAGGTCTTGGGTTCAATTCAGAGCACCAACGTTTTTTTTTTCTTTTTGTATAAATGGGATTCATATCATCATGCTAACACATTATATAAATAAACGATCCTGTTTAAAACTTGTTCTCAGGGTGTGGCCTAGTGGTGGCCACACTTCTGATAAAGTCCAACCCGGTCGTAAACCCGGGTTCAAACCTCATAACCACCATATTTTTTTAACTACCATTTTCCTTATATTTTCATATATTATTAGTAATTAAACTTTTAAAATATCAAATGTAATATATAAATTCTACAAAAAAAAAATTATGATATATAACTAATAAACTTTATTATATAATTTTTATTTTCAGAAAAATCATTTATTTAATATATATATATATATATATAATAAATATTACAAGTTATTTTAAATAAAGAAATAATTCTAGAAAATTGAAATAACACTAAATGGTTTTATAAAATTCCACAAAAAATAATTTTAGACTTATAAACTAATAAACTTTATAAAACTAAATTTTATTTTCGGAAAAAGTTTAATTAATTATTTTTTATCAGTTTATTCTATTTTAATCATAATAAATTCACTGTCCATCATTTTTGCAACAAAATTTCACATAAATTATTTTATTAATCTAGATCAGGAATATAATTTTATAACCTGAAATTTATAAAATTTAATATTTTCAAATATTATTAATATGTTTTGATTAATAAATTATAATATATTATATACACTTTAATTATGAAAATAATTTTATAAAAATTATTTTCACACTATACTATTTTAGTACAACCACCCTTAACCAAGATCTTACAAAAGTCCTTTTTATTTGTTTATTT
This sequence comes from Ambrosia trifida, assembly GCA_028751855.1. NCBI lineage: Eukaryota > Viridiplantae > Streptophyta > Magnoliopsida > Asterales > Asteraceae > Ambrosia > Ambrosia trifida. The sequence goes on from CM054127.1 coordinate 79,355,845, forward strand.
TATTAAATTCTTTACTTATTATGTAACTAACAAATATCTTAAATTAATTACTTAACGATCGTTAATCCCCAAATTAGGAACCCTAGAATACCTTTAGACTAGAAAACTTGACTTTTAAGTTTTCCCAACACTTATAATATTGCCTTGAACTTAGGGTAATACTTGGGAACTTTTGGGACCATACTTGACTATTATCATCAATCCAACACTTATTCTAAGGTGAGTTTACATAGCCTCTTTTATGAAACTTTTATGCTTGAAACTTTATGCTTTTATACTTGAGCAATTCTTCATATGTGTCTAGTTGTAAATCTTTGATGCCACATGTCATAGACAAAAACTTGTTAGACTTAAACTTAAACTTACATAATCATTAGCTTTGGCGAACCCGGCGATATACAATGATAGATCTATTGGATTGACAACCCCACCTAGATTCGTTGACCATTTCTATGGGGATCGCGGGTGATTTTTATCGTTCCAAACTTTATAAGGAGAATCGTGGATGCGGGATTGACCTAAGCTTTATAAGGAGAACCGTGGATGCGGGATGGACCTAAATTTTGTCGGAGGATTGATTATGTTCATACTATCATTTGTGTTTTTGTTTCCACGTGTAGACTTTGATATACAATAAACATATGAATTGCTAAACTTTTGAAACTTTACAAACTTGTTGCTAGACTAGGTCTATGTATTCTTACCAACTTTTAGTTGACCCCCCTATCTTTTCCAAACTTAACAGTTTCAGAAAACAATGGTGCTTGAAGTCTATTGCTATCCCAATAGGAGATTGTTTGAAGTTGTTTCTTATCATTGCATGTAAAGTTTCAGTTTGTGATAATTGGATGTATTTAGTTAAATTATATGTAATGGAATAAATGATTATTTAAACATATTTATTGCCATGAACTACCGAACAATCATCACTACGTGACACCTTGATGTTTGCGCCATCGGTTAGGGTGTTACACCAACCCTTCAGGATTTATTAGGACTAGGCCTGACCCTGATCCTTCGATGCTGGAAGCTCCATCGGTAAAAATCTTCCAGGCTTTCGGGTCAGGGGCTTCATTAGTTGTGATGTTAATCTCAGTCACCTCTTCCTTTGGGATTTCAACGATGAAATCAGCAAGTATTTGTGGTTTTATTGCCTTTCTCGGGACGTAAGTAATTTTGTGTTCACCTAGTTCGACAGCCCACTTGGCCAATCGTCCCGAGGTTTCAGGTTTTTCAAGCACACTCTTGATGGGTTGGTCAGTGACCACTTGTATAGGGTGTGCTTGAATGTACTTTCTAAGCCTTCTGGCTGTTTAGACAAGAGCCAAGGCTAGTTTTTCCAAAGGAGGGTACTTGACCTCTGCTAACTTTAAGGATTTGCTGAATAAGTAAATGGGTACCTGAGCTTTGTGTCGTTCAATGGTGAGAACAACACTAAGGGCTTCATCAGTAACAGAAAGGTAGATAGAGATCGTTTCACCTATTTCAGGAGCTGCGATGGTGGGAAGGGAAGCAAGATGTTGCTTCATTTGGTTGAAGGCTTCCTCGGCTTCATCTATCCATATGAAATCTTTCTTGTCAGTGCAGCCTTTAAGGGTCATGAAGAAGGGTAGGGATCTTTCAGCTAACTTGGATATAAAACATTTCAAGGCAGCAAGCTTTCCATTTAAGCTTTCTACTTCCTTCTTTGTCTGAGGAGACTTCATGTTGAGAACGGCTCGAATTTTGTTAAGGTTGGCCTTTATGCTTTACTTCCCTACAATGTGCCCCAGGAATTTCCCTTCTTCAAAGCCGAATGAACATTTCACAGGGTTAAACTTCATGTTGATTTCTCTGAGGTTGTTGAACGTTTCTTGTATATCTTTGAGCATTTGGTCTTCGGTCTTTCTTTTGATGACCAAGTCATCGACATAAGCTTCCATATTTTTGCCGATTTGTTTGGCAAATGCTTTGTCAACCAACCTTTGATAAGTGGCACCTGCAGTTTTTAAACCAAAAGGCGTTTTTCGGTAACAAAAAATACCTTTGTCAGTATCAAAAACCGTTTTTTCTTCGTCTTCCTCCTTCATTTGTATCTGGTTGTAACCTTTGAAGGCATCCAGAAAACATTTGAAGGGGAAGCTTGTAAGCAAATCCACATTCAGATCAACCTCAGGTAATGGATAGCAGTCTTTAGGACATGCTTTGTTTAGGTCTTTAAAGTCTATGCACATCCTCCAAGATTCATCAGGTTTTCGAACCATCACCGGGTTTGCAACCCATGATTGGTACTTCACCCCTTGAAGGATCCCTGCTTCGACGAGTTTGTCAACCTCTTGGCAAGCAGCTTTGCTTCTTTCCGGAGCAAGACTTCATTTTTGCTGGACCACTGGCTTGACATTGAAAGGGAATTTGAGCTCATGCTTAGCGATTTCTCTTGGAATGCTGTTGGATCAGTAAGTTCTTTAACAGTTCTTATTCATGAACACTTATGTGTTGTAAGTTTATCAAAGCAGTTTGCACATCAGAATAAGTGAAGTGTTCAAGTTTAAAGTTTCACTTTCAACATGAGTTATTACTCCCCCTGGATTTAATGAACTAAAGCAGTTAATGAGAATCTAAACAATTGAATGCATATAACAATAAGTATGATGAAAGATTTTCAGATGTGAAATGGTATTTCAACTAAAAATCCTTTGAAGGATTTCAGTAAAAATCGATATTTAAAATAGTGGGATTAACTCATCTATTTATAGACCATCAAATACATACAAGTTGATTCAAAAGTAATACTAAACAATACTACAACAGGCTGTAGTATTGGAACTTGTACAAAGACTTAACAAAAGCATAAAGTAATATATAATACTAAATACTGAAATATAAGGGTGGTGGGAAGATTCCATCAGAACAGCTGATGAGTGACAAACTACTGATGAGTAGTTTGTCTTTAGTAGTTCTTCAGTTGACTTGTCTGGTTTGACTTTAGAACTTCTGATGTTTACTCTTCACCACTTGATGTATTCTTCTTCAGTACATTCAATCTTCTTCTTTAGTAGTTTCTATACTTAGCATTTTTGGGAGAATATGAATTAGACTAAGGTTTGCAAAAGTGGTTTCTTCAATCCTTTTTGTCCTTACAATCTCCCCCTGGATTGATGAAGCCAAAACTTTATCTAATCCTTTATTCTCTTTTTCTGCCATCAAGCATCTTTCAAATTTCTCTGACCATGGAAGTCTTGAGTTGATGCAGTTGTTGATAAGTCAGAGATCCTTCTTCTGATTCAAGATGTTGGATTGTGAGCAGGTCTTTTGTAGAAAGATTCTTCAGTTCATCTATAGACTTCAAGACCTTACTTGAACGATCTCTTCTTGTGATCAATACTGAGTTTGAATCAGTAAATGACCAACTCACTATATTCACTTTAGATTGGTCAAATGCTAAAGTGTAGGGGACTAAGCTAGTCTCATGGGTTGATCCTGAGTGAGGAATGTTTTCTACTTCAGTGACCCTCAGGTGGGATTCTCTTCCTTCTTCAGTTTGCACAACATCAGGTATATTAAAGGTAGGGAGATGATGTTCAGTGATTACCTTAGTGTGCTTTTTGTCTGTTATTGTATGTTGTAATTGGTAAGCAAATGTGTTAGGATCCCTGAATTGTGTCAGTAGAGGCTTCTCTTCAACCACAAAGTCTCCTTGTACCACTGTATTGCCTTCTAGCAATACCATTTGGAAATCAATCTTTATGGTCTCCTCTGGCTTCTTTTTGGTAGCAGGATTTGATGTTGATTGTCTTGTGTAGATGCAATTGTGCGACTAGTGCTTCGGATTGAACAACAAACTTGTTTTTGTGATTTGTCGTTGGTGCGAAGGAGATTATGTAGATACGAAGGAAGGTTTTGAAAGGTGCGAAGGAGGAAAAGAAGGTGCGAAGGAAGAACTTGTGGTCGAATGTGAATATAGTTTATTGTGTAGCTTGGTTCGACCAGACTGTTTGGGCGAACCTGCACATTCGCATGAACAAAATGGGCGAATGTGCAGTCTATAAATAGACAAGCTTGATTTTTGAATGTAACTTTTTGTCATTATTATTCCCTCCACTTTATGATATTCTCTCTAGTGTTTTGTTTAGCTCTTTTCACGTTCTCACCCTGTTTGTAATCATATTTCAACGTGTAATCGAGTTGTTAATTAATGAAAAGCTTTTGAAAATGATGATTTACGTGTTTTGATCTGTTTGACTATTATTTTGTGATAGTTTTAGGGATTCCGCACCTAAAACTAACTTGTTTGATCATTCTTTGTTGTTATACGATCCTTTCACGCACATACAAAGTGGTATCAGAGCCATTCTGGATCAAACAACCACAAATTAATAGTTTCTCAGTTGATTTGGACCCAATTTTGATCAAAAAGTTTCTGTTTTCATTGAACAAACTAATGTGATAAGATTTTGATTGATTACAACTTGATTTCAAGGTTAAATTGGATTATTCTCTTCATTAAAGTTGTTCCAAATCAATTCCGATTCAAAACCTGATTTAGATCATCAAAATCCATCAACATTTGATAAACATGATCAAAATTAACGGATTTTCAAAGAATAACCGTTTTTGAATTCTCAGGGGTCGAAAGAGAGAGAGTGGTCGAAAGTGGAATTTTATTTGGTTAAAAGAAGGATTTTGTGGTCGAAGGAGGTGTTTTAGTGGTCGAACATAGACTTTTATTGCTTATTTTGTTCATTCGCCCAGTGGTGTCACCTTCGATTGATAGAACGGTCGAAGGAGCAGAAAAACGGTCGAACGAGAGAAAGAAGCGGTCGAAAGAGATTTTGTGATATTAGTCCACATTCGTATCAATCAAAATGGTCGAAGGAGAAGATTATTTCTCATTCGCACGTTTGATCATACGAAAGAGTATCCTGTATTTAAAACATTTCTAATCTTTTCGTGTTTAAACGTTTACAGGTCAAGATGTGGAACTTCCCAACAACGCCTAGACCTACTCAAGCACCACAATAGCAGACAACACAAGATCCATGGTCGTTTGCAGCCCGGAAGACTAGTCCACCATCCCAGCCAATCAATTATATGGCTATGACTAGTTCGGCTCCTCAACAAGTTGTTCAACCATTACAACAACCTATTGACAACTATTGGGGAGTAGCAGCAGCTGCAGTTCATTCGCGGACGACCAACGCCATATCCACACTTATTCATGATTTATCCTCAGGAAGTGGCAATCATCCACCAAAGCTAATGGACATGAAGGAGTACAACACATGGAAGACGAAGTTCAAGATCCATGTTGAGGGACAAGGACTTGAGGGAGCCGAGGCATGGCAGATGATAGTTAAGGGTTATGTTGCTCCTATTCTGGAGAATACTGGAGAACCAATACAATTGGAGAATTTGGCGGATGATGAGAAAAAGAGGTTTGCGACAGTGAAGAAGGCAATTTCTCAGTTATCCCAGGCGATCAACACTGATTTGCTGCATCAGTTTGGTTCGTGTACAACATCCAAACAATTGTGGGATATGCTGAGAAACCGACATGATGGTAATGAGAAGACAAGGAAGCTGAGAATGGAAGAGCTTCGGATGGAATTTGAGAACTTTAGCTACATGGGCAATGAGACCCTAAGAGAGTTGGTTCCACGGTATTGCCATTTGCTCACAGAACTGTCGAGCTATGAGATCAGCATACCAATGTCAGAATTGGTGGATAAATTCGCTAATGCTTTACCACCCTACTGGAACCAACACATTGAAGTGTTGAAGGAAAAGGATGCCTACCAGTATTGGACTATTAACGAGTTCATTCAAAAGCTGGAAAACAAAGAAATGGAGGAGAAGAGGAAAGCCAAGAGAGCACAGATTCCACAGAATCCAGATCTGTATGTGAGTGGTACATCTAACTCTCTTTCTGCTTCAAGCACTACTTCAAATGTTGCTCCTCACATTTCATGTGTATCCAATGTTGTTGAACCCACAAAAGCACCTATCAACTATCTTGCCCAAACTTCATCATACACACCATCATACACACCACAATCATATCAAACATCAAACTTTATTCCACCTTTTTCACCATTACAACAAGCTGCATGCTACACATCAAGTCAACCTCAACAACAACAACAACAATATACTCCTCACATGAATCAGATGCAGATTACTCAAGCACAATCAAATCAAAGTCCGATTGTGATAGAGACCTCCAATCTTAACAATGTGACTGTTGAAATTGCTCAACAGCATGTTGCTTTAGTGTCTGCTATGGTTGCTTCATACAACGGTTTGGTTGCGAGTCAGATTGGTAACAACAATCTCACCAATGAGGACTATGCACAAATCGATAAAGAGGAGATGGAGCTTATGGACATTCAGTGCGCTTTTGCAAGCATAATGAGGAGAGCCACTGACTTTATTCAGGAGACTGGAAGAACTGACCTTTCAACTTCTCCCAACACCACATACGGCTTCAACAAAGCCAAAGTTACATGCTTCAACTGTGGTGAGAAGGGTCACTTTAAAAGAGAGTGTACACAGCCTACACAGCAAGGTAATCGAAACCCGTTCAATTCAACCTACCAAAACAGACAAAACCAAAACCACAATCAAGTTTCATACAACAGTCCCAACATTTCAAGCTTTCAACCCCAAAACAATTATCAGAACCGTCAACAAAATACCAACACTAGACAACCCATAACTCAAAACCAACCTCAACAAAATCCAAACCGAACCATTGTTCCTATCTCTACACCTAACACTCAAAACCAAAACCAAACTGACAATCAAAGCCAAGCACTTGTGATTCAGAAAGATGAAGGTTTTGACTGGACGGGTATGCAATTGGGAGTGGAAGAGATTACTGCTGGAAACGTGGCTTGTGTGGCACAGAAGATGAGTTTGGATGAGAATGAGGAGATTGAAGAGGAGGTTGTGATTGAGAAAGTGTCGGAGTTGAAAATTGAGGAAGTGAATGAGGATGTGATTGTGGAGAGTGAAGACAAGAAATCTGGTATGATTCTTGATTCTGTCACGGATGTTGGAGAGCACTACGTTTTAGCTTATTCGGACATGGAGAGTGATTCTGATTCGGAAGCTAGTGTGAATTCACTAGATGATGACATTGATCAACTGCTAGCTGAAGCTGATTTCCTGATGACCCGCATGTCATGCATGGTGGATGATGCGTGCACCAAGATTGACTACTCCAAATTCTTCGCAGGGAAGGAAGCTCACTTCGCTTTGATGGCAATGACAGAACCTCCTAAACCGGTAAGTTCTGAATCTCAATCTAAAGTGTGTGTTAAATGTGTTAAATGTGCTGATTTTGAAAAACTGACAGAAGAAAATAAGCTTCTCAAGGTCCAACTTGAGAGTGCCAAAATAAACTGTCAGATTTATCAAAAAGACTTAAAAGATTTCAACAACGTTCTTGATGGTTATAAAAAGGATGTGTCTGAACTCAAAAAGACTTTGTCCATTAAACAACTTGCCATTAATAACTATATCAATGAAATGGAAAACACTAAGTTAGAAATGGCAACCATCAAGTGCTTCGCTGAAAAAGTAAACAAGAAGTTAGAGAGTTATAAGCACATTGCATATGTAGTTGACCATATCATAGAAGAACCCTCCCAGTCGAATAGTGCAAACTATAAGGCGGTCCCATCTCCGGTATTGTTTGAAAACCACAATTTACATGCAATACCACCGGAGACGTTAGTCAATTCTGACTCCACATCAGAAAACGAGCCCAACACTTCCAGTGTCGGAGATCCGTATTTTGATGTGAGACCTGTTTTGGGAAACAATGAGGGTGTGGTCGCTGCTGATGATTCAGATGAAGAAGATGAACCATCTTAGACGGTTGAAAATGAAAGTGATATCCCTGATGAAAATCATATAATCACTACTGAGCCTGTCTCACCATCTCAGATCGTTCATCCCATGGCAAATGCTCATCGTAAGAATGTTGTTAAGAAAACTGAAAAGTCTGTTGGTAAGAGTGTTGAAAAGAAAGAGGTAAAGAAAATTGAGAAAAATGTGAGCAAACCGTTTGAAAAGAAAACTGAAACTAAATCTGAGAAAACTGTGGTTAAACCGGTTGAAAAGAAAAATGAGATTAAATCTGAGAAATCTAATGAAATGAGCAACGAATCATGTGACAAACCTGTGAAAATCTTCTATCGGATGCAAGGCTCCGATAAGATTTTATTTGATGATGAATATCCGATTAAATTTGTCAATTATTCCAAAATTGAAAAGATCTGGCAGGAAAGTACCATTTGGTTTCCAAAATTTGAAAGAACCAATGACATTCCTCCAGAAATTTTAGAGAAAATTTATTCGGATAAAGATGCCAAGGTCAATGTCACACAATTTGTTTTGCCAGTTGATAAAGTAAACAGTTTTATTGAACCGACTTACTCGAAGGAACCAGCTCCTGAGAGTTTAAGGAAACAATGCATGGTTGATCGATATCCCATTGCTAGTTTTTCCAAGTCGCCGATCAAAGAAAACTATGAGGAATACCGTGCATGTTATAAGTGCGGGGAAAGTGGACATTTACTTGCCGCCTGCCCGTACGTACGTACAACACAAAAGGCACGAGGTGGAGATGAGGCAACATCATGATTATCCGGTTGACAACTACGGTTATCCACAAAGACGTTATTACCCTCAGCAAGCACCTTATTTTGATCAAAACAATTTTTACAACAAGAGGGAAAACCGTCCGATGACTTATGATAAGCGCAACCGGATAGCCACTGATAAATCTGTTAAGAAACCTGTGATGAACTCAACTGCTGATAACAAAAAGGTTGCTCCTAAACCTAATGGAAAACAAGCAGTTGGACCTGTCTCTGTTAAATAAGAGAAGCTGACCAAGAAGGTTGCATTTAAAGACGAAGTAAAGAAACCGGCTGAGACTTCAAAATCTCAGATCCGGATCTTGAAAAGATCTGAGCAATCTTGGTCGTCTAAGGAGTCCGAAGGTGCGTCTACTTCACAAAATGTGAAAATAGAGAAAAAGACAGTTGAGAGTGAGAAAAAGAAAGTTGAATGTGAGAAGAAAGGGGTTGAGATAACCCAAGATGTTTGTGAATCAAAAGACTCTTTGAAACAACCTGTTCAAAGACCCAAGACCAAACAGGCTTGGGTCCCCCGAAAGATCTAGCTGCTTTACTTGATATATGCAGGGAGCTCCAGCTGGCCCTGTTAGCAGCCTATGGATTGTTGACAGTGGAGCTTCTGGTCACATGACAGGGGACCTCACGCTACTCTTTGATATAAAAAACATAAACGGAGGTTATGTAGCATTTGCTGGAAATAAAGGAGGCTACATTACGATGGAGGGTAGTGTAAGCAATGGGGTCGTGACATTTGAGCGGATATCATACGTGAAACAGATAGATTACAATCTGCTCAGTGTTAGTTAAATCTGTGATAAGCAATTTTATGTATATTTTGACGACAAATCTTGCTATATCTTGAAACCGGGGTTTGAACTTCCGAAAGAGTGGGTGATGCTAAAGGCACCGAGAGTAAACAATTTGTATATTCTCGATATGTCCAAAGCAATGACCACCCATGGCCAAGTCACGTGTTTCCTCTCTAAGGCTACAGAAAAAGAGTCTATTATGTGGCACAGGAGAATGGGACACATCCATTTGCGAAAGATGAACTAGTTAGTGAAGAATGAACTTGTCACGGGAGTTAATGTGAAACATTTCCATTTGAATGACAAGTGTGTTAGTTGCAAAAAGGGAAAGCAGCACAAACAGTCCCATAGACCAAAGAAAGTCAATTCCGTTGAACTGCCGCTTCAGCGTTTGCATATGGATTTATTCGGTCCAGTCAGACGTAAAAGTCATGCTGGGGAGTTGTACTGTCTTGTGGTGACTGACGATTATTCTAGATTTTCATGGGTCATGTGCTTGCATCAGAAAAGCGACACTTTTGACAACCTGAAGGTTCTTTTTACACGTCTGGAGAATATATATGGTCTGAAGATCAAACGAATCCGGAGTGACAATGGGACGGAGTTCAAAAACGCTCAGATGGAGGATCTTTGTGCAAACAAGGGAATTCATCATGAATATAGCGCTCCGTATACACCCCAGCAGAACGGTGTCGCAGAAAGAAAGAACAGGACTCTAATCGAGACGGCTAGAACTATGCTTGCGGATTCAAATCTTCCAGTCATGTTCTGGAACGAAGCTATTTACGCAGCATGTTATACTCTAAACCGTGTTTTAACAGTGAAGAAGCTTGGCAAAACTTCTTATGAGCTGTTGAACCGACGCAAGCCGAATCTGGAGTATCTAGAACCATTTGGTGCCCCGTGTACAATGCTGAATCCTTCGGAGAAGTTCGCACCAAAGGCTGAAGAAGGTTATTTTGTTGGATATGCAACCCCACTAAAACGGGTATTCAACAAAAGAACTAGAAAAGTCGAGGAGTGGGCTAACGTCGAAGTTCAAAGATACACACAAAATGTACAGGGTGGAGGACCAGATTGGATGTTTGATTACAAAGACTTCTTTGAATCATTCAATCTAGATAGCATGGTTGAAGAAGCTGTACTTCGCTTATATTACGAGGTCGAAAACGCCGTAACTTCACCGTTAGTGCGTCCGATCACTGTAAATCCTCAAGCAGCTTCTAATGATACCACTGCTCCTGTGATGGAAGAAGAGGTGTTCCAAGAAGCTTCTACAACGCTTAATTCATCCGATTCAGAAGATGAAGACGATGATGCAACAAGTGAAGCTATTCTGGACAATGCTACAGTGACACCACCAGTGAACCCAACTAATACTGATGCTTCAACATCGAATGTGGGTAATGATCTGGTTTCTACAGAGAATTTGACGACTCAAACAGGAGTACAAGTACCTGATTATCCGGAATCTCGGATACATCGGATACACCCGCTTGAACAGGTTATTGGTGATCCTGGTAGCAGCGTGATGACAAGAGGGCAGTTGAGAAATGCTCAAGCACCAGAAAATATTGGCAACCTTGCTTTATATGCCAAAATACAGAAATCTGGTTTTCAAAATGACTGGTCTTTCGCTTGTTATGTTTCGCAGGTCGAACCGCGGACGTACAAGGAAGCTCTTTTGGATGATGCCTGGGTGGAAGCAATGCAGGAAGAGTTGTTGCAATTTCAGAAACTCGGTGTATGGACACTGACAGATTTGCCCCCCGGAAGAAAGAAAATTGGAACCAAATGGGTGTTTAAGTGCAAGAAGGATGATAGAGGAGTCATTGTGAGAAACAAAGCTCGTTTGGTCGTTCAAGGTTTTCATCAGGTTGAGGGAATCGACTATAATGAAATATATGCACCGGTTGCACGCTTGGAAGCTATTCGAATGTTCCTAGCGTTTGCATCATGGAAGAAATTCAAGGTGTATCAGATGGATGTAAAGAGCGCATTTCTTTACGGTGTGGTCAAAGAGGAAGTTTACGTAGGTCAACCGCCAGGCTTTGAGGACCCTATTCACCGGGATAAGGTTATGTGTTAAACAAAGCACTCTACGGGTTGCACCAGGCTCCGAGACAATGGTATGAGGAGCTGAGCACGTATCTTCTCTCGAAAGGATTCAAACGCGGACTGGTAGACTGCACACTGTTCACGAAACGAGCAGGAGATGATTTGCTTCTTGTACAAATTTATGTTGATGATATTATTTTCGGGACAACTAACGAACTTCTATGCAGGGAATTTGAAAAAGTTATGCAGGAAAAGTTCGAAATGAGCGCAATGGGAGAAATGCAGTTTTTCCTAGGCTTGCAGGTGGAGCAAAGACCAACGGGGATCTGTATTCACCAGACGAAATACGTTTCTGAAGTCTTGAGCCGATTCCAGATGGATGATTCGAAGCCGATGGATACCCCGATACAGCCCAATCACGGGATTGGAGTTGACCTTAAGGGGGAGTTGACTGATCCATTTACATACAGAGCAATCGTCGGATCTCTGATGTATCTCACCGTGTCTAGACCTGATATAATGTTTGCGACATATCTTTGTTCATGATATCAATCGAAGCCGAAACAGAGTCATCTTGCAGCTGTCAAGCGTATCCATAGATATCTGAAGGGTTGTCCAGCGAAAGGACTTTGGTACCCTCATGATGATAATTTTGACCTAATCGCTTTTAGTGATGCAGATTGGGGCGGCTGTGACAAAGACAGCAAATCCACAACGGCTGGATGTCAGTTTATGGGGAGCAGGCTCGTGACCTGGCAATGCAAGAAACAAACCGCAGTTGCACTATCCACATGTGAAGCAGAATACGTTTCAGCATCGAGCTGCTGCTCACAGGTTCTTTGGATCCAACAACAGATGGTGGATTACGGTTTGCAATTTCTTAAAACCCCTATTTACTGTGATAATGAGGCCGCAATCGCATTAACAAAAGACTTAGTAAATCACTCAAAGGCTAAACATATCCGGATTAAATATCATTTTATCCATGATTGTTATGCTAAAGAGTTGATCGATATGGTCAAAATCCACACTGATTACCAACGCGCAGATCTTTTTACCAAAGCTTTTGACAAATCCAGATTTGATTATCTTTTAAAAGCTAATGGTATTAAAGAAAAACAGGACTGATCACCACCTCAGTCTATCACTTTTTAGTTTAAATTTTTACTGTTTTTCAGAAAAATTTCGAAAATCCAAAAACATTGAAAAATTTCAAAATCCATAAAAATTAGAAAATTTCTTTGCTGACTGCTATATCTTCTTCCCTTAGATTAATGCCGTCAGATTTCTGTGAACAAACGATATCTGGGCAGTCACATATTTGAAATGCTCCAGCTTATCCTTGGGAACAGTAAATTCGAAAATCTATAAAAAACAGAAAAATCAAAAATGATTTCCTGGAGTATAAAGGGAAATGATAGTACATCAGTGGGGATCTGACACATTCTAAGTAATGTACAGCTATATAGGGCGTGTGTCTGAGTCTATGTGATGTGCTGATAGGCTTCGTAGACCTATTACTGCGTGCCTGATACATACATATCAAACGAATTGATATGTGGATGAACTCCTCATGGGCATATGGTCTTAGTACCGTAATTTCGTTTGGTAGGGTATTTGTACAAAACTCGGAGGTTTAGGGTCGTTATGTTATTAGTTGTCTGGGGATAGCCTCTCTGATCTTCTGCTGTAAGTCATTACGGACCTAGATCAGACAGGGTGTCTTTATAAAAGAGCTTTATGCCAAATCCTAAAGTTACCGAATTGAGGAACTTTCCATGTTATATGATAATCAAAGATTATCTATTACATCGTATTAATCACTGATGCAAATCATGATTAATATCAGTCCTCAACCTGGTATAGTGCATATGTTACTTTGCTGCATTAATTTGCTGACCTGTATACCTCTATGCATTATATCTTGTACAATTACAGACGACGAAAGCATAATCACGCTTTACAATGAGTCTTTGTGCATTTACTTCTTGATACGGGAGTATGTCATGTGCGTGGGAACCACAGACAATTGCGTTTATACTATAAATATCAGTATCAGTTTAAAGCACTGCACAAAAGTCTGCATGTGAGTTTATGTGGATCACAATATCAGCAGTTGCCAGATCACACATTGTCTTTAATGATAATAATTCAAAAGATCAACGGTGTGATCAGATTTCTCAATAACTGATATGATCCCTTTACCGGAAATCCCAAAAACATTTACAATTTTTCATTTACATTTCTGCATTTTATTTTCTCGTCAAAAAAATTACAAAACTCAAAAAGATTTTAGGTGTGTTTTAGCATAAACTTTAAAAAATCCAAAAAGATTTTTCATTTCCATCTTATTTTTGATAACTGATGGTGGTTGATGTCGATTTTCTAAACCTTGTTACACCATTTGAGCTTTGTAACTTTTTAAATGTGAAAATATGATTGTTGGATGCTTAAAAGTTGGAAAATAATTGGACCGGGACTCGTTTATGAGATTTGGAAAATTTATCAAAAATCTCAATTCTCATTCGCCCATTCGGTTGGTCGAATGGGGGATTTTACATGTTCCTTCGTATGTTCTAAACGGGCGAAGGAGAGTGTTCTTGAACATCTGTTTCATTCGAACCCTTTTGGCTCATTCGAACCTTTCACTAGGGTCGAAGGAGACAAAAGTTTCTCTTTCGTACGTATAGAATGGGCGAAGGAGTATGCCTATATATACCTTTCTGTCTCATTCGAACCCCATTCAAAATTTTTTCAGATTTTTCATCTTAACCTCACCTTGTTGCTTTGATATTTTGAACCTTTCCATTGTGATCGTCTCTTCCTACTGATCATTTTGCACTATCATTTACAGGTTAACACTCAGGATTGAAGGGTTTAATCACTAATTTCTGTTTCGAGCCCTAACATACTAAAACTGTTAATATTCACTTTCATTGTGACAATTATTGATTAGGATTCATTATATGTGTGTTTTAGGGGGAGAATTACCAAAAACCATGGTTTCAAAACCAACAGATTGATCAATTGATCAATAGTTGTGTTTAGAACCCTAGTTTAAATGAAAACACAAATACAATGTATAATTGATGAATTTGTTAGTTTTGAATGGTTAATCGGCATTGTTAGGATTTGTTTCAATCAAAAGAACATGATCAGAAACCCTTAAATTCAAAATTGAAAATTCAAAATAAGAACAGTCACCTTCGACCATTTCGAATGGGCGAAGGAGATAATCAACTGGTCGAAAGAAGAAAGTTTGGGCGAATGAAACTTTTATCAAAAATCCATACATTCGTACCATCAAACTTTCTCATTCGTAACTTGTTATTTCTCATTCGTACCCCCGTTTGGGCGAATGAGAAGGTTAATTACCAAAACTTTCAAGTTTGATTTTTTGACGATTTTTAACATGTGTTTTTGATTATTTTGCAGATTTAACGATGTCCGAGCAGGAAAAGACGATGGAACAAGCTGAATCATCATCACAGCCTGCCAAGACAGTTTCTGAAGAGCTTTTAGCCTTCGAGAATGCGCATAACTGCTGTGCGTATCTCGGAGAGGTTAAGAAGCACACAGAGTTTATCGGTATTATTGATTTCTTGAAGAGATGCAGGGTGATAGATGCTATTGCTACACCGACGATTATCTACAGAGACATGATGCAAGAATTGTTGATGCACTTTTTGTAATTCGTCTCTCCATCCTTCAACACAATCACGGCCTCTGCAATCTTCCAATCATAATACCACCAGATGAAGTCTTTGGCAAAGTGTTGTGGAATAGGCATCAAAGGAATCTTTTTCAACACTTGCGGTGGTTTGTATTTCAACGTCATTCTGGGCGTACCAGTTATCAAATCAATATCCGTCTTATGAACAATTCGCTTTGGATATTGTGGTGTAAACAAGTCCCACTGGGTTCGGCTTTCCCTAGTCATCTTTTCAGCAAAGTACGTAATCTGACTATTTGACGCTCCCGTTAAACGGTGACGACAAATATCTCTGATTGCCCAATAAGGAAGGGTCTTCAAGTGATGAAACTTCTCGAAATACAGAATCCCCTTCTCCCACTTTACTGCGAAACACCTCAACTCTTTAACAAACTTCCAGGCCAATGCACGACCTTTGAAAATCCTATTGTGAAGTTTGTAAAAGCTTCCTTGAATGTCAGGTTTCGGACGATTATTTTCCTTTTCTTTCAACTTCTTCAACAACTCTTTCAAACTTTCTGGTTGCTCGAACCGTGGCTTGTTATGCCCTTTAAAGATTTCATCTTCAAAGACTTTGCTCTTTTCTTTTGCTAGCTTCTCGACATGGTTTAGCAGTTCGTCTGAGAAAGAAAATCCACAATCTTGATTTGTCCTGAAATATTGTGGATATTCTTCGCTCGTAATATCTTCCATTTCGACTTCCTCGAATGCAGGAACATCACGATCATCTGAATGATTTCCAGCTTCTTTCTCAGGAATCTTAGGAATAAAGTTATCTGCAAGTAATTCTTCCAACGTCTTGCCTACTTGCTTTGCTAAACCTTCAAGAATTTCTTTCGAAATAGCCGCAGAAACTTCCCTATCCTCAAGATCAGGGTCATCATACTCCAACTCGAATAGTTTATTGTTAGATTCAAAAATTTCTAGGAACCTGCTAGTCATGTCAATCGTCCAGACTCGATCAGTGAGCATCTGGCGATACTTGTTCTTATCATCTTCAGACAGTGACTGCAACTTCTCATTCCAGAAAATATCTTCATCAACATTCTCACCAGGAGCTTTAGAGCTCGATTCACCACCCTTATCTGAGTCACGTTTCTCATAAGTAAACTTATCAACGTCATCATCATCGTCATCACTACTATCATCAAACGCAGAGCCGTCACCATCACTCGAACCATCATCCGATCCTCCATCATCCTTATCATCCTTTTTCTTCTTCTTTGTATCGTTACCAGCATCTTCATCAACTTCATCATCTTCTTCTTCATCAGTTAGTTCATAATCAACTTGATCTTCTTCTCTTTCTTTGTCTACTTCACCAGCTTGAAGTTGAGGAGCTTGAGAGTACAAGTTCTTTATCAGATCATCCATATGCTTGTTACTCTTTTTCAGTTGTTTATTCTCCTCTTTCAAGACTATGATCCTTCTGGTGTTCCGTTGCTCATGATTCAGCAACTTCTTATTTTCTCTCTTCAATCTCTTGATTGTCTTCTTCATGGTTTCATAATCATCTGCCGATGTGACTACAACTTCCAACATCTTCTTGTCATTGGACTTTAATTGCTCAATCTCCGTCTGTTGTTTGTTAATCAGATTCATCATCTCAGAAAGTCTCTGATTCACAGCATTCATGATGTCACTGTCCACCGAAACTCTTGTCTTCTTTGGTGGTTCAACAGCATCAGGTAATTTACCTTTTCTGATCTTCTTTAACACATTATCCAATGCTTCATTAACATCATCCATCGGTATCTCTTAAGTTTGTGGGATACTTGATGTTGTTGCAGTCTTCTGTTTCTTTTGAACTGGTGCGGTAACCGGTGATTTAGAACTTGTAGCTGGTGGCAGTTTCTTTCCAGCTATCAATGATTCTATCTCTTTCTTCCTCTTTATACTTGGTTTCTCCTGTTTCTTCTTCTCTTTTCTAGCAGCTTGCACAGGAGAACCAACAAATGTCTCTTCAACATTAAAACCCAAATCTTCTACATCAACGGGAATAGGACTTTTGTTCCCTTGATCCTCAATGTTTTGGCTAGCAGACGCACCAGCCTCAGTGGCCTTGGGCAAGGTGGTCTCTACAGTTTCAGCATCAGAATTCCATTGTTCTTCCTCTATCGTCTCTTCTGAATCAATGGAAGCTTCATCAACAATGTGTAAACCCTTTTTCGCCATACTCTTATTCCTTCTCTGAGTATTTTTCTTCTTCTCTGGTTCAGAAACCTCAATCCTTACCTCTGGTTTCTTTGTCTTACCACTCTTTGCGCCTACATTCACAACTTGTCTCTTGCGCTTAGCGTCAGGATCAACGTGATGTAAAGGATTATCAGCATCAGAATCACTGTTAACATTTCTAACAAGCCCCTCACCCGGATCTTTATAATCCACCCTAGCTAGGTGTCCAAACAAACGTCTAACAAGAGGACGTTCTTCAACAGACAAACCTTTATAAGCTTTCATTCTAGCTAGTGTGTTCAACGACATGTGTTCCTGAACAACAATGTGTTTAGGATCTCTCTTCAGCTCTTTGTACTTGTGATCGAATATCATTTGAAGAAAACGAGGATATAAAAGAAACTTCAGGTTCCTCGTTCCATTCACGGGCTCCAGTAAGTGAGACATCAGCATGCCAGAGACATTGAACGGTTTGTTCAATACTAAAGCAACCATCATCGAACTGATGCTCTTCCTCATTAGATCATAACCACCTGCTGCAAATCCGAATACGTGGATCAAAACATGTGCCAGATATTTGAACTGTGGGCACAGTTTTCCTTTATGCAACGAACCGTCAGTGATTGGTCCGTTGTACTTCATCCTGAGAAAGCACTTTCTTTGATCCATGAATGTAAACTCATTTGGATCTTTCGGATCATCATCCAGATTCAATGCTTCTCTCAAATCTTCTTCGCACACAATGACTCGTTGTCCCTGAATTTTGCTCGTCAAGCAAGATTCGCACTTCCAGAAATCTAGTTTAGCATTAGACCAGAATTCCTGTATCATATCTCTGTAGATCACTGTCGGTGTGGCAATGGCATCTATTACCCTGCTTCTTTTCAAAAACTCAATAATACCGACGAATGGTTGAGAAACCGGTTATAAACCGAATTCAAGGATCGATTAAGCGAAAACAACTCGGTTTCAGACGGGAGATTCGAGACGAGACAGAAACATACGATAACAAAGTCATCACAGATTCGTATTAATTCAGAAACGGTTACAGACACTGTCATCAGTAGGATAAACATCTATCTCGTGGTCGGGGGAGGTCGGGCATGACCTCCCCCTTGAGAGCATTCAAAGCATAAACTCAAATCTACAAATGAAAACCAACACATGATATTGCTATTTATAGTCCAACACACAAGTTCCACCTTCGCCCCTATGAGGAGGTCGAATGTGGAGATTTTCCACATTCGCCCCTTCTATAAGGTCGAACCTGAACTTTGTTTGTTGTCCTATATTTACAAAAGCATCAGATCCATAAAATGCCCTTATGGATCACCACAATCTCATGTAACAACATACAAAGACTCAACCCTAGTCTATTCGACAGTGACGTCCACAAAAAGTGCATCAACAATCTCCCCTTTGGACGTTGCTGGCGAATTCCAAACACACCTAGCATCTTTCAGTCAGTTATTGTTGAAGTATCAGACACATTGTTACATCAACAATCTCCCCCTTGACTGATGCTTCACCAAGTTTCTCTAAGATCTCGTATGATAAATCAATCATGTTCTTGAGTAACTTCATCTGTTCGATAGAATACAAGCCGTAGACGAGTGGATCAAGCAATCAGAAGTTTTCAGCAGGAACTACCGGTACAATTGTTGACTTGAAATGCTTCAGAAACTGAAGTTTTCGGCAGGGCCAAACAATATCTACCAATAGCTCTTGAAATTCTTCAGGACTGTGATCTTGAAACTTTCGTTGAACCTACGTGCCACATGACTCCTACTAGGATACCTCATTACTTTCAGAACATTGAAATCTCAAACTTGATTTCCTTCTTCATAACAACTCTTTAGAACAAGTTCCTTCAAACACACAGAAACTGGGTTGACTGTTCTTCATCTTGCGGAATAAAATTTGTCTATTTTCTGGCCCATAATAGTCATTTAAATCTAATTATCATAATGTTGATTCTCATGACTACCCCACAATAAAACGTTTCATCATCATCATTTCTTCAACAATTTGTGAAGACATCATCACCATTCTCCCAAAAATCTTCAAAAATTACTATTTCGAAATTTTTTACCCCTTAAAATATCAATTTTTCATCCTCTATGTCGAAGGTGCGAAGGTGGAAATAAAGCTACGTTCGACCGTTTAATAAGGTCGAATGTACCATCTTTGGTTGAAATCCCACATTCGCCCAGTAATAAGGTACGAAGGTAGAAAATTGTCACTTTCGCCCTAAAAGTTCTACATTCGTCCATTTACACTCCACATTCGTCCATCGAATTCTACGTTCACCTAGTAGAATTTCACATTCGCCCACCCGTTTTTCTGAAAGGTGCGAATGTGCAGAAAAGACATGTAGAGTTTCTCATTCGCCCACCCGTTTTTCTGAAAGGTGCGAATGTGCAGAAAAGACATGTTTTTGTTCAATATTTTCTGCAAATCAGCCCATAAACACTCTAATTCTTCGAATTTGATGATGAAACTTGTTCAAAAAGGTGCGGAAATGAAAACCTCACCCTCGAATTCACAAAAACATGGAGAAAACACATGATTTCGGGTTCAATTAAGAATCTAGGGTTTCTAGGGTTTCAACCTTTCATTCAAAATCTGAACTTTAACGTCTGAAATCATGAAAACGAGCTGTGATTGATTCAAACGACTGTTAGATTGTTCAAATCGGTACCATAGCTCTGATACCAGTTGAGAAACCGGTTATAAACCGAATTCAAGGATCGATTAAGCGAAAACAACTCGGTTTCAGACGGGAGATTCGAGACGAGACAGAAACATACGATAACAAAGTCATCACAGATTCGTAGTAATTCAGAAACGGTTACAGACACTGTCATCAGTAGGATAAACATCTATCTCGGGGCTGGGGGAGGTCGGGCATGACCTCACCCTTGAGAGCATTCAAAGGACAAACTCAAATCTACAAATGAAAACCAACACATGAGATTGCTATTTATAGTCCAAAACCATAAGCCACCTTCGCCCATTTAATGAGGTCGAATGTGGAACTTTTCCACATTCGCACCATCACAAATGGTCGAATCTAGCTTAGGTCTATATTTACAAATGCATCAGATCCATATAATGCCCTTATGGATCACCACAATCTCATGTAATACAATACAAAGACTCAACCCTAGTCTATTCGACAGTGACGTCCACATAAGACTGAATAGGTCGAATGGAGAAGAAAACAGACAAATGCTAGGTTCGAGCTACAGTGAAGGTCGAAGGAGCACATTCAACCTAGACATGAGGTCGAACGTGCCTTCCTATATAAACCTAAAATTTTGTTAAACTTATAAATTTTGCCATTTTGTGTTGTGTGTCTGGTCTAGTTTCTCTCTCTAGGTTTTGATCTTTCTGA
This sequence comes from Ambrosia trifida, assembly GCA_028751855.1. NCBI lineage: Eukaryota > Viridiplantae > Streptophyta > Magnoliopsida > Asterales > Asteraceae > Ambrosia > Ambrosia trifida. Next base: position 79,376,623 of record CM054127.1, read on the forward strand.
TATTGAATTATAACCTTGTAAACCTAATTGTAAACATCTTTTATCAAGTTATTAATGAGAATGATGATTGAAAAGGTAATTGTGTGTGTTTGATTCATTACATATCATATTGAAATTTTTTACCCCTTAGAATACCAATTTTTCATTCTCTATGTCGAAGGGGCGAAGGTGGAAATAAAGCTACGTTCGACAGTTTAGTAAGGTCGAATGTACCATGATTGGTTGAAATCCCACATTCGCCCAGTAGTGAGGTACGAATGTAGAAAATTTTCACTTTCGCCCTAAAAGTTCTACATTCATCCATTTACATTCCACGTTCGTCCCTCAAATCCTACATTCGCCCAGGTGAATTCCACATTCGCCCTCCCGTTTTTTTGTAAGGGGCGAATGTGCAGAACAAACGTGTTCTTCTTCAATATTTTCTGCAAATCAGCCCATAAACACTCTGATTGTTCGAATTTGATGATGAAACTTTTACAGAAAGGTGCGGAAATGAAAACCTAACCCTCGAATTCACAAAATCATGGAGAAATCACATGATTTCGGGTTCAATTAAGAATCTAGGGTTTCTAGGGTTTCAACCTTTCATTCAAAATCTGATTTTAACGTCTGAAAATAGGAAAACGAGCTGTGATTGATTCAAACGACTGTTAGATCGTTCAAATCGGTACCACGGCTCTGATACCAGTTGATTATCTCCTTCGCCCATTCGAAATGGTCGAAGGTGACTGTTCTTATTTTGAATTTTCAGTTTTGAATTTAAGGGTTTCTGATCATGTTCTTTTGATTGAAACAAATCCTAATAATGCCGATTAACCATTCAAAACTAACAAATTCATCAATTATACATTGTATTTGTGTTTTCAATTAAAACTAGGGTTCTAAACACAACTATTGATCAATTGATTAGTCTGTTGGTTTTGAAACCATGGTTTTTGGTAATTACTGAAGTTTGTGATACTTCAGAAGTTTTGAACTTCTCTAGATTTGCAGCCTTATTAGCCTTGAATCTTTTGTAAGTGTCATATAATGTATCTTCTCTCCATTTTGACACTGAAGCTTTTGAACTAAATCCATTGGCTACCAATTCTTGTATGACCTCAGCTTTATTTGCCTTTCTATCGTTTTCTGTGGCAAGCTTGTCACATACAATTTGAGCACTTCTTGTAAGTTCATCCATAGAGAGCCCTTTGAGTGAGAACTTTTTAGTTTTGCTGTTATTGGTGATGTAAGTCATCAGTTGTTGTCTTTTATCTTCCTCAACAATTCATTCTAGCTCTTCAAGCTCACCCAACTTTTCTTCATTTTTCTCAAGCTTTTCATTGTAGCTCAAGTCATCCCTTGCTTCTAGGTTGTCCCAAATCTTATCTTCCTTGGCCTTCTTCTAAGCTGCTTTTAAACTCTTCTCCAACAGTTCTTTTGTCATTGATATAGGAGCAGGGTTTAAAACAGTTGTGTAGATGCATATTGCGACTAATGCTTAGGATTGACAAAATAAAGTGTTTTGTTGATTATAGAGAGGTCGAAGGAAGTATTTTTTAGGTCGAAGTAAGACTGAATAGGTCGAATGGAGAAGAAAACAGACAAATGCTAGGTTCGAGCTACAGTGAAGGTCGAAGGAGCACATTCAACCTAGACATGAGGTCGAACGTGCCTTCCTATATAAACCTAAAATTTTGTTAAACTTATAACTTTTGCCATTTTGTGTTGTGTGTCTGGTCTAGTTTCTCTCTCTAGGTTTTGATCTTTCTGATATTGAATTATAACCTTGTAAACCTAATTGTAAACATCTTTTATCAAGTTATTAATGAGAATGATGATTGAAAAGGTAATTGTGTGTGTTTGATTCATTACATATCATATTGTAAACAATCTAGGGTTTCCGCACTTGGATTTTTTAGACTTGTATGATCACCTAAACGTTTTTGACAAAATCGATCCCTCTACAAAGTGGTATCAGAGCCTAGGAGATCATACAACTACAATTTGATATGTTTTGAATTGAATTTGATCCAAAATTGTCCAAAATTTTTCTGTTTTGATAGAATATTGAGTTTTAATGGAAATTGATTGATTTGGATAAGATTTGACGGATAAAATCAAAAGATTCACTCATCAAAGTTGATCTACATTCAATTCCGAGCAAAACCTGATTAAGATCATCAAAATCTATAAACTTTAGATAAATTTGGATCAAATTAACTGATTTTCAAAGAATAACCGTTTTTCAAATGGGTCAGGTCGAACAAGAGAGAGTTAGGTCGAGCGTGTGAGTTTTTGGTCGAACCAAGTTCACTTTAGGTCGAATCTGAGTATTTTAGGTCGAACCAAAACTTTTCTAGTGTGTTGTTTGTACATTCGACCACTTATTGTTCATTCGACCTACCGGGAGGTCGAAGGAGAGTCTTGTGTGTCACATATCTACATTCGAGTCTAATTTTGGAGGTTTCGAACCCACGTATACACATCAGAGGTCGAACGAAGCTATTTTTGGGAAATTTTTCTCAGTGTTTACATTTTGGACATTATGGATAACATGTTGGGATTTCCTATGACACCAAGGCCTGCAACAACACAGCAACAGCATGTTCTGATGAATCCATGGGCCGTAGCTTCTTAGAAGACGAACACTCAGTCATCTTAACCGATTAACTACCTTTCCATGAGTAGTTCGATACCACCACCAGTTACTCAACCTCCACAGCAACCAACGACTGATTATTGGGGCGTTGCAGCAGCATCGGTACACTCTCAAACTACTAATGCTATTTCCACTCTAATAAATGATTTGTCTTCAGGTAGTGGTAGTCATCCTCCGAAGCTGATGGACATGGCAGAGTATAATCAATGGCAAAAGAAGTTCAAGATACATCTTGAAGGCATGGGTATGGAAGGAACAGAGGCATGGCAGATGATTGCTAAGGGGTATGCTTCTCCATGTTTGGAGAATCCAGGTGAACCGATTCCACTTGATGATTTATCTAAAGATGAGAAGAAGAAATTTGCAGTGGAGAAGAAGGCTTTCTCACAACTATCTCAAGCAATGACTACCGATCTACTACATCAGTTTGGATCGTGTACTACTTCTAAGAAACTTTGGGGATATCTTGAAGAACAGACACGATGGGAATGATAAGACGAGAAGATTGAAAGTGGAAGAACTAAAGAAGAAGTTCGAAAACTTTAGTTATGTTGGGAATGAGACTCTGAATGAACTAATTCCGAGATATTGTCATCTGTTGACCGAGTTGTCGAATTATGACATCAATATTCCGATGTCTGACTTGGTTGATAAGTTTGCTGATTCATTACCACCTTATTGGAATCAACACATTGAGGTATTGAAAGAGAAAGATGCTTATCAATACTGGTCAATCAATGAGTTAATTCGAAAGTTAGAAAACAAAGAGTTGGAGGAGAAGAGGAAAGCTAAACATCAACCTATCCACCAAACTACACCGCAAATTCCTACATTCCACCACAACCTCAAATGTCCACAGCATATTACACATCTAGCACACCTCAATAAAAACCATATGTTCCACCAACAACACAAGCTTCATCTGGCCAAAGTCCGATCATGTGGGAAACTTCTAACATGGATAATGTTACAGTTGAAGTAGCTCAACAACACATTGCTTTGGTTTCAGCAATAGTTGCATCTTATAACGGACTTGTGGCGAGTCAGATTGGGAATAATTGACTGACTAATGAAGATTATGCCCAGATTGATAAGGAGAAGATGGAATTAATTGATATTCAATGGGCGTTCGGTAATGTGATGAGAAGGGCGACAGAGTTTATTGAGAAAACCGGTATAACTGATTTGGCAACCTCACCTAATACCACATATGGCTTCAACAAAAGCCACAGTTACATGTTTCAACTGTGGTGGTAGAGGTCACTTTAAAAGAGAATGCACACAACCGATGCAGCAAGGTAATAGAAACCCTTTTAACTCTAACTATCAAAATTGCCAAGCACAAAATCAGGTAACCTACCAGAGCCAAAACAACAACACCTATCTACAACAAAATAATTTCCAAAACCGACAAAACACCTCACAAAATACCTCTACTAGACAAACAACTACACCCAACCAAACTCAACCTCAAACTCCAAATAGCCCAACCAGAACCATTATTCCTATTTCTACACCAAACAGTCAAACTCAAACTGAAACCCAAAATCAGGCTTTGGTGATACAAAAGGATGAAGGTTATGACTGGAAGGAATGAAATTGGGTGTTGAGGAGATTACCACTGGAAAGTAGCATGTTTTTCTAATGAGATGGATATAGAGGAGCCGGTGATAGTTGAAGAAGTTTTGGATTCTGAGAAGGTGTCTGAGGTGGTGATTGAGGAGATAGTCGACGATTCTCAGGTTTCTATTATTGAGCGGGTTGAAGAGCTTACTGAAGAGAAGGTCAGGAACTGTTATTGATTATGTTACTGAAGTTCCTGATGAACCTGAATCTGTTTATTCCGATTCTGAGAGTGAAGCTGATTCAGAAGCAAGTGTGAATTCGTTGGATGATGATATTGATCAGCTACTTGCGGAAGCAGATTTTCTGATGACCAGGAAATCATGTATTGTTGATGACGCCTTCACAAAGATTGACTACTCTAAATTCTTTGTTGGGAAGTAGGCTCATTTCGCGCTTATGGCTATGAATGATGCACCAAAACTGGTAAGTTCTGACTCTACTATTGACATGAATAGTGATAAGTACTGTGGTACTTGCGATAGATTGAATAAGGAAAACAAGCAACTCAGGGTTAACCTTGAGAGTGCTAAAATCAACATTCAATCTCATCGTATGGATTCACATGAATTCAACAAAACACATGAAGGGTATAAAAAGGACATTTCTGAATTAAAGAAAACCCTTGCTTTAAAACAACTTGCCATTAACAATTACATAAATGAGCTTGAAAACACAAAATTAGAAATGGCAACTGTCAAGTGTTTTGCTAAAAAGGTCTATAAGAAGTTAGAGAGCTATAAACACATATCTTATGTTGTTGACCACATCATTGAAGAACCATAACAGTCCTGTAGTGTAAGCTACAAATCTGTTCCTTCTCCGGTGTTGTTTGAGAATTATAACTTCAACACAGTAACACCAGAGAGTTCAGTTAAATCGGACTCCACATCAGATAATGAATCTAATACTTCAAGTATTGGAGATCCACATTCTGATTTGAGACCGATACTCGGACTGAATGATGGGGGAGTGGTCGCAGTGACTGATGATTCAGACACTAAAGATGAGAAATCTAAAGAAGGTAGTGATGTTCCTTTGGAAAATGACATCATTACAAATGAACTAGTTTCACCTTCTCAGTTTTCTCATCCTCAGGCTAATGCACACAGAAAGAATCAATCAGTTACTAACAATGTGAAAAAGGTTGAGAAAAATGATTCAGTTGACAAACCCATCAAATTTTTCTATCGGATGGAAAGATCCGATAAGATAATTTCTGACGAGGACTATCCAATAAAATTTGCAAATTATTCAAAGATTGACAAAATCTAGCAAGAAAGTACAATCTGGTTTCCTAAACATGAAAGGACCAATGACTTTCCTCCAGAACTTTTGAAGAAATTACATTGTGATACTCCCACATAACCAAAAGTTCATGTCACTGAATTTCATCAAGCCTAAAGAAAAGGCTAATGCAATTTTCGAGCCTGCTTACTCAATGGACCCAGCTCCAATGAGCTAAAAATGTTTTTGAAGAGTACCATGCGTGTTACAAATGTGGGGAGAGAGGGCATTTACTTGCTCACTGCCCGTATGTGCGACACAAAAGGCACGAAGTTGAGCATAGGCAACCTTATCAAAGTCCAGTCGATAATCATTGATATCCACAACGATATTTTATCCCTCAAAGACCACCTTTTTATAATCAAAGTCGATACTTTCAAAAGAGGGAAAATCGTCAATTTGTCTATGATAATCGAAATAGGATTGCTATGGAGAAACACCTAAAGAAACCAATGGTGAACTCAACTAATGACAAACAAAAGGTTTTTCCTAAACCTACTGTCAAGTCAAAAGTTGGACCTATTTCTGTTAAGTCAGAAAAGGTAACTAAGAAAGTTTCTTTTGCGAACGATACAAGGAAACCTCCTGAGACTCAAAAATCTCAGATTAGGATTCTTAAACGTTCCAAACAATCTTGGTCACTAGTGGGTTCTCAGTGTGCTTCCACCTTAACTACAAATGTCAAAAATCAAGATGAAAAAGGTTTGAATGATCATAAAAAGGTCGATTCTAAACCAAAAGTTGTTGAAAATGAATCTTTGAAGCTTAATGTTCAAAGACCCAAGACCAAGCAGGCTTGGGTGCCCCAAAATATCGAATCATTTCTTTGTTTGGTGCAGGGAGCTCCAGCTGGCTCTGTTAGCAGTCTTTGGATTGTCGATAGTGGAGCTTCTGGGCACATGACCGGAGACTTAACGCTATTATTTGACATCAAGAACGTGAAGGAGGGTATGTAGCGTTTGCGGAAAATAAAGGAGGTTATATCATGATGGAAGGAAGTGTAAGCAACGGAATTGTACGTTTTGAGAGAATATCTTACGTGAAACAGATCGATTATAATCTGTTAAGTGTCAGTCAAATTTGTGACAAACAATTTTCTGTACACTTTGATGATAAATCTTGCTATATTCTGAAACCCGGCTTCGTTCATTCCAAAAGAATGGATTATGTTGAGAGCACCAAGATTGAACAACTTGTACATTCTTGATATGAGAAAGGCGATGACAACCCAGGGCCAAGTTACATTTTTTCTATCCAAGGCTACAGAAAAGGAATCGATAATATGGCACAGGAAGATGGGACATATTCACCTTAGAAAAATGAATCATTTGGTGAAAAACGGGCTTGTAGTAGGGGTTAATGTGAAGCATTTTCATCTAAATGATAAATGCGTGAGTTGCAAAAAGGGCAAGCATCACAAACAGTCCCACAAACCAAAGAAAGTGAATTCTGTAGATATGCCACTTGAGCGTTTGCACATGGACCTTTTCGGGCCTGTTAAGCGTAAAAGTCATTCTACAGTTGTGGTTACTAATGATTACTCTAGATTTTTGTGGGTGATGTGCTTGCAACACAAAAGTGACACATTTAATAATTTGAAGGTTCTGTTCACCCGTTTGGAGAATGTTTACGGATTGAAAATCAAAAGAATTCGTAGTGACAACGGGACGAAGTTCAAGAATTCCCAAATGGATGCAATTTGTGAAGACAAGGGAATTCATCATGAATATAGTGCTCCGTGCACTCCACAACAGAACAGTTTTGCTGAAAGGAAAAATAGGACTCTAATAGAAACGACACGAACAATGCTTGCGGATTTGAATCTTAGAGTAATGTTCTGGAGTGAAGCTATTTACGCAGCTTGTTATACCTTGGATCGTGTATTGTTAGTAAAGAAGTTTAGCAAAACTTCTTATGAACTGTTGAATAGACGAAAGCCGAATTTGGAGTATCTAGAACCGTTTAGGGCATCTTGTACGATGTTAAATCCGACTGAGAAGTTTGCATCAAAAGCTGAAGAGGGATACTTTGTTGGATATGCAACCCCGCTCAAACGGGTATTCAACAAACGAACTCAACAGGTGGAGGAGTGGGCTAACGTTGAAGTACAATGATATACTCAGAACGTACAGGGAAGCGGTCCGGATTGGATGTTTGACTATAAAGATTTCTTTGAATCATTCAATCTAGATAACTTGGTTGAAGAGGTTGTTCTAAGACTTTATTACGAGTGTGAAAACACAGTGACATCACTGTTGGTGCATCCGATCACCGTAACTCCTCCAACAACTTCTAATGATACCAATGTTCCTGCTAATGAAGAAGAAGTGTTTCAAGAAGCTTCGACTACTCTGAATTCATCTGAATCGGAAGATGAAGATGAAGTCACCAGTGAAGCTATTCTAGATCATGTTTCGGAGGAACCACCAGTGAACTCAAATCCAGATGTTGCTTCATCATCAAATATGGGTAATGATCTGGATACAACAGAGAATCTAACTACTCAAATTGGAGTTTAAGTTCCTGATTATCCGAAATCTTGGATACATCAAATTCATCCACTTGAGCATGTTATTGGTGACCCCGGAAGCAGTGTCATGACTAGAGGACAACTTCATCGAGCAACTTCACATGATAATATTGGAGCCCTAGTCCTTTATGCTAAAATTCAAAAATCTGGTTGTCAAAATGACTGGTCCTTTGCTTGTTATATTTCGCAGGTGGAGTCGCAGACATACAAAGATGCTTTATTGCATGATGCTTGGGTTGAAGCAATGCAAGAAGAATTTTTGCAGTTTCAGAATCTAGGAGTTTGGACACTTACAGATTTACCTCCAGGAAGAAAGAAGATCGGTACTAAATGGGTTTTTAAGTGTAAGAAAGATGATCGAGGGGTTATCGTACGAAACAAAGCTCGATTGGTCGTTCAGGGATTTAGTCAAACTGAAGGAATCGACTACAACGAAGTTTATGCACCTGTGGCACGTATAGAAGCTATCCAAATGTTTCTAGCATTTACCTCCTACAAGAAATTTAAGGTGTACCAAATGGATGTGAAGAGCGTGTTTCTGTACGGTGTGGTCAAGGAAGAGGTTCACATTGGTCAACCACCAGGCTTTGAAGATCCTATCCACCGGGATAAGGTGTACGTACTAAACAAAGCACTATATGGGTTGCACCAAGCTCCACGCCAATGGTACGAGGAGCTGAGCACGTACCTACTTTCTAAAGGATTCAAAAGAGGTTTGGTCGACTGTACCCTATTCACGAAAAGAGCAGAGGGTGACTTGCTTCTCGTTCAGATTTATGTTGACGATATTATTTTTGGTTCAACTAATGAACTTTTTTGCTGAGAATTTGAAAGAGTAATGCAGGAAAAGTTCGAGATGAGCGATTGCAGTTTTTCCTAGGGTTGCAGGTGGATCAATTGCCAACGGGCATTTTCATCCTTCAGACGAAATACGTATCTGAAGTCTTGAGCCGGTTCCAGATGGAAGATTCCAAGCCTATGGATATCCCGATACTACCTAATCACGGGATTGGAGTTGATGCTAAGGGGGAGCTCATTGATCCATTCACTTATTGAGCCATAGTCAGATCGTTGATGTACCTGACTGCATCTCATCCAGACATTACGTTCGCAACATGTCTCTGTGCACGATTCCAATCGAAGCCGAAACAGGGTCATCTAACAGCCGTCAAATGAATCCTTAGATATCTGAAGGGTTGTCCATCGAGAGGACTTTGGTACCCTAATGATGATAATTTAGACTTTGTTGCTTTCAGTGATGCAGATTTTGTGGCTGTGACAAAGATAGTAAATCCACAACGGCTGGATGCCAATTCTTTGGGAGCAGGCTCGTGACCTGGCAGTGTAAGAAGTAGACGGCAGTCGCTCTATCTACTTGTGAAGCAGAATATGTAGCAGCCTCTAGTTGATGTTCACATATTCTGTGGATTCAACAGCAGATTAGAGATTACGGTTCGTAGTATCTTAAAACCCCAATTTATTATGATAATGAATCTTCCATAGCACTCACGAAAGACATGAACAATCACTCTAAAGCTAAACATATCCGGATCAAGTATCACTTTATCCGTGATTGTTATGCTAAAGGGTTTATTGACATGGTCAAAATCCACACTGATTACCAACGAGCTGATCTTTTTACCAAAGCTTTTGATAGATCGAGATTCGAATTTTTATTAAAAGCTAACGGTATAAAAGAGAAACAAGACTAATCATCACCTTAGTTTATCACTTTATTTTTGTTTTTACTGTTTTTCAGAAAACTCAAAAATCCAAAAAAATATGTTTTACATTTTAGGGGGAGTCTTTAGTTTTTCAGAAAAACCAAAAACATTGAAAAACTCAAAAAGCCCTAAAAATCAGAAAACCCAAAAATGATTTTCCAGGATTAAAAGAGGAAATGATAGTACATCAGTGGGGATCTGACACATGCTAAAGATTTGAAATGTTATATAAGGTGTGTGTTGAATCTGTGTGATGTGCTGGTAGGCTTTGTAGACCTATTGCTGCATGCCTGATACATACATATCAAACGATTTGTTATGTGGATGAACTCCTAATGGGCATATGGTCTTGGTACCGTAATTTTGTTTGATAAGGTTTGTACAAAATTCAAAGGTTTCGGGTCGTTGTGTTATTATTATCCGGGGATAGCCTTTCTGATCTTCTGTCGTTAGGTTTTACGGACCTAGATCAGACAGGGTATCTTTATAAAAGAGCTATAAAGCCACAACCTAAAGTTACCGAATTGAGGAACTTTAAATGTATGAAGATAATCAAAGATTATCTAATGCATTGTATCTAATCATTGATGAAAATCGTGATTGACATAATACCTCAACCTGGTAGAGTGCACAAGTTACTTTGTAGCATTGAGTTGCTGACCTGTACACCTCTGTGCCTCAATACCTTGTAAATTACAGATAACGAAAGCATAATCACGCGTTACAATGAGTCTTTGTGCAAAATTCCTTGATATAGGAGTACGTCGTGTGTGTGGGAACCACGGACAAATTAGTTCATAATATAAATAGCCGTATCAGTCTAAAGCACTGGATAACAGTCTGCGTGTGAGCTTATGTGGATAACAATATCAGCAATTACCGGATCACACATTGTCTTTAATAATAATAAACATTAAAGATCAACGGTGTGATCAGATTTCTTAAAAACTAATATGATCCTCTTACCGAAAATCACAAATTATTTACTGCTTTGTGTTTACATTTCTGCAGTTTACATTTTATTGTCAAAATATTAAAAACTCAAAAAAAATTTAGGTGTGTTTTAACAAAAATTTCAGAAAATCCAAAAGATTTTACATTTCTAATTTATTTTTGATAACCGATGGTGATATTCTGAAGTTTGACAGACCATTTGAGTTTTGTGACATTTAAATGACAAATGATGAATGTTTGAAGGTTAAAATGTTTGTAAAAGTTTACATGGGATTCGATTTTCAGATTTGGTAAAATTTTCGGTTTTTCAAATGCTCATTCGCCCCTTCGGTGGGTCAAAGGTGCATTTGAGGCTACATTCGAACCTATTATTAAGGTCGAATGAGAGAGTTTTAATGAATTTTCTTCATTCGAACCCTTCAGCTTACATTCGAGCCTTTCATTAGGGTCGAAGGAAGCTGAAGTTCCTCATTCAAACCCCAACAAGAGTCGAACGTAGACATCTATATATACCATGTTCCTCATCGAACCCCCATTCAAAAAAAATTTCAAAATTCTGATTTGGGGAGGACTTGTTGTTTTTGGTTTTTAGACTCTATCATTGTGTTCCTAAGCTTTTACTGATCATTTTGATATCAAATTTACAGGTAATCATTGGATAATCAGTTCAGAATCCTCAATTTCATTCCTGGAACCCTTAAACATCAAATTGACCACTGAAAATGTTGTTTTGATGCAATTGATGATAGATAATTAGTTTTCGATAGTTAGGGGGAGATAAAACAAAAGTCTAGAACAATAACACATTATTGATCAGAATTGATGTTTAAACCCCTAGATTTTATTGCAAAACTATCTAAACTGATTGAAAGTTAAAATTGTTGGTTATCTTATGTTTATCGGCCATAATAGGATAAAAACAAACAAAAATCTGATGTTGATCATGGTTAAATTTGAATTTGGTATTTTCTAATGAAGAACAGTCACATTCGACCATTTTCAAAGGGTCGAATGTAGAGTGAAAACGGTCGAAGGTAGGTCTTTTGGTCGAATGAACAATTTTTTCATATGTTTTTCACATTCGAACCAAATTTCTACATTCGAACCAACATAAATCTTCATTCGAACCCATGTTTGGGTCGAAGGAAGATTTTGTGACCAAATTGTCAAATTTTGTCCGATTTTGACGAATTTTCATGTTTTTGTTTTGCAGATTTCAAATGGCTGATCAACAAAATCCAGAAAAACAAGTTCCTGAACAGGAGAAACCACATGAGAAAGAATTGATATTTGAAGCGGATCATAATTGATGTGCTTTTATCGGCGAAGTTAAACAACATGAAGCTTTTGCCGAGATCGTGGAATTTCTCAGAAGATGCCGAGTATTTTATGCTATTTCTACTCCGATTTCGATTTATAAAGATCATCAAGTCGAATTCTGGAAGAGTGTTGTCATAGATTTTTGGGATAACAATACGACAATTAGAAGCAAGATTCAGGGAGAGTTGGTGCTGGTTACTGAAGAAGATATTCGGGAAGCACAAGATCTGAAAGATTCGCCTACTGATCCGAGGAAACTATCATGGATTGATCAAAGAGTATGCTTTCTCAGGTTGAAATATAACGGTCCTATCACAGATGGTTTGCTACACAAAGCCAAAATGTGTCCACAGTTTAAGTATCTTGCACATGTGATTCTACATGTCTTTGGACCAGTTCGTGGTGGCTATGATGTGATGAGGAACCGTATTAGTTCGTTGATGGTTACTTTAGTGTTGAACAAACCATTCAATGTGTCTGGGATGATTTTTGATCACATGTTGGAGGTGCTGAAAGGTTTAAAGATTGATAAGTTTTTGATGTACCCAAGGTTTTCACAAATGATCTTTGACAAGAAGTATTCAAATCTGAGAAATGATCCGAAGCAGATTTTGGTTCAGCATCATATGAATTCGAGTACTTTGAGTAGAATGAAAGCCTACAAGAGTGTTCTAGAAAATGAGGGACCACCTCACAAGAACTTATTTGGTCATCTAATTAATCCGTGTTACAAGAATCCAGGTGACAACAAAGTTGAAATGAGGAATGGGATTCAGGTGATGAAACTGTCAAGACCACCAAGACCAAGGCCACTGAGGCTGGTGAGATTGAAAGTTTAAACAAGTCGATTGAAGAGCAACAACAGAAGAGTCCAATCATTATTGAAGATGGTGAACTTGGATTGGAAAATCAAGATTTTGTTGGATCTCCTGTTGCTGTGGAAAAGATTGTTAAGCCAAAGTTCAAATCAATGGCTAAGAAGTCTAATCCGAAGAAGAAACGTGATAGAGACATTGAGATATTGGTTGCAGGAAAGAAAGTTCCTGAAATTGGAAGCTCTAAGGTTGCCACACCTGTGACATCCCAAGTAGCTAAGAAAATGAAGAAATCTGTTGCAGAAACTACATTAATCCTTCTAAAGATTTTGAAGCTACTTTAGAAAATGTTTTGAGGAAGTTCCAAAAGAAGAAATTTCCTGTTGCTGAGGCGTCTACACCTCAGGTTACTGTGTCTGGTGATGTGATGCATGCAGTTAATCAAAAGATTGTTGATATGATGAAAATGTTTAACCAGCAATAGCAGGAGATAGAACAGTTGAAGAAGAATGAGAAGAAAATGTTAGAAGTTGTTGTATCTTCTCATGAAAGTCAAGAAGAATTGGAAGCAAAGATCAAACAGCTTCAAGAAGAAAATCAGAAGCTGTTAGGGCATGAACAGAGAAATACACGAAGAATCATAACTTTACGGATTGAAAACAAAAAGATGAGAACAAACAACAAGAGTATGAGGAGGTTGATTGATGAATTGCATGAAAAATCTCCTCAACTGAAAGCTGGAGAAGAGAATAAAGAACCAGAGGAAGAACTGGTTAACTTTTAACCATCTGAATCTGAAAAGGATGAGGATGAAGATGATGATGAGGATCTAGATGAAGGTTCTGGTGATGATAGTTCTGCTGCTACTGATGATGATGATGATGATACGGATAAGTATCGATATGAGAAGTGGGAATCTGATAAGCAAGATGCAGGTGAATCAAGAACGAAGAAAGCACCTGATGTAAATACTAATGATGATAGTATTTTTTGGACTGAAAAGATATGAGCTTTATCAGATGAGGATAAGAATCTTTATCGTCAGATGTTGACTCAAAAAGTTTGGACGATTGAGCTGACTGGAAAATTTCCAGAGATAATTGAGTCTGATGATTTGAGATATGAGTTGGAGGATTGGCGAAACAGGTTGGTAAATCTCTTTAAGAGTTGATGATTGATAATGAAATTCCAAACATTCCTGAAAAACAACCTGGAACTCATTCTGATGATAGAGATACTCCTGTGTTTAAGGATATAGAGATTGAGGATATCACAAGTGAAGAGTATCCTGAATACTTTAAAGACAAACAGGATGATGCATTTCCTGAATTTACTGAAGAAGTGTTGGAACAAGCTGAGAAACTTGTTGAGAAAAAAGAGCAAAACATTCATTGATGAAGTGTTTAAGAATGATGATAATCAGAAGCCTAATGTTGAACAATCCGATGATCTGAAGAGTTTGTTGAGAAGGCTTAAAGAAAAAGAAGCTAACCAACCCAAGACTGAAGTTCAGGGTAGTTTCTATAAGTATCATAACAAGCTGTTCAAAGGTAGCGCTCTTGGATGGAAGTATCTTAGGCAGTTGCGGTGCGTTGCAGTGAAGTGGGAGAAAGGAATTCTGTATTTTAACAGATTTCATGACATTAAGACGCTACCGTACTGGGCTGTGCGTGATATCTGCAGGCACACTATGACTGGTGCAACTATTAACAATCATGCAATTGGATACTTTGCAGATCGTATGGCGAGAGAAAGCAGAACGAGAAGGGATGTGTTCAGGCCGCAGTATCCTATCAGGATAGTTCATAAAAAGATTGATCAGATTACTGGGCTGAACAAGGTTACGTTAAAGTAAAAACCACCGACAATGTTGAAGCATATTCCGTTGATGCCTATACAACAACACTTCAGCAAAGAATTCATCATGTGGTAATATGATTGGAGATCTGTAGAAGCCGTCATGTTATTGAAGGATAAAAGGGGAGAATATAAGAAGATCCATATTTTTTATCCCATGTGGTTGATTAATTGTTTGCTGTATTACAATCCGATATATTGTGAGGAGAACATGAACAAGCAATGAAATACCATCATGTGGTATGCTTGTGTTTTGCATGGGATGTCAATTTAGGATGTGATTATGACAAGAAATTGGGAAAGTTCGTGAAGGTTCGTGAAGTGAAGAAGAAATCAAAACCAAAATTCGAGCCGGTGATAACGAAAGAGCAGAAAAAGATTCTACGTATCAAGTTGATGAACAAAACACTCGATTTCCAACGTCAACAATCCAAGCACTAGTCGAGGGGGCGTTTGTAGATGCATATTGCGACTAATGCTTTGGATTGACGAAATAAAGTGTTTTGGTGATTATCGAGAGGTCGAAGGAAGTATTTGTTAGGTCAAAGGAAGACTGAATAGGTCGAAGGGAGAAGAAAACAGACAGATGCTAGGTTCAAGCTACAGTGAAGGTCAAAGGAGCACATTCGACTTAGACATGAGGTCGAATGTGGCTTCCTATATAAACCTGAATTTTTGTTAAACTTATAACTTTTACCAAGTTATTGAATTATAACCTTGTAAACCTAATTGTAAACATCTTTTATCAAGTTATTAATGAGAATGATGATTGAAAAGGTAATTGTGTGTGTTTGATTCATTACATATCATATTGTAAACAATCTAGGGTTTCTGCACCTGGATTTGTTAGACTTGTATGATCACCTAAACGTTTTTTTTTTCAAAATCGATCCGTCTACAAGTTGTTTGAGTGGGCACAGGCCTTGGAATGTCTTCAGTTGCCTTAGAAGGTTGTTCAGTTTGAGTGAAGGAAGTGTTTTCTACTGAAGTGTTGATCAGGCTATCAACTACTGAAGTATTGTCTTCAGTACTTTCTACGACTTTAGCAGTTTCTTCAATTTGGTCTTGGGACTTCTCGGCTGCTTCTTTAGCTTCTTTAATTTCTTTAAGGAGCCTATCTTGATGTTCTTTTTGTTTTTGGGCATCCTTTTGTTATTGTTCCTCTTTTTCCTTTTGTACTGGCTTCAAGTGACACTGTTGGTTCCTTAATCTTCTCCCCCTTTTTGGCTTCATCCACTTCTAGTAACCAAACAGGTAAAGAAGTTCCACCTAATAACTTATCAAGTTGTCTTGTGTTGTTGTCTATCTTCTTTGATAGCTCATTGATTTTGTTGTTGATCATCTCAAATTGAGTGTTGGTCTGCAACTTCAAAGCAGTTGTAAATGATTTGAGATGTTGAGAGATTAGGGTGTTCATCATCTGGTATAGGGGACCAGCTGGGCTGCATAGGTGGTTCAAGTCTATGCTTGATGACCTAGTGAATTGGGTAGGCTTTTGAAGTGGAGGGGTGTTTTTGGGTGATCTTTAGTATGAACTGAAGATGCCACTTTAGGGGAATCAGGGTTCAAGTGGTCTTTAACCTGATCTTTTGTGACCAGCTCTTTGAGCTTAGAGACATCAGATTCAGGACCTTCACAAGTAGCCGTCAATTCATGTTGTGGAGAGTTTGAATCATCATCCAAATTAATGGAATCATCTGAATCCCTACTGATATTCTCAATGTGAACATCATCAATAGTATCATGAGCTAAGCCCAACCTAGTTTTCTCATGAACCTCTTTGTCTTGGTACTGAGGTTTTCCTACTTCAGGCATAAAGCCTTCATTAGTAGTTGCCACATGTGAGGTATTAGCTATGTTACTTCTGTAGTTAGATCCACCACTGGATGGTAAATAAGTAGTAGCAGCCTCAAATGTACCTAAAGTATCTAAGTTTGGGCTTAGACACCTTGGTTCATCCTCATCTCTTGGGATAGAGCTAGTAACATCCACATTCATGTCAACTTCTGATGGTATATCCCCTGTTTGATGTGTTTTTTGGGGAATGACATGTTTAGATGGGATTGTTTCTTTTAGCCCAGAGAGATGTTTGGCAATTTCTACGGTGGTGTGTGATATTTCTGGTTCAGTAGTTTTAGGTAAAGGGCCAGCAGTTTCAAAGGAAGGGTCAGTAGTTATGGCCTTTCTAAGTTTCTTCCTATGAAATAAAATTGTAATGGGTGCTCTTTTGGGGGATTGAGATGGATGAGACTGAGAGGATGTTTCAATCACATCTTTAACAAGTGCAGATTGCACATCAGCAGTTTCAGGCATCTCAACTTCCAAAACTGCCTTTCTTTTAGGGTTGGTGGGTTTTGATTTTTGTTGTTTTGTTTCTTGGCCTTTTTAGATGAGGGTTTGGAAGATGTTGGTTCCATGGGGACTGGTTCTTGTTCCCCTTGGTCATCTTATGGCAAGGCTGCCGGTTTGTTATGCCTTGAGTATGCTTGTGAGGTTAATCGGTTTAAAAGAGATGTTTTACTCACAAGCACCTCATTTCCATGTTCTTTAATTATGCATTGCATGATGAACCTTGGATACAACAAAAATTTCTTTTTAGAATTTTGGTGATGCAACATCAACTCATTAAAGAAAAGTGTCGATGCCATGAATTTTGTTTCATTCACAATGGAATTAAAAATAGGTTGAAAAGTAGAGGGCATCTGATCATAAGATCCAGTTTTGGGACTTAAACACATGATTATGTAATGAAACTAAAGTTTGTATTTTGGTTCATAATATTTCTTATAGATTGTTGCATGTGAGAGAGTACCTTGGTAACCACATTCTGTCATGGTTAAGTGAATTTCAGAATTGGGAATGTTCTCTGGTGCATCAGCATCATCCAGACCAAGTCTTATTCCCAAAGTAGCCGGTGTGATTGCCATAACTTTCCCTTGGATAGTTGATTTCAGGGAAATCACTCTATTGTTCACTGTCATCGCCTCGGCGTTTGCCCAGAACTCATTAAGAGTTTGAGTGTGAATTGGAGGAATAATGGTGAATGCAGTGTTGTATTGGGATTGGACGACTAAATCAATGATTTTGTCATATTGGGACCAGGCTTCATCTTTCACAAAGTGGCCTCGTTGGTTATTTCCATGTTTCAGTATAAGAGCCATGGTGTTTTGTGTGTGTGTGGATCGAACAGTGTTTTTGTTGTTTGCAGGGTAGGGTTTGTGAGTGTTTTTGAGAAAGAAGGAAGGAATTTTGCTTTTTGAAAGGATAAGTGTGAGAAAAGGTGTTTATCAGAAGTTTATAACCGCCTTAGGTCAAACCACTGAAATAAGAAATGTCTGATTTACCCTTATTGACAAAACTGCTGATAAAGAACAATATTCATCAGTAGTTCCCATTTTCTCTTTAGTAGTTTGTGTAGATGCATATTGTGCGACTAATGCTTTGGATTACATTTAACATATGTTTTTGTTCTTGGTCGTTTGGTTGAAGGTGTCTCCAGATGGTCGAAGGTGGTTTTCTGAACGGTCGAAGGAAGATAGAATGGTCGAAGGAGAACAGGAGGTCGAAGGTAGATTAGGTTTTTATGTAAAGTTTGGTTCGACCATCATGTTTGGTCGAACCTGCACATTCGACCAACCTATATGGGCGAATGTGCAGGCCTATATAAGGTCAAGTTCATTTTTGCAACATAACTTTTGATCATTTTGTTTTCCCTCCAGTTTGTGTTCTCCCTAGGGTTTTGTGTCAAGTGTGTACACGTCATTTAATCATTATAAACATCTTTTTAACGTGTAATTGAATGTGTTATTGAATGAAATGAAAGCTTTAATGATGATTTCTGTGTTTTATTGATATTATTATCATATTGTAACTGATTCAAGGATTCCGCACTTGAATTAGTCAACTTGTTTGATCAAACCAATAGTATTTGTCAATTCGATCCTTCTACAAAGTGGTATCAGAGCCATATGGATCAAACAACTACAATTTGATAGTAGTACAACTGATTTGGACCCTATTTTGATCAAAACTTTATGTTTTTCATTGATAAACTGATTTTAGTGATAAATTGATTGATTAGAACTTGTTTTCATGGATAAAACTCATAATTCTTTTTGTTAAACTTGTTCCAAATCAAATCCGAGACAAAACCTGATTAGAATCATCAAATTTCATCAACATTTGAAAATTTTGATCAAAATTAACTGATTTTCAAAGAATAACCGTTTTTGAATCATGCAGGGTCGAACCTACGGAGACTGGTCGAAAGAGTGAGTTTATTTGGTCGAACCAAGGTTTATTTGGTCGAACGTGGGTATTAGTTGGTCGACTCTAGAGTTTTTCAGAGTTTATTTGTTCATTCGACTATATTAGGTTCATTCGACCAAACGGGTGGTCGAAAGTGAGAGTAAACGGTCGAAAGTGATTTGAGTTGGTTATTTTCTACATTCGAACCTTGACAAACGGTCGAACGTGAACTATTTTGTACATTCGACCACACGATCATATCAAAGGGTCGAATGTAGAATCTGTTATAAAATTTTTCTAATCTTTTCGTGTTTAATCATTTTCAGTTTGATATGTGGAACTTTCCTACTACACCACGACCTAACACGACACCACAACAGCAGACAACCATGGATCCTTGGTCGGTAGCTGCTCAAAAGTCTAGTCAACCATCGCAACCGATTAATTACATGGCGATGACTAGTACTATTCCCCAACATGTTGCACAACCACAACCACAACCGATGGCTGATTATTGGGGAGTAGCAGCAACAGCGGTACACTCTCAGACTACGAATGCTATTTCAACTCTTATTCAAGACTTGGCTTCGGGGAGTGGAATCCGTCCACCAAAGCTTATGGAGATGGTTGATTACAACACATGGAAGACCAAATTCAAGATACATCTTGAGGGAATGGGTTTAGAGGGAACAAAAGCTTGGCAGATGATTGCGAAGGGCTATGTTGCTCCGATTTTGGAGAACACAGGTGAGCCAATTTCGTTGGAGAATCTTGCAGATGATGACAAGAAGAAATTTGCTATTGAGAAGAAGGCGTTTTCTCAACTGTCCCAGGCCATCAATACTAATCTGTTACATCAGTTTGGGTCTTGCACAACATCTAAACAATTGTGGGACATGTTAAAGAAAAGGCATGATGGAAATGAGAAGACGAGGAAGTTGAGGATGGAGGAACTTCGAAAAGAGTTTGAGAACTTCAGCTACATGGGGAACGAGACGCTGAAGGAGTTGGTTCCAAGGTATTGTCTTCTACTCACTGAGCTTTCAAGTTATGAGATAAGCATACCTATGTCAGAGTTGGTGGACAAGTTTGCCGATGCGTTGCCACCATACTGGAATCAGCATATAGAGGTATTGAAGGAAAAGGATGCGTACCAATATTGGACCATTAATGAGTTTATTCAGAAACTGGAAAATAAGAAGATGAAAGAAAACAGGAAGGCGAAAAGAGCACAAATTCCTCAGAATCCAGATTTGTATCATGGTGGGACTTCTTCTTCTCTTTCTAGTTCAAGTTCGAGTTCAAATTGTAACACCCCAACCGATGGCGGAAACATCGGGATGTCACGTATTGATGATTGTTCAGTAGCTCATGATAATACATATGTTTAAATAATCCTTTATTACATTACAATATTGAATTACATTAAAGTCTACATCAAATAATCAAACAAAGCTTAAAACTTCAAATATCTTCTCATGCTAGCTCTAGACTTCATGCATTAGTATTTCCTGTTGAGTTTGGAAAAATGGGGGTGTCAACTAGAAGTTGGTGAGAATACATAATCCATGTTAAGCATATAGTTTAAGTATAAAAGTTTAGCAATTCGTATGTCTATCGTAAATTTAAGTCTACATGAATAGTATAATATGTTGACATAATCAAACCTCCGACTAGTTTAGGTCCATCCCGTCATCTACGGTTCACCGTAGTAATATGTTGAACGATAACAATCACCCACGTTACCTATGTAGGAGGTACACGTATCCGGGTGGGGTTGTCAATCCAATAGATCTATTATTGAGTATCACCGGGTTGGCCATAGCTAATGATTATGTAAATGTTGAAACTCGTTGAAACTGTTGACTAATTCATGAGGCAATAAAGTTTACTACTAGACATGCATGTTGAATTGCTTAAATAATTGTTGCAAGTATAAAGAATCGCATAAACATGGTTACGTAAACTCACCTTAGCAAAGTATTAAGTCTCGAGAAATAGAATATGTGTAGCCCCAAAGTTGCCAATTTCAAGAGCTTATAATCAAAGCTTCAATTGTAGAAGTAATAGACTATAGAAGAAAGGTATGAGGGAAAGTTTAATCGGATTGAAACAATCGATTTAGAGGTGCAAAGTATAATGGGTCATAGGTGGGTTTTTATACTAGTTTTGGATTCAATTAGCCATTAAAATTGGTCAACACCATAAAGTAAGGTTTTATGATGAATTGACTATTTGACTAAGACTTTGACTGTTTGACTAAGACTTTGACTAGGACTTTGACTATTTGACTCAAGGCTTTATTTAAATAAAAAAAATAATCTTGTATGTGAAAAAAAAGAATTTAGAATCATATTATTATTATTATTATTTATATACATTTATGTATGTATATAAGTTGTGAGTTAGGATAAATAAAGACTTAGGCACATTTGTATAATATTAATGATAAAGGTGTAATAAAATATATATATAAGGGCTTTTTATGTATTAAAATTTTGGGGAAAATTTTGCACTGTTACAGCCTCCCCTACTTTTGGAAACTTCGTCCCGAAGTTTATTGAAAACACAGGGTTGAAGGTGATTGGGTAGAAATTAGGACAAGGGTGGTTTGGGAAGTTTCGAGTTAAGGCATGACATAAATTTATAGGTAATAGGTAAGAGTTTTGATATGTGTGAGTTTTAAGGGTTGGATTAGGTTCATCTGAAATAGCAAGGAGAATAAGAATCTTAAGTTTTAGGAGTCCTAAAAGGAATGAGTTGATGGACTATTGAAAGACTAAATGAACTACCTGATAACTAAGGTTTATAATTGGTCAACTATCGAAAACCTTGTAGAATTTCACACTACCTTAACGTACCTGTAAATTCATGATTACGTTCCGGACCGCAATCACCAATTTACCTTACATTAGGGTTTTGTGTCCTTCTATAACTCTAGATACACATGTAAAATAATATGATTAACCATGTATCCAAAAAAATGAGTCCAACTGTTGAGCAGGAAAAAGACTTCTACCAGTCAGTGAGTAGGAACCTCTACCGATTGTTGAGAAGGTATGATAGCCTCTACCAGTCGTTGAGCAGGTTGTAGGGCCTCTACCGACTGTTGAGCAGGCATGATGACCTCTACCAATCGTTGAGTAGGTTATTTTGTACTCTACTAACTGTTGAGCAAGTACTTCATCCTCTATCAGTTGTTTGATTAAGTGTACCAATTATTACACACATGAATTGCAAATTGATAATATGTACATGTAAGCAATCAAGTATCAAGTATAGCATATGAGTTGTAATAGAGTTGCCCTAGATAAGGTTAATGACTCTAGGTGTGTCTATAGTAAATAGCTTATATTCCATGAATTCTAGTTTCAAATGTTCAAATAAGGCAAATAGTCGAATCCTCATGTATAACTAAGGATTATGTTTGATGCAACACACAATCAAGTTTCAATAGTTTGGTTATCATGGGTAACTAGCTCATGTGTGAGAAGGTGAAGGATATGAATTTAGTTCTTGAGAGGATGATGAAAAATTCTTGAAGGAGAATCAAAGTTGTGAGAGATAGTGAATGTGAAGATAGTTGATAAAGAGTTTATTTTATAGTATGGAGATTATATGATTTGAGTAGGGTGTTGAATATTTAAAAAGTGGCTAAGATGGTAAGGTGAAGTGTGATTGTGAAATCCATGGATGGTTATGAAATGAGATTGATTTAAGCTGTAAAATTTTGAGATTTTTGAGCTTAGTTTAAGGAAGGTGAGTGTAATCATTTATTCATTAATTAAAACGAATAAACGAAAACGTTGACTTATCAAAACTTCTAGATTCTAATAACATAGTGAAGACATGCTTTAGCCTATAAGTGAACACTCATCCCGAGAATTCCCAGGTAGGCATCCGGGTCCCTCGTCTAATTGGGATATATGCGCAATGCCAGTCCTAGACAGAAAACTCAGAATACAGGCGTTCACCCTTCTAGATTGCACGTGTTCGTTATTAAAATCTAGAACTTCGACGAGATCTCAAGGTGGTTCAGGCTAAACCTGAGGATTGTCCTATTAGTCTAAGAGTAGATCTTGTGATGGAGAGGAATCTTCTTGTAGGGGTTGAAGTAGGGATAAGAAGTAGGAGTGAGATAGAGAATAGCAAGTAAAAGTTGCAAGTAAAAGGAGCAAGTACTGATTAAAATCCTATGGTTATAGACTAGATTATTTTTTTTTCTAATAACCTAATTCCCTATAACCATGGCTCTGATACCAATCTGTAACACGCCAACCGATGGCGGAAACATCGGGATGTCACGTATTGATGATTGTTCAGTAGCTCATGATAATACATATGTTTAAATAATCCTTTATTACATTACAATATTGAATTACATTAAAGTCTACATCAAATAATCAAACAAAGCTTAAAACTTCAAATATCTTCTCATGCTAGCTCTAGACTTCATGCATTAGTATTTCCTGTTGAGTTTGGAAAAATGGGGGGGTCAACTAGAAGTTGGTGAGAATACATAATCCATGTTAAGCATATAGTTTAAGTATAAAAGTTTAGCAATTCGTATGTCTATCGTAAATTTAAGTCTACATGAATAGTATAATATGTTGACATAATCAAACCTCCGACTAGTTTAGGTCCATCCCGTCATCTACGGTTCACCTTAGTAATATGTTGAACGATAACAATCACCCACGTTACCTATGTAGGAGGTACACGTATCCGGGTGGGGTTGTCAATCCAATAGATCTATTATTGAGTATCGCCGGCTTGGCCATAGCTAATGATTATGTAAATGTTGAAACTCGTTGAAACTGTTGACTAATTCATGAGGCAATAAAGTTTACTACTAGACATGCATGTTGAATTGCTTAAATAGTTGTTGCAAGTATAAAGAATCGCATAAACATGGTTACGTAAACTCACCTTAGCAAAGTATTAAGTCTCGAGAAATAGAATATGTGTAGCCCCAAAGTTGCCAATTACAAGAGCTTATAATCAAAGCTTCAATTGTAGAAGTAATAGACTATAGAAGAAAGGTATGAGGGAAAGTTTAATCGGATTGAAACAATCGATTTAGAGGTGCAAAGTATAATGGGTCATAGGTGGGTTTTTATACTAGTTTTGGATTCAATTAGCCATTAAAATTGGTCAACACCATAAAGTAAGGTTTTATGATGAATTGACTATTTGACTAAGACTTTGACTGTTTGACTAAGACTTTGACTAGGACTTTGACTATTTGACTCAAGGCTTTATTTAAATAAAAAAAATAATCTTGTATGTGAAAAAAAAGAATTTAGAATCATATTATTATTATTATTATTATTATTATTATTATTATTTATATACATTTATGTATGTATATAAGTTGTGAGTTAGGATAAATAAAGACTTAGGCACATTTGTATAATATTAATGATAAAGGTGTAATAAAAAATATATATATATATATATAAGGGCTTTTTATGTATTAAAATTTTGGGAAAAATTTTGCACTGTTACACAAATGTTGCTCCACACATCGCGTGCGTCTCTAACCATGTTGAACCAACCAAAACACCAATCAACTATCTTGCTCAAACATCATCATATACCCCACCATCATACCCTACTATAACTTATATCCCATCATTCTCACCCATGCAACAAGCAGCTTGTTATTCTGCAAATCTAAACCAACCTCAACAACAAACATACATCCCTCAAATGAACTCGATGCAAGTCAACCAAAGTCAAACAAATCAGAGCCCGATTGTGCTGGAGACATCAAACTTAAACAATGTTACTGTTGAGATTGCACAGCAACACGTAGCATTGGTGTCAGCCATGGTAGCGTCTTATAATGGGCTTGTTGCGAGTCAAATTGGTAATAACAACTTGACCAATGAAGACTACGCACAGATTGATAAAGAAGAGATGGAGCTCATGGATTTTCAATGGGCATTTGCAAGTATTATGAGGAGAGTTACTGATTTCATCCAGAAAACTGGAAGAACTGATCTTTCTACTTCCCCGAACACCACTTATGGCTTCAACAAAGCTAAAGTGACTTTTTTCAATTGTGGTGAGAAAGGTCATTTTAAGAGAGAATGTACACAACCAGCACAGCAGGGAAATAGAAATCCTTCAACTCTAACTACCGAAACCGTCAAACCCAAAATCAGGTATCTTACCAAAGTCCTAATATTTCAAGCTTTCAACCACAAAATAACTACCAAAACCGCCAAAATACCCCACAAAATAACATTGTTAGACAAAACACAACACAAAATCAAAACCAAAACCAAACACCACAAAATTCAAACCGAACAATCATTCCTATTTCCACACCAAACACACAAACTCAAACAGATAATCAAAACCAAGCTTTAGTGATACAGAAAGACGAAGGGTTTGATTGGACAGGGATGCAGTTAGGTGTTGAGGAGATTACAACTGGGAATGTGGCATGTGTTGCACAGCAGATGAATTTGGATGAGCCGGTAGAGGTTGAAGAGGAATTAGTGACTGAAAAGATATCTGAGGTGCGAATCGAGGAGTTGAATAAAGAGAGTGATGATTGTACAGAGAAGAAGTCTGGTTTGATTCTTGACTCTGTTACTGAAATACCAGAGCAGTATGATTCAGTTTATTCTGATGAGGAGAGTGAGTCTGATTCTGAATCTAGTGTTAACTCATTGGATGATGATATTGACTAATTGCTTGTTGAAGCTGAGTTTTTGATGACCCGGAAATCATGCAAGGTGGATGATGCTTGTACCAGGATTGATTATTCAAAGTTTTTCGCTGGGAAGGAAGCACACTTTGCATTGATGGCCATGACAGAACCTCCAAAACAGGTAAGTAATGAATCTACTTTTAATTCAAATTCAACTTGTGTTAAACATTGTAATGCATGTGATAAATTGACAGAGGAGAATAAGCAAATCAAGGTTCAGCTTGAGCGTGCTAAAATCAACTGTCAATCCTATCAAAAAGAAGCAAAAGAGTTTAACAGAGTACTTGGTGGTTATAAGAAAGATGTTTCAGAATTGAAAAAGTCTTTATCATTGAAACAAATGGCCACAAATAATTATATAAATGATTTGGAAAACACAAAACTTGAAATGGCCACCATCAAGTGCTTTGCAGAAAAAGTAAACAAGAAACTTGAGAGTTATAAGCATATAGCTTATGTTGTTGATCATATAATAGAAGAGCCTTCACAGTCTAGTAATGCCAACTACAAAGCTGTCCCAGCTCCGGTGTTGTTTGAAAACCATAATTTGCACTCAGTAACACCGGAGAGCTCAGTTAAATCTGACTCTACATCGGATGACGAATCAAACACCTCTAGTGTGGGAGACCCTTATTCTGATGTTAGACCTGTATTGGGAAATGATGAAGGTGTAGTTGCTGTAACTGATGATTCTGATTCAGAGGATGAACAGTCTGAGAAGGTTCCTGAAAAGGTGTGTGATATTCCTGATGAAAATCACATAATCACCACTGAACCTGTTTCACCATCTCAGATTGTGCACCCCATGGCTAACGCTCATAGAAAGAATCAACCAGTTAAGCCTGTTGAGAAGAAAAATGAGAAGAAAAATGAAACGAAAAATGCATCTTGTGATAAACTTGTTAAAATTTTCTATCGGATGGAAGGATCCGATAAGATAATTTCTGATGAAGAATATCCAATAAAATTTGCCAACTATTCAAAAATTGAGAAAATTTGGCAGGAGAGTACCATTTGGTTCCCAAAACATGAGCGAACAAATGATGTACCTCCAGAAGTCTTAAAGAAAATTTATTTGGATGTTCCTAAAGAACCAAAGGTCCATGTCACAGAATTTATTAAACCAAAAAAAAGTCAAACGGTTTTTTTGAGCCGACTTACTCAAAGGACCCAGCTCCTGAGAGTTTAAGTAGAAGGTGTGTGGATGATCAATATCCTATCACTAGTTATGCAAAGTAGAACGCCAAGAACAACTTTGAAGAGTACCGTGCGTGTTTTAAGTGCGGGGAGAGAGGGCATTTACTTGCTCATTGCCCGTACATAAGGCACAAGAGGCACGAGGTGGAAATGAAGCAGAAGTATGAAAGTCCAGTCGATAATCACTGTTATCCACAAAAACGATTTGTCCCTCAACCAGCACCTTTTTATAATCAAAGCAGATATTTTCAAAAGAGGGAAAATCGTCCAATGACATATGATCGTCGTAACCGGATAGCTACTGAAAAATCTCTTAAGAAACCAATGGTGAACGCAACTATTGACAAGAAAAAGGTTCCTGTTAAACCTGCTGTCAAACCAACAGTTGGACCTGTCTCTGTTAAATCAGAGAAGGTAACCAAGAAAGTTTCGTTCAAAGACGAAGTAAAGAAACCGGTTGAGACCCCAAAATCTCAAATCCGGATCTTGAAAAGATCTAAACGATCTAAACAATCTTGGTCACCAAAGGGTTCTCAAGGTGCTTCAACTTCACAACAAAATGTGAAATCAGAGAATGAAAAAGATTTGAGTGATCAGAAAAAGATTGATTCAAATCAAACTGTTTGTGAAAAATCTGAATCTTTGAAACAAAATGTTCAAAGACCCAAGACCAAACAGGCTTGGGTCCCCCGAAAAATCTAATTCTTTACTTGATATGTGCAGGGAGCTTCAGCTGGCCCTGTGAGCAGTCTTTGGATTGTTGACAGTGGAGCTTCTGGTCACATGACAGGGGATCTTTCGCTACTATTCGATATCAAAAATATCAATGGAGGTTATGTAGCGTTTGCTGGAAACAAGGGTGGTTACATTACCATGGAAGGTAGTGTCAGTAATGGAATAGTAAGTTTTGAGAGGATATCTTATGTGAAGCAAATCGATTACAATCTGCTCAGTGTCAGTCAGATATGTGACAAGTAATTTTCAGTTTACTTTGATGACAAATCTTGCTACATACTCAAGCCGGGATTCGAGTTACCAAAAGAGTGGGTGATGTTAAAGGCACCGAGAGTGAACAACTTGTACATTCTCGATATGTCTAAAGCGATGACTACACAAGGCCAAGTCACGTGTTTTCTCTCCAAGGCTACTGAAAAGGAATCAATCATGTGGCATAGGAGGATGGGACACATTCACCTACGAAAGATGAATCAATTGGTGAAGAATGAACTTGTCACAGGCGTGAACGTTAAACATTTTCACTTAAATGATAAGTGTGTGAGTTGCAAGAAGGGTAAACAGCAAAAGCAATCCCATAAGCCGAAGAAAGTCAATTCCGTAGAATTGCCACTTGAGCGTTTGCACATGGATCTGTTCGGACCGGTCAAACGTAAAAGTTATGCTGGCGAATTGTACTATCTTGTGGTTACTGATGACTTTTCAAGATTTTCATGGGTTATGTGCTTACAACACAAGAGCCACACATTTGATAATCTGAAAGTTCTGTTCACTCGATTGGAAAATATCTATGGTCTCAAGATCAAGAGAATTAGGAGTGACAATGGGACGGAGTTTAAGAATGCACAGATGGACGATCTTTGGGAAAACAAAGGAATTCATCATGAATACAGTGCTCCTTATACCCCACAACAGAACGGTGTCGCCGAACGCAAAAACAGGACTCTAATAGTAACGGCGAGAACAATGCTTGCGGACTCAAATCTTTTAGTAATGTTCTGGAACGAAGCAATTTACGCAGCTTGTTATACTCTTAATCGTATTTTAACGGTGAAGAAGTTTGGCAAAACTTCTTATGAGTTGTTGAATCGTCGAAAGCCAAATTTAGAGTATCTACAACCGTTTGGAGCTCCATGTACGATGCTTAATCCATCTGAGAAGTTCGCACCAAAGGCTGAAGAAGGATACATTGTTGGATATGCAACCCCGCTTAAACGGGTATTCAACAAACGAATTCGTCAGGTCGAGGAGTGGGCTAATGTCGAAGTACAAGGATATACTCAGAATGTACAGGGAAGCGGTACAGACTGGATGTTTGATTACAAAGATTTCTTTGAATCATTCAACCTAGATAGCTTGGTTGAAAAGGCTGTATTATGTTTATATTACGAGGTCGAAAACGCAGTGACATCACCGTTGGTGCGTCCGATCACCATGAACCCCCAAGCAGCTTCTAATGATACCAATGTTCCTGTAGTTGAAGAAGAGGTATTCCAAGAAGCTTCCACAACTTAAGAGATTCATCGGAATATGAAGATGATGACGATGATGTTACAAGTGAAGCTATTTTAGATCATGCTACAGTGACACCACCAGTGAACTCAAATCCAAATGGTGCTTTATCATCGAATGTGGGTAATGATCTGCTTTCTATAGAGAACTTAACGACTCAACCGGGAGTCCAAGTACCAGATTATCCGGAATCTCGGATACATCGAATTCACTCGATCGAGCAGGTTATTGGTGATCCTGGTAGCAGTGTGATGACGAGAGGTCAACTGAGGAATGCTAACTCACCAGAAAACCTTGGCAATCTTGCTTTATATGCCAAAATTCAAAAATCAGGTTTTCAAAATGATTGGTCTTTTGCTTGTTATGTTTCGCAGGTTGAGCCGCGGACTTACAAGGATGCTCTTTTGGATGACGCTTGGGTAGAGGCTATGCAAGAGGAGTTGTTACAGTTTCAGAAACTTGGTGTATGGACACTGACAGATTTGCCCCCAGGACGAAAGAAGATTGGAACTAAATGGGTATTCAAATGCAAAAAGGATGATAGAGGAGTGATCGGAAGGAACAAAGCTCGTTTGGTTGTACAAGGATTTCATCAAGTTGAAGGAATTGATTACAACGAAATTTATGCACCTGTTGCACGCTTAGAGGCTATCCGAATGTTTCTGGCGTTTGCATCATACAAGAAATTTAAGGTGTATCAAATGGATGTTAAGAGTGCGTTTCTTTATGGTGTGGTCAAGGAGGAAGTTTACGTAGGTCAACCACCAGGCTTTGAAGATCCTATTCACCGGGATAAGGTCTATGTTTTGAACAAAGCTCTCTATGGGTTGCACCAGGCTCCAAGGCAATGGTATGAGGAGCTGAGCACGTATCTTCTTTCCAAAGGATTCAATCGAGGTTTGGTAGATTGCACACTGTTCACTAAACGAACAGGCGATGACTTGCTTCTAGTCCAGATTTATATTGACGATATTATATTTGGTTCTACTAACGAACTTCTTTGCAGAGAATTTGAACGTGTTATGCAGGAAAAGTTCGAGATGAGTGCGATGGGAGAGATGCAGTTTTTCCTAGGCTTGCAGGTGGAACAAAGACCAACGGGGATCTTTATTCACCAGACGAAATACGTTTCTGAAGTCTTGATCCGATTCCAGATGGATGATTCGAAGCCGATGGATACGCCAATACAACCTAATCACGAGATTGGAGTTGATGCTAAGGGGAAGCTAACTGACCCATTTACATACAGAGCAATCGTCGGATCTCTGGTGTATCTAACCGCCTCCAGACCAGATATAATGTTTGCCACATGTCTCTGTGCACGTTATCAGTCGAAGCCGAAACAGAGTCATCTTGCAGCTGTCAAACGTATCCTTAGATATCTGAAGGGTTGTCCGTCGAGAGGACTATGGTACCCTAATGATGATAATTTTGACCTAATCGCTTTTAGTGATGCAGATTAGGGTGGCTGTGACAAGGACAACAAATCCACAACGGCTGGATGCCAGTTTATGGGGAGCAGGCTCGTGACCTGGTAATGCAAGAAACAGACCGCAGTTGCCTTATCCACATGTGAAGCAGAATACGTCTCAGCATCAAGCTGCTGCTCACAGGTTCTTTGGATACAACAACAGATGGTGGACTACGGTTTGCAATTTCTTAAAACCCCTATTTACTGTAATAATGAAGCCACAATTGCATTAACAAAAGACTTAGTAAATCACTCAAAGGCTAAACATATCCGGATCAAATACCATTTTATCCGTGATTGTTATGCTAAAGAGTTGATTGATATGGTCAAAATCCACACTGATTATCAACGTGCAGATTTTTTTACCAAAGCTTTTGATAAATCAAGATTTGACTATCTTTTGAAAGCTAACGGTATTAAAGAAAAACAGGACTGATCACCACCTCAGTTTATCGCTTTTTAGTTTAGTTTTTATTGCTTTTCAGAAAAATACAAAAATCCAAAAATATGTTTTACATTTTTAGATAGAATTTATTTTCAGAAAATCCAAAAACATTGAAAAACCTCAAAATCCATAAAAATTAGAAAAACCCAAAATGATTTCCTGGAGTAAAAGGGGAAATGATAGTACATCAGTGAGGATCTGACACATTCTAAAGAAATGTAATGAAATATAGGGCGTGTGCCTGAGTCTGTGTGATATGCTGATAGGCTTCGTAGACCTAATACTACGTGCCTGATACATACATATCAAACGAATTATTGTGTGGATGAACTCCTCATGGGCATATGGTCTTAGTACCGTAATTTCGTTTGATAGGGTATTTGTACAAAACTCGGAGGTTTCGGGTCGTTATGTTATTAGTTGTCTAGGGATAGCCTCTCTGATCTTCTGCTGTAAGTCATTACGGACCTAGATCAGATAGGGTATCTTTATAAAAGAGCTATAATGCCAAATCCTAAAGTTACCGAATTGAGGAACTTTCCATGTATTATGATAATCAAAGATTTTCTATTACATCGTATCTAATCATTGATGCAAATCATGATTGATATCAGCCCACAACCTGGTAGAGTGCACATGTTACTTTGTTGCATTGATTTGCCGACCTGTATACCTCTGTGCCTCATACCTTGTAATTTACAGACGGCGAAAGCATAATCACGCTTTACAATGAGTCTTTGTGCATTTACTTCTTGATACGGGAGTATGTCGTGTGCGTGGGAACCACAGACAATTGAGTTTATAATATAAATAATCGTATCAATATAAAGCACTGCACAAAAGTCTGCATGAGAGTTTATGTGGATCACAATATCAGCTGTTGCCAGATCACACATTGTCTTTAATGATAATAAATCAAAAAGATCAACGGTGTGATCAGATTTCTCAAAAACTGATATGATCCCCTTACCGGAAATCCCAAAACATTTATTGCTTTATCTTTACATTTCCGCATTTTATATTTCTCGTCAAAAAGAAAAAAAAAAAAAAACTTTAGAAAATCCAAAAAGATTTTACATTTCTATCTTATTTTTGATAGCTGATGGTGGTTGATGATGATTTTCTAAAACTTGATGGACCATTTGAGCTTTGTAATCTTTAAATGAGGAATAATGAATGTTGGATGCTTAAAAGTTGAAAAATATTTTGAACGGGACTCGATTTTGAGATTTGGTAAAATTTTCAAAAAAATTCCATGTTTCATTCGCCCCTTCGTTGGGTCGAAGGTGGAATTTTGTCTGCTCATTCGTATGTTTTAAACGGTCAAATGTGAGAGTTCATGTGAAAATATCACATTCGAACCCTTTTTCTACATTCGAACCTTTCAGTAGGGTCGAAGGTGGAAAAAGCATCACATTCGACCTAGTCAAACGGTCGAATGTGGAGCCTATATATCCCATTCTCTGCACATTCGACCTCATTCAAAATTTTTCAAAAATTACTGAGATAAGGTCATCTTGTTGCTCGTGATTTCTAGATTATATCCTTGTCTTCTTCTTGATTCACTGATCATTTCTTCATAACTATTGCAGGTTAATATCAAGTATTGAGTTTATAATCGTTGATTTACAAACCGTGCCCTAACTGACTTTAAACATTGATTAAAACATGATAATTAGTCAAATTTTTTATTAGGATTCACTGATTAAATGTTTTAGGGGGTGAATGTCCAAAAACTTATGGTTAAACATCATCAGATTGGATAATTGATCTTTCAAATGTTTCGAACCCTAGTTTTTGTCTAAAAACACATAATCAATGGTTGATTAATGAAATTGATGTTGGAAATTGCTTAATCAGTAGTGTTAGATGCTAATCAAATCAAAATGGTAGTTTAAAATGAACAAAATCAAATTCTGAATTTTAAAGGAGATGAACAGTCTCCTTCGCCCCATTACAAACGGTCGAATGTGACTGTTTGGGCGAAGGTGAATGTTTAAAATGGTCGAACCTGGAACAAATGGTCGAATGAAAATTTTTTTCAAAATCTTTTCACATTCGGACCTTTGTATTCCACATTCGTACCTATAATTTCACATTCGTACCAACGAACTGGTCGAATGTAGAATTTGAAAACCAAAATTTTTCAAGTTTTTGTTTTGTCCATTTTTAACATGTTTGTTTGATTTGTTTTTGCAGTTTAACGATGTCTGAACAGGAAAGTGCTAGTGTTCCTGCTGGATCTTCTGAACAGGCAGCCGGGAAAGAAAAGATTGTTGATTTACCATTCGAGTCGACACACAATTGGTGTGCATATCTAGGTGATGTGAAGAAGCATACTGAATTCGCTGGGATTATAGAGTTTATGAAGAGGAGTTGAGTTATTGACGCGATTGCTACACCAGCCATCATATACAGAGATCACCAATAGGAGTTTTGGACAAATGCGAAGATGGATTTTTGGGAAGGTGAATCGTCACTGGTTAGTAAGATTCAGGGGGAGTTGGTGATTATCTCTGAGACGATATCAGAGAGGCGTTGAAGCTGGAGGATGAGAAGACAGGTCCTAGAGAATTAAGTTGGACTGAGCAAAGGAAATGCTTCCTGCGGATGAAGTATAATGGACCAATCACTGACGGTTCATTACATAAAGGGAAGTTATGTCCTCAGTTTAAATATCTTGCTCATGTTATGATTCATGTGTTTGGATCAGCAAGTGGTGGATATGATTTGATGAGGAAGAGCATCAGTTCGTTGATGGTGGCTCTAATATTGAACAAACCATTCAACGTGTCTGGTATGCTGTTAGAACATATGTTAGAACCCTTGAGAGGTTTAAAGAGCAGGAAGTTTTTGATGTATCCTAGATTTCTTCAAATGATTTTTGATATGAAGTATAAGAATTTGAAGACAGATGCACACAGATAATTGTTCAGGATCACATGAATTTGAATACGCTTTCTAGGATGAAGGGTTATAAGGGTGTGGCGATGAATGAAAGACCACCGATGAAGAATCTTTTTGGTCACCTGATCAATAAAGATTATAAAGACCCAGGTCAGGATAAGGTGAGACATGATAACAGCGGATCAGATGAATACAATCCATTACATCCAGTAGACCCAGATGCTAAGAGAAGCGTCAAGTGGTTAATGTTGGTGCGAAGACTGGAAAGGGTAAAGAAAAAGAAGATGAAGCTGAACCAGCTAAGAAGAAAGTTTCAAGAAGAAAGAAGAGTATGGTGAAGAAAGGATTGTACTTAGTAGATGAGGTGTCTGTGGATTCTAAAGAGACACAAGAGGACGAGAGATGGGACTCGGATAATGAGACGGTGAAGAGCACCACGCCCAAGGCCACTGTGGCTGGTGAGTCTGTCAGTCTTAACAAGTCGTTGGAGGAACAAAGTACTAAAAGTCCTATTCGTTTGGATGAAACTGATGAGCGTTTAGGCTTGGGATCAGAAGATTTTCCTGGATCGCCAAAGCAAGGTGAGAAGCAAAAGAAACCACAGTTTAAGAAGAAAGAAAATTTTTTGAAACCAATGGAGAAGAGAGCTAGAGACATTGAGACATTGATTGCTGGTAAGAAACTACCACCAGCATCTAGCTCGAAATCACCGATCACATCTCCAGTTGCTAAGAAGCAAAAGACAGTATCAGAGACTGTTAAATAGACTGAATTACCAGTTAATGAGTTTAATGATGCACTGGATAGAGTGCTGAAGAAGATAAAGAAAGGGAAGTTTCCTGCTGCTGAAGCTTCTACACCAAAGGTCACAGTAGATAGTAATGTTATGAATGCTGTGAACCAGAAGCTTGCTGACATGATGAAAATAATTAATCAGCAACAAGCAGAGATAGAACAATTGAGAAGCAACGATAAGAAGATGTTAGACGTTGTAGAAACATCTCATGAGAATCAGGAAGCTCTTGAAGCCAAGATTAAACAACTTCGAAAAGAAAACAAGAAGTTGTTAAAGCATGAACAGAGAAACACCAGGAGATTTATTGCTTTAAAAGAGGAGAATAAGAAGCTGAAAGAGAGTAACAAGAACATGGATAATTTGATTAAAGACTTGTACTCTAGAGCTCCTTAATTGCAAGCTGGTGAAGAGGATAAGGAGCGTGATGAAGAAGAAGGTGATTTCGAACCATCTGATAATGAAGAGGAAGAATATGAGGAGTTAGATGATGATGCTGGTAATACTACTCAGAAGAAAAAGAAAGATGATAATGATGATGATGGTTCAAATGATGATTCAGGTGAAGGTAACAGCTTTGCGAGTTCATATAGTGATGATGATGATGATACAGACAAATATAAATGTGAAAAGAGAGGATCTGGAAAAGGTGCAGGAGAATCTAGCTCAAAGGCTCCTGGAGGAACTGTTGATGATGATAGTGTCTTTTGGAATGAGAAGATAAGATCTTTATCAGAAGATGATAAGATTATGTATCGCCAGATGTTGACAGACAGAGTCTGGACGATAGAAATGACTGGCAGATTTCCTAAGATTTTTGAATCCAGTGAAATGAGGTTTGAGTTGGAGTATAATGATCCTGATTTGGAAGATGGAGAAATTTCTGCGGCAATGTCAAAAGAGATTTTAGAAGGACTGGCAAAACAAGTTGGGAAGACTTTAGAAGAGTTGTTGATTGATAATCAGATTCCTAGCTTACCTGAGAAAGAAGCAGGTAATCATTCAGATGATAGAGATGTGCCTGTGTTTGAGGAGGTTGAGATTGAAGACATAACGAGTGAAGAATATCCAGAATACTACAAGAAAAATAAAGATTCTGGATTTGCTGAATTTACTGATGAATTGTTGAAAGAGGCCGAGAAACTTGCTCATGAAAAGAGTAAGAGATTCATTGAAGAAGTATTTCCAGATCATGATAAGCCAAGCACAGAACAATCTAATAATTTGAAGGAATTGTTGAGAAAACTAAAGGAGAAAGAGGCTAATCGTCCTAAGACAGAGATTCAGGGCAGTTTCTACAAGTTACACAATGAGATGTTCAAAGGTAAAGCGTTGGGATGGAAGTTTGTGAAACAGTTGAAGTGTGTAGCTGTTAAATGGGAGAAAGGGATACTTTATTTTGAAAGATTCCATGATCTGAAGACACATCCATACTGGGCAATTCTGACGTTTGTAGGCATGAGATGACTGGGTCTGTGAACGATCATGTCGCTTATTTTGTTGATCGTATGTCGAGAGAAAGCAGGACGAGATGGAATCTATTTACTCCTTAGTATCCTAAACGGATTGTTCATAAGAAGGATATTGATGATATAACTGGTATGCCCAAGGTGACGTTAAAGTACAAACCACCTAAAGTGTTGAAACACATTCCTTTGATGCAGATCCCTCAACGCTTTTCTAAGAATTTCATCTGGTGGTACTGTGATTGGAAGACTGCAGAGGCTGTTATTGTGTTGAAGGATGGTGAGAAAGATTTTAAGAAGATTCATATATTTGATCCGATGTGGTTGATCAATTGTTAACATGAGGATATCATAATGTTATATTATAATCCGATTTACTGTGAGGTGAAGGATAGTGATCAAGCAAGCAAGTATCAGCGTGTGGTATTCTTGTGCTTTGCTTATGATATCAATGCTGGATGTGATTTCGATAAAAATTTGGGTAAGTTTGTGTAAGTTCAAGAAGTTCAGGAAGTCAAGAAGAAGAAACCAAAACAAGTTTTTGAACCGGTGATGACCAAAGAACAGAAGAAGTTATTGAACATAAAGCTGATGAACAAAAGGATGGACGAAGAACGACGACTCAAACAATCCAAGGAATAGTCGAGGGGGAGTTTGTAGATGCATATTGTGCGACTAATGCTTTGGATTACATTTAACATATGTTTTTGTTCTTTGTCGTTTGGTCGAAGGTGTCTTCAGATGGTCGAAGGTGGTTTTCTGAACGGTCGAAGGAAGATAGAATGGTCGAAGGAGAACAGGAGGTCGAAGGTAGATTAGGTTTTTATGTAAAGCTTGGTTCGACCACCATGTTTGGTCGAACCTGCACATTCGACCAACCTATATGGGCGAATGTGCAGGCCTATATAAGGTCAAGTTCATTTTTGCAACATAACTTTTGATCATTTTGTTTTCCCTCCAGTTTGTGTTCTCCCTAGGGTTTTGTGTCAATTCTGTACACGTCATTTAATCATTATAAACATTTTTTAACGTGTAATTGAATCTGTTATTGAATGAAATGAAAGCTTTAATGATGATTTCTGTGTTTTGTTGATATTATTATCATATTGTAACTGATTCAAGGATTCTGCACTTGAATTAGTCAACTTGTTTGATCAAACCAATAGTATTTGTCAATTCGATCCTTCTACAGTTTGTTAACCACTGATGAGAATATTTATAAACACTTTATTCATAGGAAAAATTACAGAAATCGTCCTTTATGTTTACATGTTTTTCAGTGGATGTCCTTAAACTTCAAAATTGACGGGAATTGTCCTATATATTCTAAAATCTTTCAAGTCTCGTCCTTTAGGCCTAACCTAGTTAGTTTTCCTGGTTAAGTTTGGTCATGTGGACCCACATGAGGGCAAAATGACAGTTATGCCCTCATCTCTATCAACTTTTATCACCACCACCACTTACATTCTTCAATAACCACCACTACCCCCACCACATCCAGCACCAGGCCACACCACCACCTCTACCACCAACCTGCCACCACCACCACCTCTACCACATCCACCATCAAAAACCTGCCTTGAACCTAAAGCTCCCAAATTTCATCAACCCTGCAATACTAATACCCAAAACCAATAAATAATCCCTAAAACGAAGCCCAACAACAAAATGCCCAAATTGACACCATCAAAACCCTAACTCAATGAACACCATCTTCCCTAACCCCTACCTCCTTCTTCATGTCACAACCTCCTCTTCTTCCTATCCCCAACCCGTCACAGTGCACCTCCCACCACACCACAGTCACAACCTTTTATTATTATTATTATTATTATTATTATTATTATTATTATTATTATTATTATTATTATTATTTCAAGGTGAATGTGATGATGCCCCTAGAAGCCGCCATAAAAACTCCTGACACATTTTTTTTTCTTTTGATCCTCCTTCAACGTCACACTCCTTCCTCTTCACAATAATAATATTAATAAAATAATATTCACAGCCCAAACCCTTTAAATAATAATATTCTCTTCTCACATCATAACCATTCGAAGAATCTGCTGCTTCCACGGTGGTGGTTTTGATGGTGGTCAGATGGTGGTTGGTGGTTGAACTGATGAAGGAATAGGGAAGATAGTAACAGGGATTTGTGGGATTTCGTGGTGGCAGGTGGTGGTTGGTGGCACTATGGGGGGTTGTTTGTGGCAGATTGTGATGGTGGCTAGTGGCATTGTGGGGTGTTGTTCGTGTCAGGTTTGTGGTGGTGGTAGAGGTGATGTTGTGGTCTGGTGGTGGTGCGACTTGGTGGCAGTGATGGATGGTGGCAGGTTGTAAGTGAATATGGTGGAGTTATGGTGGTGTTTTCAGGTTTTAATAAGGGGGAACTAAGGATAGAACGTGAAATGACAATTATGCCCTCACATGTTATGCACGTGACATAACTTAACCAGAAAATCTAACCACGTTAGTGCTAAAGGACGAGACTTGAAAGATTTTAGAACATATAGGATGATTCTCGTCAATTTTGAAGTTTAAGGACATCCACTGAAAAATGATGTAAACATAAAGGATGATTTCTGTAATTTTTCCTTATTCATAACTTCTGAAGTTTATTTTATCAGAAGTTAATCATTTTTCTGAAAATATCCCCATACTGATGTTTTTGTACATTAGTAGCTTCTCTCTTTTTGTTATTCAGAATTTTTGTGACAGATTAGTAACAATGTAAGTGAAAGCAAAATATGTGCAGGAAAATGAAAAACACTTACAGTACTTATTCCAAATTTAGCATCCCAAGCATGGATACTAGCTTCTAAAATGTTGATGTGTCAAGGGGTTTGGTGAATATGTCAGCTATTTGATTAGCTATTGTCACATGTTTCACCTCAATCTTTCCTTTTTCATAGCAATCCCTTATGAAATGATACATGATTTAAATATGTTTAGTCTTTCAAAACTGAACAGGATTTTGAATTATGCTAATGGCAGATTTACTGTCTACAAGCAATGGGGTCTTGGTCTCTTTGATTCCATAATCAGGTAGTTGATATTGAAGCCATTGGATCTGAGATGTACAACTTGCAGCTGCAATATACTCTGCTTCAGCAGTTGAAGTTGCCACAAATGTTTGCTTCTTTGATTGTCAGGACACCAGACAGTTTTCCAAGAATTGACAACCACCAGATGTTGATTTTCTTGACATTTTGCACCCTGCATTGTCACTGTCTGAAAAAAACTGTTAATTTGGTATTGCTTGAAGCAATATACCAAATTCCAAGTGTAGGAGTTCCTTTCAGATATCTGAAAATTCTTTTGAATGCAATTAGGTGTGATTCCCTAGGAGCTGATTGATATCTAGCACAAACACATGTTGAAAACATAATATCTGGTCTAGAAGCAGTTAGATAAAGAATGGAACCTATCATACATCTATACATGGTTTGATCAACCTGTTTTCCTTTATCATCGTGTTCAACTTGTGTGGTTGGTGTCATGGGAGTGGAACATGATTTACAGTCTTGTAAAGAAAATTTGTTTAATAGTTCTTTAACATATTTGGATTGATGCATAAAATTTCCATTTGTTTGTTGTTTAATCTGCAGTCCCAAAAAGTACTGCAGTTCTCCCATTGTACTCATCTCAAATTTTGATTGCATGAGTTTCTTAAATTCATCACACAATTTTTTGTTAGTTGAACTAAAAATGATGTCATCAACATAAATTTGAACAAGTAAGACATGATTTCCAACATGTTTGATAAAAAGTGTTTTGTCAATGGATCCTCTTGTGAAGTGATTTTTGAGTAAAAAGTTGGAAAGTGTTTCATACTAAGCTCTGGGAGCCTGTTTTAGCCCATACAGAGCCTTTTCAAGTTTGTACACCCACTCAGGATGAGAAGGAGCCTCAAACCCAGGTGGTTGACAAACATA
The DNA here is from genome assembly GCA_028751855.1 of Ambrosia trifida. Classification (NCBI taxonomy): domain Eukaryota; kingdom Viridiplantae; phylum Streptophyta; class Magnoliopsida; order Asterales; family Asteraceae; genus Ambrosia; species Ambrosia trifida. Next base: position 79,416,807 of record CM054127.1, read on the forward strand.
CACTCCCTCTTTTATTTTTCCATATTAAAATGCACTCTTATCATCCATTTGAAAAACCTTATTTTTGTTGGAAATTGCATAAGCCAAAAATAACCTGATGGCTTCAAGCCTTGCAACTGGAGCAAAGGTTCCATCATAGTCAATTCCTTCTTCTTGAGAATAACCTTGTACGACCAGTCTTGCCTTGTTCTTGATAATCATACTAGCTTCATCTTGTTTATTTCTAAAAACCAATCTTGTGCCAATTGGAAGCTTGCTTGGTGGAAAGGGACAGATTTCCTAGACCTGTTGCTTCTTGAATTGGAGAAACTTTTCTTGCATAGCTTGAACCCAATTGTTACCTTTGAGGGCTTCTTGATACTTCTTTGGTTCCAACTGAGAAATGAATGCAGAGAAAAAATAGAAGTTGGAAAGCTAGTTTCTTGTGAGTACCCCTGATGCAATATCACTCATGATTTGATCCAATGGATGATCTTTGTGTTCAATCAGTTGTTGTAAACCACTGACGGGTGTAGGTGGCTCTTGTACTTCTTCAAACAAACTAATGAGGTTGATAATATCTGGTTCAGCTGTTTGAACATCTTCTGTAGATACAGGAGCTGAATCAGATGTTTGAATTCGTACATCAGCAGTTGTTGAATCAGAAGTTTGAGGAACTTCTGATTATTTGAAAGTTGACTTAATGACTGTATTAGGAGTCCATGATGCAGGACCCTCATCATCAAACCCTTGATTACCATAATAAATAGGTTTAGATGAATCAACCGTCTTTTCAGGTTCGAAATTAAAACTGTCAAGGTCAAAGAGTTCAGCAGGATGTGCTGGAATGAGAGTGTATTTTGACTCATTAAACTTGACATTCAGTGTTTCTTCTACTATCTTGGTTCTTGAATTAAAAACCTTGTAGGCTTTTTTGGTGGAAGAATAACCAAGAAAATAACCTGAATCAACTTTTGCAGCAAACTTTGAAATAGAGTCTTTGATGTTTAGAATGAAACATTGACATCCAAAAGCCCCGAAAAAGGAGATAAGGGGATTGATGCCATGAAGAACTTCATAGGCAGTTTTGGAATGTGTTTTGTTGACAAGGACCCTATTTTGAACACAGCAGGCTGTGTTGACCGCTTCAGTCCAAAAATACAATGGTGGGCCTGAATCAGCTAACATAGTTCTTGCTGCTTCAATTAGTGTTCTGTTCTTCCTTTCTACCACACCATTTTGTTCAGGAGTTCTGGGAATGCTGAATTGTCTAACAATCCCTTTAGACAAACAAAATTCATCCAGAGTTTTGTTCCTGAGTTCTGAAGACATGCAGTTGTTTTTTATTCTTCAATAGACTTATAGGAGGACTTATATTGTTTTCCCTTTAGACAGGATACACAGTGTTCTTGACACTGGTATACTTTCAAGGGTAGACCTCTAACCAAGCCCATTTTTGTGACTTTATTTATGGTTTGAAAGTTCAAATGGTCAAGTCTCATGTGCCAGAGATCAGTTTTAGAAGTTGATGCTCTTGAGAAGAAGCAGGCAGTATTGTTCAGTACTTTGTCTTTCTTAGTGTCCACTGCATAGACATTGCCACATCTTTTGGCTATCAGCAAAGTATGATCTTCAATTATTTTCTCTATCAACTTTTGGCCTTCTGGTGAGATAATCTTGCAAGCAGTTTTGATGAAAAAGGAAGAATATCCTTTATCACACATTTGAGAGACACTCAGCGAGTTGTACTCTAAATTTTCAACCAGATTGACTTTGTCTAACTATATTTTGCCAGAGGAGACATTGCCATGTCCTAGCACATATCCCTTTGCATTGTTCCCAAAGGATATAGATCCTTCTCTTTGACTGATAAAATTGTTTATCAGGTATCTGCATCCTGTCATGTGCATTGAGCCTCCACTATCAACATACCGAATGCTATTTAAGCCTCTGGAGACCCTCTACACAAAATAGCAAATTAGTTAGATTTAGGAACCCAAGCCAATTTGGCTTTGGGTTTGCTCTTGAGAACATGAACAGTTTGTTCTTGACCAATTTGAGAAATCCATGTCTTTTTGGCAATGGATTTATGTTTAAGAGCAATGGTGGTATCCTTTTGAGGACCACCATCAACTTTGGTCATCAGTAGTTTTACCATATTCATGAAATCTTTAATCTCAGCATTTTGTGAAACTGCTGATGTTGTAGGTCTAACTACTGAGAAAGAATTTTGAGAAAAAGGCTTTGGTTGAGATTTAGTCTTTTTTGAGAAAAGTTGTTGCTTGGTTGTCATTTGTTCGGACAAAAAGTTTCTTCAAAATCATGTTTGATTTGTTTGCCCACAACCAGTTGGGAAATATTCTTGTTATAAAGATTTCCTTTTCTATATCTACAAAATTATGTTTTATGGTTAAACAGACCACAAATTTCACATTCTTTTGCCTTCTCCTTTTCATTATGAGACATAAAAGGCAAATTACTGAGAGTCTTGGTTTGATTTAGGTCATCAGTAGTTTTCAGGTTCTCAACTCCTGATGTAGATGAAACTACTGATGGCTTAATGTCAGTTTTGTGTAGTACTTCTTTAGAACTTTCTTTTTCAATTTTGAGAAAGTTCTGATGAAAAGATGTGCAGTCTTTCATATCAGAAGTTTGATTTTGAACTATTCTACTCCCATCATCAGCAGTTTTGGGAGTAAAATCAGTTAGAGTTTTGGTATGATTGTACCCTATGCCAAACTTAACATTTGATGCAGTTTGTTTGTTAAGCAGCATTTGGTAACCTCTACATAACTCAACCCATTTTTCACAATCAACCTTGGTGTCAGCAAGCTCTTTTCTGACATTTCCTAGGTCTTCTATCATGATTTGAATTTGTGCTTGGGTTTCAATACTATTATTTGTTAATTTAGAATTTCCCTTTGATTTTGCAGCAAGTTTTCTTTCTAAAGCACATTTTATTTGAGTATATTTTCTTTCAGAGTCATTGGCTTTGCCTTGTAGATGCACATTGGTCTCTCTTATGAGAGCAAAAGATTCTTTGCATGATGTTGAACAAAGTTTTGTCAAAGATTCTTTTGATACCTGAGATAAGGCAGATTTAGAGGTGCAACCCTCAAAGGCCATTAAGGCAAAATTCTTTCTGCCATTATCAGGTTCTCCCTAGTTGATGTCAAACATTTTGTTGTCTGCATCTGGATTGCATTCAGGTGTGTCAAAAGGAAGACTACTCCAGTCAACATACCCTGAAGTAAAAAGACTTTGTTGAGAGGGTTGTTGAGTTTATGGAGGTTGTTGAGCAGCTGGAATGGAAGGCATCTATTGTTGGCCATGTTGTTGTTGGGCAGACATTTTAACATATTGTATTTGGGGCACATATTGGATTTGTGGAGCTTGTGCATGTACAAAATGTGCACTTCCCTGTGTTCCATTATTCCTATTATAACTGGAGTTAAACTGATTTCCAGACTGTGGTTGGTTAAAGTCAGAGCTTCTACACTCTCTAGCAAAGTGTCCCAACTTTTGACACTTGTGACATCTAAGTTTAGATTTGTCAAAACCAACTTTTGTTGAGTTGTTCAGTCCTGAAAATTTCCTTCTTGACCTTTTATAAAATTTGTTAGTTTTTATGCTTAACATGGCCAGTTGGTGTAAAATGTCCATTTCTTCCAAGTCATCACTGTTGAAATTTTTTAAGTCATCCATTATAAAACACATGTTATCAGTAGTTTGACTATTTTCATCATTGTCATAAGCTAGATATGATCTTTCTGATGAGATCCCAGCAGTTATGTCAATGTGATCAAAAGATCCAAAATCATTTGAACAAGAAGGCGAGTCTTGTCCTAAAAGTGTTGTACTACCTGGAACATAGTCATCAGCTATTTTGCCAGAATTTTGTAACTTTTTCTTTTGATTTATTTCTCTTTCAAAAGTCAACAATCTCCCATGTAATTTTGTAAGAGTGAGGGAGTTAAAATTTGGTCTAGATCTGAGAACTATTGAATAAGTTTCCCATTTTTTTGGTAAAGACCTTAAGAATCTATGAAGCATAGATACATTTGTATAGGTCTGACCATTTAACTTTAACTCAGAGATTAATGAGGAGAATCTTTCAAATTGTTGTGTCAAAGTTTCCCTATTAATGTGAGTAAATGTTTCATATTGTTGAGCAAGAATCTCTCTGGTGTTGGCAATCACCTCTTCAGTTCCTCCAAACTGTTCTTTTAGGCAGTCCCAAAGATCTTTGGCACTTTCACAATGTAAAAGTCCATAGTAGATTTCATTTGGGAGAGCCATTGCCAACATAGAGAATGCCTTAGCATCAAGCTCAAGTCTTAGGAAATCTTCATCAGTGTAGTCTTTCGGGTCTTTTGGTATTTCAACTTTAGTTTCTAAATTTAAATTTACTGGTTTATGGGATCCATACATGACAGATCTCAAACAATTAGTGTTTATCTATTACAGAGTATATGTCAATCTCTTTTGCCATATGTTATATTCAGAACGAACAAGCATCGGAGGCTTATTGGCAGATCCAGTATTATGAGGATCCATTTTTTAGAGTATTGATTTGTCAAGTTTTTCTCAAAGTGATGGATGTTTTGAAAAAGTGAACTTTTATCCTTTATTGAATATCAATAAGATCCTGTGTCTGATTCTCAATTTGTTAGATTGATATTTGATCAAATAAACCAGATCCTCTGATACCAATTGTTGGATCAGTAAGTTCTTTAACAGTCCTTATTAATGAACACTTATGTGATGTAAGTTTATCAAAGCAGTTTGCATAGTGGAATAAGTGAAGTGTTCAAGTTTAAAGATTCACTTTCAACAGGACTTATTACTCCCCCTGGATTTAATGAACTAAAGCAGTTAATGAGAATCTAAACAATTGAATGCATATAACAATAAGTATGATGAAAGATTCTCAGATGTGAAATGGTATTTCAATTAAAAAGCCTTTGAAGGATTTCAGTAAAAATCGATATTTAAAATAGTGTGATTAACCCATCTATTTATAGACCAGCAAATACATACAAGTTGATTTAAAAGTAATACTAAACAATACTACAACAGGCTGTAGTATTGGAACTTGTACAAAGACTTTAATAAAAGCATAAAGTAATATATGATACTAAACTACTGAAATATAAGGGCGGTGGGAAGATTCCATCAGAACAGTTGATTAGTGACAAACTACTGATGAGTACTTTGTCTTCAGTAGTTCTTCAGTTGACTTGTCTGGTTTGACTTCAGAACTTCTAATCTTTACTCTTCACCACTTGATGTATTCTTCTTCAGTACTTTCAATCTTCTTCTTCAGCAGTTTCTATACTTAGCATTTTTGGCAAAATAGGAATTAGACTAAGGTTTGCAAAAGTGGTTTCTTCAATCCTTTTTGTCCTTACAAATGTCGGTCATGTCACTGGGACACCTAGCAAAAACATCAGCATTGTCTCTGAGCAACCCTTCAAGCCTTGAAAGTGTTTCTGTGGGAAGGTCTGTGTTGACCCAGATTCTTTGCTCGGGGTATTTTGGGTTTATGCTCAAGCCTAACTTGCTTCTTTTACCTTCCTCTTCATTTACCATCAGTACTGTCGCAGAGGGTTGGAGGGTTGCAACTCCATCTCTTGTTGGGAATTTTACACTTTTTCGGCAGACAGAGATTGTCATATCAAAAGCAACCACTCCTGGTCTTCCGATGTTGACATCGTAATTGGAAGGTAAGTTGAGGATAATAAAGGTAAGTGGTTCGGTTCTCAGCATCTTCCCATCGGAGAATCTAACATCAAGTGTTATTTCTCCCAAGGGTTTTATGGGTATGCGGGCTATGCCTTTGATTGAGGATTCCGATGGTTAAAGCTTGGAGCGTTCATCTGGGATTAGAAGGTTGAAGCATTTTTCAAACATGATCTCGGTTGCCACTCCGGTGTCTTTGTAGGCCCTTTGTGTTTTGATTGAGCCTACGAGGGCTTCAAGGACCAGAGGATCATAACATTTTTCCTCCTTGGTTGAGGGAAAGTAAATATTGTGATGCTCCCAAGCTTCCAACCTTTGACGCTTTTTGGGAGTTTCCTGTTCAACTAGGACCATGCTGACTTCTTTCTTTTTACATTCAGCAATGTTTTCTTTGACTCCCTTAACCAGATGAGCTAGTTCTCCCGACTTAACAGCTTCCTTGATTCTTTTCTTTAGCTGGAAACAATCGTTAGTGTGATGTCCCTTTTCTTCATGAAATTCACAATATTGGTTGGAATTCTTGTTTCTTTTGGTTTTTGGTAGGGGATGAGGTGGTCGGAAGGTGTGTTTGACTTCTTCTGTTGCCAAGATTTCTTAAAGGGTTTTGGTTAGAGCTGTGAATTTTATGGCTCGATCTCTGTTTGGAGGGTTCTGGCCTTCGGACCTTCGAGACTCAGATCCTCTGGATCTTCTGTCATAGGTTCCGTAACTGCCTCTTTTTTCGGCTTGGGTTGGCACTCCTCTAGTTGGCAGCCCTCTTTCTCTATTCTTTGATGTCAACAGTCTCTTCCCCTCGGATATGAGCTTCGGCCCTTTCCAGGGCCTCTTCAAGGGTTTTTGGGAGATTCTTGTTAAAGTCTCTGGTGAGATACTTGGAGTTGATGGCGTTCATGAACCCTGCAACTTTCATTTTCTCATTTGCCCCCACATAAGTAAGGCCTTCTTTCTTGTATCGTTCGATGAAGCATTTAAGGCTTTCATCGTCTTTTTGCTTGATCTGGAAAATGACTGTCGCGTCTTTAACACAACGTCTCTGCTGTGAAAAGTTAGCCAGAAATCCTTTACCCAGATCGTTGAAGGATTTGATGCTTCTAGTAGGTAGGTCATTAAACCAAATGCGGGATGATCCAACAAGGGTTTGCATGAACATGAGGCAACATTCAGGGTTACCCCATTTTTCCATCCGAGCTACCCCGGAGAAGATTTGAATATGGTCCTTAGGGTCTTCAGCTCCATCGTAGGTTCTTATGTGGGCTGGCATTTTTAGTTTGGCTGGGAAGTCATAGCTGCTATTTCTTGGGAGAAACAAGAGAGGCTACTAGGTTTGTATGGCTGATTTGTGTTGTGTTCCACCCTTGTGTTGTTGTTTCCATTGGTTTTTACTTGTTGAGTAGCAATGGCTTGGCTGATAAGTTGTTGCCATGGAAAGTGAGCCATCATTTGAGCTATCATGTGAGGCATGAGGCTGAAGCCTTGAAGGCTTTCTGGTGTAGCCGTGTTGCTCATTCCTATGGGTACACTTAGGGAGGCACTACGAGCCATAGGTAAAGAAGCCATGGCTTGTTCCCACGAGGTAGTGGTTGGAGGTGGAATGCTTGTGATCGGTGATTGTAGGAGTTGTTCCAAGGTAAGTTCATGCCCTAGGGGTGCACCTGAGGTGGCAGCCTGGGTGTGAATAAAGGGAAAGCGATAGGACTCGGCCGTGCTACCTGATAAGGCGTAGGAAAGACCATGCTGGGCCCGGCTCCGTAGTTATGAGGAGCAGATTGAGGGCTTGAGGAAGTAGCATGAGGGAGACGGGGCGGTATGGGAGAGAGTGACTGTTCCTCATCATTGTAGTCAAGCTGAATCTTGACCCCCTTTTCTCTTTCTTTGATGACATGCTAATTCAGAAGAGATCTGGGTTGTAAAAAATGACTTGCAACTCCTTCAGGGGTGAGATCTGTACGTTCAGGTGTACGTACAGTGTTAGCAAAAGGAGATGAAACCCCTGAACGAGTAGGAGTTGGGGTTTGAAAGAGTGTGAACTCTTGTGACGGAGCACGGGTGGGGGTACTTCCGGGAGTGGAAAACAACACAGATCTGTTAGGAGAATTTTAATCCGTGTTCGGAGAGATTTGGTTCACTCCCTCCGGGGACTCAGGGACAGACATATTAAAGAGTTGGAGCTATACAATTGATTTTTAAAAGGAGACAATGGCCCAGCCCCACAGTGGGCGCCAACTTGTCGCTACAACAAATATTGGTCTAACGTTAGTTCTGGGTCCAAGTAAGGGTTAAAGGGTTCCGATCTGCCTAACGCAGGTCATGGTGTCCTCCTACATTGCAATCGTAGAAGGAGGTTCAAGATAATTGTCTTTTTGGGTGTTATGATTCTGGTTTGAGTATTACTCAAAGCCAGAAGTGTTGCTATAAACTCAAGTAAAACTTTAGTATGGTAGAGGGAGGCTCCACACGTGCATGATTAAAAGGAATAGAAGAAATGTAAGTAGAATAATAAGAAAGGTGTAATCAGATCTGTAGAGGATGGTCTGATTTATAGCAGAGGTATCTTCTTCTTTGGGAATGGATATTATCTTGAATTGTGGTGCAACTTGAGGACATGCCACTTTAAGCCGAGGATGGCTTTGAACCTGCGGTCCGAGTATTGCAGCGTCTCCATGTGCCAGATATGGACAGCTGCTTGTGTTGACCAAGGAAAAAGATGACAAGACAAGTCATCTTTTGATCACTGCTTCTCGATCCCTTGAACCTTCGTACCTTTCAACCCTTTAAGCGTAGTTATATAATGTTATCAACCTATTTTGCTTTGGGCTACCCACGTCATCAGTGGACATAATTGAGGTTAAATAGAATTGGTTGGTAGAAGAACGTGATGTAATTCTCTGTTTGTGTTTTTGTACATATTGATGTTAGCTAGTACCCTGCTAGCTTTTTGTGGTTAATAAAATTGGCGTTTTTGTTGCCCTTTAAAAAAACTAGTAGGCGTTGAGGTGCGCGTTGCGCACCTTTAAATTTGGCTTTTATAATATAATTTAAATGTTATTGTTAGGTTCTTTATTGAGATGGTTTATACATTTTGTTGGATCAGTCCTGTTCTTTAACAGTTCTTATTCATGAACACTTATGTGTTGTAAGTTTATCAAAGAAGTTTGCACCGCGGAATAAGTGAAGTGTTCAAATTTAAAGACTCACTTTCAACAGGGATTATTACTCCCTGGATATAATGAACTAAAGGCAGTAAATGAGAATCTAAACAATTGAATGTATATAACAACAAGTATGATAAGAGATTCTTAGATGTGAAATGGTATTTCAATTAAAAGCCTTTGAAAGATTTCAGTTTAATAAAATCGATGTCTAAAATAGTGGGATTAACCCATCTATTTATAAACCAGCAAATATATACAACTTGATACAAAAGCAATCCTACAACAGGCTGTAGTCTTGGAACTTGTACAAGCTTAAAGTAATACTATTATACTAAACTACTGAAACATAAGGGCGGTGGAAAGATTTTATCAGAACAGCTGATGAGTGACAAACTACTGATGAGTAGTTTGTCTTTAGTAGTTCTTCAATTGACTTGTCTATTTTTACTTCAGAACTTCTGATCTTTTACTCTACAGTACTTTGATGAATTCTTCTTCAGTACTTTCAGTCTTCTTCAGCAGTTCTATACTTAGCATATTTTGGCAGAAATAGGAATTAGACTAAGGTTTGCAAAAGTGGTTTCTTCAATCCTTTTTGTCCTTACAATCTCCCCCTGGATTGATGAATCCAAAACCTTATCTAACTCTTTATTCTCTTTTCCTGCCATCAAGCATCTTCCAGATTTCTCTGAACATGGAAGTCTTGAGTTGTTGCAGTTGTTCATCAGTGAGAGATCCTTGTTCAGGTTAAAGATGTTGGATTATGAGCCAGTCTTTTGTTGACAGATTCTTTAGTTCTTCTATAGACTTGAAGACCTTGCTTGAACGATCTCTTCTTGTGATCAATACTGAGTTTGAATCAGTAAATGACCATTTCACTATATTCACTTTAGATTGGTCAAAGTCTAAAGTGTATGGGACCAAGCTAGTCTCCTGGGTTGACCCTGAGTGAGGAATGTTTTCTACTTCAGTGACCCTCAGGTGGGATTCTCTTTCTTCTTCAGTTTGCACCACATCAGGTATATCAAAAGTAGGGAGATGGTGTTTAGTGATTACCTTAATTTGCTTTTTATCTGTTATTTTTTGTTGTATTTGGTAAGCAAATGTGGAAGGATCCCTGAATTGTGTCAACAGAGGCTTCTCTTCAATCACAAAGTCTCCTTGTACTACTATATTGCCTTCAAGTGATACCATCTTGAAATCTGTCTTTATGATCTCCTCTTGCTTATTTTTGGTAGCAGGCTTTGTTGTTGATTGTTTTGCACCAGAAGTTCTAACTACTGCAGTTTGTGATACTTCTGAAGTTTTGTACTTCTCTGGATTTGCAACCTTATCAGCCTTGAATCTTTTGTAGGTGTCAAATAATGTATCTTCTCTCCATTTTGACACTAAAGCTTTTGAACCAAATCCATTGGCTACCAACTCTTCTATGACTTCAGCTCTCTTTGCCTTTCTGTCCTTTTCTGTGGCAAGTTTGTTAGCTACAATCTGAGCTCTTCTTGTAAGTTCATCCATAAAGAGCCCTTTGAGTGAGTATTTCTTTGTTTTGTTGTTCTTGGACATGTAAGACATCAGTTGTTGTCTTTTGTCTTCCTCAGCAATTCTTTCAAGCTTTTCTAACTTACCCAACTCTTCTTCATACTTCTCAAGCTTTTCATTATAGCTTAAGTCATCCCTTGCTTCTAGGCTATTCCAGATCTTATCATCCTTGGCCTTCTTCTGTGCTGCAATTAAACTCTTCTCCAACAGTTATTTTGACCTTGAGATAGGAGCAGGCTTTAAGACAGTTGTTTGAGTGGATGCAGGCCTTGGAATGTCAGTTGGATGTCTTCAGTTGCCTTAGAAGGCTGTTCAGTTTCAGTAAAGGAAGTGTTAATTGCTGAAGGGTTGAGCAGGCTATCAACTACTGAAGGATTGTCTTCAGTACTTCTTAGGACTTCAGCAGTTTCTTCAGTATGGCCTTGGGACTTCTCATCTACTTCTTTAATCTCTTTAACGAGCCTAGCTGGGCTGCATAGGTGGTTCAGGTCTATGCTAGATGACCTAGTGAATTTGGTAGGCTTTGTAAGTAGAGGGGGTGTTTTTGGGTGATCTTCAGTATGTTCTAAAGATGCCACTTTAGAGGAATCAGGGTTCAAGTGGTCTTTAACCTGATCTTTTGTGACCAGCTCTTATACAGAAAGAGGGACATAACCAAAGAGGCTACCTTGTGAAAGATGAAGCCTGGTCCCAATACGACGAAATCATTGATTTAGTCGTCCAATCCCAATACTACACTGCTTTCACCATTGATCCTCCAATTCACACTCAAACTCTTAATGAGTTCTGCGCAAACGCCGAGGCGGTGACAGTGAACAACAGAGTGATTTCCCTCAAATCAATTATCCAAGGGAAAGTCATGGCAATCACACTGGCTACTTTGGGAATAAGACTGGGTCTGGATGATGCTGATGCACCAGAGAACATTCCCAATTCTGAAATTCATTTAACCATGACAGAGTGTGGTTACCAAGGTACTCTCTCACATGCAACAATTTATAGGAAATTTTTTAAACCAAAATACAAACTTTTGTTTCATTACCTAATCATGTGTTTGAGTCCCAAAACTGGATCTTATGATCAGATGCCCTCTACTTTTCAACCTATTTTTCATTCCATTGTGAATGAAACAAAATTCAAGGCATCAGGACTTTTCTTTAATGAGTTAGTGTTGCATCACCAAAATTCTAAAAAGAAATTTTTGTTGTATCCAAAGTTCATAATGCAATGCATAATTAAAGAACTTGGAAATGAGGTGCTTGTGGGAAAAACATCTGTTTTAAACCCATTAACCTCACAAGCATTCTCAGGCATAAAAAACCGGTAGCCTTGCCAGAAGATGACAAAGGGGAACAAGAAACAGTCCCCATGGAACCAACATCTTCCAAACCCTCAACTAAAAAGGCCAAGAAACCCAAGCAACAAAAATCCAAACCCTCCAACCCTAAAAGAAAGGCAGTTCAGGAAGTTGAGATGCCTGAAACTGTTGATGTGCAATCTGCACTTGTTAAAGATGTGACTGAAATATCCTCTCAGTGTCATCCATCTCAAACCCCCAAAAGAGCACCCATTAAAATTTTATTTCATAGGAAGAAGCTCAAAAAGGCCATAACTACTGACCCTTCCTTTGAAACTGCTGACCATTTACCTAAAACTACTGAACCAGAAATATCACACACCACAATTGAAATTGCCAAACTTCTCTCTGGGCTAAAAGAAACAATCCCATTTGAACATGTCATTCCCCAACAAACACATCAAACAAGGGAAATACCATCAGAAGTTGACATGGATGAGGATGTTATTAGCCCTATCCCAAGAGATGAGGATGAACCAAGGTATCTAAGCCCAAACTTAGAAACTTTAGGTGCATTTAAGGCTGCTACTACTCATTTACCATCCAGTGGTGGATCTGAGGACAGAAGTAACATAGCTAAGACCTCAAATGTGGCAACTACTGATGAAGGTTTTATGCCTGAAATAGGAAAACCTCAGTACCAAGACAAAGAGGTTCATGAGAAAACTGGGTTGGGCCCAGCTCATGATACAACTGATGATATTCTCATTGAGAATATCAGCAGGGATTCAGATGATTCCATTGATTTGGATGTTGATTCAAACTCTCCACAACATGAAGTGATGGCTACTAGTGAAGGTCCTGAATCTGATGTCTCTAAGCTCAAAGTGTTGGTCACAAAAGATCAGGTTAAACGATTACGAATTGGTCCAAGAATGGTTTACATACTCGATTCATAAGATCCATAAAAACGGCGGGTGCATTGGTTAGACCAAAAGGCAAAACCATGAACTCGTAGTGTCTATAGCGAGTACGAAAAGCAGTTTTGGGAATATCATCCTCATGAACTCGAAGTTGAAGATATCCCGAACGAAGGTCGATTTTTGAAAAGTAGACTGCACCTTGAAGTTGATCAAAAAGATCATTGATGCGAGGCAAAGGGTATCGGTTCTTTATCGTAAGCTTATTGAGCTCGCAATAGTCGATGCACATACGAAAATATTCAACTTTCTTTTTAACGAACAAGACTGGAGCTCCCCAAGATGAGGAACTCGGATGAATGAAACCCTTGTCTGTCAATTCTTGAAGTTGACTGGCAAGCTCTTGCATTTCCGAAGGTGCAAGATGGTATGGAGCTTTAGCGACAAGGGTAGCACTGGGAACAAGATCGATATGAAAATCAACAGGGTGAACAGGAGGAAGGCCAGATAAATCATCGGGAAAGACTTCTGGAAAATCACGAACAACAGGATTATCTTGGATACTCTTTCCCTTGTCCTTCTTTTCTACAACGTGGGCCAAGAAGGATACGCATTTCTTACGAAGGTATTTGCGAACTTGAATGCAAGACATAAGTTTCAAACCTTTCGATGACTTTTCTCCCTAAACACATAGAAAGTCACCGGACGAAAGCGGAATTCGAATGAACTTTTTAAAGCAAAAAACTTCGGCATGGTGTTTAGAAAGCCAATCCATACTTACTATGACATCAAAACTCCCCAATTTCATGGGTATGAGGTCAATGGAGAAATCATGGTCTTTGCGGATAATGGATTTAATGAGAATGGGATTGCCATCGGTAACCTCCACAATAAAAGGATGAGCAAGACAAGAACGAGAACGAGCAAGAAAAGGTTCAAACTCTAATGAGACAAAAATTTTATCCGCACAAGTATTAAACAAAATCAAAGCATATAAGTTATTTGTAACACCCCCACCGATGGCGGAAACATCGAGGTGTCACGTAGAGATGATTGTTCAATAGCTCATGGTACTAAATGTAACTTGAATATTATTAAATGATTCACAATTGTCATACAAGTAAATGATTACGTAAACTTGATTAATACTAACTAGGTCCAAAGCTCCTATGAGTTCCAAGGCGTGTACAACTTCCAATAGCAAATAAAACCTGAAACATGTTAATTTAGAAAGATGGGGGGTCAACTATAAATAGTTGGTGAGAATACATAGGTTTTGCATGTAATTGAAAATAGAGTTTTCGTATAGCGATCCCAGTTGAGATATAACAATGAGTAATGTAAGAATATGAGTCCGACATGTAACAATGCGTCTTTTGTACAATCAAACCTTGTGTCGACTGAGACCTAACTCGTAAGTTAGTAAAAGTGTAACTGTTTTCGATCATCCCTGAATTTATGCGGGGGATAGGTTTTGTCAGACCTATAGCGCTATAATCTAAACAGGCGGCTTGATCAATGTTAATGATTGTACTGTGTCTTTTTGTTACAGTCAAAATGAATCCACAAGTTTCAACATAATGAGAATGAGTAATTGTTATTGAATAAAAAAATGTTTAAACATGATTCACCCCAAAAATGTAAAACAGTAAAAAGGGGCTATGTAAACTCACCTTAGCACAAGTGTTGAATCATCTGAAATAGTCTAAAATGGGGCACGACGTTCCCAAATATTACCAGACAGAAATCGAAGCTAGTTGCCGAGTCAAAGCGAAAGTCAACACAATATGATTGCACGATTAAAACAATGATTTTATCATAATTGAGAGTGAAAGAAGAGGTTTCGGTGTGGTCTGGACAAGAACAATTGACCTGTTCTTATAGTTGAGGTTTTGATTGTTCGATTTGGAAAGTCATAAAGTTGATGGTCAACACCAAGTAAGAAATGTACAAATCGTGCTATAGTTGTTGATGTGTAGCTTAATTTCGGGTCCATTGAATAAGTCAAACTAGTCAGTAGTCAATAGTCAGCTTTAATTGACTTGATTTTGACCAAGAATTGAATGAGTCAAACTAATCAATAGTCAGCTTTGACTAACTTGATATTGACTAGAAAATTAATGAAGGGGATAAATATTATTGGTTTCTAACTAACCACAAAACACTAAAGTGGTGTAGTGGTTGTGTTGTTTGTTGCTTATGGTCGAACCGTCTGGGGACTCGGGTTTGAATCTGGTCCGATACATATTTTTTTAAACCCGATTTTTATAGAATTTTGCTAATATTATTTGTTTAAACATATAACTAATATACTATAGTAACAAAATAAAATAATTTGATGATAAGAAATGTCAAAATGGGTGTTCGGGAGTGTATGGAGTTATAAAGTAAATATATATATATGGGGAAAGTGAATATGGTGCTGTTGCACATGTAACCTTACATGTGCAACTAATCAAAACCACATAGTTTTGATAAATTTCAATTAAAAATCATTTTCAAAAATTAGTTTCCATGATTATCTTGGTATATATCCAAACGAAAAACTAGTTTTTGTTTATCAAAATGATAATGGAGACTACTCGACCCAATCCCCCTGAGTAGACATAGTCCATAGCCTCACTATTCCATGCTTCTTACATTTCTTCTCTTGATTTCTTTTTTGTTTACAAGCAGGCAAAATCTTCAATCCTATTTCTTCATATATTGTTTTCAAAACAATCAAGGTTAATATTTTTTATTGAAATTTACCAAAACTACATAGTTTTGATTGGTTGCACATGTAAGGCTACATGTGCAACAGCACCATATGTAGTTTTGATTAGTTGCACATGCAAGGTTACATGTGCAACAGTACCATATTCACTTTCCCCATGATATTATTATACTACACCAGGTGAAATCCCGTATGAAAATACGAGAAAACTATATTATTTTTAAGGTCTGTTTAATAAAGACAAAATCAATAAGCCAATCATCTGTTGTAAGCAAAATCTGTTTAGTAAGATCTGTTCTTTTGACGATAGCAGTTGATAGATACTGATTAGATGTTTTAATACTAAAGGGTGTTACATCCACAGAGAGATAAATCAACATATGCATGGAAAGCTCTTTTGGGATAACAGATATTAAAAAGAAATAGACAATCTTAACTTCATTGAAATATCTGAGTTAACAAATCTACATACAAAATGGAAGACTTGTAAAAGAACAAATCCAAATTTTCTTAAAAAACTGCTTTAATTCCAAGTAACACAATTACAATATCCGAGATAACAAACTACATACAAAATACAAGCAAACATAAAAGAAGGCTTCTAACAAACAAACCCTAGAGAATGACCTTCCTTGCCATTGTCATCGAAACAAACACACGAACAAACGAAGTACGATATTAAACTTCTGACGCGCTTTCAATAAATATGATCACAACAAAAGTTAACAACCCTTCCTAGCTAAACATCAAGTTCGAAAACTCGGCCTAAACTTTCTAAACAAGGTCTGGATGTTGTAATAATTAATTGATGTTTTTCTTTGATTGTAAGAATCTTCGAAAAACACCAATTCCAACTTCATTACCAACAGATTGTTGGTAATCCATTTTTCTTTGAGTGTAAGAATTTTTGATAAAATTGGTGGAAGAGCATTTGAACGTAATATCAATATTCATATGGGATGGAGAGATGCAAAGTGAAAATAGTTGAAGGGATATAAAGTTGCAAAATCACTATAGGTGAATAAACTATCTATCTGTAAAGTTAATTTTCATATATAAGTTGCATTTCAAATAAATATAAAGTTAGAACTTAGTTTTGGGGCCTTTTATAGAGTGAAAGACAATTGGAACACAAAAATAATAAAATAATATTCTTAATAATTTGAAATTATTGATACTTTAATAAACTAAGTTCAAAATCATAATCATTAAGTTTGGAATTCGAGTCTCTGTTGAGATAAAATAAGAATCTTTTTGACCCAACCGATGTTGTCACACAAAAGTCTCTTAACATTTAAAATATCCCCATTTTATTATATATCATGTTCTATTTTACCAAATTTGTTGACTTGACATTGTAACCTTTGCATGTTCCTAGACATTGATGTATTTGCATTTTGAGACCTTGTACATTAATTGTTTTGAATTCTAATAAAACGTCGAATTTTGTTGATCGTTATATCTTGATTTAGTTGTATTTCGTTATTGATCATAAACGTACAATGGATCATAACTTAATAATGTCGTGTTGATAAATCTTATCATCTTAAATCTTATTGTGAATCGTATACAAAACTAAAAGATACTATGTTTTAATAAAAGAGTTTTAAAAACTTTATAAACCAAACATTTATTTTTTCAAAGTTCTTAGATTAGAAAAAAAATTCTCTTACAACTTTTTTTCCGGCGAGGTTTCTTGATTATTATTGCTTTTTAATACTAACTTTTGACTCCTATACGTTTTTCCTTCCAAATAATATGAATTCAAATGATTAATTTGACCATAAACGCGTTATTATTTGATTTTTAATTTGGGTTTATAGTGAAACCGCCGGAAACTTTAAACCCATTAAAACACGACTTTTACTCGACCATTATAAAAACCGTTTGTCCCATTTGTTTTCTGCACTTGTTCATATTTCAAACCCACTAAAGAACATAGCAAAACACGTTCGAAGAGCTTTCATTTTCGTGTTTTGTTGTTCGGCTCTTGAAGCTTCTTTACGATCGATATACGCATTGTAAGCCCCTATTTTTTGTTGCCGCTTTGTTTGATTATTATCCCAGATCAATAGCCCCATGAAATCGAGTTCTAATTCGTTTGTATTGGGCTTATTTGAAATCGCCTAGGTTTAAGGTTCTTGTTTAGGATATTTGGGGAAGAAGATGAAGTTTTAATATTACATAAATATAATTTTGATTCAAACTTATTAACATATTGGGTTTGTGGTGTAGTGGTTAACAATGAGAGTAGGATGTGAACAAGTCAGAGTTCGATCCAAACATACAGCGACTTTTTGTTCTTTTTTTTTATTTTTTTTATCTATAATATATATATATATATATATATATATATATATATATATATGCTTCAATCTTATAATATTCATAGAAACTTCACTTTTTCTCCAAAAAATATAAAAATTTAGGTGTAACATCTTGACACCCTAAACAAAATTATCACATTTTTATTTTCTGGAAAATACATTATTTTCGTATTTTTTTTATTTAAATTGTTTTGATCATAATTAATTGATTAAAAAATCGTTTTTAATGATTTTGATCTAAAAATTTCTAGAAAATTATTTTTACGTATGTTAAATTGAAACAAAATTTATTTTCTAAAAAAATAGTTATTTTCGCTTTTTTTACCATTTTTAATCACCAAAATACTATTTAATTTCATTAAATCTGTTTTAAATATAAATAAATTGAGAAAAATTATGGAAATATTATTTTCACTATTTTACATCAGGAAATAATCATTTTTCATAAAAATACTATTTTTGGACCATATCTCGTATTTTTAGTTTATTTATATTTAATTAGTCATAATAAATTATTTAATTAAATATAAATTATAAAATCTGTTTTAGGAATATTTTTCTATAAAACATAAATATTCCTAAGTCTGGAAAACATAAGTGTTTATATTTTCTTAGTCATATATTTAATCTTAAATCATAATATATTTTATTCAAAATTATTATTAAATTCGAGTTATCATAAAACTTTATCTTCCCTACATAAGCCTAGCAAACCCTAATGCCTTAGATTTTGGATGCCTTAGACTTTTTAAGTCACTTTCCACATTAGTATTCTTATACATATAGGTTGAGTTCTTCGGAATTCCTAAGCCTTTTGTGATGAACTTTCTTGGATTTACCACTTAGCAAAACTGTGAGTATATCTTCCCCATTTTTCATGTTTTACTCTTTTAGGGCTAATCATGTACAATATGACAAAATGTTATCCTTTTACTAATTTCAATTCTCATGTGTGTTTGCTTTATGATTTGTATGTATCTATGACTATCAAAATCATTAACCGCTGTGGCCTGACATTCCAATGAATAATACTATGGTATATACCCCTTGTGACTCGGTTGAGAGACCTTTGTTATTGTCTTATGATTCATTATACTCAAAAATGGTTTTCAAAGTGTTGTCTTATTCTATTGTCTTAGGGTTGGTTTTGACTGATACTACTTAAATACATAATTTCAAACGATATACAACACATGAATTGCGAAACGTTTTTATACTATATGTATCAAATGGATGTACTCACCAATTCATTATATGTGTTGACAAAACATTTTGTACCTGCTTTAGGTGATGTTTGACCTTGATTGCTTTTTAGGCTTAGGCTATGGACCTAGTGCTTTAATAAAATTCCAACATTTAATTACTATGTTTTGTACTTCTTTTGAGACTATTTGTATTTCTTTTTTAATAATGGAAGTTGTTTGCTATTATTATTTACATTTTAGTCCATGTGCTATTGAACAATCGCACTACGTGACACCTCGATGATTCCGCCATCGGTTGGGATGTTATAGATTGGTATCAGAGCTATGGTTATAGGGAATTAGGTTATTAGTAAGTATTTTTTACCTAGACTATAACTAAGCTACCCTTTATATACTATCTTTTATCCTAATATTTTCATTAGATATTTTTCCCTTCTTACTTTGCATCATGTTTGAAGAAGATCATATTCTACAAACGAATCGAAAACACCAAGTTAGGAGTGATATCCATACCTTGGTGAATAGTTTCACTCCTTATATGTTTTATTTATTTATCTTGGAATATTTTCCTTTCGAGATAGGAAACGTCCAAATCTCAAGGAATCTATCCCTCCAAAAGAAACTTTACCACTAAGCTAGGAGTGATGTCCTTATCTTAGTGACTAGTTTCACTCTACCGTATTTTTACTTTTTGAAATACATCTTTCAGTTAGGAGTGAAATCCACACCTCAAGGATGTATTTCTACATCTTAAGTCTCGCTAAAGTTTTGAAATTTATTTGTGATGGGGCACGTGCAATCTGGAAGGGTGAGCGCCTGTATTCTGAGTTTTCTGTCTAGGCCTGGCATTTCGCATAAATCCCAATAAGACGAGGGACCCGTATGCCAACCTAGGAACTCTTAGGATGAGCATTCACTTATAGGCTAAAGTACGCCCCCACAAATCACTAGTAATATTTCAATTACTTTAGTTAGTCACCAGTTTCCTTAGAAACAATCCCAATATCTCATTTATTTTTGGTATTGTTTTTCAATTGTTATTTGAAGTTTTATCATGATTTTCTTTATGATATTCATTGTTTTTCCTTATATCAATTTATAGTTACTTTTATCAATATGCATTTTCCTTTGCATATCATCTTATGTGTTACTTGCTTTGTTTTAAGCTATGACATTTTCAAGACTTTGAAATCAAATCTCATAATCTTTTGTTGCACTTTTGTAGATGTCTGATCGTGAATCTCTCAAGAGAGCCTCGAAGCATCAGGCTAAGTCGAAATCTGATCGTCGTATCGCGTCCATGCTTAATGACAAATTGGCTACACTTGTCCCTACCATTATTAACGCTATTGTCCCAAACCTTAACCCAAATGGTAACTCGAGTGGAAACTCAAACGGGGATGATAATGGCAATGGTGGAACCAAAGGGAACAAGTGCACTTTCAAGCACTTCAACTCTTGTCATACCAACAAGTTCAATGGCATAGAGGGAGCTACTAGACTACTCGAATGGTTTGAGAGTATGAAGAATACTTTCATTAATAGTGATTGTCCCGACAATTTGCCTATTCGTCATGCCTCTAGTGTTCTTCAAAAGAGGGCACTTACTTGGTGGAATGGTGAAAAACACAACCGTGGGATAGAAGCTACTCTAGCTATGCCTTGGAGTGACTTAAAGCTATTATGACCATTGAATTTTGTTCTCGAAGCGAGATGATGAAATTGGAAGATGAGTTTTACTACCTCAAGCAGGATAGTGGAAATAATGTTCCTTATAACAACCGTTACAACGAGTTAAGCCTGTTGATTCCTCACATGGTAACCCCGGTATCTTTAGCTATTGAGAAGTATATTGAGGGACTACCACCTCAGATTCCTGACTCGGTTATGGGAAGTAAACCTGCTACTGTAGAAGAAGCTATCCGTCTCGCAGCATCTCTTTTGAAGAGGTAAAAGGTCTGTAGTCTGCAGACCACATCTGCAGGAGAAGAGGTGGACCAAAGGTCTGCAGTCTGCAAGAAGAAGACTGTTTTTTAACGTCTGCAGGCTGCTAAAATTAAAAAAAAAAAAAAACTGATTTTTTAAAGCAAACAATATTTTTCAACATTGAAATTTAAATAATAGTTATACAACATTGAAATAATATTCATAAAACCGCAAATAACAATGTTTGAACTAATTTATTCCACATTTTGCATTAACTGCTCGGCAATTTCATCTCGTAATTGAGTCATGTATTCCCGATCCGATGCAGTACCATGTGCTTCAACCTCGTCTTCAGCAGCATCAACGTGCACATGACTATTTCCTAACGACACATTGGGTTGATCGCACTCAGTAAAGAATCATTGTCTCTCATTCGTTTCAAACCTCTCCTCCAAAAAAAAGCGAACATACAAGTACGTAAGAATTAAGAGAAGTAATTTCTTATCATAATCCATTATGATCCTGTATTAAACAAAAACAACCATTAAAAAAACACAACCAAAAGCAACCATTAAACAAAAACAACCATTAAACAAAAGCATATAATGTTTTCAAACATAACCAAAAGCATACAATGTCTTCAAACATAACCAAATAGCATAACAATGTTTCCAACCTAACAAAAGAAATCAAAGTTTTCAACATAACAAACATAACCAAAAGCACTCAATGTTCTACACTACTTGATTAGTCCTAAACTTGCGGCCGTCATCGCAATCCACCCTTTTAATATTCCTGGAGTGTCTGGCAATGCCATCCATGCCGCTCTCATATCTGATGACACACCAAAAATATGGTAAGCAGCTAAAAAAAGAGGATCCACATGATCTAACCCAACCAACTGTAACTTCTCTGAGCATTCAACAACTGTAGGCCCTTCTTTCCCTTTAATCAAATACTGTAGAGCCTTTTACATATCACGGGCTAAATCATCAGCAGTAACAGATGATTTTGAAGTTTTTGCCCTTTTCCTTGCATTAGGCTCGGGAGTATGCTCAGGAGTAGGCTCAAAAGTAGGTTCGGGTGTAGGTTCACGAGTAGGCTCCGAGGTGTGCTGATCAGTGTAGGCATCATCTTCTGTGTCATGCAAAACAGTGTCTGTAATCATAAGTTTTTTGGCACGAAGACAAGAAGATGAGCCAACCCCTGATGTTGTTTGGGTTGAGGTCCACTTGCAAGCACTAGTTGCTGCATTACCATCAAACAACTCCGCACAAAGCTCTGGAAAAGGAAATGGAATTGTTTTTAAGGATCCAACCTTTGGATGTCCTTAAACCCAAAGTAATAAAATGTTATAAGTTTTGATTATAGGTAGATGTGAAAATATTATTCATACTAACATACCTTCTTAAAGTCTTCCAATTCTTCGTTCGTTAGGGAAAAAGTATTTGTTTCAGCATTGTAAATGTTTCCAGTTTTGTTTTTTAAATACACCCAACCTATGTATTTGGCCTTAAGATTGTCATAAGCATTTTTCATTTGCTTCTGGGTCAACTCAAGGCCAAACTTTTCCTTAAGCGTTTTTCCTAACTTATTCCAAGACTCCTTATGCAAACTCAAGCCTTTTCTACCAATTGTGCGTACTTCCTCAATGCAAGTCTCTAACAAACATTTTAGTTGCTCATTTGACCATTGTTGTTTTTCTCCCATTTCTATTAACATAAAAAGCATCAAGTATCAACAACTAATATAGGATAACAAGTATACATACCAACAACTAATGTCAACAATAATACCTATGATTCAAGTATACATTCAACAACAAATATAGGATAACAAATATAAATATCAACGACTAAGATCAACAATAATACCCATCATCCAACTATATATGTCAACAAGTAATATCAACAATAATATCCATCATCCAACTATACATATCAACAAGTAAAACAAATTCAAACTCATATCTATCATCCAACTATACATATCAACAACTAATATCAACTAGTATATATAATCCATATTGTCAATGTTGTTTCAAAAGAATTACAACACATTATGATTAAAATAAAACTCAGCCAAGTATTCATCAGCATCAAGAGATATATAGTTTGATAATTTGATTTAAAGCTATCAAAATCCAATCACCATGCTTTTATACTTATTTTGGGCAAAAAAGAAATATAAATTATATAATATATATGTTCTCATAATAATAATAATTCACCATATTTTTTGTTCCTTTTGGTACATAATATATTGATATTCAACAGTATGTTCTCACAAAAAATACACATAACGTATATAAAAAAAAGATACAGAATCATATGTATATATCTCCACCAGCCAAAAAAAAATACAAAACCTAAACATAAATATTATATGTAAAAAAAACCGTACCTGAACAGATCTGAGCGACGGTCTGGTCTAGAAGAGAGAGGCGGAGGAGGGAAGATGCGGAGGAGGAGGTGTCTGGTCTGGAAGTGTCTGATCTGGAGGAGGAGGGGAGGAGGACGTGGAGGAGGTCGCGTGGAGGAGGAAGAGCGCGCCGGGTGGAGGAGGAAGAGGGAGGAGGGTGGAGGAGGAAGGCGGTTCAGGTGAAGGTGAAGGTGAAGATGAAGGTGGAGGCCATTGGAGAAGATAGGGTTTGTGAGAATGAGGCAGAGGTTTGAAGACAAAAGAATATGTCTTCTCCTAAAAGAGGAAGGGCAGAGGTTTGAAGAGGAAACATCTTCCAAAAAATAAACAATCTTTTGCACCATAATGTCTGCCCGCGTCTGCGCGGAGCAGACATAAGAGGCCAGGAAGAGCTTTTGTAAAAAACAAACACAACCTAATTGTACTGCATGCAACTTTAACCACCCTACCAACCAACTCTGCTGGAAATATGACACTTGTGGTCGAATGGGTCATACTGCCTCTCACTACCGTGGAACCAATAATGCTCAAAACCAGGGAACCGGTCAAGCCAAAGGTTGTTACACTTGTGGTGATCCTAACCACATGAAAAATAGATGCCCTCATCTTACGGATTTTATTCAGGCCCGTCAGCAAGCCCCAACAATGCTGGCAGCTCCAACTCCTGGTCATGCTTTCAACTTCAATGCAAACCAAGCTCAGACTGCAATAATGGTATATTTCTTATTAATAATGTAACCTTTCGAATTTTTGTGTATATATATATATATATATATATATATATATATATATATATATATATATATTTACTTTATAACTCCATAAACTCCCGAACACCCATTTTGACATTTCTTATCATCAAATTATTTTATTTTGTTACTAAAGTATATTAGTTATATGTTTAAACAAATAATATTAGCAAAATTCTATAAAAATCGGGTTTAAAAAAATATGTCTCGGACCGGATACAAACCCGAGTCCCCAGACGGTTCGACCATAAGCAACAAACAACACAACCACTACACCACTTTAGTGTTTTGTGGTTAGTTAGAAACCAATAATATTTATCCCATTCATTAATTTTCTGGTCAAAATCAAGTCAGTCAAAGCTGACTATTGATTAGTTTGACTCATTCAATTCCTAGTCAAAATCAAGTCAGTCAAAGCTAACTATTAACAATTGACTACTTTGACTCATTCAATGGACCGGAAATTAAGCTACGCATCAAAAATTACAGCACAATTCGTGCATTCCTTACTCGGTGTTGACCATCAACTTTATGACTTTCCAAATCGAACAATCAAAACCTCACCTATAAGAACTGATCAATTGTTCTTGTCCAGACCATACCGAAACCTCTTCTTTCACTCTCAATTATGATAAAATCATTGTTTTAATCGTGCAATCATATTGTGTTGACTTTGGCTTTGACTCCGCAACTTGCTTCGATTTCTGTTTGGTAATATTTGGGAACGTTGTGCCCCATATTAGACTGTTTCAGATGATTCAACACTTATGCTAAGGTGAGTTTACATAGTACCTTTACTGTTTTACATTTTTGGGGTGAATCATGTTTAAACATTTTTTATTCAATAACAATTACTCATTCTCATTATGTTGAAACTTATGGATTCATTTTGACTGTAACAAAAAGACACAGTACAATCATTAACATTGATCAAGCCGCCTGTTTAGATTATAGCGCTATAGGTCTGACAAAACCTATCCCCCGCATAAATTCAGGGATGATCGAAAACAGATACACTTTTACTAACTTGCGAGTTAGGTCTCAGTCGACACAAGTTTGATTGTACAAAAGACGCATTGTTACATGTCGGACTCATATTCTTACATTACTCATTGTTATATCTCAACTGGGATTGCTATACAAAAACACTATTTTCAATTACATGCAAAACCTATGTATTCTCACCAACTATTTATAGTTGACCCCCCATCTTTCCAACTTAACATGTTTCAGGTTTTATTTGCTATTGGAAGTTGTACACGCCTTGGAACTCATAGGAGCTTTGGACCTAGTTTATATTAATCAAGTTTATGTAATCATTTACTTATATGACAATTGTGAATCGTTTAATAATATTAAACTTACATTTAGTACCATGAGCTACTGAATAATCATCTCTACGTGACACCTCGATGTTTCCGCCATCGGTTGGGGTGTTACAGATTGGTATCAGAGCCTTGGTTATAGGGAATTAGGTTATTAGAAAAATAATCTAGTCTATAACCATAGGATTTTAACCAGTACTTGCTCCTCTTACTTGCAACTCTACTTGTTTCTATTCTCTATCTCCATCCTACTTCTTATCCCCACTTTAGCCCCTATAAGATGATTACTCTCCATCACTGGATCTACCCTTAGACTAATAGGACAGAATTCTCAGGTCCTAACCTGAACTGCCTTGATAATCTCATCAAAGCTCTATATTCTAATAACGAATACGTGCAATCTGGAAGGGTGAATGCCTGTATTCTGAGTTTTCTGTCTAGGACTGGCATTGCGCATAAATCCCAATCAGACGAGGGACCTGGATGCCTACATGGGAATTCTCGGGATGAGTGTTCACTTATAGGCTAAAGCATGTTTTCATTATGTTATTAAAATCTGGAAGCTTTGATAAGTCAACATTTTCGTTTATTCGTTTTAATTAATGAATAAATGATTACATTCACTTTCATTAAAACTAAGCTTTAAATCTCAAAATTTTACAGTTTAAATCAATCTCATTTCATAATCATATATGGGTTTCACAATCACACTTCATCTTATTATCTTAGCCACATGTTTGATTATTTTCAACACCCTACCCAAATCATATTATTGCCTTTTTCAACATGTTACATATTTATTTAAACTGTAACCTCATAACCTGAGTATACCCTAGCACAACACTAAAGATTTCTTAATATTGTCAAATTTTCATCACCTATAAACTATGGAAAATACATATTTTTGTCAAAAGATGTCCTCAAACTTAATTTCTAAATTCAAATGTTTATTCATTAGCGTAACAAAAGATTTTCGATATAATGTCACCTTGTTCTATAAAACCTAATGTCGTGTTTAAAATCTTCGACTAACTGAAATATTCTAATATAAAGCCACTTAGTTTGTACTATTTAACAACTTTTGTTTTATGTACAAAACCAATTTAAAAAAAATAATAATCTTTTCATCCTCATGAACAAAATTTAATCTCCAATTCCCCATTGACTCCTACTTATTTTCAACTTGTTCGAACTTTTACAATTTTTGGTATTTACCACAATCATGTTTTCTCATACGCTTGATTTTAATATTTGATTCAAACCCCACCATTCATGCTGCTAAATAATCTCCTTACTACTTGTGCCTCTTTGAAAACCTATAAAATAAACCCTTTATTAACTATCTTTACATACACTATCTTTCATAACCTTGATGATACTTTGAGTTCTTCATCATCCTCTCAAGAACTAAATTCATATCCTTTACCTTCTTGAACATGAACTTAATCCCTATGATAACCAAACTATTGAAAACTTGATTATTCGTTGCATCAAACTTGATTCTTAGTGATACATGAGGATTTGATTATTAGTATTGTCTTTGAAAGTCTGATTATTCGTGATACCTGTAAACATGACTAGTTAAATATGAACTATATGCCATACTAATAAAACAACATCTAGAGTCGGTAACATTGTCTAGGGCAACTCAATCACAAGTCACATGCTATAACTGTTGTTTGTAAACTTACTTACATGTGTGTATTTTCAATTGACAACTTATATGTTAAACTACAATTATCCATTTAACAACTGGTAGAGGATGAAGTACCTGCTCAACAGTTGGTAGAGTATCTAATAACCTGCTCAACCATTGGTAGGGTCATCATGCCTGCTCAACAGTCGGTAGAGGTTCTAATAACCTGCTCAACGACTGGTAGAGGCCATCACACCTGCTCAACAATCGGTAAATGTTCCTACTCACTGACTGGTAGAGGTCTTTTTCCTGCTCAACAGTTGGACTCATTTTTGGATACATTGTACATGTAATTTGATACAAAGATTTATTAGACTCATTGATACAAAGATCCAATCACTAGGTTAATTTGCATTATGTGTTTTACATGTGTGTTTAGAGTCATAGAATGACACAAAACCGTAATGTAAGGTAAATTGGTGATTGCGGTCCGGAACGTAATCATGAATTTACAGGTACGTTAGGGTGGTGTGAAATTCTATTAGGGTTTTGGTAAGAAACCCAGTACGTTTTTGAAGAATCAGATGTGTGGTGGGTTAACTGCGGTACACCCTATATATAAACATTAATGATACGTCAAAAATGAGACTGGGGGACGGATCATTAACAAACCCTATATTTGACAGTCCATTTAACCTTAATAGTCATCTTGTGCATCCTTGAAACCTACAGTTTAGTGCTCCATAGGACCCCTATCTCAGACCAATATTACTCAAAACCTTGATCATATCGCTCTTAAACTTTTACCACAGACACCTTAGCCTGTACCAAATACCCTCACCTACTCCTAATAGCCTCCCCGACATCAACTTCTGGACGAACTTCCAAAAAGTAGGGGAGACTGTAACCTTTCTAATTTTTTGTATATATATAAGGGAAAGTGAATATGGTGCTGTTGCACATGTAACCTCACATGTGCAACTAATCAAAACTGCATAGTTTTGATAAATTTCAACTAAAACTCATTTTCACAAATTAGTTTCCATGATTATCTTGGTATATATCCAAACGAAAAACTAGTTTTCGTTTATCAAAATGATAATGGAGACAACTCAACCCAATCCCCATGAGTAGCCATAGTCCATAGCCTTACTATCCCATGCTTCTTACATTTCTTCTCTTGATCTTTTTTTTTTTTTTGTTTACAAGCAAGCAAAATCTTTAATCTTATTTCTTCATATATTGTTTTCGAAACAATCAATGTTAATATTTTTTATTGAAATTTACCAAACCTACGTAGTTTTGATTGGTTGCACAAGTATGGTTACATGTGCAATGTAACACCCCAACCGATGGCGGAAACATCGGGATGTCACGTATTGATGATTGTTCAGTAGCTCATGGTAAATAATAAATTTCAATAATTGATTTAAATAAATTACATACAATTGTTCTAAAAGAATTTGTACATCAAATGAGAAATACTAGCTACACATCTTCGAGCATTAACTCTAATCTTCAAGCAAGCTATAACCTGAAACATGTTAAGTTTGAAAATATTTTGGGTCAACAAAAATGTTGGTGAGAATTACATAGGTTTTGATAATTGAATAAAAACTTGTACAATTTGAGTGTCATGGCAAGTCTAGTCCATATGTGAAAACAAATCAATCGGGTAAATCGAGTGCATAATCAAACCTTGTGACTATAATATTGTGGTCCATCCCATACGCTCATGGTTCACTCGATTATGTTATAAATTCGATAACAATCACCCACGCTACCAATAGATCTATCATTGTATACCGTCGGCTGATCAATGTTAATGATTATGCTAGAATAATGTGCTTACCCTAGTCATGTTTAAGACATAATGCAACATAGAATAACACATAGACACTTATGATTGAATTTTAAATTGAATGTTGTAACATGTTTCACCCCAAAATAGTGAAATAGAAAAGGGGCTATGTAAAACTCACCTTAATGATAGTGTTGAATCCCTTGATATAGAATAAATGTGGCACAACGATTCCAAGTATTACCCTAAGTTCAAGGCAATAAAATAAGTCTAAGATTTCTAGTCTACAAGTAGGTTCTAGGGTTCCTAATTTGGGGATTGATAATTGATTAATCATTGATTTAGATAAATTGTTAATAAATAAATAAATAAAGAGATTTAGGAAAATAAATAACATAAAAGAACTTTTATAAAATCTTGATTAAGATGGTTGTATTATAAGATTTGAAGTATGGATATAATTTTTATAAAATTATTTTCTAAAAAATTGAATATTTAGTATATTTAT
The DNA here is from genome assembly GCA_028751855.1 of Ambrosia trifida. Taxonomy (NCBI): domain Eukaryota; kingdom Viridiplantae; phylum Streptophyta; class Magnoliopsida; order Asterales; family Asteraceae; genus Ambrosia; species Ambrosia trifida. The sequence goes on from CM054127.1 coordinate 79,446,050, forward strand.
TTTATTTGTCAAAATATGGTTTTAATATCTAAAAATATTAAAATCAAAATATTTCCAAATAAAAATTTATATTTCAGTTCTAAATGATCAAAAATAATTTATGTAAAATTTTGGTATAAAAATATTGAAAAATGAATTTATTATGATTTATTTATGATTTAAAAAAACAAAAATCAATTAAAAATATTAAACAACCGGTTTTTCTCGAATAAAAATTATTTCTGAAATACATTTTGATCTACAAGTTTAAAATAATTTTTGTGGGATTTTATAAAGTCGTTTAGATATTTTTATAGAATTTTAAAATTATAATTGAATAAACTTGTAATATATTTTATATATATTAACTAAATGATTTTTGAAAAACTAAAAATTGTATGATAAACTTTACCATTAGGATAACATAAGATAATTTTTATAGAATTTATAAACCTCTTTTGGTATTTTAAAATAATTTTAAAAGATTAAAAGGTTAAATATATAAATAAAGGGTTTTAAAAAAAATGTTGTTGGTTGTGGGAATCGAACCTGGGCCTCTGGCCGGTTCGGGACTTATCACAGCCTAGCCACCAACAGGGCTAGACCCTGAGAACAGGTTTATTTCAGATTTAATTCAATATATGATCTGGTTGAATGTTACAAAGATTGTTTCTAAAAAAAAGAATTGTTGCTGCTGGGTTTCGAACCCCAGACCTTTTCCTGAAAACCCACGCGACTCAGCCAACTGAGCAGAAGGCTGGTTGGTTTTTTTATTACTTTCAAAACAAATTTAAATCTTATTTCAGACGAGTCATCTTCCCCAAATTTGAATCTGTGAAACCCTAGAATCACAACTGCTTAATTCCAATATTATTGCTCAATTAATTATGGGGCTAATGTTAGTCAATGGCCAATTAAAATTTAGAAATCATGAATTATAATTATACCTCGAATAGAGACTCCAGATTGCGAGTCAACGCAAAGGTCAAACAACCGCAAAATCTCTTGATTTAGCCACGAACAGCGACGTGAAAAGAATTTTTGAGTGTAGGGGTTTTGTTTTCGGCACTCTTAGGTTCTAGTGTAGGCTTCAATTTATAGTATAACACACGGTTTCATAGATTAAGAAAGTTTGACCCGTAATAATTATAATGCGCGTGAATGGCTTCGATTAGGAAGGTTTTAATCAAAATTCTTGCGTGGGAATAACGCAGAGAGTGTTGGTCAAATCATACCATAGATGAATTGCTGTAATATCGTGGATTGATTGTTGATTATGGTATGATTGAATCGCAGTTGACTTTTTCAAGTCAACTGTGATGAACTAGGAAGGGTTTATATATATTTAGGTTAGGATATATTCAACAAGGAACGTGTAGCTCAGCTGGTGGTTGTGTTTGTGTTAGGTTGTTGAGCCGGTTTGGGCGCGGGTTCGAATCCCGACCCAAACAATTATTTTTTGACAATTATTCCACCACTATATTATTAATATATGATTATAGTATGGTTCTAGGAGTCCAAACGTGTCACGAAATATATATATATATATATATATATATATATATATATATATATATATATATATATTTAAAGGTACGGTAATGATAAAAAAAATGCAACGTTTTATTAATAATGTCTCAAACGTACATGGATTTAATACGAAATGTTACAGTCTCCCCTACTTTTAGGAACTTCGTCCCGAAGTTATTGAAAACATAGGATTGGGTAGATATTAGAATAACTGTGGTTTGGAAAGTTTTGGTTAAGGCATGGCATGAATCTATAGGTAAAAAGAAAAATCTGTTTTGAATAAATTGGATACGAGATTTGATATATGTGAGTTTTAAAGATGGGATTAGGTTCGTCTGAAATAGCAAGGAGAATAAGAATCTAGCAAAACACTAAACTTAAGTTTTAGAAATTTTAAAGGAAATGCATGAGATGATTGACTATAGGGAGGCTAGATGAACTACCAGGTAACTAGAGTTTATAATTGGTTATTTACCGAAAACCTTGATAGAATTTCACACTACCTTAACGTACCTGTAAATTCGTGATTACGTTCCGGACCGCAATCACCAATTTACCTTACATTAGGGTTTTGTGTCCTTCTATGACTCTAACACACATGTAAGTAATGCAAAAATAATCCTGTGGTTGAACCTTTGTATTAATGAGTCCAACTGTTGAGCAGGAAAAAGACTCCTTGATGTATTGTAAAATACATCTATTTCCAGTGTAAAATTTGTATAGTTTTCGAGTCGCTTAGATAGTGTTTTTATTAGTTTTAGGCTTGTACCGGTCTATTTTATTTATTTTAGGTCTTTATATATTTTTATTTGTTTTGAGTTTTTTTTAGTACTTATTTATTTATTTTATATTTTGGTAGGTGTTCGAATGGACGTTGGAGCGTAAACGAACAACTTTTGTCAAGTCAAGAACACCTGAGTCGAGATCACGGTGTAATAATAATAATAATAATAATAATAATAATAATAATAATAATAATAATAATAATAATAATAATAATAATAATAAAAAGAAAACCATGACTTTAAAAGTCACGGCCCAAATTCACAAACAATTGGACACAAGGCAATGTTATAAAGGAGGGCCATTCTTTGGGAACAAGTAAGAGGTGCACGAATTTTAGAAGGGATTTTGAATTAATTATTTTGGAGAAGTCGGCGCACAAGACTTCTTGGAAGGGCAGAGCCACATCATCAAAAGCAGCCAAGGGAAGCGACATCGAGCAGAGGACAGAACAGAAAATATTATTAAGGAGGCAGGCCAGGGATCAAAGGTTTTAAGCCAGCGATTATTCGGGTGTCAATCATTCGGTGTTTTCGTTCCTTTATTATCTTTGTTCTATATATTGATTGTTGAAATTTTATTTGGCTTTGTTTTTCTTTTCAAGATGATTTGTGGCTAAAACTTTTAATAGCTACCTAGGCCAAGACAAATAACTATGTTTTGATTTGTTTTTATTTTCTATGGTTTTTGGAACGTGTTTTGGATTTATGATTCAGTAAAGATTTTGATTTCTCTAGATCTGGTGTATGTGCGTATCTATTATTTTTTAATTGTCACTTATTCACTCCACTTGCACTTTTGTGAATGTCTTTCATGTATGAGTGCTAGTTAGGTTGCAGACTTTGTGTAGCAACTAGTTTATGGTCAATAGTCGCGAGTTTACCATAGGAGTGGTATTTGGTGGTTAGAAGATTTTAGGTATTCTTCCAAGTTCAATAGCTGTGAGGTGAGGGCTTGTTGGTATGTCTAGGTTGTTAGATTGCTAGGTTAGAGGCTTTGTGAGAAGATCCGCCTAGTTTCCCTTTCAACTCTTGCGTATCAAGTTAGATCTAGGCTTCAATAATTACCCCTTGCACCTAGTGTAGTGAGGCTTTCGCGCTGTGAGGTAGATTGTCTAGCGGGTACTCGATCATAAGAGTTAGATAACCTGTGAGGGTTTGTACTCCAACCGGTAGTTTAACAGCACAAAAATATTCTAGGGTTTCCATTTGAGAAGGGTCGAGGGTGTCTAGTTTATTCTTGATGTTTAGTATTTTAAGATCCCGGTTCCAATTCAGTTCCATAACCATAGAAGCTCATCAGGCATAGTTAGGAGTCTGGTCTAGGTAGTGTCTTGTCATCATCTGAATTCGGCTCAGCTAAGTTCGTGTCTCTAGTTCACTTTAGTAAATTTTAGTTAACCTTTATTTTATTGCAATTTATTTTTCAGTAAAACCCCCCCTTTAAAATAATAAATTAATTTAATAGATATTTAGGATAAGTAATCGAGTCTAGTTTTCGTTTTCCATTAGAGTCTCGTGGGTTCGATATCCGGACTTACTTTAGCTATACTAGAGTCGATAGGTTCACTTGCCTGTCAGTAGTTTAGTTTTAGAGAGTCTAGAGTATTACTAGGTGTCTAGTTTTAGGTTTAATTTAGTTATTTTTATTAAACTACTTTTAGCACATCAAGTTTTTGGCGCCGTTGCCGGGGACTCTTGGCGATTGCGTTAATTAGCTTTGATTGAACTTATCTGAAATATCTGTGCTATTTGTTATTTTATTTTAGCTAATTTTTATTTTTATTTCGAGTCTGTTCTATTTTTCTTAGTTTATTTTATCTGTTATTCTCTTACCTCTTTTACTGTCTACTCTGCAGTTTTATGCCAGTTACTCGTTCAAGGAGCAAATCAGCTGCTGAAGTTAAGCTTGAAGAGGTAAGTTCTTCTAGCTCTTGTTCTTCTAGGTCATCCTCCCCACCACCCAGTCCACCACCAAACCTTTTCCAAATGGCTGAGCGTCGCACTGTCCACCAACAATCCACCCAGGGTTTTACGGGAGTTAACTCCCCTATTACCATTCCAGCCATCAACAATGATGGGTCCTGGCAGATACCCTCCTACATCATGACGGCCATTAATAACACCTGTCAATTCCACGGCCGCGATGATGAGGATGCCCCGGCCCACATAGCCCGCCTGACTCGCATCCTAGCTACCTTTAAGCTACAGGGTGCCACAGATGATGCTAAATTCCTCCACTTGTTCCCTTTTTCCCTTTCTGGTCGAGCCGCCACTTGGCTCGACTCTCACCCTACTGACACTTTTACCACATGGGATGCCCTTAAAGAAGCTTTTCTGAATAAGTACTTTCCACCTAGCAAGGCATCCCGCCTTCGCGATCAGATCCATTCGTTCCGGATGGAACCTGATGAGCCTTATTATCTTGCATGGGAGCGTTTTCAAAACCTGCTTAGCAGGTGCTCCCAACATGGTCTGACTGATTGGGCCCTTGTAGAGAAATTCTACAATGGCCTAACTTATGAGGCAAAGAACCGCTTTGATACTTCTGCAGGCGGCCACATGATGGGTAAGAAAACTGCGGCAGAATGCAATGACTTATTTGAAAGTTTTGCCCAAACAGACCATGAGCAGCGGACTTTACTCAGGAATTCCATTCCTGCACCTAGTACCACCTCCCCAGCTCGAGGTGTTCACCAAGTCGCATTGGACACTAGTGTGGCTGCTGCTCTAGATGCTCTAACTAAGGAAGTGAAGGAGTTGAAATTGAAATCTGAAAAATGTGAGATGTGTAGGGGAGGGCATGCTACTTCTGAGTGCCCTTTGATTCACCAGGAGGAGCAAGTGGATTTTGTAGGCGGTCAGAACCGCGGGTCAAATAACTCTTATGGAAATTCTTACAACCCAGGTTGGAGGAATCATCCAAACTTCAGCTGGAAATCTTCCGGTAATCCCCCCGGTTTCTCATCAAATTCTACTCATAACCAGGGGCAGGGTCAGTATTCGGGAGGAAATTCGGGTAATAAGGTAGGTTCGGGCATTGAGGGTGGTTTGGGTGAAATAAAAGAACTTTTAACCCAGTTAGTAGCTAAGGATGCCCACACCCAGAAAACTCTTGCAGAGCATGACACCTTGTTGAAAAATCACCACTCTGCATTTTGGGATCTTCAGCGTACTGTTGCTGATATTGCTAGGCAGTTGGAAGGGCGGCCCCAAGGCCAGTTCTCGGGTAGTACTCAACCCAACCCAGCCGCCCAACTGAAAGCAGTCACCACTCGTAGTGGTAGAGGGGCAGAGAGAGTTAGTGAGCCGGTAGAGTGTGAGGTAGAGGAGCAGGTAGATGAGGAAATAGAGATGGAGGCTCCTAGTAGGGTGCAACCTAGGCTAGTCCCAGCAAGTACCGCACCAAATAGTGAGCCTCAGATAGAGAAGGTTGTAGGTAGGACACCCACACCGATTAGGCCTACCCCTGAGATTGATCCTTCTCGTCTTCCATACCCAGCCCGCCTTAGGAACCAGAAATATGCTAAGGAGTATGGTCATTTTCTAGATATGTTTAAGCAGCTCAAAATCAATCTCCCGTTCATTGAGGCCCTCCAGCATATGCCTAAATATGCCAAATTCCTTAAAGATCTTCTGAAAAGGAAAGACAGACTGGGGGAGGTCTCAAACATTCCATTGACTGCGGGATGTTCTGCGGTGGTTTTGAACAAGCTACCGGAGAAATTGACAGACCCCGAGATTTTTACAATCCCGTGTATGTTTGGTAGTGACACTCAGAACCACACGTTGGCGAACTTAGGTGCTAGTATCAACCTGATGCCTTATTCTCTTTATGAGAAACTAGACCTAGGTGACCTGACCCCAACGCGCATGACTTTATCCCTTGCTGACCGATCAGTCAAATATCCACGGGGCATTGTGGAAAACTTGTTGGTGAAAGTTGATAAATTTGTTTTCCCCGTGGATTTTGTTATTCTTGACATGGAGGTAGACGACAAAGTACCTCTAATTCTAGGTCGTCCGTTTCTGCGCACCGCCAAGGCACTCATTGATGTCTTTGACGGGAAGATCACTCTACGCGTAGGAGATGAGACGGTCACCTTTGAGATCGTCAAATCCATGAGATACCTTGGTAGTCAAGACGATTTTAGCGGTCCCACTGACTCTGTTTACTTCATAAATTCTTTTATCTCTCGTGTGGACCGATGTCTTGATTACATCTGTGGGGGTGATTTGGTAGCTGAGACCCATGATGAGGAGTTAGATTTAGTTGGGGAGGAAGCCCCTTTGTTTCCCGAGGCATTAGAGATTAGTGAGGTTCGTGAGGAGAGTAGTCAACCTTCGTTAGAGATACCACCGCCTTTAGAACTTAAGGTTTTACCCTCTCACTTAGAGTATGCCTACTTAGGGGAGAATGCTAGTTTGCCCGTCATTATTTCATCTAAACTGGCGGAGGAGGAGAAGAGTCGGTTGCTTGATGTGTTGAAGGCACATAAGCAAGCCATTGCATGGAGGCTCTCTGACATCAAGGGCATCAGCCCTACCTACTGCACCCATAGGATACTCATGGAGGATGATTATAAGCCTGTGGTGCAGCCTCAGAGACGCCCAAATCCAAACATGCAGGAAGTAGTTAGGAGTGAGGTTCTTAAGCTTATGGATGCCGGTCTGATCTATTCCATCTCTGATTCCCCGTGGGTGAGCCCGACTCAGGTTGTCCCTAAGAAGGGAGGGATGACAGTGGTCACTAATGAGAAAAATGAGCTCATTCCCACTCGTACTGTCACTGGTTGGCATGTTTGTATTGATTACAGGAGACTGAATGACGCCACTAGGAAAGACCACTTTCCTCTCCCGTTCATTGATCAGATGTTGGAGCGTTTGGCAGGGCAGCAATTTTACTGTTTCCTTGATGGCTTTTCAGGTTATTTCCAGATCCCCATTGCACCGGAGGATCAGGAGAAGACCACCTTTACATGCCCCTATAGCACTTATGCGTATCGCCGCATGCCGTTTGGGTTATGTAACGCTCCAGCCACTTTTCAGCGTTGCATGATAGCTATCTTTCAGGATATGATTGAGACGTCTATGGAGGTTTTCATGGATGATTTTTCAGTTTATGGTAGCTCTTTTGATGTTTGCTTGGTTAACTTAGAGAGGATGTTAGAGAGATGTGTAGAGTCTAAGTTAATGTTGAATTGGGAGAAGTGTCACTTCATGGTGACTGAGGGGATAGTACTAGGACATAAAATTTCTAGGGATGGTATAGAGGTTGATAGGGCTAAGATTGACACCATTAGTAGGCTTCCACCTCCGACCAATGTCAAGGCCATCCGTAGTTTCCTAGGTCATGCGGGTTTCTATCGTAGGTTCATTAAAGATTTTTCCAAAATCACTCGCCCCATGACCCGTCTTCTTGAGAAAGACGTTCCTTTTGTCTTTGATGAGGAGTGTCTTAAGGCTTTTGAGTTTTTGAAGGAGCGGTTGGTGAGTGCTCCTATCTTAGTTTCACCCGACTGGAGCTTGCCTTTTGAGCTCATGTGTGATGCGAGTGACTACGCGGTCGGGGCAGTCTTAGGGCAGAGGCGTGACAAACACTTTCATCCTATCTACTACGCCAGTAAGACCCTTAATGATGCTCAGGAGAACTACACAACCACCGAGAAAGAGCTCTTGGCGGTTGTGTTTGCTTTTGATAAATTTCGTTCTTATCTCGTGCTTTCCAAAACCACCGTCTTTACTGATCACTCGGCTTTGCGGTTTCTTTTCGCAAAGAAGGACGCCAAACCTCGTCTAATTCGGTGGATTCTTTTGCTTTCTGAATTTGATATTGAGATTAAGGATAAACGGGGAGCAGAGAATGTGGCTGCAGATCACCTTTCTCGTTTAGAGGATCCGAGTAGAGAGGAGATTCGTGAGGAGGCGATTGGAGATAAATTCCCTCACGAGTCCATTGATTTCGTTGAAGCTGAGAAGCAGGGTATGCCATGGTTCACTGATTTGGCAAATTACCTTGCTCATGGGATGTTGGTTGAGGGTATGAATACCCAACAGCGTAAGAAATTCCTGAAAGATGCTACTAGGTATGTGTGGGATGATCCTTTTCTGTTTAGGATAGGAAGTGATAGAATTTTGAGGAGATGTGTTAGTAGAGAGGAGGGACTAGAGATTATTAGGCATTGCCATGAGAGTCTCTATGGATGGCACCATGCTCATCACACCACTGCGCAAAAGGTCTTTGATAGTGGTTTTTATTGGCCTACTGTGGTGAAGGATGCCCTCGATTTCGTGAAGCGGTGCGACGCCTGTCAACGCACCGGTAACATTTCATCCAAGGATGAGATGCCTCAGAACCCCATTCAGGTTCTTGAAGTTTTTGATGTCTGGGGCATTGATTTCATGGGACCGTTCCCCATTTCTGGAGGGAACCGGTACATCCTCGTGGCCATTGATTATGTTTCAAAGTGGGTGGAAGCGCAAGCTCTACCTACTAATGACGCCCGAGTGGTGGTGAAATTTTTGAAGAAGTTGTTCACTCGGTTTGGTACTCCCAAGGCACTTATTAGTGACCGTGGTACGCATTTCTGTAACACCATGATGGAAAAGGTGTTAGCGCGCTACGGGGTCACTCACCGTTTATCGACCGCTTACCATCCCCAAACAAGCGGTCAAGTGGAGAATGCAAACCGAGGAGTGAAGAGAATTCTTGAGAAAACCGTTGGGAAAAGTCGGAAGGATTGGTCCGACAAGTTAGATGATGCACTTTGGGCGTTTAGGACGGCTTATAAAACGCCATTAGGTACTACACCTTTTATGATTGTTTATGGTAAAGCGTGTCATCTACCCGTTGAGCTAGAACATCGAGCTCTTTGGGCCCTCAAGACGGTTAATCTTGATCTTACCGAGGCTGCTAGGAGACGATTTTTCCAGCTTCATGAGTTGGAGGAGCTTCGGGATGCAGCATATGCACGGTCATTGAGCATTAAAGAGAAAACTAAGGAGTTGCATGATAAGAGGATCAAGAAGGTGAAGGAGTTTAGAAAGGGAGATAGAGTGCTTTTATATAACTCACGGTTGAAGTTGTTCGCAGGTAAGCTTAAGTCCAAATGGGCGGGTCCATACACAGTTAATGAGGTTTTCCCATATGGCACAGTCGAATTACTAAATGATGCAGATGGAAGCACTTGGAAGGTTAACGGTCATAGGCTTAAAATTTATATCGGAGGACCGTTAGACCCGACGGAGAAGGAGGAAACTCCTCTCGAGACTCCTTAGAATGAGAGATGGTTGAGTTCATGGGTACAATCCCAAGTGTAGAGTTTGTAAATTTATTTTTATTTTTTTTTTAGCTTTTCATTTATTTTATTTTATTTGTGGTTCGGTATTATGCTCGGGTTTTGTTTGTTTCATTTTGCGCAGGTTTGGATTGCACCGCCCGTACTCAATCTCCATTCGGGTGATTCCGGAGCTGTTTAACATTTATCAAGGCAAATCCGAGAGTTTATTATTGTGTCAGAGCCGATCGCGAATGAAATGCTATACGATCGAGCTGGATTGGACTAGAGTTTTTGGAGCTTACGCGTTAATAAACCAGCTAAGTCCTTTCTAATTTGCCCTTTTCTTTTTATTTTTGTATTCGGAATTTATTTTTTTTGTTTTAAGTCGTTTTCTATTCCTACATTGAGGGCAATGTAGAGTTTAAGTGTGGGGATGGAAACTGTCATTTAGTCTGTATATAGGGTCGTTTTGAGTCCAAAAAAAAAAAAAAAAAAAAAAAAGGTCCCTGATTTTGAAGTTTGCATTATATAAAATATGGAAAATGATAGGTAAAGTTAGGTGTCCGGTTTTCAAATAGTATGTATAATAAGAGATTAAAATTGATTGAAAACGTGTCTGATTTGGGATATGTGGGTAGGCTCGGCCGGTAGAAATGTTTCCTTTGAAAAGTAATAAATTAATTATGATAGGCTATTTTGTGGGTTCTCATCTAGGAGAAACAGGGAGACCGAAACCGCCAAAAATAGTATAAGAAGCACCGTTATAAGTAGAAAAACGTTAGAATTTCTAATCACTAAAAAAAATTAGAAATCAAAGCAAAAATGCTGAAGCTTAAGGTGCCTGGTCACTGGGATAGCGACTTGGATTGGCCACACCCTCTAAGTTAAGTATGCTGAGATGAAAAAAAAAAATGCTAAAGCTTAAGGTGTCTGGCCACTGGGATAGCAACTTGGATTGGTCACACCCTCTGAGTTAAGTATGCCAAAAAAAAAAAAAAAAGTGATTTTAAATTCTCTTGGTTTTCTACATAAGATGGTTGGGAAATGGTCAATTGGTCGTTCCTTTAGCTTCATAAGCTTGAGGCGGGATTAGGAGGAACTGTGACTTCCTTCGAGTGAGACCCTAGATAGACTAATCAACATGAACTTAACATAAATAAAAAGAGGCTTGGAAACCGGTGTGGGTTTAAGAGGATCAATATACCTGCAATCGCAATCAACACGTTAGTAGATTATTAATTAAGTAACCTATGTTTTGAAACTGGATGTAAACCTAACTGTGATTCCATAGCATAATTCTTTTTCAGGGACGAAAAAGAGATAAGTGTGGGGATATTACTCCTCTACCAGTTAGTGAGTAGGAACCTCTACTGATTGTTGAGCAGGTTCGATAGCCTCCACTAGTCGTTGAGCAGGTTGTAGGGCCTCTCTCGACTGTTGAAAAGGCATGATGACCTCTACCAATCGTTGTGTAGGTTATTTGATACTCAACTAACTGTTGAGCAAGTACTTCATCCTTTATCGGCTGTTTGATTAAATGTAGCATTTATTGCAAATTGATAGTATGTTTATGTAAGCAAGCATAGTATGTGAGTTGTAGTCGTATAGATTTAGATATTAATATAGCAATTAGTTCACATTCAAACAAGCATGCATCCAAGTGTTATGATCATACTAGATAAATGACTCTCATGTAAAAGACAAAAATTTCGATACTTGGATCAATACATAGAATTTTTAGAAAGCAAATAACATCCAAATGGTGGGGCTAGCTGTTAAGTAGCTGGAGGGTCCCTAACAGGATTATTCAGAGCAGTAGGGGCATTAGCAGGAGGAATTCGACAAACATTCACGAGATGTCCATACTTTTGACAATTAGTACAATGATGACAAGGCACATGAGTTGGGTGGTGATACTTGCAGGTGTTACACAAGGGATGGGGTCCAGTATATAGTTTCTTGGTGGGTGGAGGAGTGGTATCTATTGCGAAATTCCTGGCCTTGCGCCTTCCATTGGTTGAGGACTCAGTTTCAATTTCAATAGCAGGTTGAGGGGTATCCTTCACAACAGTTTTCTTTTCCCCTTTCTGAGTCAGGGTTCCCGCTTTCACATGGTTATCTATTAGGGTGGCCGCCAAAGGCTTTGCTTCCTCGAGAGTAGCAGGGTTCCTTCCCCACACCGTGTCCTGTATCTGCATGGGTAAGCCACCAATGTATTTTTCGATCGCAATAGACAAGGGGGTGACCTTATGTGGTAGCAATAGACTAAGTTCGTGGAAACGAGTGTTGTAGGCAAGGTTTTCTCCACTGTCTTGGGCAAGATCGTGAAACTCATCTTCCATTTTCTTGATTTCATTACGAGGGCAGAACTCCGCCTTCATAACGTCTTTAGCTTGTTCCCAAGTTAATGCCAGTGCGACTTCAGCTCCACGGGTACGCTTTTCCTCATTCCACCACGTGAGTGCTCGTTTTTGAAGAACACTCATAGCATAACGAACCTTAAGGTTATCGGGACACTCACTATTAATGAAGGTATTCTCGATACCCTCGAACCATTGTAGGAGACCAGTAGCTCCTTCGTCCCCGCTCAACTTAGGAGGATTGCAGGTATTAAAGTGTTTGAGGGTGCAGACTGGGTGACCATTCCCGTTTCCATTCCCGTTCCCATTGTGATTCCCATTGCCATTTCCATTTCCATTGCCGTTTCCATTCATTTGAATGACTTGAGCCAGCAAATTAGGAACCAGAGTTGCGATTTGTTGCGCCATTTGTTGGGAAATGATCGCAGCTAGTTGGGCATCACTTCCATTGTTGTGGTTACTGTTGTGGTTGTGGTTGTGGTTGCTGCTGCCTTCATCATGATTGTCGCCACTGTTAAGGCGAGTGCTGCGACGTGGAGGCATGATTTGTAAGAGATACAATGAGGGTTCAATGAGACACGAAATGAATGAGGTAATATAAGGAATGTAATCATTTATCCATTAATTAAAACGAATAAACGAAAACGTTGACTTATCAAAGATTCTAGATTCTAATAACATAGTGAAGACATGCTTTAGCCTATAAGTGAACACTCATCCTGAGAATTCCCAGGTAGGCATCCAGGTCCCTCGTCTGATTGGGATATATGCGCAATGCCAGTCCTAAACTAAAAACTCAGAATACAGGCGCTCACCCTTCCAGATTGCACGTGTTCGTTATTAAAATCTAGAACTTCGACGAGATCTCAAGGTGGTTTAGGCTAAACCTGAGGATTTTGTCCTATTAGTCTAAGAGTAAATCCAGTGATGGAGAGCAATCTTCTTGTAGGGATTAATGTAGGGATAAAAAGTAGGAGGGAGATAGAGAATAGAAATAAGTAAGGTTACAAGTAAAAGGAGAAAGTACTAGTTAAAATCCTATGGTTATAGACTATATTATTTTTCTAATAACTTAATTCCCTATAACCATGGCTCTGATACCAATCTGTAACACCCCAACCGATGGCGGAAACATCGGGATGTCACGTATTGATGATTGTTCAGTAGCTCATGGTAAATAATAAATTTCAATAATTGATTTAAATAAATTACATACAATTGTTCTAAAAGAATTTGTACATCAAATGAGAAATACTAGCTACACATCTTCGAGCATTAACTCTAATCTTCAAGCAAGCTATAACCTGAAACATGTTAAGTTTGAAAATATTTTGGGTCAACAAAAATGTTGGTGAGAATTACATAGGTTTTGATAATTGAATAAAAACTTGTACAATTCGAGTGTCATGGCAAGTCTAGTCCATATGTGAAAATAAAACAATCGGGTAAATCGAGTGCATAATCAAACCTTGTGACTAGAATATTGTGGTCCATCCCATACGCTCATGGTTCACTCGATTATGTTATAAATTCGATAACAATCACCCACGCTACCTATGTAGGAGGTACACGTATCCGGGTGGGATTGTCAGTCCAATAGATCTATCATTGTATACCGTCGGCTGATCAATGTTAATGATTATGCTAGAATAATGTGCTTACCCTAGTCATGTTTAAGACATAATGCAACATAGAATAACACATAGACACTTATGATTGAATTGTAAATTGAATGTTGTAACATGTTTCACCCCAAAATAGTGAAATAGAAAAGGGGCTATGTAAAACTCACCTTAATGATAGTGTTGAATCCCTTGATATAGAATAAATGTGGCACAACGATTCCAAGTATTACCCTAAGTTCAAGGCAATAAAATAAGTCTAAGTTTTCTAGTCTACAAGTAGGTTCTAGGGTTCCTAATTTGGGGATTGATAATTGATTAATCATTGATTTAGATAAATTGTTAGTAAATAAATAAATAAAGAGATTTAAGAAAATAAATGACATAAAAGAACTTTTATAAAATCATGTTTAAGATGGTTGTGTTATAAGATTTTAAGTATGGATATAATTTTTATAAAATTATTTTCTCAAAAGTTGAATATTTAGTATATTTATTCCTATTTGTCAAAATATGGTTTTAATATCTAAAAATATTAAAATCAAAGAATTTCCAAATTAAAATTTATATTTCTGTTCTAAATGATCAAAAATAATTTATGTAAAATTTTGGTATAAAAATATTGAAAAATGAATTTATTATGATTTATTTATGATTTAAAATAACAAAAATCAATTAAAAATATTAAACAACCGGTTTTTCTGGAATAAAAATTATTTCTGAAATACATTTTTGATCTACAAGTTTAAAATAATTTTTGTGGGATTTTATAAAGTCGTTTAGATATTTTTATAGAATTTTAAAATTATAATTGAATAAACTTGTAATATATTTTATATATATTAAATAAATGATTTTTAAAAAACTAAAAATTGTATGATAAACTTTACCATTAGGAGTACATAAGATAATTTTTATAGAATTTATAAACCTCTTTTGGTATTTTAAAACTATTTTAAAAGATTAAAAGGTTAAATATATAAATAAAGGGTTTTAAAAAAAAGTTGTTGGTTGTGGGAATCAAACCTGGGCCTCTGGTCGGTTCGGGACTTATCACAAGCCTAGCCACCAACTGGGCTAGACCCTGAGAACAGGTTTATTTCAGATTTAATTCAATATATGATCTGGTTGAATGTTACAAAGATTGTTTCTAAAAAAAGAATTGTTGCTGCTGAGTTTCGAACCCCAGACCTTTTCTTTAAAACCCACGCGACTCAGCCAACTAAGCAGAAGGCTGGTTGGTGTTTTTATTACTTTCAAAACAAATTTAAATCTTGGTTCAGACGAGTCATCTTCCCCAAATTTGAATCTGTGAAACCCTTGAATCACAACTGCTTAATTCCAATATTATTGCTCAATTAAATATGGGGCTAATGTTAGTCAATGGCCGAGTAAAATATAGAAATCATGAATTATAATTATACCTCGAATAGAGACTCTAGATTGTGAGTCAACGCAAAGGTCAAACAACCGCAAAATCTCTTGATTTAGCCACGAACAGCGGCGTGAAAAGAATTTTTGAGTGTAGGGGTTTTGTTTTCGGTACTCTTAGGTTCTAGTGTAGGCTTCAATTTATAGTACAACACACGGTTTCATAGATTAAGAAAGTTTGACCCGTCATAATTATAATGCGCGTGAATGGCTTCGATTAGGAAGGTTTTAATCAAAATTCTTGCGTGGGAATAACGCAGAGAGTGTTGGTCAAATCATACCATAGATGAATTGCTATAATATGGTGGATTGATTGTTGATTAAGGTATGATTGAATCGCAGTTGACTTTTTCAAGTCAACTGTGATGAACTAGGAAGGGTTTATATATATTTAGGTTAGGATATATTAAACAAGGAACGTGTAGCTCAGCTGGTGGTTGTGTTTGTGTTAGGTTGTTGAGCCGGTTTTGGCGCGGGTTCGAATCCCGGCCCAAACAATTATTTTTTGACAATTATTCCACCAATATATTATTAATATATGATTATAGTATGGTTTTAGGAGTCCAAACGTGTCACGAAATATATATATATATATATATATATATTTAAAATACAGTAATGATAAAAAAAATTCCAACGTGTTATTAATAATGTCTCAAACGTACATGGATTTAATACGAAATGTTACATGCAACAACACCATATTCACTTTCCCGTATATCATAATCGTGTTTAGAATATTTGAAAGTCAAATTCCATTAACGTGTCTACCCATTGAAAAAAAGATGCCCACTAAAGAGATAACCGAACATGTACGTTTAGATTCTGACTTTAGGACCCTATAAATCCACACCATTTCTCTGCTTTTGAAACACGCTTGTTTTTATAGTTTTACAACTTTTGATTCGAACTAGTGAAATCAATGGCGACTCTTGGAGGTGTTACCGAACCTAAGGGAACTCCGAACAGCCTCGAGATCGAAAACCTTGCTCAATTCGCCGTGGATGAGCACAACAAGAAGCAGGTATTGTGTTGGAATTGTCTTTTACTAATTGCGGTATATATTTTTATAAATATATAAATTTATCAAGGTTTTGAAATCCGATTTGCAGAATTCGCTTTTGGAGTTTACTAAGGTGATTAGCACGAAGGAGCAGGTAGTTGCAGGGACGATGTATTATATCACACTGGAAGCGAATGATGGCGGTGTGAAGAAGGAGTATGAAGCCAAGGTTTGGGTGAAGCCATGGATGAACTTCAAGGAATTGCAGGGGTTTGAACTTGTTCATGCTTAGCTTTTCTATGGTAATTTTCTGTTTAGTTTTTTAAAAACTTATTTTGAAAATAAATAATTTTGCTGATTAGCTTTGGGTTAATGACTAAATTAATCGGTGTCAGTCCAGGGTTTTAAAAATCGCGATTAATCACCGATTAGTCAGGCCTAAAGAACTCAAAATTAGGTCAAAAATGAATTTGAACAGGTCAAAACTAGACAAATCGATTAAATAAATCAAATTCTTACCTCAAAAAAGTTGATGATAATCTATGATTTAAAACCAAAATTGATGAAACTCCATGAACCATAGTTGCGTCTGATGGCTTCGTACGATGAAAAAAGAAATGGGGTGGAGAAAATGGGATATGGTGAACGATTGAGGTGAATATGTTTATTCAAGTTTGGGTATTTTTCCACATTCACTAGTTTATCTTTGGCACCTAAACTTCTAAATGTATACATATAAGGTTTAAAATTAACATTATATATGTATAAATTTGAAAAAATATATATAAAAATCCAATCCGATTATTTCAATTAATCCTGATTAATCCCGATTAATTCAAATTAATCTTGATTAATCACGATTAATTCCCTAGTCGGTACCCCACCGGCCGACTATTGCATAGCGAGTTCTACAACATTGATTATAGCTAAAAATCATTTTTTTGTGTTTAAGTATTTATAAACGATTGATGTGTTTGTTAATTTTATTATTATATTGGACCCTAAAGATAACTAAGATTTCTATAATAAACGAGTCTGATGTTTAACCTTGAGGATGAGGTTCACTTATCGATCTTGAGTATGCTTGTGAATCTAAACCAGACTATTATTTATATAATTTGTTGTATTTTATATTTATAAACTAGCTGATTATCCCGGGAGTGTCCTGGGGTTGAAAAATCTAATATAACTTAATAAAAAATGATAAAAGAAGTAAACAATTTCAACCACTTTTAATGCTAAAAAAAAGTTGTTCTAATGTTTATACTACGAAAATGGGCTCTCATGCTGCATTCCCCGCAGATTAAAAAAATCTCAACCTCTTTTAATGCTAAGCAAATCGTTATAGCATATGAACATGGGCAATTCATATATGTAATAGTAGGTTTAAAAACATATATACTATCATAACACGATTAGTACTTGCCTATATATGATTAATAAATCACCTAAACACATGTCTTTTTTTTCTGCATGAATAAAAACTCACTAAAAAAACATTTTTTTTTTCGTTTTTTGTATAGCACTATGGTGCTCGTTGGAAAGATAATAAAGCGATCGTTAATTTGGTGTAAATTTTTTTTTTCAAAAAAAATGTCATACATAAAAGTTACTAACGTTTAAAAATTGTGAGTGGAAAATAAGGAAAAAATAAAGATAAAAATATTAATTAAAATTTTTGAAATTTTAAAATAATAATTAACATTTAAAAATGTTAGAGAAAAATAAGAAAAACATATTAATTAACATATTTGAAATTTTAAGATAATATAGATATAGATTTTATTTAAAAAAAAGAAAATAAAAATTTTAAAAATTTATCTTTTATTTAAAATAATAAATTTAATACTATCACCTCAAAGTGTCACATGGCACATTCAATGGAGGGTTGAGGCCTCCATTGAATGTCACCTCATAAAAATTCAATTCTTTTATTATAAGTAATAAATTATAGATACGCAAGTTATAAAAACTAAATAATATGCGTAAAATATAATATAAATTGTATATAGAAATCAAGAAATATGACGAAAAGACATCCGAACAAATCAGTTACATTCTCAAACCATGGATGTTCCTGAGAGGGTTGTGTTTGATATATACGTTTCCTGCTTTTGACCTGTACAACCATTTGATCTGTTGGAATCTAGCTAAACAAGCATTTGACCTGTTTATTATAAATTACAATCCAAATTAATTTAAACAACTAGATGTGTGTTGAAGAAGCTAGAACACTTGGAAGTTCAATGCCGATTAATTTTTTTTTCCGATTAAAAGCAGGTGGGAGTGCTAATGTTGCTGTAACTCGTGAAATTATGCATATGTTTTATTCAAGTGAAAGCTAAATATTTGTATGAGTATTGTTTAAGTTTGTGTTATATATTTGATATCTAATGTGTGTATTTAAAGTAAAATTATTAATTGTAAAAGTTTGCCTTTTAAGTTTCAACTAGTTTTTTTAGCCGCAACACCGTACGCGACATCATAAAGTATAGATTACATTTATCCGGACCCGTTTATTAGCTAAATTCACGTTGAAATGAAGAGAATTCATACCATTGAATGGTAATGTATTATATTTGACCCAACGTGTTACCAAACAATACGCGGCGTCAAAAAATATAGTCTACAAGTGACCAGACTCGTTTTCTAACTAAATTTACCTCGAAAATATGGTAACTCACATTTATACAGTCGAATGAAAATATATTAAATTTGACCCGATTTATTTCTAAGCAAATTTACGTCAAAATGTAGTCCAACTAAAAGCGTACATAAAAATAAAACATTTATAATTGATCTGACTTTATACCTACATACATAAAAATAAGAACGTAAAAAAATTAGTTTTAGTGTAAGCCCAAAAATTTAGAAAGCTTGAGGATGTCAAAGTGAAATTTACAAAGTTAGAGGGTTACTTTTGACATTATAACAAAGTTTAAGGACAGAATGAGTTACTTGCAGGGTTAAATAAAAGTTAAAAAGTCTAAGGACCTTTAAGTCAAGTTATAAAGTACATAACAAAAGTTAAAAAGTCTAAGGGCTTTTAAGTCAAGCTATAAAGTACATAACAATTTTTGTCATTTTAGAAAACTGTTTTTTTTTTCAAGTTCTATGGTTAAGGGTATAAATCCATTGATACACGTCCACTTAACCAGAAGGGTTGTCGTGGCGATAATGTTGTCGGTTTGTTAACCGGACCCTAAGTTTTTTTTTTTTTTTTTTTAACAGCCAACAAATATACCAATAATTCCATTTGAAGTCCCTACTTAGAAAAATCACGACTCCTTTCACCCGACAAAGCTAGACAATGTAAGGGGGGCTCTGGAACCAGCTCACCAGTTCCAGGGAAGACCCTACTGCCTGCACAACAAAAAGCACAATGGCAAGTAAATCGGTAAAATCGAACGACCTTGGAGATTGAACTGATGACCATTCGGTCCCCGGGCTCCCATTATCAAGCATCCAGATGACTAGACCGTAAGTTAATATAAAAAACATTCAAATGATGAATAAAAACTTTTTGTGTTTAAAAATAAAAGAAATATATTACCTTTTTACAATAAAAACTTTTCAATGAAGGTCTACGTTATTTCAAAGAAGTTGTTTTGTTACTTGTCATGTTGTTACTTGCATTGTCCATGTACCACATGCAATCATCGTTCGTTTTAGCAATTAGCATCACCTTTCTTCATTGAGGAAGATTCCTCAGTGGTGGATTTAGCTAAAGAGCCCCAAGTTTACTTGAATCCAGGGGCGGATATAGCATTTGACCAGGGGGACGTCTGTTACCCCTCGATTATCCTGGTGAAGTGGAAAAAAATTACTTTTTAAGGTATTTAAAAGGTATTTTTATAAAATGTAACCCCTTGTTTTATTTTTCTAGATCCGCCAGTTGAATCCACTCGGGATTCGGTTTCAAATGTTGAGTAGAAAATTACATAAAAAGTGATTCCACAAGAAAATTAAAAAAGTGTCCAATGGTTACGACTTCAACCTATAGAAAATTTTCTTTCATAATTTTTTAAACTTTTTTAAGGTTTTCGAAATAAATAAATAACTGATGATACACCGCTAATCTGACACTTAGTTTACTTGTTGATGGGTCATTGCGACATAATGGGCTCAAAAAATTCTAATATTTTGTTTTTTCTAATGGAACTAGAATATTAATGAATAAAGTTTGAAGTCGATTACATGTAGCACAATATAAGTTTAAAGAAAATATGTAGTAAATCTTATGAAATTTTTATTATATTTGTTAATATTTGACAAAATTATTGTTTTATGTTAAATTAAATATGTTAGTCACTTAGGTTATAGCCTAGTGGTAGAGTGCAAATCTTTTTTTAGGTGAATTTGAGAGTTCAACTCCAAGAGTATGTAAGATAAGGTGTAAAAAAAGAGGACTAAAAAATTAGTCGTTCAAAAAATAAAATAAATTATGTTAAGTTTTCTAAAACAAGGATAAATGAATGGTTGTAAACTTTTAGTGGTATCAATGTGGTGGATAAGGTTTTGCTTTTTCAAGTGGTGTGGGGTTCAAATCACATGGGTGACAAAAAATAGCCGTTCAAAAAAAAAAAAAAAAAAAACCAAATTAAGGTTTACTTTACCACACGTTTTATTTCGGGTATGGTCATGATCATTAAAAAAGCATATTTTTAGATATGGTTGTGTTTTAGTTTTATTTTTACTAGGTTTGAGCCCCGCGTGTACACACGGTACATGTTCATGGCAAATGAAAAAAAAAATTCTATAAAGATCGAGTATGCAAATTTTATTTATTGAAAGTTACGCAATACAATTCGTATGAATTTTTTTTTATTGTAAATTATCATAAAAAAGTTTAATGTTACCCAGTAACAGATATATGAATCAACAAATGTTTGAATAGACGTGATTTAAAAACAAATAATAAAATGAATAAACATATATTTATTGTAACGGCATGCAAATGAAGATTAAATTCAAAGTAAATAAATGTAGTTTAATTAACAAATCACACAACCAAAAAATTATAAAAAAAAAAGAAATTTATGCAAAATATGATCGCATACTTATTCACAAACTTCAAAATATTTTTTTATAGACAACATTTGTTATTTATTATTAACGTTGTCATCTTTATCCAATATTAGTATGTTCAGGCCATCTCTACTTTTGTCACTTGGCAGCAACATGCAACTGCCCATGTGTAAAGATAGGATCTTTCAAATACATACCTATCCTAAATAGGGTTTGTCCTTGACTTTTATTTATTGTCATTGCGAAACATAAAGTAAGAGGGAATTGTCTTATGTTAAATCTGAAAGGAATCTTCTTATCAAAAGTTTTTATGTTTATCGATCAACAATATTAAAATGAAAGTCGTTATTAGTAATATCATTTAAAATTATTTTGAATATATTATATATTTTAGGAAATTGTTAAATAGATTTAAATTATATTTATTATTAAAAGAATAGATTTAAATTGTATTTATTAAATACATTTTGTTTACCAAAATTATCGCTTGAATCTTTCTGTTATCATTAATTGAGTTTTTTTTATAACTTTTGAAATAATTTGAACGTTGTTAATGGTCGAGGGTTTCATGACAAATGAGGATTTTTTATATTGATGTTACGTTTATTTCTTTATGTTAATAATTGTAATAATTATTACTATTAATAGTAATAAATGAATGACAAAAGTTAACTTACCAATTATAATTATTTACTTATTTATTAATATAATTGAAAATTATTTTGAAAATAATATATATTTTAGTAATATATTCATAAAAATCGTAAAAGAAAATTTTAATTCGGTAGATAAGAAATAAATAAATTAAAAATAAAATTAAAAATCGTAATATTAGTTTTAGTATTAGTAATATATTCGTAATTTAATTCGGTAGATAAGAAATAAATAGATTAAAAATAATTTCGTAAAATAGTAATATAAATAAATAAGATTAAAAAATCGAAATAAATAACATTAATAGGGGTCAATTATTATTGAAATGATTTTAATGATTATCGTTTAATGATAATTGATTAAAGGAAAGTCATAATATAAAAAATCAAATTCGGTCAATAATATTAAACATAAAAAAAACAGTAATATAAATAAAAGAGCTTAAAAATTTTAATAAATAACATTAAATTCGGTCAATTATTATTAATGTCAATAAATAGCATTAAACATAATTTTGTAAAAAATAGATTAAACATACTTTCGTATTAATAGTAATATAAATAAATGAGGTTAAAAAATCATAATAAATAACATTAAATTCGGTCAATAATTATTAATGTCCATAAATAAAATTAATTCTAACATAATAAAAATATATTAAGAATAATTAAATAAAAGTCATAATATAAATGAAATGATTTTGATGATTATCATCTAATGAGAATTGATTAAAATAAAGTCATAATATATAAATTAAATTCAGTCAATAATATGAAACATAAAGTCAAAAAAAAAGTAATATAAATAAATGAATTTAAATTTTTTAATAAATAACATTAAATTCGGTCAATTATTATTAATGTCAATAAATAATATTATTACGTAATTTCGTAAAAATAGAAAAAGCATAATTTCGTATGAATAGTAATATAAATAAATGAGGTTAAAAATCATAATAAATAAAATTAAATTCGGTCAATTATTATTAATGTCCATAAATAACAGTAAATATAACATAATAAAAATATATTAAAAATAATTAAAGAAAAGTCATAATATAAAGGAAATGATTTTGATTATTATCATTTAATGAGAATTGATTAAAGGAAAGTCATAATTTAAAAAATTAAATTCAGTCAATTATACTAAACATATATTCAAAAAAGTAATATAAATAAATGAGATTAAAATATTTAATAAATAACATTAAATTCGGTCAATTATTATTAATGTCAATAAATAATATTAAACATCTTAATAAATAACATTTAAACTTAATAAATCTTATTAATTGCAATTAATACTAATCATAATTTGTAAACATAGTAAGATTATAAATCTTATTAATTGCAAGACTAATCATAATCTTATTAAGATTATAAATCTTAATAAATAACCTCAAAATGGTAATCAATAATTCAATTAAATTACATTAAAAACATAAAAGATCATAATTTAAATTTTAAAATCAATGACTTTTTGTAGTGCAATCTTAGTAACAAATAGCCTGTGTTGGATTGAATACCATTTAAAGACACAATATTCGCCAATGGAAATATCTTCTGATTGAAGCATATCAGACCATCCAATCACAGTAAACATTTACAAAAGCATTGTGTATAGTAAATTTAGAATGTCTACCTAATAATAAAATAAGAATACTGTAAACATAATGTTTAATAATTGAATAACAAACCTAACGACTTGAGCAGAAATTACAACACGCACAGACACAGACCACGCGTACCCATCTGTAAATTTAATCTTGATCTTCATTGATTAATTTAAGTTTGGCAATTCAGCAATCGTATTAGGAATTATCTGCATAGTAATAAGAATTAAATAAGAAAAAAATAAAAATAAATGAGAGCTATTATTGTAACCGTAAATTTGATCAATTATACGAAATCAATTTAATCAATTATAATTTAATCAATATTGTCATTTGTATAATTGATTAGAGATTAAAAAATCTCGTATTAATTTAATCAATTCGTATAATTTAATCAATTTCGTATTAATAGTAATATAAATTAATGAGATTAAAAAATCGTAATAAATAACATTAAATTCGGTCAATTATGGTAATCCTAAAATTCGGGAATGATTGATAATAAATCAATAATTCATACAAAAAAATTAATACGTTTTATTATCGGTAAACCATAAATTTGATCAATTTTACGAAATCAATTTAATCAATTATAATTTAATCAATATTATCATTTGTATAATTTAATTAATTAAACGTAAAGATTAAAAAATCTCGTATTAATTTAATCAATTTAATCAATTTCATATTAATAATAATTATGGTTTTAATTTGTTATTTTTTTGTATTTATATAAACAATGTATAACAAAATTGTGTTTAAGGTTGTTAAATATCTTTAATTGAAATTAACAATATTATTATTATTAATTTAAATACGATATATATTGTTGACTAAACTTAAATTTAATTTACTATTAATTTAAATATGGTGTATATATTAGGTAATTGCCAACTTTATTTCAATCAAATTTAAAAACATAGGTAATTGTCGCTAGGTTTGTCAACGTTAAGCTTACATTTATCCTGAAATATATTTTTGTAAGTATGTTTAAATGATTACCGAAAATATTCATTTATTTTTTATACAAACTTTACAAAAATAATATAACTAACATCTGTATAATAAATAAGACTTATTATGGTAAACTTAAATTCGTATTAATGTTACTATAAATTCGGTCAATTATTAAAAGATGGTAATAAATAATATTTAATTGGGTCAAAATATTATTATTCTTAACGTTATTATTTAATTAATTTAATCAATTTCGTATTAATAGTAATATAAATTAATAAGATTAAAAAATCGTAATAAATAACATTAAATTCAGTCAATTATGGTAATCCTAAAGTTCGGATCAAATTGATTCATAATCAATGATTTATACAAAAGAATTAATACGTTTTATTATGGTAAACTATAAATTTGATCAATTATACGAAATCAATTTAATCAATTATAATTTAATCAATATTATCATTCGTATAATTTAATCAGTTTCATATTAATAATAATTATGGTTTTAATTTGTTATTTTTTTTTGTATTTATATAAACAATGTATTACAAAATTGTGTTTAAGGTTGTTAAATATTTTTAATTGAAATTAACAATATTATTATTATTAATTTAAATACGATATATATTGTTGACTAAACTTAAATTTAATTTACTATTAATTTACATATGGTGTATATATTAGGTAATTGCCAACTTTATTTCAATCAAATTTAAAAACATAGGTAATTGTCGCTAGGTTTTATTTTTCTAGATCCGCCAGTTGAATCCACTCGGGATTCGGTTTCAAATGTTGAGTAGAAAATTACATAAAAAGTGATTCCACAAGAAAATTAAAAAAGTGTCCAATGGTTACGACTTCAACCTATAGAAAATTTTCTTTCATAATTTTTTAAACTTTTTTAAGGTTTTCGAAATAAATAAATAACTGATGATACACCGCTAATCTGACACTTAGTTTACTTGTTGATGGGTCATTGCGACATAATGGGGTCATTGCGACATAATGGGCTCAAAAAATTCTAATATTTTGTTTTTTCTAATGGAACTAGAATATTAATGAATAAAGTTTGAAGTCGATTACATGTAGCACAATATAAGTTTAAAGAAAATATGTAGTAAATCTTATGAAATTTTTATTATATTTGTTAATATTTGACAAAATTATTGTTTTATGTTAAATTAAATATGTTAGTCACTTAGGTTATAGCCTAGTGGTAGAGTGCAAATCTTTTTTTAGGTGAATTTGAGAGTTCAACTCCAAGAGTACGTAAGATAAGGTGTAAAAAAAGAGGACTAAAAAATTAGTCGTTCAAAAAATAAAATAAATTATGTTAAGTTTTCTAAAACAAGGATAAATGAATGGTTGTAAACTTTTAGTGGTATCAATGTGGTGGATAAGGTTTTGCTTTTTCAAGTGGTGTGGGGTTCAAATCACATGGGTGACAAAAAATAGCCGTTCAAAAAAAAAAAAAAAAAAAAAAAAAAAAAAACCAAATTAAGGTTTACTTTACCACACGTTTTATTTCGGGTATGGTCATGATCATTAAAAAAGCATATTTTTAGATATGGTTGTGTTTTAGTTTTATTTTTATTATGTTATAGTATTGTTCACTACTTACTAGAGGGTATATAAATGTATACTTTAAAAAACTAGTAGGAATGTCTGCGCGTTGCGACGGGTGCATCGTGTTTGTTGATTATTCGTTATGATGAAGTAGAAAATAACGATGTATAAAATATATGTTATTAAAAACTGAAACTCATAAGTATATCTTCTGAATATTTTAAATTGGTACATCATAATAGGCGGTATTATTCCTTGCAACACCCTTAGATTGGCTCACGTCCTTTGATGGTACCCTTTTATGTATCTCGAAGGCAGATAAGTATGCGATCGTAGAGCGGTGCTTAGCGTAGTTAAGTGGCGTTGTATCTCTTAATGACCATAAGATTGTAGTGGAAGTGATGTAATTACTAAAATGTAGTTTGTGGTATGCAACATATTTCTATTATTTTAGGGCACCCGCGAGATGCAGCAGAGTCAATGATTTGCATAGATACTCTTGTTTTATGTTAGTTTGACAAGCGTCGTAACGAATATATTGGACCAAACAAATTAGTAATTAATATAGTTAAAACTACCAAATCGACTAATAAGAACTTGTCTTCTTTTGGATATGTAAACAATTGGTGACTTTGTGAGATCAGAAACTTAAATTTTATTCCTAGAAGCTTATAGTAGCAGAAAAAACAAAAAACCATCGAGGAAGATGATGACGTTGCTTATATATCGCTCACTTTACTGGGTTGAAACGTGTCATGGGTTGGGTGTGTTGGCAAACTTCAAGCCTACATATTCATTTGTGTGCAGAAGTGTCACATCATACATACCATCCTGCAACCACATGAATTTAAAAAGAAGATATAAATACATAATGTATGATGTATTTATTGACTATAAACATTGAAAGATATGTAAGTTATGTATGTGAAGAGTCACCACATTATTTATATACCAAATACATGACCACTATTTATAGGACTATAACATTGATACAAACATAATAAAGACATGGAGGTTATGAATGTAAAGAGTCACCACATTATTGTTAATTTCCTCATCAATTTTATAATTATGTTTAAATTAATTTCTTCAACAATTTAATATTTAGGTAGAAAGACAAATTTACCCCCTAAATGACTTCAATAAGCATTGTGCTATAAGCAATAAAGGTTGTATTTACTTAAATTTTGTGGGTATCCTTCACTAATGCTTTATAATATAGTATAGAAGATAAAGATTCGGGTTGATTCATTAGCGTGAGCGTGAATTTATGGCTTTTCGATTTCTTATTTCTTAACACAAATAACATAAGTAACACATAGTTAAGTTTTTGTTTTCTCTTTATGCTAGTGTTTAATTTATTTTATTAATTGGAATTAGAACTTAAACAATATACAATTGCCGAAAGCAAAATAATATTTTGAACCACGCTTCATACAACGTTTAACAAGAACATTAAGTAGATCAACAAATACCTTAAAAGTCTTAGAACAAATATAGTTTACATATAAAGTTATTTTTGAGCATGCATATATAGATTTATAGAGTGAACTATTTCATGGCGTTCAAGGAGACCATGTTGATTGAAATTGAGAAAAGTCTCCATACCCTTCTCCAACCATCCTCTCCATCATCTGTCCTTCATGTCCATTTGTTCCCTGCAGTAAGTGAAAGTAATATTTAAAATATATTAGAAACGTATTAGCAAATCTAGAATGTTATATTTATAATTTTGTCATTTCATTTAGTTAACAACATATATGATTCAAGATACATAACTTCTTAACAAGGATAGTTAGGAAAGCCATCTGTCACCTTCATAAGGGCCATATCATCCAATTCAGTAGAGTTGAGGTCAATAGGTCATAGAACATGCTGCCTTCTGAAAGCTTCATGGAGAGAAACTAAAAATGGACAAATAAGAGAAAAAACTGTACTAATTAATTTAGTTGCACAATTAAATTACCTGAATTTGATTCTGCAACGATCCAACTTAGTTGATTATTACATCCAACATTACTGGCATTCCCATTATCTTTAGCAAACAACTAAATTTAAATGGAGCAAAACAATGATATATTATGAAGATAAATTTTTGTAATTGTCAAAGAACATATGAACAAGTAGAAAAAAATGTATATATGTATATAAAGATTAACTCATATCTTTTTACCTTGTAGCATCCGGGAACCATATCTTGCAAGCGTCTTAACTTCTCATTGATTTTTTTCTCTTCTCATCTAATGAAGACATAAATTTTTTGGACAAAACAATGTTTCAAAGCATGAAATTAGCTCTAAGATTTTGTTTGGGGTTATGAAAAGACTATTAGCATTCAAGAAATTGATTATAATGAAGTATATATAATAATATAGATGATGGGTTGAATGGTCTCACATTTAAGATGCATCATAGGTTAGGTTGTATTTTGTGTTTTAAAAGTTGGACATAAGGGCATAATTGGGATAAGATTTTAGGATGTGAGGTATTGGATTATGTTAAATTTACTAATCTACCCTCCTAAGTGTCTTAATTGTCACCACTATGCCAATAATACCCTTAATTTTTTTGCTTAAATATGTTGTACATGTTGCTTGTTAAGTTGTATAGAAATGCAAATGACCATGTTGTACATCACTCCTCCTTAATAAGATAATATAGATATTTATTTTAGTTTTTCATCTCGTCATATGTTTCAAACTCATCTTTTGTGCTCAATCTCAATAAAAATTTGATTCTGACAACACTTGATAAAACCTTGTTGTTTACCATAACCCGAAACATTAGAAACTGACCTAATTTTTTTTGTTGGTCCCATGAAATTAAAGCATTTAAAAATAGTGAACCTACCGAAAAAAATTTCTTGATTCACCATTGGTCTTTCTGGCTTTCGCAGCAAGCTGCCAATACCATTTGTTATGTTTAAACGAAGTGGCTTCTTCCTTCTTCTTGGACTTTAGGCATTCAGATGCATTAGTTCATTAACAATTGAGATGACTCTTTATGTTTCGATTGGTCCTTTTGATAATTCCACGAACTTCAACTTCTTTGGCCTTGCCTGGGTGACTTTCAATGACCATGACCTCTTCCTAGATTGTTATAGTTTCCATAACTTCCTCCTTGCCCAATATGGTCACTTTCTTGATGTTTGGAACACCCTTTCTAGGATCGAATACTATCAAATCACAACGATCTCAATGATATATAAACCTTCGGGTGTGGAATTCCCATGGGTCTAGTAAAATGATGTGAAATTTAGATGAAAACACACGTGAAATCCATCAAAACGATTAACTTTTTCATTAATATCAAGTGATAACAATTACAGACTCGAATAACAAAGTATAATAAAACTAGGGTTTCTGAACAAAGTATTGATGCTAAAACACAGAGAATATAACTGACAATAACTAACTGACTTTGTTCCCAACCCTCATATAAATAGGAATGCCTCATTCGCCCAAACGTTCTAGCGAATGAGGTCATTCTCCCAATATTTCACACGAATGAGCCAACCTTTTGCTCATTCACCCAAATGACCTATTATACAAGGACTTAGACATTTAACCAATTAAAACTATTGACAAACTACAACTCGATTGACCCAAAAGCTACAAACACGTATGAATATGCATTTACAGACTCCCCATTGTCTGTAGCTTGGGTATCTTTAGTTGGTATTCAGCACACCTTTCAATTTCATCTTTGTAATCTTTGTTTTTAATAGATGATATGTCTCATTGTATATTTAGTAAATTGTTATGTATTTATTCTATGATTTATCCCTTCCATATTTAAAGGGATTGTATCTTGTATATATAAGGTTAACCAATCAATGAGAAATCAAGGGTTTGAATAATAGATGATATGTCTCATTGTATATTTAGTAAATTGTTATGTATTTATTCTATGATTTATCCCTTCCATATTTAAAGAGATTGTATCTTGTATATATAAGGTTAACCAATCAATGAGAAATCAAGGGTTTAAACCATTATCTTCTACATGGTATCAGAGCCAAAACCCTAATTCTTCCTCCTAATCCTTCCTGCGGCCGCAAATAACATCACATCGATTTTTTTTTCCGGCCTACTACACACCCGTAATCACCATTCTTCAACACCATGTCTTCCATACACCCTGCTGTTACCGTTACCAACATTAAGAACTTTATCCCTCTTATTCTTGATCGCCAAACCGAGCACTATAACACCTGGGCTGAACTCTTCATCATACACTGCAAAGCGTATGATGTTTATGAGCATCTCTTACCGCGTGTCCCTCCCACCACTTCGGCTGCCAAAGAAGTTGAGACCTCCACCAAACCTACTTTCCAAGAATCTTGGGAGCGTATAGGTGCCATAGTTCTCCAATGGATCTACGGCACTATCACCCAAGACCTTGTTCATACCATCATGGTTTCTAATACCACTGCCTATGATGCCTGGATTCACTTTAAAAACCTCTTCCTAGATAACCAAGCCTCTAGAACCATTTCCCTACAAAACAAAATTTTCAATACCCGCTTAGACGGTTTCTCTGACATGTCCTCCTATTGCCAACATATGAAACTACTATATGACCAACTCATTAGCCTAGGAGCCAACGTCACTGAAAACCAACTTGTCATGCAAATCCTCACCGGCCTAACCGAACAATATGAAACCATCAAACTTATCCTTCAACAAACCAAACCCCTACCCGATTTCTATAACACCCGGTCACAACTTTGCCAAGTCGAGGATCAGAAAATTACCCAAACATCCCTCACGGCTCAATCCGCGGGAACTGCCCTTAACACAATCACCTCCAACCCATCTCAAACCCCTAACGAATCCCAAAACACGACTCAATCTGATCCTCGCGGGAGCACCCGTGGCCATGGTCGTGGCCGCGGTCGTGGTAGAGGCGCCTACGGACGAGGATGCTACCAACAAAATGTTTGGCAACAACCTCCGAACCCATGGCAGCCACCTCCCTGGGCCGGCAACCAACAAACACACCCACCGTATACCCCTTCGAGCCTACTGCCATATTCTCCTTGGCCAAACTGGACCTACCCACCCTGCCCATTCCCTTCGAGCCCACTGCCTTACTATCCTACCCACTACCCGGCCCAATCCCACCCTTCATCCAAATTAGCGGCCCATTCCCAAAACTCTACACTCGCAAATCAGGCCCAACAGCCCACTTCAGGAAATCCAGCAGGCATCTTAGGCCCAAAACCGGACACGTCTCAGTCAGCCTAATCATACTCGGCATCTTATTCTCCTACGGATAGTGCTCAAGCTCTTTACAATTTGGCGATTCACAACAATGACTCCTCTTGGACCATGGACACCGGGGCAACATGTACAATGTCTCCTCAATCTGATAAGTTCCCCTTTATTTTTAATTCTAGCATTATTCGCAACATTATTGTTGGGAATGGTAAAACCATTCCAGTTTTAGGCCAAGGCAATATTACATTACCCCTAACCTAGTAAAAAACCTTATCTCTGTGCGTCGTTTTACAACTGATAACCAATTGTCTGTTGAATTTGACCCATATGGTTTTATAGTGAAGGACCTACATACCAAGAAACCTATCCTACGGTGCAATAGCTCTGGGGATCTCTACACTCTCAGCCCGTTCAACATCACCAACCTCACAACTGCTTCCACCTATGCAGCTATCTCTTAAGACATTTGGCATCAACGGCTCGGCCATCCAGGCCCAACTATTTTAAATAAATTAAAAACTTCTAGTTCTATTTCTTGTACTTCTTTGAATAACAAAACTTGCAGTTCTTGTATTTTTGGTAAACATACCAGACTTCCATTTGTTACTTCTAATACAAGTACACGTATGCCATTTGATCTTGTTCATAGTGATGTTTGGACCTCCCCTATTATGTCTAACGGGGGTCATAGATATTATGTGTTGTTTTTAGATGACTTCACCAATTTTTTATGGACATACCCAATTGCCCATAAATCTGATGTATATGCCATGTTCACCAAATTTCATAATTTTGTCCACACCCAATTCAACACTAAAATAAAACAACTACAATGTGACAACGGTCGTGAATATGCAAATAACCAATTCTTTAACTTTTGCAACTCACACGGCATGCACTTCCGTTTTTCTTGCCCCCACACCTCCTCTCAAAATGGCAAAGCCGAACGTAAAATTAGAACCATCAACAACCTCATGCGCACCATTTTAGCCCATTCATCCATGCCCATAACCTATTGGTCACATGCCCTTGATACTGCCACCTACCTCCTCAACATCATCTCAAGTAAAATACATAATTTCCAGACACCTACTCAACGACTTTACCATTGCATGCCCACCTATGACCACCTTCGTGTGTTCGGGTGCATATGCTACCCTCTCATACCACATACCACAATCCACAAACTAGTCTATTGTGACATTCGTCATTTTTTATTCTTTCGTATTTAGCTTTTCGCATTGTTCTATGTACGTTTGGGACTTCAAAGTAATAAAACGTCGCATTTTTCAATCATTCTTATACGTTTAAAAAAATATTTTGTGACACTTTTGGACTCATATAATCATACTATAAACATATATTAATATCAAGACCTTGAAATAATTACAAAAAAAAATAATAATTGTTTGGGACGGGGTTCGAACCCGCGTCCCAAACCGGCCCAAATACACCACATACACCTTAACCAACTGGGCTACTACATGTTTTGGTAATAAACATCAGACGCAGATTATTTATAAAAACTTTAAACGTGCAGTTGACTTAGGGAAAGTCAACTGCGAGCACACCTCATTTCCAATCATGATCAATCCGCGTTTTTATTAAGCAATTCGTTATGGAATATGTTGACCGACTCATTCTAGCTTAACCCTCACGTAATTTTTGATTTAAAACATTCCAATTATAAGCCAACGACGCGTCCCGTTTTAATGCATAGTCAAACTTGCCATTTCGACAAATTGATATGTTAGGCTATAAATTGAACCTCTCTTCGTGATCTAAGTGTGCCGAAATACATCTCCTCATTCTCAATTTCTATCAAAATCTCGTAATAAACTGGTAATTGCTCGCAGATTGACTTTTTAGGTTGACCGATCGTTCGTGGCTAATAACCCACTGTAAGTACAAACTCGTTTCTTGGTTTTGTTAATCGGCACCTTACAAACAATAGCCCCAAAGATCCAGGGGCTATTGATCGCTAATTAGTCGTGTTAAAAATCTAGGGTTCATAAGTAACAAATTTGGGGATAAACCTTACTGCAGTCAAACCTTAAATATATTTCGAAACAAGAATATTAACCAACTGATCTGCAGATCAGTTGGTAATACACGTTGCATAAGATCAGAGCCGGCCGAAGGTCAGGGGTTCGATCCCCACAGGCTCTGTTTTGTTTTCTTTTTTTTTCCAAATCAATTATATAAACAAACCTGTTAGCCTATTTAATTAACTGAAACCAACTATAATCGTTCTCAGGGTCTAGCCCAGTTGGTGGCTAGGCTTGTGTTTAAGCATCGGACCGCCAAGAGACTCGGGTTCGAGTCTGGGCACATGCAAACATTTTTTTTCTTCTTTTTTTAAAAACTCTTTTATACTTATATATTCAATATTATCTTTAAAAATAGATTTTAATTACTAAACATGGCTTAAAAATTCTACAAAATTTATTTTAAGTTATTCTAAGGATAAAGTTTATTATCCAACTTTTAGTTTTTCAAAAATAATTTATTTAATAAATATTATAAATATTACAAGTTTATTCATTGATAATTGTAAAATTTTATAAAAATATCTAAACGATTTTATTAAATTCCACAAAAATTATTCTAAACTTGTATAGCAATAAACATTTCAGAAAAAAATTTTATTCTAGAAAAATCGTTCATTTTATATTTTTAATTGATTTTTGTTATTTTAAACCATAAATAAATCATAATAAATTCATTTTTCAATATTTTTATCCCAAAATTTTACATAAATTATTTCTGTTCATTTAAACAGAAATATAAATTTTATGTTGAAATTTCTTTAATTTTAATATTTTTAGATATTAAAATCATATCTTTGACAAATAAGAATAAATATATTAAATATTTAATTCTTGAGGAAATAATTTTATAAAAATTATTTTTATACTTAAAACCCTATAATATGATCATCCTAAATCAAAAACCTACAATAATCTATTATTTAAATTATTTACCGAATTTCTCCCATTTATTAACAATTTACTTAATTAATAATTGAACAATTACATATCCCCAAAATGAGGAATCGTAGAATTACTTGTATCCTATAATCATTTCCCTTACACATTATCAAATTCTTTAGGTTAACCCTTTGGGATAATCTCAATTCAAATTACGTTGTTCGGTAGAATTTCAAGTTATTTACGCGAACTGTGAGTACTTCCTATCCCCTTTTTGCTTTTATTCATTTTTAGGGTGTTACATGTACACTATTACAAATTACAAATACAAGTTTACATTTCACAATACAATTCTAGTACTATGTGCATTTGCTTACAACGTGCTTTATGCTTAGACAATACATGTAGAATACATTTGTACTTAGTGAAATCATTTACATTGTACAAGCCGACCTTAACATTGGATAACGCTATTGGATTGACAACCCGCCTAGGTTGATTGTCCCCCTTTTTTATCGGAGAATCCGTTGTCATTGTTAAGCTTTTTATCCATTTATTGGATAAGTACACCGCCGTTCATTTAGTACATTATACAGTCACAGGGTTGATTTCGCTCATTTGTATGATACATAGTTTACATATTTGCACTATAGCATGCACTTGAATTGTATATCTTTTTCAACTTACTATATGTATTAAAACTAGGAATGCTCACCAACATTTCATATGTTGACCAAACCTATTTTGTACATGTTTCAGGTGCAGTTTGATCTAGTACTATAGCATGGGACTTTTAGTGCTTGATTTTAATAAGTTATTTCAATATTTATGTTTCATTCAGACTTTGTAATTTTCGTTTCCATGTAAGACAATTTGGATTATTCAATAATATATTTACATTTTAGTACCATGTGCTTTTGAACAATCGTCACTACGTGACACCTCGATGATTCCGCCATCGGTTGGGGTGTTACAGATTGGTATCAGAGCCATGGTTATAGGGAACTAGGTTATTAGATGAATTGGCCTAGACTATAACCGAACTTCATCTTTCAGGTACAATATTTCCTAATTTACCATTCCCCTCCTTTCCCTCTACTTTCCTCCCTCTATCTTTCCCTTCTTCTCCACTTCTCTTCATCTTTCATCATGGTGCATAGAGATGGTGTCCTACAAGGACTGGAAAGACTACATCATCATGGAGTGGGAGCAGTACCTTTCATGAAGACACTCTTAGGCATAATGCCTACTCTTATTTTGCTCCTTCGAAGTTGTTGAGCTTTAATGAGTGTGATAGGAACACGTGCAATCTGGAAGGGTGGATGCCTGTACACTGGGTTTTCTGGCATAGGTAAGGATAGCGCATAAATCCAATGACGGACCTGTTATGCTTACCTGGGGATTCCTGGAGTGAGTGTCCACTTATAGGCTAAAGCATGTCTTCTTTGATCACCATTGGGTTCAATTCCTTTGAAAAGTCAACGTTCTTGTTGGGCTTTACAGCTTGACAAGGGCAATCCAAGCATTTAATGCAAATTTTTCAAAAATACACTCTTGTTTCATATACAATATCTCATGATTTTCATATATTGCTTACAAGTTCATACTTTCATAATCATTTGTACAGTTATACACTTACAATTTCATGATTATTTCAATTGCTGCTTTGTAGATGTCTGCTCGCCGCATGCTCCGTGATGCTAGCCAACGCACTGTTCGTGCTTCTGGACAACGTTCTGATCATCGCCTCGCATCTCTAGTCGCTGAGCAAATTGCTGCAGTGATCCCAAATCTTGTCAGTTAGTTAACCCAGAATAGTAACAGTACCAACACAGAGGGTGCGACTCAATTTCGGTGCACTTTCAAACACTTTAACTCGTGCAACCCCACAAAATTCACTGGTGAGGAGGGTGCTACTGGCCTCCTCTAATGGTTTGAAAGTATGGAGAGCACCTTTGTGAACAGCGAGTGTCCTGATGAACTCCGCGTGCGCTATGCTACCAGTGTCCTTCAAAAGGGGGCGCTAACTTGGTGGAATGGTGAAAAGCGCAATCGGGGCGCTGATGTTGCTTTATCTTTGTCATGGGCTGAGGTTAAGGAACTCATGATCGCCAAATTCTGCCCTAGGAACGAAATCAGGAAACTAGAGGAAGAGTTCCATGGGTTGAAACAAGACAGTGGTGAAAATCTTGCATACAACACTCGATATCACGAACTCAGCATACTGGTTCCACACATGGTTACCCCGGACTCTCGAGCAATCGAAAAATATATTGAGGGATTACCTGACCTGATTCAAGACGTAGTCACTGGAAGCAAACCCACTACGGTGGAAGAAGCCATCTAGCTTGCAGCCTCCTTGACTGACAAGCACGTGAAAAAGGGAAATCTGGTTAGGAAAGGAACTAAGAAACCATCTGAGAAGATCCCCACCCCTACTACTAAATCATCAAGAGTCGCTGTAGACAATACCGGTTCCACTCTAGGAAGCGGAAGTTCAGAAGTAAAAACTATGCCGTTGTAGCCCCAGTAACCCAGGCTCCAATGGTCCAGGCTCCTTTTATCAAGAAGGTTTATGGGGGAAACTTACCCAAATGTGCTACCTGTCAGTACCATCACCCCTTAAATTTTCCTTGTCGCCACTGTACCACCTGTGGTAGGTATGGTCATGTAGCTACCACATGTCATTCAGTGTTTAGACCTCAACCAATCAACTCTCAACTAGTTAACCCTCAGCCAGCCAACCCTCAACCAGCTCGCCAAAACCCACAACCCATAACATATGGTCGAGCTTGCTTCAATTGTGGTGCTCCAAACCACCTCATAAATCAGTGTCCAGCTCTTGTCCCAGCAAACCGTATAACAAATCCAACGGCTCGTGGTAGGGCTTTCAACATCAATGCAACAGAAGCCCAGGAAACAAATGATGTGGTGAATGGTACGTCTTTACTTGATGGTCATTATGCTTCGATTTTATTTGATACTGGTGCGGATAAAAGTTTTGTGTCATTAGCATTCGAACCTTTACTATCTCACACTCGCTCTAGATTAGGAGCGCCTTTCACTGTCGAGGTCGCGGATGGAAACCCCATCTCAATCGATTCCATCATTCAGGGTTGTACTCTTAGTCTTAACGAGCATGATTTCTCCATTGATCTCATACCCATGAAATTGGGTAGTTTTGATGTCATCGTGGGTATGGATTGGCTTTCTAAACACCATGCTGAAGTTGTCTGCTTTGAAAAATTTATTCGGTTTCCTCTCACATCGGGTGACTTTTTACGGGTTTATGGTGAAAAACCGTCCAGTGGTCTTAAACTCATGTCCTGCACTCAAGCACAAAAATATCTACGTAAGAAATACGTGGCTTTCTTGGCCCATGTCGTGGAAAAGAAAGATAAAGACAAGAGTATCCAAGATGTTCCTGTTGTTCGTGAATTTCCAGAAGTCTTTCCTGATGACTTACCTGGACTCCCACCGGTGCGTCCTGTTGAATTTCGAATTGACCTTGTACCTAGTGCCACACCCGTTGCAAAATCTCCATATCGCCTTGCACCTTCTGAGATGCAAGAACTTGCGAGTCAACTTCAAGAGTTGGCAGACAAGGGCTTCATTCGTCCCAGTTCATCACCTTGGGGAGCTCCAGTCTTATTTGTAAAGAAGAAGGATGGATCTTTCCGAATGTGTATTGATTATCGGAGCTTAACAAACTCACCATTAAAAACCGTTATCCATTACCCCGCATTGATGATCTTTTTGATCAACTCCAAGGTTCGACTTGCTTCTCCAAGATCGATCTTCGTTCTGGATATCACCAACTTCGAGTTCATGAAGACGATATTCCAAAGACAGCTTTTCGTACACGCTATGGTCATTACGAGTTCATGGTTATGCCTTTTGGACTAACCAATGCACCCGCTGTCTTCATGGATCTCATGAATCGCATGTGCAAACCCTTCTTGGATAAATTCGTAATCGTTTTCATTGATGATATACTCATTTACTCCAAAACCAAATCAGCTCACGAACAACACCTTAGACAAATTTTGAGTCTTTTGAAGAATGAACAACTGTATGCCAAATTTTCCAAGTGTGAATTTTGGCTTAAGGAGGTTCAATTTTTGGGACACATTATCAGTGATAAGGGAATACACGTGGATCCAGCTAAGATTGAGGGCGTTAAAAATTGGATTACACCCAAGTCAACCACGGAAGTTCGTTCTTTCCTTGGTCTAGCGGGTTATTATCATCGTTTCATTCTCAACTTCTCCAAGATTGCCTTACCTCTCACTTCCTTAACCCATAAAGATAAACCATATGTATGGGGACCCAGTCAAGAAGAAGCATTCCAAACATTGAAGCAGAAACTGTGTGATGCTCCAATTCTCACTTTACCTGATGGCAATGAGGATTTCGTGGTTTATTGCGATGCCTCTAACCAAGGTCTTGGTTGTGTTCTCATGCAACGAGGCAAGGTTATAGCATATGCATCGCGACAATTGAAAACCCATGAAAAAAATTATACTACCCATGATCTTGAACTCGGAGCAGTCGTTTTCGCACTTAAGATTTGGAGGCACTATTATATGGTACAAAATGTGTGATTTTCACTGACCACAAGAGCCTTCAACAGATTTTCAACCAGAAAGATCTGAATATACGTCAACGACGATGGGTCGAGTTGTTAAACGACTACGACTGCGAGATTCGCTACCATCCTGGCAAGGCGAATGTTGTAGCCGATGCCCTCAGTCGTAAAGATCATGCCCAGCTTTATTGTGCCCAGGTCCAGTCTGATATCAAACTCCGCATCATTGAAGCCCAACATGTCTCTGTTACTGAAGGCAACATGTACGATGAAATGTCGTGCGGAGCCGAAAATCAGTTGGAAACCAAACATGGTTTACTTTACTTCATGAACCGTCTTTGGATTCCTGATCGTGACAACCTGCGTACCTTCCTCATGGACGAGTCTCACAAGTCTCGTTACTCCATTCACCCTGGTGCTGATAAGATGTATCAGGATCTGCGTACCTTGTATTGGTGGCCCGGTATGAAAAAGGACATAGCTCTTTATGTGGCTAAATGCCTTACTTGCTCCAAAGTCAAAGCTGAGCACCAATGTCCATCTGGTTTACTTGTGCAACCAGAAATTCCAGTGTGGAAGTGGGAGAACATTGCTATGGACTTCATTACGAAACTTCCACGCACCACTCGTGGGCATGACAGTATCTGGGTCATCGTCGATTGATTGACCAAATCTACTCACTTTCTACCCATTCGTGAGACCTACACAGCTGAGAAACTGGCTAAAATCTACATCAATGAGATTATCAGTCGTCATGGTATTCCTCTGGACATTATTTCCGATCGT
Organism: Ambrosia trifida; assembly: GCA_028751855.1. NCBI lineage: Eukaryota > Viridiplantae > Streptophyta > Magnoliopsida > Asterales > Asteraceae > Ambrosia > Ambrosia trifida. Next base: position 79,485,383 of record CM054127.1, read on the forward strand.
GATAGTTGGTTTACTTCTCGCTTTTGGCAAACATTTCAATCCGCACTTGGTACTCAACTAAATCTTAGCACGGCTTATCACCCACAGATGGATGGTCAAACTGAACGAACCATCCAAACATTGGAGGATATGCTTAGAGCGTGCATCATCGACTTTGGTGGCAATTGGGACACGCACTTACCTTTGGTTGAGTTCTCGTATAATAACAGCTACCATTCCAGTATTAACATGGCACCATTTGAGGCACTTTATGGTCGCAAATGTCGTTCCCCTGTTTGTTGGAGTGATGTATTGTAAAATACATCTATTTCCAGTGTAAAGTTTGTATAGTTTTCGAGTCGTTGTAGTATAGTGGTAAGTTTTTGGCGCCGTTGCCGGGGACTCTTGGCGATTGCGTTAACTAGCTTTGATTACATTTATCTGCCATATCTGTGCTACTTGTTTTTTGTTTTGAGTCTGTCTTTTTGTATAGTGAGTCGTAGGAGTCTAATTGTTTGTGTATTTTATTTCTATCGAGTCTGTAAATATGTTTGAAATTTGTGGAGGACCCTATTTTACCGTTAGATTTCCACAAAATGCGGGGTCCTCTGCATATTGTTATGCTAATTCCTTTGTGCAGCCGCCACCATGTTTTTCACAGGGTTGTCCTACATATCATTATGATGACTCGTATCAGCAGCCACATTTTAATCAGTATCCTGATCAAATTCCTGGAAGCAATTCTTGTGAGAATAGTGGTAATGATTGGAGTAAAATAGAGAGTCTGTTGACATTATTAGTTGCAAAAGATGCCAATACCCAGAAAATGTTAGCAGAGCAGGACATCCTCATAAAAAACCACGATGCCATCCTTAAAAACCGACAGGCTGCTATTTTAGATCTTCAAAGAACACTAAAAGATATATCTAGGAGATTAGAAGAAGAGAAAGAAAAGGTTCAACAAGAGCAGCCGCCGAAACTCGGTTATACATATGATGAGGAGGGCAACTACCTTGGGTACATGAACGCTCGAGGGGAGTTGTTCCCAACGTTTCCAGAAGAAGGGAAAGAGCCGATCATGGAATACGCAGATGAGTCAGATGAAGAGATCATCCCAATCACGGAGACGAAAATGGACATTGAAGTCCCACCTCCGGTGCCACAGGTTACTATATATGATTTTGGGAGTGACTCTGATGAAGAGGACGACGAAGAAGAATGGGCGGCGTATCAGAGGTCGTTAGTGAAGAGAGAAGTGATTGAAGAAGAAGTGGAATTGGGAGATTCCATTGATCTGATGTTTGGTGCAGAGGAAGACAACGAGGTTGGTGAAAAGTTGTTGTCTGAGGAGGATGAGTTTTTAGATATGGAGTTAGAGGGTTTACCTGTTTATGAAGAAGTAGGGAAGTCTGATCCCAATGGGGATATAGCATACCTGGATGCCCTACTTGAAGGTGAACTGATCGACATGACTGAACCTGCACCAGATGAAAGAAATAAGTGTGAGGATAATCCCATGGAAATGGTGGTTGATGAAGCACACCATAGCTGGCCTGTGGTATTAGTGATAGATGGAATTTCAAAATCAACAGTATCACGGGAGAGGGCAAAGAAGAGAAAAAGAAAAGATCGGAATCGGAAGAGGATCAATGGTTGGCACGAATTGGAGAAGAGGAAGGCAATAGAAGTCAAGCACGATCAGTCTTCTTGCTACATGTCACGCATCCGGTTCAATCCAGGTAAGTTTAAATTTTGGTGGTTTGACCCGTTAAGAATGGTTAAATTATTTTTCAATTCCACAATTAAAATTTCAAATTTTAACGAGAGCCGGGTGGAATTAAACGGGTTAGATCGGGTCCAGATAAAAGAGAAGCCCCCTGATTATGTTTAAGTGTGGGGATGCTCTATAGAGTTTGTAAATTTTTATTTATACTTATTTTTATATTTTTTTTCTAGCTGTTCATTTTTTTATTTGTGGTCCGTCTTTCGATAGTTGTTCATAGGTTTTTATCTTTCTATTTTATTTTATCTTTGTGTCTTTGAGTATGTTCGCAGGTTTGCGTGTTTGCTTAGGTAGAGGAAATTTCACTATGAGCGGATATCATGTATCATCTTTATATATATTTTATGAGTGGGAGTTTTGGTAAAGGTTTGGGTAATAAAAGAGAATTTTTCTTAAAAAAAATAAATAAATAAATAATTTAACTTTCTGTGAAAAAAGGCTTTTCACGTAATGTGAGGAGTCTGGGCTGACCTGTTCGCCTCATGCGACTAGCTATTACCCCGGAAAGTTATATTTTTTTTTTTGCTTGCAACGCGTGTTGTGATCACCAGTGTCCTTCACGTTGAGCGAGAACCAAAATTTTTTTTTCTTATACCCATTTGGTTCTACCACTATTCACCGCCATTTTGCCAAGCAGGTACGTCTTCTTGTTTGTTGTTATATTATGAGTCTAAGTTAGTAGTTTGAGTCTTTTTATTTTTGTGTGGTTCGGTATTATGCTTGGGTTTTGTATGTTTCGTTTTGCACAGGTTTGGATTGCACCACCCGTACCCAATCTCCATTCGGGTGATTCCGGAGCTGTTATCATTTATCAAGGCAAACCCAAAGTTTACCAGTGTGTCAGAGCCGATCGCGACCAAAATGCTATACAATCGAGCTGGATTAGACTAGAGCTTACGAAGAAAATTTAACCAGCTAAGTCTTTTCCAATATGCCCTCGTTTTTTTTTATTTTTATTTTTTTTTATTTTTGTATTCGGAATTTATTTTTTGTTTTGAGTCGTTTTCTATTCCTACATTGAGGGCAATGTAGAGTTTAAGTGTGGGGATGGGAAACTGTCGTTTAGTCTGTATATAGAGTCGTTTTGAGTCCAAAAAAAAAAAAAAAATTAAAAATCCAAAAAAAAAAAAAATTAAAAATCCAAAAAAAAAAATTAAAAAAATCTAAAAAAAAAAAAAATGTCCCTGATTTTGAAGTTTGCATTATATAAAATATGGAAAATGATAGGTAAAGTTAGGTGTCCGGTTTTCAAATAGTATGTAGAATAAGAGATTAAAATTGATTGAAAGCGTGTCTGATTTGGGATATGTGGGTAGGCTCGGCCGGTAGAAAGGTTTCCTTTGAAAAGTAATAAATTAATTATGTTAGGCTATTTTGTGGCTTCCTTTAAGTGAGACCCTAGATAGACTAATCAACATGAACTTAACATAAATAAAAAGGGGCTTGGAAACCGGTGTGGGTTTAAGAGGATCAATATACCTCCAATCGCAATCAACACGTTAGTAGATTATTAATTAAGTAACCTATGTTTTGAAACTGGATGTAAACCTAACTGTGATTCCATAGCATAATTCTTTTTCAGGGACGAAAAAAAGATAAGTGTGGGGATATTTGATGTATTGTAAAATACATCTATTTCCAGTGTAAAGTTTGTATAGTTTTCGAGTCGTTTAGATAGTGTTTTTATTAGTTTTAGGCTTGTACCGGTCTATTTTATTTAGTATAAGTTTTTATAGATTTTTATTAGTTTTGGGTCATTTTTAGTATTTATCTATTTTATTTTTATTTTTTATTTTGTAGGTGTTCATGGATGTTGGAGCGTAAACGAGCAACTTTGATCAAGTCGAGAACACCCGAGTTTAAAGCACGATGCCATAATACTATATATGTTAATAATAATAGTAATAATAATAATAATAATAATAATAATAATAATAATAATAATAATAATAATAATAATAATAATAATAATAATAATAAAGTGACTTTGAACTCACTTTGATCGGCCCAATGGCCCATCTACAACATTTATGAATTCTAATTTTGAAGCGGCGCATGATTGGAGGGTTGGAGACATCATATATTGTTTTATTCGGAGGTTGATTATCAAAAAAAAAAAAAAGAAAAGAAGGCGCCGCTAATTGATGCTGGGGAGAAAAAATTGGAAGCAAGGGGAGATATCATCATTCTGCGCACAACATTAATTTGGGGGGGTTGGAACGATATTATTCTAGAGGGATCGCAGCACAAAGACGAGAGAAGAAAAAGGAGAATATTATTTTTGAGGTGGATCAAGGGTGGAGGAATAGGTGCCAACACGGGTCGGTTCTAATCTATTTATTCATTATTTATTTATTCAAACCCGTTGTGAACGCCATGAATATTATCTGTTTCTATTGTTTTGATTCTTTCATGACTTTTATTGGCTAAACCTTGATGCTACCTAGGTTAAAGATGATTGCACTTGAATGATTTATTTTCTTTTGGTTTTGGAACTATTGGTTGTGGATGAATTTTATGATTCAGTAAAGATTTTGATTTCTCTAGGTCTAGTGTATGTGCGTATTTATTATTTTCTTATTGCCACTTATTCACTCCACTTGCACTTTTGTGAATGTCTTTCATGTATGAGTGCTAGTTAGGTTGCAGACTTTGTGTAGCAACTAGTTTATGGTCAATAGTCGCGAGTTTACCATAGGAGTGGTATTTGGTGGTTAGAAGATTTTAGGTATTCTTCCAAGTTCAATAGCTGTGAGGTGAGGGCTTGTTGGTATGTCTAGGTTGTTAGATTGCTAGGTTAGAGGCTTTGTGAGAAGATCTGCCTAGTTTCCCTTTCAACTCTTGCGTATCAAGTTAGATCTAGGCTTCAATAATTACCCCGGCAACGGCGCCAAAAACTTGATGTGCTAAAAGTAGTTTAATAAAAATAACTAAATTAAACCTAAAACTAGACACCTAGTAATACTCTAGACTCTCTAAAACTAAACTACTGACAGGCAAGTGAACCTATCGACTCTAGTATAGCTAAAGTAATTCCGAATATCGAACCCACGAGACTCTAATGGAAAACGAAAACTAGACTCGATTACTTATCCTAAATATCTATTAAATTAATTTATTATTTTAAAGGGGGGTTTTACTGAAAAATAAATTGCAATAAAATAAAGAATAACTAAAATTACTAAACTGAACTAGAGACACGAACTTAGTTAGGCTGAATTCAGATGATGACAAGACACTACCTAGACCAGACTCCTAACTATGCCTGATAAGCTTCTATGGTTATGGAACTGAATTGGAACCGGGATCTTAAAATACTAAACATCAAGAATAAACTAGACACCCTCGACCCTTCTCAAGGGGAAACCCTAGAATATTGTTGTGCTGTTAAACTACCGGTTGAGAGGTTACCCTCACAGGCTTACCTACTCGAATCTTAAAGTACCCGCTAGACAGTCTACCTCACAGCGCGAAAGTCACAGTACACCCGAAAGTGCAAGGAGTAACTACAATATTTCTGATAAGACTTGGCCTACAAGGAGTGCTAGGGAAACTAGGAAGATCTTCTCACAAAGCCTCTAGAACTAGCAATTTAACACTCTAGACAGACCAACAATCTCGCACCTCACAGCTATTGAGAATTGGTAGAACACTTAGAATTATCTAACTAACAATTACAACTCCTATGGATAATCCTAGGCAATTAACCATAAACTAGTCGCTAACACTCAGTCCGCAACCTAACCCGCATTCATACATGAAAGACATTCACAAAAACGCAAGTGGAGTTTATAAAAGTTATTTAAACAAAACTAAGTACGCATACACATCAAACCAGAAAATAAAGAGTTTTTTACTATAAAATTCATCCACAACCAATAGTTCCAAAACCAAAAGAAAATAAATCATTCAAGTGCAATCATCTTTAACCTAGGTAGCATCAAGGTTTAGCCAATAAAAGTCATGAAAGAATCAAAACAATAGAAACAGATAATATTCATGGCGTTCACAACGGGTTTGAATAAATAAATAATGAATAAATAGATTAGAACCGACCCGTGTTGGCACCTATTCCTCCACCCTTGATCCACCTCAAAAATAATATTCTCCTTTTTCTTCTCTCGTCTTTGTGCTGCGATCCCTCTAGAATAATATCGTTCCAACCCCCCCAAATTAATGTTGTGCGCAGAATGATGATATCTCCCCTTGCTTCCAATTTTTTCTCCCCAGCATCAATTAGCGGCGCCTTCTTTTCTTTTTTTTTTTTTTTTTTTTTTAACCAGAAAATAAAGAGTTCTTTACTATAAAATTCATCCACAACCAATAGTTCCAAAACCAAAAGAAAATAAATCATTCAAGTGCAATCATCTTTAACCTAGGTAGCATCAAGGTTTAGCCAAGAAAAGTCATGAAAGAATCAAAACAATAGAAACAGATAATATTCATGGCGTTCACAACGGGTTTGAATAAATAAATAATGAATAAATAGATTAGAACCGACCCGTGTTGGCACCTATTCCTCCACCCTTGATCCACCTCAAAAATAATATTCTCCTTTTTCTTCTCTCGTCTTTGTGCTGCGATCCCTCTAGAATAATATCGTTCCAACCCCCCCAAATTAATGTTGTGCGCAGAATGATGATATCTCCCCTTGCTTCCAATTTTTTCTCCCCAGCATCAATTAGCGGCGCCTTCTTTTCTTTTCTTTTTTTTTTTTTGATAATCAACCTCCGAATAAAACAATATATGATGTCTCCAACCCTCCAATCATGCGCCGCTTCAAAATTAGAATTCATAAATGTTGTAGATGGGCCATTGGGCCGATCAAAGTGAGTTCAAAGTCACTTTATTATTATTATTATTATTATTATTATTATTATTATTATTATTATTATTATTATTATTATTATTACTATTATTATTAACATATATAGTATTATGGCATCGTGCTTTAAACTCGGGTGTTCACGACTTGATCAAAGTTGCTCGTTTACGCTCCAACATCCATGAACACCTACAAAATAAAAAATAAAAATAAAATAGATAAATACTAAAAATGACCCAAAACTAATAAAAATCTATAAAAACTTATACTAAATAAAATAGACCGGTACAAGCCTAAAACTAATAAAAACACTATCTAAACGACTCGAAAACTATACAAACTTTACACTGGAAATAGATGTATTTTACAATACATCATGGAGCGAGGTTGGCGAAACACAAATCACCGACCCCGAGCTAATACAGGAAACGACAGACAAAATTCTTCGCATTCGTGAAAATTTGCAAGTTGCTCGAAGTAGACAGAAAAATTATGCCGATCAAAGACGCAAGCCTCTAGAATTTCAAGTCGGAGATATGGTACTTCTCAAGGTTTCACCTTGGAAGGGTATATTTCGATTTGGAAAGAAGGGGAAACTTGCGCCTCGGTTTGTAGGCCCTTTTAAGATTCTTGAGCGAATTGGGAAGGTGGCTTACAAGCTTGATTTACCACCAGAGCTCAGCAATGTCCATCCAACGTTTCACGTTTCTAATCTAAAGAAGTGTTTGGCTGAAGATAACCTCCATGTTCCTTCAGAGGATATCCAGATTGACGAGTCGATCCGCTTCATAGTAAAACATGTGGAGATTATGGATCGAGATGTCAAGACACTCAAGCGAAGCCGAATTCCAATTGTCAAAGTTCGTTGGGAGTCCAAACGAGGCCCAGAGTTTACTTGGGAGCGTGAGGACCAAATTATGTCTATTTATCCTCATCTTTTTCCAGAGACTACCACTTGAAGGAATTTCGGGACGAAATTTCTAAAAGTAGGGGACGCTGTGACATTCGTCATTTTTTATTCTTTCGTATTTAGCTTTTCGCATTGTTCTATGTACGTTTGGGACTTCAAAGTAATAAAACGTCGCATTTTTCTATCATTCTTATACGTTTAAAAAAAATATTTTGTGACACTTTTGGACTCATATAATCATACTATAAACATATATTAATATAAAGATCTTGAAATAATTACAAAAAAAATAATTGTTTGGGACGGGGTTCGAACCCGCGTCCCAAACCGGCCCAAACACACCACATACACCTTAACCAGCTGGGCTACTACATGTTTTGGTAATAAACATCAGACGCAGATTATTTATAATAACTTTAAACGTGCAGTTGACTTAGGGAAAGTCAACTGCGAGCACACCACATTTCCAATCATGATCAATCAGCGTTTTTATTAAGCAATTCGTTATGGAATGTGTTGACCGGTTCATTCTAGCTTAGCCCTCACGCAATTTTTGATTTAAAACATTCCAATTATAAGCCAAAGACGCGCCCCGTTTTAATGCATAGTCAAACTTGCCATTTCGACAAATTGATATGTTAGGCTATAAATTGAACCTCTCTTCGTGATCTAAGTGTGCCGAAATACATCTCCTCATTCTCAATTTCTATCAAAATCTCGTAATAAACTGGTAATCGCTCGCAGATTGACTTTTTAGGTTGACCGATCGCTCGTGGCTAATAACCCACTGTAAGTACAAACTCGTTTCTTGGTTTTGTTAATCGGCACCTTACAAACAATAGCCCCAAAGATACAAGGGCTATTGATCACTAATTAGTCGTGTTAAAAATCTAGGGTTCATAAGTAACAAATTCGGGGATAAACCTTGCTACAGTCAAATCTTAAATATATTTCGAAACAAGAATATTAACCAACTGATCTGCAGATCAGTTGGTAATACACGTTGCATAAGATCAGAGCCGGCCGAAGGTCAGGGGTTCGATCCCCACAGGCTCTGTTTTGTTTTCTTTTTTTTCCAAATCAATTATATAAACAAACCTGTTAGCCTATTTAATTAACTGAAACCAACTATAATCGTTCTCAGGGTCTAGCCCAGTTGATGAATAGGCTTGTGATTAAGCATCGGACCGCCCAGAGACTCGGGTTCGAGTCTGGGCACATGCAAACATTTTTTTTCTTCTTTTTTTAAAAACTCTTTTATACTTATATATTCAATATTATCTTTAAAAATAGATTTTAATTACTAAACATGGCTTAAAAATTCTACAAAATTTATTTTAAGTTATTCTAAGGATAAAGTTTATTATCCAACTTTTAGTTTTTTCAAAAATAATTTATTTAATAAATATTATAAATATTACAAGTTTATTCATTTATAATTGTAAAATTTTATAAAAATATCTAAACGATTTTATTAAATTCCACAAAAATTATTCTAAACTTGTATAGCAATAAACATTTCAGAAATAATTTTTATTCTAGAAAAATCATTCGTTTTATATTTTCAATTTATTTTTGTTATTTTAAACCATAAATAAATCATAATAAATTCATTTTTCAATATTTTTATCCCAAAATTTTACATAAATTATTTCTGTTCATTTAAACAGAAATATAAATTTTAAGTTGAAATTTCTTTAATTTTAATATTTTTAGATATTAAAATCATATCTTTGACAAATAAGAATAAAAATATTAAATATTTAATTCTTGAGGAAATAATTTTATAAAAATTATTTTTATACTTAAAACCCTATAATATGATCATCCTAAATCAAAAACCTACAATAATCTTTTATTTAAATTATTTACCGAATTTCTCCCATTTATTAACAATTTACTTAATTAATAGTTGAACAATTACATATCCCCAAAATGAGGAACCGTAGAATTACTTGTATCCTAGAATCATTTCCCTTACACATTATCAAATTCTTTAGGTTAACCCTTTGGGATAATCTCAATTCAAATTACGTTGTTCGGTAGAATTTCAAGTTATTTACGCGAACTGTGAGTACTTCCTATCCCCTTTTTGCTTTTATTCATTTTTGGGGTGTTACATGTACACTATTACAAATTACAAATACAAGTTTACATTTTCACAAAACAATTCTAGTACTATGTGCATTTGCTTACAACGTGCTTTATGCTTAGACAATACATGTAGAATACATTTGTACTTAGTGAAATCATTAACATTGTACAAGCCGACCTTAACATTGGATAACGCTATTGGATTGACAACCCGCCTAGGTTGATTCTCCCCCTTTTTCATCAGAGAATCCGTGGTCATTGTTAAGCTTTTTATCCATTTATTGGATAAGTACACCGCCGTTCATTTAGTACATTATACAGTCACAGGGTTGATTTCGCTCATTTGTATGATACATAATTTACATATTTGCACTATAGCATGCACTTGAATTGTATATCTTTTTCAACTTACTATATGTATTTAAACTAGGAATGCTCACCAACATTTCATATGTTGACCAAACCTATTTTGTACATGTTTCAGGTGCAGTTTGATCTAGTACTATAGCATGGGACTTTTAGTGCTTGATTTTAATAAATTATTTCAATATTTATGTTTCATTCAGACTTTGTAATTTTCGTTTCCATGTAAGACAATTTGGATTATTCAATAATATATTTACATTTTAGTACCATGTGCTTTTGAACAATCGTCAATACGTGACACCTCGATGATTCCGCCATCGGTTGGTGTGACACCCGGCATGTTTGGGTCAACATTTTATAAACACATAAGTCTACCTTAGCGAGAAACGTTTATAAACAAACTTAACTGGGTTAGTTGAGTCGGGTCAAATTAGGATTGTCCAGGGTTCAATGATCTGGAGGATCATTGGGAGTCGTTTTGGGAATACATTAGTACCGGGTTCCGTCGTTGGTGACATTACATGAGTTAATTAAGTATATGTGTAGATTATGGGTCGTGTGGTGGATTGTATGCTTATACTTGCTTAAATGATGTACGAATGATTATACGTGCCTAAACATGCTAAGTATAGACTATGGATGCATGCTTATGTGTTAAGATGTGTTAGAATGCGTTAAACACGACAAACTGGAAAAAGGTTAACATGTGTTAAAAGTGCTGTTAACATGTGTTAAAAATGTGCTGATGACCTGAATGTGGAACTTTTGGGCGAATGTGGAAATGGGGTTTGAAAAATGGGCGAACGTAGAAACAAAGTGGGCGAATGTGGAAAAGTTCCACATTCGACCACTAAAAAGGGGCGAATGTGGAAAAATTCCACATTCGACCACATAAAAGGGGCGAATGTGGAAAAATTCCACATTCGACCACATAAACTGGGCGAACGTGCAGATGGTATAAATACCATCCTTAGCCATTTTTCACCATTTCACAAACCCTAAACGCCTCCAAACACTCTCTATCAGCTATTATCATTGGGGAAGGAGTTTTTGAGCTTGTTTTTCATAACCTAACTCTCTAAATCATTACAAGTGAAAATCTAAGGTGTGTTCTTCATTACAAATCCTTTTTAAACAATTTTGACTTGTTTTAATCTAAACCCCAAGGGTCCAGATCTGATATCAACATGTTTTATGGGTAAAAACCTTCCTAATATCTTTCTAAGTAAAACCTATTCATAAACAATGGGTTTTTATGCAAACTAGACATGTGTTAATATGATATTATGCATTGTTTGATGATTACTTGTTGTATAGATGATATGACAACAACCTAGGGCTCTTATTAATGATGGGTTATGATTGAAACATGTTACCTTTGATTGTTGATGGTGTTTTGACGATAAAAGGGGTTTTTAGTTAGATTTAGGGCTTGTTTTTGGATAGTTATGATAGAGTTAGGATAAGGGTTTCTTGTTCATGATGATTTGATGATGATAAGCTGATTATTGATTGATTTCAGAAGTTTCCTAATTGGGTAATATTTTCATGCGTGATGATGTGACATCTCCATAATTTACTATTTTAGGAAATTTGTAAAAACGGATAGATTTTGGGGTAAAATTGGTAGGGTTTCGTAGGAATATACTAATGATGCTTGACTGCTGTAACTCGTGATGTTTCGTGATGTTTTCGGATGTTTTTCGACGCGTTTTTGGAAAAATCTGACATCAGGGGCGAACCTGGAATACCTTCGACCAGTCGAACGGTCGAAGGTGGATTCCAGGGGGCGAACCTGGAAGTTAAAGGGGCGAATGTGCTACAAAGGGGCGAAGGTGGAAGGAAAAGGGGCGAAGGTGGAATTTCAGAGACACCTTCGACCACTTACAAGCCACCTTCGACCACCCAGAACTACATTCGACCCTACATTAACAAAAATGAGATTTTTGATACAAACTAAGTGTTTTATACTTGAACCTTGCATGTAATCTATGTGTACTTGATTAGTTGGGGTAATGGGTCACCAACGGGATGTCGGGTCGGTCTAGTGTGTCGGTTAAACATTTAAACACGTTTTAAAACATACTTGGTTATGATCTGGACAATCGGGGACTTGTTAGCCTTCGGGTTAGTAGTCATCACACTTATGTAAACTCATTGATAGGTTGTCATTAGTTGGGATTATCATACACGTGTTGGAATTCTAGTTATCGGAAGACGCACTATAAGGTGAGTTTCACGGCCCCACTCTTTTACTGGTTTTACATTTTCGGGGGAGAAAACATGCTGTGTCCTTTAAACGTGAGTCAACTATGTTTTCATAAAAAGGCGTTTCAACTATGTTTTGGTATTCATGAATTCATTGGGTTTGGAGTATTCATTATGTTTTCACGTATTCATTATATTACTATGCGATCTTTGGAAGTCCCGGGGGAAACCATGAATGTGCGGGGATGCACAACGGGGGAAATGTGGATAGCGCTATTTGGGCTTGACCCGCCCCACTCGACGGCTTGGAGGGCTGGGCGGGTGCATATTGTCTCTTAGGTATTCAGTATTCAGTATGCAGTATTCAGTATTCAGTATTCATTCGGGCACGTATTCAGTATTCACAGTATTCGAGTCCAGTAATGGTTTTCCAATCGCAGTAGTAACAGGTATTCATATGATTTGCATGCATGTGGTCTGGATTGATCATGGGTATTCACTTGGAATTGGTATACATTTGGAGTCGGTATTCATTAAAAACCTGTGAACTCACCGGCATTATTTGCTGACGTATTTAGCATGTTTGTCTCAGGTCGCTAAGGTAACAGCTGTCGATAGGCGCACGGAGTCTCACGGCGTCTAGGATTCATGTGCATCTCATTTAGTAATTTCAGACTTTCGTACTTTTGATTTCACGTTGTAATAAAGTTTTACGCTTCCGCAGCGTTGGATCATTTATGAAAACTTAATGGTTTGATTATGTCATTTTTACGTTACATATAGTGTTGTTTATTGTGACCGTTGACTTGGATCCTGGTGTGTCACGCGCCTCGCGGTAAAACCCCGCATGTGGAAATTTGAGGGTGTGACAGATTGGTATCAGAGCCAATGGTTATAGTGAACTAGGACTGCATGTAGAGTCTAGTCTATAGCCGAGTATCACACACGTTAGACGGTCACACAAGTCGTGTCATTTGGAAAACATACTAACCTTGTCGGGGTGTCGGTGTCCTCATCACACAGTATCACATTATCTATCTTTTGTTACTCCTACCTTGGTTCTATCTTCTTCTTCGGGTTTGAAGATGAAGGGGCTTATCGCTTATACTTGGCAGTAGTGTACATTGGGGTGCCTTCGGCGCATTCTTGAGATCTTTCCGGGTTTTGGATATCTCCCCTCTATGCTCTAATGTACATACTTGCTACACACACACTATCATACACTAGTACTTGTCATAGTACACTCCTGAGTGACTGTTCACCTTGGGATCTTCGTGCGATAACAGTTTCTTTTAGGAATGTGGGTATCGGGTGATTTGAAGTTCTAGCTAGGAGCACGCCTAGAGGACCATGTAGAGCGATTTGTTATTTCGGGTGCACACGAAATCATAAATCGAAATGCATGAAAATCTTGGTGGACTTCGTGTTCGGACTAATGGTCATGCTGGAACCATGTTCTGAATTCGTTTGGTCACTTGTAGCTCGATCTGTTGGTGATTTTGCGTATCTTGTCTCATGTTTGGCAGAACATGTCTGGTCGCGCTGGTGGACGTGCTGGTGGACGCCGTGGTGGCGGCGGGGGTCGCAATGGCGGTGGGCGAGGTGGTGGGAACATCACCATGACTCAGGCGGAGTTGGAGCACATGTTGCAACAACAGTTGAACGTTGCGTTGGCTGCTTTCCAGGCTGCTCAGCAGACCCTGGGAAATACTAATCAGATGCAGACTGGGTGCACGTACAAGAAGTTCATGGACTGTAAGCCCCATTTCTTCAATGGGACTGAAGGAGCGGTGGGACTACTTAGGTGGTTGGAGAAGATTGAGTCGGTGTTTGCTATGTGTAACTGTCCCGACGCTGATCGCTTCAAGTATGCTTCTGCTACACTGGAGGGACATGCGTTGACCTGGTGGAACTCCACCACTGCGAACCTTGGTCTGGGTGAGGCCAATGCTATGCCGTGGTCCGAGTTTGTTCAGATGTTGAGGGCAGAGTATTGCCCAAGAGACGAGATTATGAAGTTGGAGCATGAGTTCTGGAATCTGAAGATGGTTGGGTCGGAGATCGAGGAGTTTACTGCTAGGCACAACGAGTTGGCTGTGATGTGCCCCGGTTTGGCTACACCGGAGTACCGGAGGATTGAGCACTACGTTGCTGGGTTAGTGCCGGAGATTGCTGGACTTGTTGCTGCTGCTGATCACACTACTATGTTGGCCACTGTTCGGGCAGCCCACAAGCTGACCAACATGAAGGTTGCGGAGGGCGTTCTACCTCCGAGGGGTGCTGCTGTGAAAGCCCCTGCGGACAACAAGAGAAAGTGGGAGAGTGCTGGAAAGAGCGCTGGGTCGTCCCAGCCGCAGACAAAGAAGCAAGAAGTTGTGGGAGCATCATCTGGGCAGAGGTCTGGGGGATATACTGGGAAGCTCCCGAAGTGTGGTGAGTGTGGGTTTCATCATACGGGTGATTGTGAGAGGTTTCGCTGTCGACGGTGTCAGCGTTTTGGTCATCATGCTAAGGACTGTAGGACTACTCTTCAGCTACAACCGGCACAGGCCACTACTACTACCACTGCTACTGCTCCTCAGGGGAGGCAGGGATGTTATCACTGTGGGGATAATGGACACTTCAAGCGGGATTGTCCTAAGCTGAACCAAGGGACTGCAGGTGGTGCTGGGAATGAAGGCGGCGGTCGAACTACCCGAGGTCATGCCTACGTCATTGGCGCTAGGGAGAACCAGGAGGATCCTGACACTGTTACTGGTGAGTATTCTTTTCTTGATTCTCGTTATGCTCGTATTCATTCTCGTTCGCATTGTTTGGCAATTCGTATTCATTGTGTGCATTTAGTTTGGTATTTGGTCATCATTTTGCATTCATGAGTCTGATGTGGGTCCTTTGGAGATGTTACTTGGACGGTACCGGTGTATCATTTATACCGATCATAGTAGTCTCTAGTAGGCCTTCGATCAGGGGGATTCATTGTTTTCTATTCACTTTGGGGAGGGCGGTTCCCCGGCACAGAGTATTCGTTGATATCATCATTCGTTCGTGGTTATCATTTCGTTTGTGTTATGGGAAACGTTACTTGGGTTAGGTCGACACTCATTACTGTCGAAGAGTGAATCTCGGGGCGAGATTCCTTTCAACAGGGGGATGATGTGACGACCGGGAAAATTTTTCTTTTTCTCGCTTCGTTCTCTTTGACTTCGGAAAATTTTCGGGACGAAAATTCTTTCAACAGGGAGATGATGTGACACCCGGCATGTTTGGGTCAACATTTTATAAACACATAAGTCTACCTTAGCGAGAAACGTTTATAAACAAACTTAACTGGGTTAGTTGAGTCGGGTCAAATTAGGATTGTCCAGGGTTCAATGATCTGGAGGATCATTGGGAGTCGTTTTGGGAATACATTAGTACCGGGTTCCGTCGTTGGTGACATTACATGAGTTAATTAAGTATATGTGTAGATTATGGGTCGTGTGGTGGATTGTATGCTTATACTTGCTTAAATGATGTACGAATGATTATACGTGCCTAAACATGCTAAGTATAGACTATGGATGCATGCTTATGTGTTAAGATGTGTTAGAATGCGTTAAACACGACAAACTGGAAAAAGGTTAACATGTGTTAAAAGTGCTGTTAACATGTGTTAAAAATGTGCTGATGACCTGAATGTGGAACTTTTGGGCGAATGTGGAAATGGGGTTTGAAAAATGGGCGAACGTAGAAACAAAGTGGGCGAATGTGGAAAAGTTCCACATTCGACCACTAAAAAGGGGCGAATGTGGAAAAATTCCACATTCGACCACATAAAAGGGGCGAATGTGGAAAAATTCCACATTCGACCACATAAACTGGGCGAACGTGCAGATGGTATAAATACCATCCTTAGCCATTTTTCACCATTTCACAAACCCTAAACGCCTCCAAACACTCTCTATCAGCTATTATCATTGGGGAAGGAGTTTTTGAGCTTGTTTTTCATAACCTAACTCTCTAAATCATTACAAGTGAAAATCTAAGGTGTGTTCTTCATTACAAATCCTTTTTAAACAATTTTGACTTGTTTTAATCTAAACCCCAAGGGTCCAGATCTGATATCAACATGTTTTATGGGTAAAAACCTTCCTAATATCTTTCTAAGTAAAACCTATTCATAAACAATGGGTTTTTATGCAAACTAGACATGTGTTAATATGATATTATGCATTGTTTGATGATTACTTGTTGTATAGATGATATGACAACAACCTAGGGCTCTTATTAATGATGGGTTATGATTGAAACATGTTACCTTTGATTGTTGATGGTGTTTTGACGATAAAAGGGGTTTTTAGTTAGATTTAGGGCTTGTTTTTGGATAGTTATGATAGAGTTAGGATAAGGGTTTCTTGTTCATGATGATTTGATGATGATAAGCTGATTATTGATTGATTTCAGAAGTTTCCTAATTGGGTAATATTTTCATGCGTGATGATGTGACATCTCCATAATTTACTATTTTAGGAAATTTGTAAAAACGGATAGATTTTGGGGTAAAATTGGTAGGGTTTCGTAGGAATATACTAATGATGCTTGACTGCTGTAACTCGTGATGTTTCGTGATGTTTTCGGATGTTTTTCGACGCGTTTTTGGAAAAATCTGACATCAGGGGCGAACCTGGAATACCTTCGACCAGTCGAACGGTCGAAGGTGGATTCCAGGGGGCGAACCTGGAAGTTAAAGGGGCGAATGTGCTACAAAGGGGCGAAGGTGGAAGGAAAAGGGGCGAAGGTGGAATTTCAGAGACACCTTCGACCACTTACAAGCCACCTTCGACCACCCAGAACTACATTCGACCCTACATTAACAAAAATGAGATTTTTGATACAAACTAAGTGTTTTATACTTGAACCTTGCATGTAATCTATGTGTACTTGATTAGTTGGGGTAATGGGTCACCAACGGGATGTCGGGTCGGTCTAGTGTGTCGGTTAAACATTTAAACACGTTTTAAAACATACTTGGTTATGATCTGGACAATCGGGGACTTGTTAGCCTTCGGGTTAGTAGTCATCACACTTATGTAAACTCATTGATAGGTTGTCATTAGTTGGGATTATCATACACGTGTTGGAATTCTAGTTATCGGAAGACGCACTATAAGGTGAGTTTCACGGCCCCACTCTTTTACTGGTTTTACATTTTCGGGGGAGAAAACATGCTGTGTCCTTTAAACGTGAGTCAACTATGTTTTCATAAAAAGGCGTTTCAACTATGTTTTGGTATTCATGAATTCATTGGGTTTGGAGTATTCATTATGTTTTCACGTATTCATTATATTACTATGCGATCTTTGGAAGTCCCGGGGGAAACCATGAATGTGCGGGGATGCACAACGGGGGAAATGTGGATAGCGCTATTTGGGCTTGACCCGCCCCACTCGACGGCTTGGAGGGCCGGGCGGGTGCATATTGTCTCTTAGGTATTCAGTATTCAGTATGCAGTATTCAGTATTCAGTATTCATTCGGGCACGTATTCAGTATTCACAGTATTCGAGTCCAGTAATGGTTTTCCAATCGCAGTAGTAACAGGTATTCATATGATTTGCATGCATGTGGTCTGGATTGATCATGGGTATTCACTTGGAATTGGTATACATTTGGAGTCGGTATTCATTAAAAACCTGTGAACTCACCGGCATTATTTGCTGACGTATTTAGCATGTTTGTCTCAGGTCGCTAAGGTAACAGCTGTCGATAGGCGCACGGAGTCTCACGGCGTCTAGGATTCATGTGCATCTCATTTAGTAATTTCAGACTTTCGTACTTTTGATTTCACGTTGTAATAAAGTTTTACGCTTCCGCAGCGTTGGATCATTTATGAAAACTTAATGGTTTGATTATGTCATTTTTACGTATCATATAGTGTTGTTTATTGTGACCGTTGACTTGGATCCTGGTGTGTCACGCGCCTCGCGGTAAAACCCCGCATGTGGAAATTTGAGGGTGTGACAATTGGGGTGTTACACCTATCGCTCTCTCCCATGTGTCTTTTTGGGTTACCCTTCAAATCATAGAGGGTATAAGTGCCTAGACCTTCAAACCTGAAAAATTACCATTAATCGTCACATCCTATTTGATGAAACCATATTCCCGTTCTCTAAGTCTCACAAAACTACCCCTCATACCTACACATTCCTAGATGATACCCTCACCCGTCTATTTATGCTAATCCTTCATTCTCTCCCGCTGAGCAACAGACAACTCCCATACCTCCACAGACCCCTCTCGTTGAGCAACAGACCACTCCCTCGGCCCCACTACGAACCCAACCATTAAGCCCAATCTCTCAGCCCAATAATTCGCCCCATCCAGACTTTATCCTCGGCCCACCCGACCTACCCACATCCTCGGCCCAAGTCCCACCACAATCTCCCATTGGTCCTTCACACTCCACACACTCTCCTTCACCCATACCACACCCGCCACCTCCACCCCCCACCCACACCATTTACACACGGGCTATGTCCGGCATCTCGAAACCCAAACAAATCTTCAACCTCTCCACCTCCACCATATCACCTATACCAAAGAACCCCAAAGATGCCTTGTCTAAACCGGAGTGGCATAATGCCATGAAAAACGAATTTAATGCTTTAATTAAAAACAAGACTTGGGAACTAGTCTCGAGACATTCTGATATGCATATTATTCATAGCATGTGGCTATTTCGCCACAAATACAGGCCCGATGGTACTCTTGAGCGATACAAGGCTCGTCTGGTTTATGATGGTAGTAATCAGGAGATTGGGATTGATTGTGGGGAAACTTTTAGCCCGTTGTCAAACCGGCCACTATCCGCATTGTGTTGACGTTAACACTCTCTCAGTCATGGCCCATCCATCAATTGGACGTAACTAATGCATTCCTACATGGGCACCTTACTGAGACAGTTTATATGTATCAACCTATGGGGTTTAGACATCGGGACTATCCCGATCATGTATGCCGTTTGACGAAATCTCTTTATGGTCTCAAACAGGCACCGTGGGCATGGTACCAAAGATTTACTGATTTTGTCACATCTATCGGTTTCTTGCAGAGCAAATGTGACAACTCTCTCTTCACCTACCACCACGAGGGTGATATAGCATACTTGTTGATTTATTTTGATGATATTATACTCACCACTTCTACAGATTCTCTTAGGAAGAAGCTCATGGGCAGCCTCGCGGCTGAATTTGCCATGAAACATCTTGGACCTTTCAGTCATTTTTTGGGTATATCTGTCTCTCGCACAGGTAACCAGATGTTTCTATCGCAGAAATCCTATGCATTGGATATTGTGAGTCGTGCAGGTATGGACTCTTGCAACCCAGTTGCAACCCCAGTTGACACAAAACCCAAGTTAAGTGCTGCATCAGGCGCACCTTTTGAAAATCCATCTCTATACCGCAGCCTAGCTGGTGCTCTACAATACCTGACTTTTACCAGGCCTGACATTACCTATGCGGTCCAACAAATTTGCATTCATATGCACAGTCCCAATATTGATCATTGGAACGCTCTGAAGCGCATAATCCGGTATATTCAAGGCACTTCCTCATTCGGTCTTACACTTTCTGCCTACGCCGATGTTTCTCTTCGGGCCTACACTGATGCAGATTGGGCTAGATGCCCAGATACTCATCGCTCCACGTTAGGTTATTATGTTTACATGGGTCCTAATGTTTATCATGGTCGTCTAAACAACAAACCACTATTTCTCGGTCTAGTGCCGAAGCTGAGTACAGGGCCGTTGCAAATGTTGTTGCTGAGGTTTGCTGGCTTCGCAATCTTCTATTAGAACTACGCCGTCCTTTGTCCAAGGCCACTTTGATATACTATGACAACATCAGTGCCATCTATCTCTCACATAATCCAGTGCAACACAAGCGTACGAAACATATTGAATTAGATATTCATTTTGTTCGGGAACACGTTCAACGTGGCACCATTCGAGTTCTGCATACTCCTACACGTCTCCAGATTGCAGACATCTTCACCCAGGGTCTATCGCGCATACTCTTTGACGACTTCCGCTCCAGTCTCAACATTTGCCCTCCTCTTGCTTCGACTGCGGGGGTGTAATAGATGATATGTCTCATTGTATATTTAGTAAATTGTTATGTATTTATTCTATGATTTATCCCTTCCATATTTAAAGGGATTGTATCTTGTATATATAAGGTTAACCAATCAATGAGAAATCAAGGGTTTGAACCATTATCTTCTACAGTTTTACTAGCAGCAATCTTTTCATCCGGCTTCTGAACATTCATCGTGCGCTTTCCCAAAAGTTCTTTGTAGTCACACCCAGCATGTAGATCATAAGCAAAGCAACATTTAATCATGGCTTAAAATCTCTATGCTTGCTCAATGTCCAAAGCATCAAAATGTATCGGATTAAAGAACAAAGTTTCAATATCTTACTTTGAATAGTTCATTAACCACATTGGATCAAAGATACGAATCTTTTTGCAAATCCTAGATTTGTCTTCATTACCCATAAATATCATTGCTTCTCTCGTTCTACAATCATAGTACCAAAATGCAAAATAATCATTGATATTTTGTTTGATTAGTATTAAAGGTATCTTCTTCATCCTCTTTGCTGGTTTATGCTTCAACGTCACAAATAGTGGAAAGAACTTCCAACTGATAACACACCCCTTGAAGATCTTGCTATGGTATTTATAAAAACTTGCTTGGATTGGAGGAATTGGACGATTATCAACTTCTGCCTTCAAACTTCTAATGTATAATCCTTCAAAGCATATGATTGACGATAAACGTCATCTTTTTCATTATCTTAAAATCAATCTATTCTAATCCTATCTATTACACCGGATCCAATAACCGTAATAAAAATACAAATCAATAGAATTAAAAACCAACACAAACACAACCATGACAAGGGTCAAAAACCTAGGAATCGGTTCACATCACAATCCATGAACAACCAAAAGCTTTTGATCTTTTGCCAAAATAAATAATTTTTGACAAATAAACATAGATCAAAATTTCAACTTTTACCATCTATACGCGCGTAACCGTGACTCTGATACAACTGTTGGGAATCATGGTATCAAATACGAAGCGAAAGCGGTTTATATATTTTAATAAAAGTCGATTATATATACATATGTATATATATAGCCGATTTGTATATATAAATTATTAAATAATTTTTGTTAAAATATAAAAACCGTTTCCGCTTCGTATTTGATACCATGAATGGCCAAGTATGTGAAGACAACAGACCTTTGCGGAGGCTTCACATACAACAGATCTCCGCAGAGTCTCAACCTCTGGGTAGCCCAAGACCTACAAGGCCACACGTGGAGTGTAGTCTACCCGCGCAAGACCCATCACCGAACTTGGCGATGGCCTCCCGCGAACCAATCACAACCTGACACGTGTCAATGCGGGCCCGCCATGTCTGAACACCATCTGGGAAGATGCAGCTCCCCTTACCTCCACTTGCAGCACTATTCCCCTTTTGTGTCAATCGTCACCTTAGGCGATCTTCCAAAATGAGCAGACTGACACAGACTGGCGCAGACAGAAGAAGATCCACCTGCAACCACTAGCAACGCGCCACTTAGACTATTGGCAGGGTGGTACATGTTTATCTCTCTTCTGCATTAATTGCATTCAGTTACCTTTTAGTTTCTTTAGTCCAATGCTAAACAATTGGGCCGAAAGAAAGGCAAGCCCATAATCCGGGCCCAAGCCCATCGTCATAGTTATTGGCCAATTGTAACCGGGCCGTGTATTCCCCATAAAGGAACTCACACCTCCTTTGTTCAGGATCTTGAACTCCGGACTCTCAAGCATTATTACTTGAACGTACACTTACACACGGTCAACAGATTATTGATTACAGGTCTTGGAACCAGCCACAATGTAAAGTAAAAGATTATATCCTGCAACAAACACGAGTTGTCACCCCAGATACCTTCGGTGAGGTAAGTATCACACTCATCTATACTCATATATCCTGCAAAAGTTACTTTTTACGTGGAGGACTTTTGTGTACAAGCTTTTTCACTCGTAAAGGTAACTTTTGGCATAAATGGGTGGAATTCATCCCTCTAAATTCATATATATTAATAATCATGTTAGTTTGCCTAACCTGAAAAAAGCAATAATATATATTCAACGCCTTGTGTTAAGTAATGGCGGTTGCTGAATCAATCAATCTAGCTACGCCCCTAGATCTCCTTTAGGTTCCTTTTCTTGTTTTAGGATTCTTGAAATTATGAACATACTGAAAGATATAAAGATAAACTCACATATAGGAATTAACTAATAATAGCTTTATCACAAGTACCACAGAAATCAAGAAAAACTCCTAATAAAGCATACGTACAACTGTTATTGCATTAGTTACAAGTCAAATTAAAGATGAGAAAGGTTGAATCTCATGGGTGGTGTCAATGGTATACCCCTAAAATTGTTTACACACCCATATATATGCGGTTTATAGTTCTATACGCCGTATATATAGAATTACGCAAAACTCTCACGCGTCATTAATTCTCACCGGCCAGAGTAATGTCAAGACATATACGCCCCATATGGACCTGACAATTTCAACTCATCTAGTTAAGTTTGGTTGTTTTGGGTTTAAAATTTGACCTTGTGGGTTAAAATGGGTTTAGTATAATTTTCAAGAGGGTTAGGATGGGTAATTTCAATTGTAGGAAATACATAAGTGGGTCAGGATGGGTATGTCAAAAAAAAAAACAAATGGGTCAGGATGGGTATTTTTAGAAAACCATATACAAATCTGAATTAAAACTCACCCAACACCAAAGCGTTGATGCCTCAAAGAAATCAATGTCATTAAAAACAAAAAACTATATCTTTTGCATTTGTTGATAACCCTAGTAGGTTCGAAACCGTTCGAGTCATTAACGGATGGCCATGTCGAAACGGTCTGGGTTGTTGACCGGCACGTTCGGGTGGAAATGGTCTGGTCGTTGACGGGGCCCGGTCGGGTCGAAACGGTCCGGGTTGCTAATGGGAACGGTCAGACCGAAACGATCCGGGTCGCTAAAGGGACCGGTCGGGTCGAAAAAGTACGGGTCGCTATGGGACGGGTCAGGTTGAAACAGTCTGTGTCGTTACCGGGCCCGGCCGGGTCGAAACAGTCCATGTCGCTACCGAGCCCGGCCGGGTCAAAACGGTTCGGGTCGCTACGGGACAGTTCAGGTTGCAACGGTCTAGGTCGTTACCGGGCACGGTCGGGTCGAAACGGTCTGGGTCGCTACGGGACGGGTCAGGTTGAAACGGTCGGGGTCGTTACCGGGCCGGTCGGGTCGAAACGGACAGGGTCGCAAACGGGCCCGGCCGGGTCGAAACAATCCGGGTCGCTACGGGACGGGTCTGGTTGAAACGGTCTGGGTCGTTACCGGGCCGGCCGGGTCGCAAACGGGCCCGACCGTGTCGAAACAGTCCGGGTCGCTACGGGACGGGTCAGATTGAAGCGGTCTGGGTCGTTACCAGGCCCGGTCGAGTCGAAACGGTTCGGGTCGCTATCGGGCCCGGCCAGGTCGAAACGGTTCGGGTCGCTATGGGACGGGTCAGGTTAAAACGGTCTGGGTCGTTACCAGGCCGGTCGGGTCGAACCGGTCCGGGTCGCAAACGGACCCGACCGGGTTGAAACGGTCGAGGTCGTTACCGAGCCCGGTCGGTCGAAATGGTCCGGGTCGCTACTAGACGGGTCAGGTTGAAACGGTCTGGGTCGTTACCGGGCCCGGTCGGTCGAAACGGTCCGGGTCGCTACGGGGCCCGACCGGGTCGAAACTGTCCAGGTCGCTACCGCGCCCGTCCGGTTTGAAACAGTCCGGGTCACTACGGGACGGGTCAGGTTGAAACGGTCTGGGTCGTTACCTGGGCCAACCGGATCGAATCGTTCCGGGTCGCTACTGGGCCAGGCCGGGTCAAAGCAGTCCGGGTCGCTACGGGACGGGTCAGGTTGAAACATTTTGGGTCGTTACGGGGCCCGACCGGATCGAAACATTCCGGGTCGCTACCGGGCCAGGCCGGGTCAAAACAGTCTGGGTCTCTACGGGACGGGTCAGGTTGAAACGGTCTGGGTTGTTACCGGGCCCGGCCGTGTCGAAACTGTCCGGGTCTCTACCGGGCCCGTCCGGGTCGAAACAGTTCGAGTCGCTACGGGACGGGTCGGGTTGAAACGGTCTATGTCGTTACCGGGCCCGATCGGGTTGAAACTGTCCGGGTCGCTACCGGGCCCGTCTGGTTCGAAACAGTTTGGGTCAGGTTGAAACGGTCTGGATCGTTACCGGGCCCGGCCAGGTCGAAACGTTCCGGGTCGCTACAGGGCCAGGCCGGGTCGAAACGGTCCGGGTCGTAACGGTCCGGGTTGATAACCAGCCCGATAGGGTCGAACCGGTTCATGAAATATTTTGGATCCCTTAAAATTTTATTTTTTAAGTTCATTTTTGTTTTTTTAATTTTAAATTTGTTTTTTTTATTTACTTTTTAAATTTTTTATTGTTATTTTAATTTTAATGTATTTTGATTTGACCTATCCAAATCAAACCATCTAGACCCAAACCCGTCCTGGCCCAACCCATCCTAACCCATTCTTTTAATTTACCCATCTTGACACATACCTATCTTAACCAAACCTATTCTGTCCCAATAATCAAACCCATCCAACGTACCCATTTTATCAACCATAGGTGTGAGGGATAAATACATCTCAATTCTCACACACATGACACATCATTTGAAAATAGTACCATCTTATGCTATCATTTTCCAATCCCAAACACGCCATGCAGTGATCCAGACCCTATTTATATCTCTCCATCACTCTCTCACCCTCTCCACACCTTTCTTTACCCTCTTTCTGTTTGTGTTCTCTAATCTATTTCATGTTTGATTAATAATTATTCCCATATTAAGAAACCTACCTAGCTACAGGTGTCACACATTCATCCAGTCACAAATTATCTGTCCCATTCACATTAACAACCTTTCTAGCTCTATACTAATTGAAGTGTTGAACAATATTGGTCATCTTCAGACAATGGTTCATCAAACTCTAGAACATGAGGAGGAAAAGTTATTCGTGCGCCGCTGCATACTAGTTAATGGGCCGGTTATCATAGGGGCCGGCCCATCTGGTCTTGCAGTGGGTGCAGGACTTCACCAAGAAGGTGTTCCTTATGTGATCCTAGACCGCGCTAATTGCATTGCATCTCTTTGGCAAAACAAGACTTACGATCGCCTTAAACTCCATCTCCCAAAACAATTTTGCCAACTACCTTACTTCCCATTTCCTCCAAACTTCCCAGAATATCCTTCTAAATATCAGTTTATCAATTACCTTGAATCATACGCCAAGAAGTATGAGATTAGCCCGCGGTTTAATGAGTCCGTCCAATGGGCTAAGTATGATGAGAGTTGTGGGCTTTGGCGCGTTAGAACTATGACGGATGGTTGTGAGGTTGAGTATATATGTAGGTGGCTTGTGGTGGCTACTGGAGAGAATGCTGAGAAGGTGGTGCCTGAATTTATAGGGCTGGATGAGTTTAATGGAACAGTTATGCATGCTTGTGATTATCGGTCGGGTGAGGGTTATGAGGGAAAACGAGTGTTGGTGGTTGGTTGTGGGAATTCCGGCATGGAAGTCTCTCTTGATCTTTGCCATCATAATGCCTTTCCGTCCATGGTGGTTCGAAACTCGGTTAGTTCAATTACCAGAACTTTTTACTTTTTAGTCATGGGTCATCATAAAGAATTTTTGTTCAATAAAGGTTCTTATTTTTCTTAGGAAAAACTCATATACAATATATAAATTCAAAAAAACAAATATGTTGACTCATCAAAAAGTTTTTCTTAAAAAAATCTAAAATATTATATGTAAAAATTTCAAAAATATTCTAGTTCTTAAATATAAAAATTCAAAAAATTCTGGTTCCGCCCATGCATGTTGTTTTTGGACGAATCCGTATAATATTATTCTTAACAGGTCCATATTCTACCAAGGGAAATAGGGGGGAAATCGACTTTCGAATTGGCAACTTCACTAATGAAATGGCTGCCAATAAAGGTAGTTGACAACATACTACTAGTTCTTGCAAGGTGCACTCTTGGAAACCTTGAAAAATATGGTATAAAGAGGCCTATAAAGGGTCCATTACAATTGAAGAACACTAAAGGGAAAACACCTGTTCTTGATATTGGTGCATTACACAAGATCAAATCAGGGAAGATTCAAATAGTCCCAGGAATCAAACGGTTCTCACCGGGTCGGGTTGAGTTGGTCAATGGAGCAAATCTTGAAATAGATTCAGTCATTTTGGCTACTGGATATTGTAGCAATGTTCCAACATGGTTAAAGGTAACAACTTTTGTTGAGAAATGTTGAATGTGAAATGTCATTTATAACCCTTGAGCTAACTATGAATATTGAACAGGATCCATTTCCTGAGGGGTGGAAAGGGAAAGAAGGTTTGTATGCAGTTGGGTTCACAGGAAGAGGTCTTTCAGGTGCATCTCTTGATGCCATTAGAGTTGCACAAGACATTGGCATGATTTGGAATCAAGAAATTACCAAGAAAACAAAACCACTCATTATAATGTCACATTTTTCTTGTGATAAAAAATGCAACAAGTGAAACCAATTAAATAAAATTGTTAAGTCATTTACATATTGTATTGTTTTTTGTGCTCTAAGTTTGTAAGCTGACTGATAAAAAAAAATATGTAACAAAGTAAAAAAAAAAAAAAACAAATGAAGAATAGCCCTCTTCCGAGATGTGTACAAAAAAGGAAGATGAGGTTTTTATTTGTTTCGGATCTTTTTTGTATTTAATTTAGCTTTCGTAAATATTATTTGTTTTCATCTATATATATATAGGGGCAGGATCAAATACAAAGTAATACAAACGTGCGAAGGATCACTTTATACATGATAATTACGTAATGATAATTATGTAATGCCTTCATGAACATACAAAAACATTACGTAATTATCATTACGTAATTATCATGTACAAAGTGCATGATAATTACGTAATGATAATTACGTAATGCTTTCATGAACATAAAAAACATTACGTAATTATCATGTACAAAGTTCCTTCGCACGTTTCTTTTACTTTGTAGAATAACCGCCCCCTATATATATATATATTGCAAAAGGATTAATCCTACATGTCATATCTTATGCAATCTCTCATTTGAGAGATGCCACATAGGATGTGATGTGGCAACTTTAAACCAATTAAAAAAAAAGAAATAAATATGATTTAACCTAATCTATTATAATCTTTAATCTAATGTATTAAATACCTAATCTACTAAATCTAAATATTAAACCTTTATTATTTTATCTCTCGTGTTTCCTCCCATAACTTTTAAACGTTAATATCTTTTGTATACGAGATTTTTTAAAGAAAAAAATTACACCAAATTAACGAGCGTTTTATTATCTTTCCAACGAGTACCATAGTGCTATATAAAAATCGGAGAAAAAAATGACTATTTTTTGTAACTCGACAGGTATTGTGTCGGGTTTGGGATTAGTTTAAAAAAATTGTGGGTTTGGGTCGGGTCTGGGATTAGGTGATACCCGACCTGATTACCCAAAACAACATACCCAAATACCCGAACTACATACCCGATCATATACCCATGAATTTTTTAACGCATCACATAACCCTTAGACTAATGCGTTCGGTATTTCAATAATTAACTTTTTTTTTTCTTATTTCATGTTAGTTCTTTTTAGAATGATCGATTACAAACTTCCGAATTCATTTGTAATGACACTAGATTTATACCCCGTCGCAGAGATTCGTTTTTTTTATATTTGAATATGATAACTTATGGCAGAGATTTGTTTAAAATAATAATAATATATTTTATTAGGTTATATTATATATTTCAACCCGGGACGCTCCCGGGATAAAAACTAGTATATATATATTGCAAAGGGATTAATCCTACATGTCATACTCTTATGCAATCTCTCCTTTAAGAGATGCCACATAGGATGTGATGTGGCAACTGTAAACCAATAAAAAAAAGGAATAAATATGATTTAACCTAATCTATTATAATCTTTAACCTAATCTATTAAATATCTAATCTACTAAATCTAAATATTAAAACTTTATTATTTTTTCTCTCATGTTTCCTCCCATAACTTTTAAACGTTAATATCTTTTATATACGATAATTTTTAAAGAAAAAAATTACACCAAATTAACGAGCGTTTTATTATCTTTCCAACGAGTACCATAGTGCTATATAAAAAACGGAGAAAAAAATGACTATTTTTTGTAACCTGACAGGTATTGTGTCGGGTTTGGGATTAGTTTAAAAAAATTGTGGGTTTGGGTCGGTTCGGGTCTGGGATTAGGTGATACCCGACCCGATTACCCGAAACAACATACCCAAATACCCGAACTATATACCCGATCATATACCCATGAATTTTTTAACGCATCATATAACCCTTAGACTAATGCGTTCGATATTTCAATAATTAACTTTTTTTTTCTTATTTAATGTTAGTTCTTTTTAGAATGATCGATTACAAACTTCCGAATTCATTTGTAATGGCTTATACCCCGGCGTAGAGATTTATTTTTTTTATATTTGAATATGATAACTTATGGCAGAGATTTGTTTAAAATAATAATAATAATAATAATAATAATAATAATATATTTTATTATGTCATATTAGATATTTCAACCCGAGACTCTCCCGGGATAAAAACTAGTTTTGTTATATAAGTGTGTTAAAATCCGCATCATTTACAAGAGCACCCCGGATAGGTTCATTAAATCTTGGTTGGTTATTTGGTTTTGGATGTGATTTGGGGCCTGATTTGAAAATGTGTTTTTTCAGTTTTACGTTTAGAGTCATGTGGTAATTTTTATTTATTTATTTATTTATTTATTTATTTATTTACTAGATTATACCCGGGAGCGTCCCGGGTTGAGAAATTTAATATGATACATCAATTTTACATATGAAATAGACTGATGTATAACTCTAATATTAATATCTAACCTAAAACAAATTAACAATTTACAACTCCAATGCTAATACTTAACCTAAAAGAATGTAGAACTTTAATGTAACTCTAATATTAACACCTATCCTAAAGACTAAACAAATGTACAACTCTAACATACTAATATTGATACATAACTTAAAGCAGCGTATAACTCTATTAACCTATTCGGCTCTGGTTGAAAAAAAAATTATATTTACTGATTTAAACATAATTAGTGACTTGTCTATACATGATTAATGATTTACATGAACACCTTGTGTTTTTTTTCCTGTATGAACAAAACCCCACAAAAAAATTTCTCCGTTTTTTATATCGCACTATGGTACTCATTGAAAAGATAATAAAACGCTCGTTAATCTGGTGTATTTTTTCTTTAAAAAATCTCGTATATTAAAGATATTAACGTTTAAAAATTATGGGAGGAAACATGAGGGTGAAAAATCCAATTTGTTTTTAATTTTTTTTTTTTTAAAATATCTCAATGCCACATGGGATAACACATGACACACTCAAGGAAGAGAATGCCTCTTTGAGTGTCATGTCATTAAAATGGCTTTGGTTTATTATATGTCTGTTTTGTTATTTAGTGACGTTGTATTTTTAAGAAGAGAGATTGATATTTAATTTGTGGTGAAAACTACAAAAAATAAGTTATATGAATGTAGGGAAAAACGAGAGAGAGAGAGAAAAGGGTGTATTTCTTGAAGTAGGAGAAATGATTGTGAGTGAGCAGAAGAGAGAAACAAGTTATGTCACTCGTTTTTTTCCTCAAACCTTAGGGCGTTGCTTTGGAGGAGGCAAAGCCTCACACAATCGTCCTTTCGATTCAAAGAACCTGTTTTGTTGACTCGAAACCCTGAATGTCCCACAAAGTCGTACCCCACAACAAAACCCGAGTATCTAACCAATGTCGGTTCCTACACCCTACTTTACAGCGTACACATCTTATATATTGGATATGATGTATCCGAGATTTTCTTTCCGCAATTCCCCACTACCAAAATTCCCTCAGCAACAACTTCCTATATCCCCAACAAACCACACACCTGAGTTTGTTTCAAAAACCCAACCGCAACAAATGGGTGGACCATCGGGTTCAAAGCCCAAAAAGAGAAGTCATACGAGGAAAACCGAAAAGGATCGGAGAAGGCCCAAAGCGGAAGTCAAGTTGGTATAAAATGGAAAAGGGAGGAAGAAGTGGTTTTAACCAAAGCTTGGAATTTCGTATCAAAAGACCAGATAATCGGTATTTTTCCGGTTTTAGATAAAAAAAAATATTTTTTATTGTTGGTTTTTGTTTTTTTATAAGGTATTCTTAATTTAATATTGTCGCCTTTTAAAGGTAATGCTCAAAAATTTGATAAAAGTTGTGACTGCATACTTGATGTATTTCACCAAGAACAGAACCGAAAATTATATCACTTTAATGATAGTCTCTCGTCAAGGTGGCATGATTTGAATAAAAACGTTACGGCTGTCAATAGTTGCTTTCATAACGCCAAAAATAACGCAAAAAGCAATGTAAATGAAGCCGACTTTTTGGTAAGAGCCTTGAGTGAGTAGAAAAAAAAAAAGAACACTCGTTACAATTTATCAGTTATGGCAGGTGACACATCACCATCGCAAATTGACGAAAGTACCGCTCGTGACCCAATCTTTAAAATAAAAAAAGAAGCAAAACAAGCTCGTTTACTACTCGTTCAGTCGTTCTAATGCTCTTAATGAAATTGGTCTCTACTTAAGCAACAGTGATAATGTGGAAGCTAAGATGAGTCATTTACCCGATAGAGATAAATCCAAAAGGAGTCATCAAAATCACCAAGTGCCAATGTGAAATACGCTGAAAGCTTAGTCGATTTTAAAAAATGTATTGGTACGTTTATCAATATCCAACAAGAAAAGCTCGCAGAAAAAAGAACTAAACATGTGTTATTCGAAGAAAAAATAATTATAAGAAGGGAAGAAGAAACGCTGAAAGAAAAAATGAGAATATTTGAACTTCCTGGCTACTAACTTCGATTACATTATGGACCCGAATGACAACTTTACGAGGATATGAAAAAACAAATTAGAGAAAAATGTAATCTTGGTAATAAGTAGTGTTTTTATGATGTGTTGTAATTATGTTTTTTAATTATTTGTTTTAGTTGTGTTCTTTTTTTTTTGGTCAATTTTTCATATTTCTTTTAATTTTATTTTATATTATTGTTTTAGTTTTAGTTAATATAAATGTATTTTTTAATTTAATTTTTTTATTAAAAAAAAAATGTAAAATGATTTAACAAAAAAAATGTCATTTGCTCTCGATCACCACTCCATCCCTTTTCTCATGTAGAGGGCAACTTTGCCTACGTGGTGGGACAAAAGGGATTTCCTTTCCTTGACCACATCATGTAGTCTTAGAAAATACAAAGTAAGTTTACATCCCCATTTATATATTACACTAAAAATTACTAAATTTTTTCTCTCGTGCTCAATTAGATAATACTTCTTTATATCTTTATCTTACTTTTTCTCTCTTCTTCACTCCACTAACCACTTTCAACAAATATTAAAAATAAATGCAAGAAAACTGTATCCCCTAAAACATTTCTAAATGCCCCACAATATACCGATAAACAGTGTGTTTCCCATCTCCTCCACTTACAACAACTACATAAAAAATATGGGGCAATCACTCACAAAAATATGGGTAAGCTAATGTGAATCCTCTTATTGTGGATGCTCTTAATAGAAAAGAAATATGTGTTTGTAATGATTGGTGAAAATCAGATGTAACAATATATAACAGCTGACTAGACATGTTTATTAGTGTTTTGAACTCGCTGTATTGTAGTAGATGCTATAATTATTCAAGAAATAAAAAGATGATGCGACTACATTAGTGTAAGGTATGAATGAGACACATGATACCTATATATATAGATTAATTAAAGAACAATGAAAGGACATCTCCTAGAATACAAGGGCACCACATAATGGTCCAACATCGTGTATTTAATAAACATATGGGCTCTAGGTCCAGAAGCTGGTCCACACACTGTTATCTCTTCAATCTAGCTCGTGATTCAAATTTGTAGAGCAGTACTTCTCACATTGTTAAATTAACTTCGCAGTTCACATAATGTTCAATAGAATGCAATGGAATTGTACAGTACAACCCCATCCCATTCTTTTCATCAAGAAAATGAAAAGATTTTGATGATATGTGATGCCACCAGACACAATGGATTTTTTTAAGGAGCATGTGATGCCACCAGACACAAGCACAAGGTAAATAACATGCAATATCTATCATTTAATTATGTTTCAAATTTTCTTCTAGACCAACAACAACAACACACACAAATAATAGATAAATAAATAAAAACATAAAAATATTTATCAGAATGTTTTGCCCACAGGAAATATAAGGAAAATGGAAATAGAAATGGATATATGGAGACAACCCATATGACACCCCATACTCAATATTCAAAAACATGCAGAAAAAGCCCATCAACATGTGTTTTTGGATTATATTTGCAAGTCAAACAGTCCAAATCTTTGTTGAACATATTTTGGTTTCAAATATTTGCACTAAATCTTATATAACATAGGATAAACAGTTGCTTGTGTCGTTCTCTCACTGGGACTTGTAAAGACTTCACCTTGTCGGCTCCATAACTTGTTTCTGCACCACATTGGTCCATTAATACACACTGATAACGTCCATTAATATCAGGAGTGTTATGTAGGGTTACATGTTATGGCACTTGTGCTTGGATGCTGGTTCTGTAATTTCGAAGCCGTAAACTTGTTTGTCTACTTTAAATTAGACTAGCTATCACCATAAACATAATATGTAATATTCGTGACAAACCACTACTACACAAATGGGGCAAAAGGGACCAAAAATTGTCCCCCAAAAAACTGTCAGCAAAATTAACGATCCTAACCGTGCCCGAGTTAAAATTGATCGCAAATTTTTATAATATAGGTATAAAAATATTTGAAACCTATTAGTCAAGAAATTCTCTCTTGAATTTTAGAGAGATTGATTTATCATTATGTCACACCCTCAATTTTTCCACTGCGGGGTTTTACCGCGAGACGCGTGACAAACCAGGATTCAAGTCAACGGTCACAATAAACATCACTATATGAAATACGTAAATCCAAAAACAACGATTTTATAAGCGGAAGCATTTAAGTTTTTAATCGGCTACAACAGTGTTCCAAAGTATTCAAGACACTTATTTCAAAACATGCAACTAAGCCTAGACGCCAATGTAGACTCGTGCGCCTAGTTCCATTCGTTGCTACCTTAGCGACCTGAGAAAAACATGCCAAAAAGACGTCAACATAT
The DNA here is from genome assembly GCA_028751855.1 of Ambrosia trifida. Classification (NCBI taxonomy): domain Eukaryota; kingdom Viridiplantae; phylum Streptophyta; class Magnoliopsida; order Asterales; family Asteraceae; genus Ambrosia; species Ambrosia trifida. The sequence goes on from CM054127.1 coordinate 79,518,995, forward strand.
AATGCTGGTGAGTTCACAGGTTTGTTCAATATGTTATCAAAATGTTACCAGAATGTTACCATGTCCATACTATATCCATGTTGCCAAGTACGCTAGCTAGGCGTATGTTTTGTTACTACTACGATTGGAAAACCATTACTAGACTGTTACCATGTGTTCAGCCCGATGTGTTGTAGCCACGCTACGAGTGTTACCAGTTCGAGACAATATGCACCCGCCCGGCCCTCCAAGCCGTCGAGTGGGGTTTGTCAAGCCCAATAGATCTATCCACATTTCCCCCGTTGTGCATCCCCGCACATTCATGGTTTCCCCCGGGACTTTAAAAGATCATATAGTACACAAGTTTAAAACCATAGTATGACATATGTTACCAAAATAGTTTAGTGCATGTTTTCTCCCCCAAAAGTTAAAGCAGTAAAAGTGGGGCCGTGAACTCACCTTAGATAGCGTTCTTCGGTTACAAGTAAAGATGTTAAGCCCTTGATAATCCCTCTACCGGAGATCTATCAAAATGTTCACATAAGTGTTCCGACTAATAACCATAAGGTTATCTAGTCCCCGATTGTCCAGATCGTAACCAAGTATGTTTTAAAACGTGTTTAAATGTTTAACCGACACACTAGACCGACCCGACATCCCGTTGGTGACCCATTACCCTAACTAATCAAGTACACATAGATTACACACAAGGTTCAAGCATAAAACACTTAGTTTGTATCAAAAATCTCATTTCTGCATCAGAACGGTCGAACCAGTCAGTTTAAGTCTCCTTCGCCCGTTTTTAATCTCCTTCGCCCATTTTGGATTTCGTTCGACCGTTTGATGTTTCCTTCGCCCGTTTTACCACGTTCGCCCAAACATAACCCAGGTTCGACCCTGGATTCTCTCCTTCGCACCTTCGATCGGTCGAAGGAGTCCATGTTCGCCCCTGTTGTGCAAATTTTCCTAAAAACGCTTCAAACACATTCAAAACGACTCGAAACATCATCAAACACAGCAGTCAAGCATGAATAACTTATCCCTACAAAACCCCACCGAATTCCCCCAATAATACGCCCATTTAAGCCCTTTCCCAAAATGGTAAGAATTATGGAAACGTCACAATCATGCATGGATTATTTACCCAATTTGGAAACTTTCGAAATCGATCCATATTCAACTTAAAATGCTCAGTTTGTCGAGTGTTCGATCTTTCCCTATTAGTTCTATTGATCATAAATATCATGCATCAAGTCTAGATTCGTTAAAACCCCCAAATACCCATAATATCACCATTTATCCAATCCTAACCCTAAACAACAATAACCTAGCATCAATAATAATCCTATATCATGTTTCTATCATAGATACAGCAGCAAATCATTGAACAACACATAACACCACATAATACACAATTCACATATGTTTATCATCATGAAGACCCATGTTTAAATGATAAGGTTTTGATTTAGAAAGATGTTTAAAAGGTTTTTAATCATGAAAACACCCTTAGAACAGATCCGGACAATTAGGGTTAGATGAAAACGAATTAAAATGCTTTAAAAAGGTTTAGGATCAAGAACACACCTTGGATTCTTGTTTAGATGTTGTAGATAGGTTAGATTATGAAAAAGAAGAGCAAAAACTCCTTCCTTAGTGATTAGAATTGTTTGAGAGTGTTTTGAGACGGTTAGGGTTTGTGAAATGATGAAAAATGACAAAGTTTGGTATTTATACTAATCCTCCTTCGCCCCAACTCAATGGTCGAAGGTGGCCTCCTTCGACCCTTCCACAGGGTCGAATGAGCCATGTCCTGGTCAAAGGGAATTCTTTCAATTCCACATCCCAGGTTCGCCCATTTACAAAGGGTCGAACCAAACAAAATGTTCTCCTTCGACCACTCGAAGTGGTCGAACCAGAACTCATGTTTAACTAGTTTCCCAGTTTGTCGTGTTTAACGCATTCTAACACATCTTAACACATAAGCATGCATCCTTAGTCTATATTTAACATATTTAAGCATAGATAATCATTTACACATCATTTAAGCACATCTATGTATATAATCCACCACACGACCCATAATCTACACATATACTTAATTAGTTCATGTAATGTCACCAACAACGGAACTCGGTACTAGTGTATTACCAAAACGACTCCCAATGATCCTCCAGATCATTGCACCCTGGACAATCCTAACTTGACACGACTCAACTAACCCAGTTAAGTCCGTTTATAGACGTTTCTCGCTAAGGTAGACTTAGATGTTACTAAAATGTTTAAGCCAAACATGCCGGGTGTCACATCATCCCCACGTTGAAAGAATTTTCGTCCCAAAAATTGCGCAAAGCCCCAAAATGAAAGAAACGAAGAAGAAAGAAACGAAAAGGAAAATTACCGGTTGTCACATCATCCTCACGTTGAAAGGAATCTCGACCCGAGATTCATTCCGCTTCAGCAGTAACATGCCTCGATTCAAACGTGCGCTTCGGAAAAAGATGAGGATATTTAGCTTTCATCTGATCCTCCCGTTCCCATGTGAACTCCGGTCCACGATTCGAGTTCCAACGAACCTTAACGATGCGGATTTTACTCCGACGAAGGCTACGAATCTTATAGTCGAGAATCTCGACAGGTTCCTCCACAATGCGAAGACGATCATCAACCTTGATCTCCTCCAGTGGTACAATGAGAGATTCATCAGCCAAACACTTCTTCAAGTTAGACACATGGAAGACGTTGTGCACACTACCGAGCTCCGCCGGTAAGTCAAGTCTGTATGCCACCGGTCCAATCCGATCCAGGATTGCGAATGGTCCGACATAACGAGGGTTAAGCTTGCCACGCTTTCCGAAGCGTATGACGCCCTTCCATGGTGAAACTTTCAGAAGTACCCTGTCCCCAACCTGGAACTCCAAAGGTTTTCGACGGCGATCGGCATAGCTCTTCTGACGATCCCGTGCAGCAGCCAAACGGTGATGAATCTGTACGATTTTCTCTGAAGTCTCGTACACAAGTTCCGGACCAGTGAGCTGGCTCTCGCCCACCTCGGCCCAACAAAGTGGTGATCGACATTTCCGTCCGTAAAGAGCCTCGAACGGAGCTGCCTTGATACTAGAGTGATAGCTGTTGTTGTAGGAGAACTCCACTAATGGCAGGTGGATCTCCCAACTTTTGCCAAAATCGATAACACATGCCCGAAGCATGTCTTCCAAGGTTTGAATCGTCCACTCACTCTGTCCATCAGTTTGCGGATGATAAGCTGTACTCATATCCAACTGAGTACCCAAAGCCTTGTGCAGAGCCTTCCAGAAACGCGAAGCAAAACGAGAATCACGATCAGAGATAATAGAAACAGGCACCCCGTGTCGCGCAACCACCTCTTTAAGGTACAGTCGAGCCAACCTCTCGAGTCCATCGGTTTCCTTAATAGGTATGAAACGTGCCGAGTTTGTCAACCTATCAACACTCACCCAGATCATATCATAACCACTAGGCGACCTTGGTAGCTTGGTGACAAAATACATCGTGATTCGCTCCCACTTCCATTCCGGAACCTCTGGTTGTTGCAGGAGACCAGGCGGCCTCTGATACTCCACTTTGACTTTAGCACAAGTCAAGCATTTGCTGACATAAGAAGCTATATCAGCTTTCATGTTCGGCCACCAATAAAGTATCTTCAAATCTTGATACATCTTATCGGAGCCAGGGTGAATAGAATAACGGGATTTGTGAGCTTCATCCAAAACAAGCTCGCGCAATCCCCTGAACAATGGAACCCAAACATGTCCCGCAAAATAGTGTAAGCCATCGGTCCTGAGTTCAAGATGCTTGTCAGCACTGTGCATAGTCTCAGCCTTAAGGTTTTCCTCCTTCGAGGCTTCCAACTGTGCAGAACGGATTTGGTCAGGTAACGACGAATGAATGGTGAGCTGTAAGGCTCGAACACGGCGAGGATTCGCAGACTCCTTCCTGCTCAAAGCGTCCGCCACAACATTCGCCTTGCCAGGATGATATTTGATAGCACAGTCATAATCGTTCAGGAGTTCAACCCAGCAACGCTGCCGCATGTTTAACACCTTCTGGTCGAAAATATGCTGAAGACTCTTGTGATCGGTATATACTTCATACTTGGTACCGTACAAGTAATGTCTCTAGATTTTCAACGCAAAGACTACCGCACCCAGTTCCAAGTCATGAGTAGTGTAGTTCTTCTCATGAACTTTGAGTTGACGAGAAGCATAAGCAATAACCTTCCCGCGTTGCATCAACACACAACCGAGACCACGAATAGAAGCGTCACAATACACAACGAAGTCATCCGTACCCTTAGGTAACGATAAGATAGGTGCAGAACAAAGTTTATGCTTCAACATCTGAAATGCTGATTCTTGTGGTTCATCCCAGTCGAACTTTTGGTCCTTCTGGGTAAGAGTAGTAAGGGGCTGAGCGATCTTCGAAAATCCCTCAATGAAACGACGATAATATCCCGCAAGACCTAGGAATTGCCGCACCTCAGATGGCGTCTTTGGTGCTTCCCAGCCCTTAATAGCTTCGATCTTAGCCGGATCGACATGAATTCCCAGTTCATTCACCACATGCCCTAGGAATTGAACTTCACGTAGCCAAAAATCACACTTCGAGAACTTAGCATACAGCTGCTCCTGTCTCAAAAGTTCCAAGACCAACTGTAGGTGTTCCTCATGATCCGCCTTGTTCTTGGAATAAATCAGAATATCGTCAATGAACACGATGACGAACTTATCAAGATAGGGTTTGCAAACGCGGTTCATTAAATCCATGAACACCGCCGGTCCGTTAGTAAGACCAAAAGGCATGACCAAGAACTCAAAATGGCCATAACGAGTGCGAAAAGCAGTCTTCTGAATGTCAGCTTCCCTGACGCGCAACTGGTGATAACCGGACCGCAAATCAATCTTCGAATAGTAGCTGGAGCCCTGAAGCTGGTCAAAGAGATCATCAATGCGAGGAAGAGGATAACGATTCTTGATGGTCACTTTGTTCAGCTCACAATAATCAATACACATGCGAAGACTTCCATCCTTCTTCTTTACAAACAAAATAGGAGCTCCCCACGGGGAAGAACTCGGTCGGATGAAACCCTTTTCCAAGAGTTCCTGCAGCTGGCTGGACAACTCTTGCATCTCGGGAGGTGCAAGACGATACGGAGCTCGGGCAATAGGAGCTGCACCCAGAGTAAGATCAATACCAAACTCAACCTGACGATGGGGAGGAAGACCAAGCAAATCATCGGGAAACACATCAGGAAAGTCACGAACCACCGGAATATCCTCGATCTTCTTCTCATCGTCAGTAGAAATGTTAACAAGTGCCAGAATGGCCGAACAACCCTTCCGAAGGTATTTACGGGCTTTCATGCTAGAAATGATACTAAGCGGAGCACCACTTTTCTCGCCACGAACCGAAAGAATCTCTCCATCAGGGAGAGGGATCCGAATAACCTTGTCGAAACAAACGATCTCCGCACGATACAACGATAACCAATCCATGCCGACCACGACATCAAAACTACCCAGGGGTACCGGCATAAGGTCAATAGGGAAGGACAAACCCGACAGTTCCAAGCGACATTCCCTAAGGGTGTGTGTCGCTTCGATTTTTTACCATCAGCCAATTCTATTAAGTACTTAGCCTCTAAAGGTGTCGGTACTATATCTAGCAATCGACTAATGTCCATAGATACGAAACTCTTATCGGCACCAGAGTCAAATAAGACAGAAACATAGCGATCATTAAGAAGGAACGTACCGGTAACTGTGTCTGGATCCTACCTAGCCTCTGCAGATCCAATGACGAAAGCACGTGCAGTCCTGCCTCCGCCGCCATTGTTCCCGTTACCGTTACGTTCTTCCCATTGTCGCCCTGTTTCAGCTTGGGACAGTCACGCTTGAAATGTCCCGTGTCACCGCAGTTATAACACCCCTGCCTCCCCTGAGTCCCCTGAGCAGCAGGAGCAGGAGCAGGAGTAGGGGTACGAGCCTGGGCCGACGGAAGTGTTGCCCTGCAATCCTTAGCCAGGTGTCCAATCTGGTTGCACCGATGACAGCGTGCCTTATCACAGTTCCCCGAGTGATGGTAACCACACCGGTTACACTTGGGATGCTTCCCGATATACCCACCTGTCTTCTGCCCCGAAGACGATCCAGACGACTCAAACTTCTTTGCCGGCTGAGACGGCGCCGGTACAACACTCTTCCCCATACCATCCCACTTCCTCTTGTTCCCCTCAGTAACCTTCACAGCAGCACCCTTGGGTGGCAAAACACCTTCTGCCACCTTCAGGTTAGTCATCCGATGGGCTAATCGGACAACTTCAGCAATAGTGGGAAGGTTCCCAGCAGCCACCAACCCAGCAATCTCCGGCACTAGTCCAGACACATAGTGCTCGATCCTCCTGTACTCGGGTGTGTGCAAATCAGGGCACAATACCGCCAGCTCATTCCTCCTCACAGTGTATTCTTCAATCTCAGACCCAACCATCTTGTAGCTCCAGACCTCATGTTCTAACTTCTGTATCTCCTCTCTCGGACAGTACTCACCTCTCAACAGCTGCACAAACTCCGCCCAAGGCATAGCAATAGCCTCCCCTAATCCCATGTTCTGAGTGGTAGCATTCCACCACGACAGTGCAGGCCCCTCAAATGTCGCAGTAGCATACTTCACCCGGTTCCCAGCAGGACAGTTACACATGACGAACACAGACTCAACCTTCTCCAGCCATCGGAGCAGTCCCACCGCTCCCTCAGTTCCAGCGAAGTTATGGGGCTGACAATCCCGAAACTTCTTATAAGAGCACTGAGGTGGAGGTGGATTGGCACCCATACCTGAAACACGGTACACGAGTAAAACACAAACGAAAGGACATGAAACCCAAGAATGAGGCAAGGTCGACAGAAATCAACTCACCACCCATGGCATTAATCCCAGCCTGGAAATTAGCCATAGCCATGTTCACTTGCTGCTGTAGCAAGTTGTTCAGTTCAGCTTGGGTCATGTTGATGTTTCCACGACCACCGCCTCCAGCACGACCACCGCCGCCAGCACGGCCACCGCCGCCACCACGACGTCCACCACCGCGAGCACCAGACATGATCTAACAAATCAAGAAATCGAGGGATTCAGATTCACTTCTAGTGTCAACCACTAGAAATTTACAAGAGTTAACTAGGGAGCAAATCCAGGACTATACATCCAAACTCGAAGTCCATCGGGATTTTCATGCATTCCAGTTTATTATTTCGTGTGCACCCGAAATGATAAACTGCTCTACATGGTCCTCCAGATGTACCCCTAATCCAGACCCCAGTCACCAAATATCGTCGCCTAGTAACGTGTGACGATAGGTGCAAGTGTAGGAAGGCATGTGTGTGCTAGAACCAACAAATCAACCCCTCCTTCTTCAATCCAGAAGAAGAAGACAAGAGTAGGTAAGAACCTAAATAAAAGCGGATGATGTAAAAGAGAAGTATGATGATGATGTAAGGACACCCCGACAATGTTAGTACGTATCCCACTAATAGACTCAAAGTATGTGACCGTCTAGTGTGTGCGACTCGGCTATAGACCAGACTCTACATGCAGTCCTAGTTCACTATAACCATTGGCTCTGATACCAATCTGTCACACCCTCAATTTTTCCACTGTGGGGTTTTACCGCGAGGCGCGTGAAAAACCAGGATTCAAGTCAACGGTCACAATAAACATCACTATATGAAATAAGTAAATCCAAAAACAACGATTTTATAAGCGGAAGCATTTAAGAATTTAATCGGCTACAACAGTGTTCCAAAGTATTCAAGACACTTATTTCAAAACATGCAACTAAGCCTAGACGCCAATGCAGACTCGTGCGCCTAGTTCCATTCGTTGCTACCTTAGCGACCTGAGAAAAACATGCCAAAAAGACGTCAACATATAATGCTGGTGAGTTCACAGGTTTGTTCAATATGTTATCAAAATGTTACCAGAATGTTACCATGTCCATACTATATCCATGTTGCCAAGTACGCTAGCTAGGCGTATGTTTTGTTACTACTACGATTGGAAAACCATTACTAGACTGTTACCATGTGTTCAGCCCGATGTGTTGTAGCCACGCTACGAGTGTTACCAGTTCGAGACAATATGCACCCGCCCGGCCCTCCAAGCCGTCGAGTGGGGTTTGTCAAGCCCAATAGATCTATCCACATTTCCCCCGTTGTGCATCCCCGCACATTCATGGTTTCCCCGGGGACTTTAAAAGATCGCATAGTACACAAGTTTAAAACCATAGTATGACATATGTTACCAAAATAGTTTAGTGCATGTTTTCTCCCCCAAAAGTTAAAGCAGTAAAAGTGGGGCCGTGAACTCACCTTAGATAGCGTTCTTCGGTTACAAGTAAAGATGTTAAGCCCTTGATAATCCCTCTACCGGAGATTTATCAAAATGTTCACATAAGTGTTCCGACTAATAACCATAAGGTTATCTAGTCCCCGATTGTCCAGATCGTAACCAAGTATGTTTTAAAACGTGTTTAAATGTTTAACCGACACACTAGACCGACCCGACATCCCGTTGGTGACCCATTACCCTAACTAATCAAGTACACATAGATTACACACAAGGTTCAAGCATAAAACACTTAGTTTGTATAAAAAATCTCATTTCTGCATCAGAACGGTCGAACCAGTCAGTTTAAGTCTCCTTCGCCCATTTTTAATCTCCTTCGCCCATTTTGGATTTCGTTCGACCATTTGATGTTTCCTTCGCCCGTTTTACCACGTTCGCCCAAACATAACCCAGGTTCGCCCCTGTTGTGCAAATTTTCCTAAAAACGCTTCAAACACATTCAAAACGACTCGAAACATCATCAAACACAGCAGTCAAGCATGAATAACTTATCCCTACAAAACCTCACCGAATTCCCCCAATAATACGCCCATTTCAGCCATTTCCCAAAATGGTAAGAATTATGGAAACGTCACAATCATGCATGGATTATTTACCCAATTTGGAAACTTTCGAAATCGATCCATATTCAACTTAAAATGCTCAGTTTGTCGAGTGTTCGATCTTTCCCTATTAGTTCTATTGATCATAAATATCATGCATCAAGTCTAGATTCGTTAAAACCCCCAAATACCCATAATATCGCCATTTATCCAATCCTAACCCTAAACAACAATAACCTAGCATCAATAACAATCCTATATCATGTTTCTATCATAGATACAGCAGCAAATCATTGAACAACACATAACACCACATAATACACAATTCACATATGTTTATCATTATGAAGACCTATGTTTAAATGATAAGGTTTTGATTTAGAAAGATGTTTAAAAGGTTTTTAATCATGAAAACACCCTTAGAACAGATCCGGACAATTAGGGTGAGATGAAAACGAATTAAAATGCTTTAAAAAGGTTTAGGATCAAGAACACACCTTGGATTCTTGTTTAGATGTTGTAGATAGGTTAGATTATGAAAAAGAAGAGCAAAAACTCCTTCCTTAGTGATTAGAATCGTTTGAGAGTGTTGTGAGACGGTTAGGGTTTGTGAAATGATGAAAAATGACAAAGTTTGGTATTTATACTAATCCTCCTTCGCCCCAACTCAATGGTCGAAGGTGGCCTCCTTCGACCCTTCCACAGGGTCGAATGAGCTCTGTCCTGGTCGAAGGGAATTCTTTCAATTCCACATCCCAGATTCGCCCATTTACAAAGGGTCGAACCAAACAAAATGTTCTCCTTCGACCACTCGAAGTGGTCGAACCAGAACTCATGTTTAACTAGTTTTCCAGTTTGTCGTGTTTAACGCATTCTAACACATCTTAACACATAAGCATGCATCCTTAGTCTATATTTAACATATTTAAGCATAGATAATCATTTACACATCATTTAAACACATCTATGTATATAATCCACCACACGACCCATAATCTACACATATACTTAATTAGTTCATGTAATGTCACCAACAACGGAACCCGGTACTAGTGTATTACCAAAACGACTCCCAATGATCCTCCAGATCATTGCACCCTGGACAATCCTAACTTGACCCGACTCAACTAACCCAGTTAAGTCCGTTTATAGACGTTTCTCGCTAAGGTAGACTTAGATGTTACTAAAATGTTTAAGCCAAACATGCCGGGTGTCACACATTATATACTTGATTACAAAGCTAGTCAAAATGAGAAGATTAAGCTAGCTATTAACTAGAATGTTGACTATTGACTATACAAAGACCATTGACTATACATTGTGATGATGTTGACTTTTATCCCCCTGCATGTGAAACGGCGGTGATTGAACACGTAGTAGGTCTCGAAAGTGCTCGAAGAGAGGCCGTGGCAAACTCTTTGTAAAAATGTCTGCAAGTTGAAGCTTGGTAGGAACAAAATTGGTGTGTAATTTTCCTGACATAACTAATTCTCGGACAAAGTGATAATTCAAGTCGATGTGCTTAGCACGTTTGTGAGAAATTGGATTTTGACTCATAAATAATGCACTCTTGTTGTCGCATAGAAGTGTTGGCAAGCTTGATTAACGGCATACGATAAATCAGGTCGAGTGATGGTTAGGTATTGAAGCGCACCAACGATGGAGCGATAGTGAGTGGGGTTAGAATAAGGAGTGCCATCTTTGGTAAACGTATCAGATGTGGAGAGGGGAGTGGGGACAGGTTTAGTGTCGGTTAACCTGGTGCGAGTAAGGATGTCATGAGCATATTTAGTTTGTGTGAGAAAAAGACTTTTGGTGTTATCAACAACTTCTAGACCAAGGAAATAGTTAAGAGAGCCTAAGTTTTTGATGGCAAATTCTTGATGTAGATGATTGGTGAAGGTTTCAATTAAAGACTTGTTGTCTCCCGTAAGAATTAGGTCGTCTACATACACAAGAAGGTACATGATGGAATTTCCATTGTGAAAGATGAAGAGTGAAGGATCAGCACGACTACATTTGAAACCGTAAGAAATGAGAAAAGAGCTAAGTCGTTGAAACCAAGCTCTTGGAGCTTGTTTAAGACCATAGAGCGCCTTGTTAAGTTTGCAAACATGGTGAGGAAATTTAGAATCCACAAACCTGGGAGGTTGCTCCATATATATGGTTTCAGAAAGTTGCCCGTTAAGAAAGGCATTGTTCACATCGAGTTGGTTTAAGGACCAATTGTTGATGACTGTTAGTGCGAGAACAATGCGAATAGTAAATGCTTTGACAACGGGACTAAATGTATGGTTAAAGTCAAGACTAGTAATTTGAGTAAACCCTTGAGCAACAAGTCTTGCTTTGTGCCGATCAAGACAACCATCGGAATGGTATTTAGTTCGAAACACCCACTTGGAACCAACAACGTTTTTGGAGAAGGGACGTGGCACAAGGGTCCACGTTTGATTTCGATGAAGAGCTTTAAGTTCATCTTGCATAGCAAGCATCCAATGTGGATGTTTTGATGCATTTTTAAACCCTTTTGGGATGGTATTGGTGAGGATGGCTGCATGTAAGCAAGAATGCATGACATTGGCAAGGTAAGATGTGTGTCTTGGATTGGGTTTGAAGGTTCCAACTTTAGAACGAGTCACCATAGGGTGAGAAGGTTCGGGAGGAGTTTGAGCCGAGGGTTCGGCCTGAGGGGATGGGGCCGAGTGATCGGTATGAGAAGTGGAAGAGGATGGGATGATGTTGGATGGTGTGGTGTTTTTTGTGGAGGTATTGTTGGTTGAGTTGGGATTGGGTAAGGCCGTTGATGATGGTTTGGGTGATGGTGGTTGATTTTCGGGTGTGGTGGAATCGTCTTTGCACAAGGTGTAAGGTGTAACAGGAATGGGAGATGATGATGGTGGAGTAGGTTGTGGTTTCGAGTTATGGCTTTGAGTGGGAGAAAAGGAAGTTGGTTCATGGAAGGTAGAAGAAAAAGATTTGTTAAGTTGGTGTAGGACGAGTCACGCACAAATGGGAAACAAGTTTCATCAAATCGAGCATGTCGGGTTACATACGTGCGTGACGATGCAGGATCAAAGCATTTGTATCCTTTTTATTGTGGAGCATAGCCTAGAAAAAAATACAAGGGATACTACGCGATGCAAGTTTATGGGGTGCATAGTCACGTAGGTATGGATACACACAACACCCAAAAACACGAAAATTTGTATAATTGGGTGTGACGGAGAAAAGCATTTCAAAAGGTGATTTGTGGTGTAGAACCTTGGTGGGCAAGCGATTGATGATGTATGTGGCCAAACTAAAGGCATCAACCCAATGAGAGATGGGAACATTTGCGTGAAAAAGCATGGCGAGACCCGTTTCTACAATGTGACGGAGTTTTCTTTCGACACGTCCATTTTGTGGAGCGGTGTACGGACATGAAAATCGGTGAAATGTGCCATTTTCATCAAAGAGTTTTTGAACAATTTTATTTTTAAATTCCGTACCACCATCACTTTGAAAAACTTTTATTTTGCGTGAGAGTTGTGTTTGAACTAGACGCAAAAAGGTTTGAAGAACCGGGTAGAAATCGGTTTTGTTTTTAAGAGGATACATCCATGTAAATCTAGAATAATCATCCACAAATGCAACATAGTATTTATACCCGTCTTTGCTAATAATTGGTGATGGTCCCCATAGATCACAATGGACAAGATCTAGAGGGTTAGTGGCACGTTTGCCATTTTTATCAAATGGTAATTTGTGAGCTTTAGCAAGTTGACATGGAGAACATATATTTGGCTTAGGTAAAATAGATGTAAATGACAAATGACCAAGTCTTTTCATAAAAGAAATAATGTCAAATGCAACATGACCCAAACGATTGTGCCACAATTCAAAGGAGGCTTTCTTAGATGAATTGGAAGCGAAAAAAGCAAAAGACTTGTCCCGAAGCACATAAAGACCGTTTTCACACCGACCTTCCGCGAGAGGTTGGCGTGTTTTCCGGTCCTGGATCACAAAAAACGAATTAGAGAAAAGAACATCCACGGGATAATCATTTGTCAACTTGCTAATAGAAAGGAGATTTCTAGTTAAAGAAGGAACTACCAAAACATCATTTAGTTTAACATGTTTGTTAATGGTTACACGTCCTTTATGAGTTATTAACTAGAATGTTGACTATTGACTATTGACTATACATTAATACAAAGACTATTGACTATTGACTATTGACTATTGACTATACATTGTGATGATGTTGACTTTTAAAACCAAAATATGTTCAAGTGTCATTATTCATTCAATGCAATATGGTAAACACGTAAGCACATAATGCGAATCAAAATCTAACATCTATGATGACAAAGACTAAGAATAACCTAGGACTTTCCACATGCATAGGTACTTCCCTTCCCACATGCATAGGTACTTTCCACAAGGCGGGATCTAGGACTTCCTACTCGCATTGGTACTTTCCTTCCCACATGATTAGGTACTTTTCACTAGACTCCCTCAGGTATATGAATAAGTTTACGTTTATGAATATGTTTATGATTATGCAATGATCACAAGTATACTAAAGTCTATGTTTAAGCATAAAGCACAAGAATTCAAAGCATAACACGTATATGAATTTTATGTAAAATAACGCTTATGACTATGTGTAAGTGTAAGTTTCATAGGTGTACATATTTCACCCCAAAAGCGTAAGAAAACCAAAAAGGGGATAAGTATACTCACAGTTTTACTAATAAGGGAAAATGACCTAAAGTCTAAGGCATCTAGTATCTAAGAGCACTCACATCCCATCCACCAAATGTATGTGAGTGTGTCCACCAAATTATATGGGGTGAGTGTAAGTGGTTGTGAGTGGAGGAGAGTGAAAATATTTGGTGGAAGCACTGTTCCACCCTAAATATGAAAAGCTATTGTTCACCCCTATATATATTTTAATATTTTTGTAAGTAGTTGTGAGTGAGGAAAGAGAAAATGTAATGATAAAAGTATGAAAAGTATTATTATTTTAATTAGGAGAGAGAAGATTTAGGGGTGAAGTGGTGATTTTTAATGTAATTTGATTTATGAGATTTGGTGGATGGGATGTGAATGCTCTAAGGAATTAGGGTTTGCTAAATTTATGTAGGGAAGATGATGCTTTTTACAATAACTCGAATTTAATAATAATTTTGAATTCAAGAACTATATCATGATTTAAGATAAATATATGACATAGAAAATAACTATTTCTATTTGAATATTTTGTATAAATATATTCCAAGTAATTTATACAAATATTTTAGTTAATTCTTTTAACTAAAATATATAATAATAATTAAAGTTTATTATGCAAATGAATATAATTTATGCAAATGAATCCAAAATTAACACTTATGGTTTTCCAACTCAAGAATATTTCTATTGTATCAAAAAAAATATTTGTAAAGCCCCAACAATTTTTTAGGTGGGAGGAAGAGAGGCATGATGTGACACCCGTCAACTTTTTAGGTCAAGATCCGTACACGTCCTTAAAACTATGTCATTTTATGTGCGCATTAGATTTTTTTACATTAACTATGTCGTCCCGAGTCTAGCAAAGCCCAAACAATTTCAGGAATTCATTTACTTTTTCCAACAATGTTTATTTACGCATGCAACACCCGATTAATCAGAAACAATTGGCAATGAACAATCAAGCCAAACACACGCTCAACAGAGAGCAATCGAATGCCCGATTATTACATACAAACAAAACAACAAATACATAAAAAATATATCTAAATCTATACTACTATATAATGGGTTTTGGATGGGCAAAATAGTCATTTCATATTCATTTAAATGGACAAAATTGTAATTAAATTCACTTAATAAGACAAATTTAATACAACATTAATTAGTACTCAATCTAACATACAAATTCAAGGTATGACAAATTTAAGATAAGTCATTAATCAACTATACATTTATGAGGGTTGATTAAACTAACATTTAAAAAACTTAGGCTAGTTAATTATGTGAGATTAAATAATATAATCATATAATATTTTAAAACATTATTTAATTAATAAAAATAGAACTAAATAAAAAAAGCAAAAAATTTAAAATTACTTTCTTTTATCCCAATCAACTAAATTACATATAAATGTTTATACAATCAACATGTATTTATTTTAGAATAAATAGTGCTAGGATACTTATCTAACTTCTGAATGTAAAAACTAAAAATATTATAATCACTTTTTTTTTACCCGTTAATAAAATAGAATACTAATAACACTTGCTGAAATTGTTATTGCCTAAATTCATTATGATCATAAGCTAATTGATATATGGCGTCAATATGTTGAAAATGTCACAACAGAAACCTTGTGATTCACCATTTACTATTCTCACAATAAGTGGGTGACGCTCCTTAATAGATAGATAATTATACACGATCTTTTTCTTGTTTTAGTCTATATGATTAAAACATGATACTTCAGAATCTTAAAATCTTTAAAACTAAGATTATATCTTCTATAAGAAGGAAAACAGTTAGAACGCTTGATAGTTTTAATATTTTAATTAGTTCAACCCCATGGAGTGAGATCGATTTTGTATTGCATGTTCGTCTATTCCTCTTTGTAACCCTCTGACAAAAAAACGAAAAATTAACAAAATGGAATCTTTTTTTAACATACAATACCATAATTAACAGGAGGGTAACTATGGTCGTTCATCGTAACTTGTTTGGCCAATTTGGCCCATAGACAAATTTCAATAGGTTTTTATGGGATTAAAAACGACTAAATCAGTAATTATAATGTTCTATGTATTTAGATGGTACCTTTGGAACATAAGTGTGTTGGAATTGGTTGTAATGAATAGAGATAACAAGATGTGTTGTTATGAAGAGTTGTGTAATGAATCAAAATAGGTTTTGTTAGTTTTTAGTATTTTGCTAATGCTTCCAACGTTTTAATATGTATTTGAGTATCGTGCCATTTGCATTGTAATGTATGTCAAGCAGTTTGAAAACCTAACTGTGTCGTACATGTATTAACGATCTGCTTGTTTTGCAACGTTAATACCCTTGTGAATTTTCAACTACAATAACATATGACACTCACTTCAAATGTAATAAATAACACATGCTTGCACTCTTGGCGACACACGTTTATTATGCATAATGTATTATTTTCTTACAACCGCATCTAACACATACGAACGACATGACATACAACTATAAACCCCACCTTTATCCCGACCTAAACATGGACACTCCAGAGCATAACGAGGCGCCTTAAACATCCTGCCACAAACAATGTTGTCCTAATCCAGCTACATTAGATTCATTACGGTGAGCATGCTATAAAATATACAATGAGTCATACAATGCCAGAAGGCGGCTACGTTGTGCATTACAGAGAATCCCTAGAAAACACCTGCAACAAGGGAATACTAATCGTCCCCTCAGTGAGAGCACATCGGCACCAACATCTCCTTATATCTAGATGTAAACATAACCCCTTCTGATAATAACGATGCACTAGAACATTCAGAAGGTTCATTTTCATATACCTGCCACGCAACTTCAGTATAGTGTACTTCTTTATGTATCTCTGTAATGACCACATATCATTACTTAGGTACTCCAACCAAATGACATTTAGTGTCACTTCACTTTCCATCCATTAATGATGAAGAATCAAACAGACGAGATAACAAGTTAACAACGTGTCGACATCAACCTCCCACCTTGATCTCAACTTAAAAGTGCCATGTCGACACCCATGACGATGAGCCTAAACATTCAGATGGTTCATTTTGATAGATCTACCCAACATTTTGTCACACCCCACCAAGGCGGAAACTGTGACATCTGTCACCCTCGTCTTTCATCTAATTGACAATAATAGTCCTTCAGATATTTTCGTTATAGCCCTTATAAGTTTCGTCGTTTCTAAAATTAATTTTAAAGCAAACTAAAAATTTATCATTTATATTTATTATGGTTCGGGTATGAGTTTTAAATCGAATGCGTATGTGTACACGTGTTCGTAAAAGATTTTATAAAAGATTTCAAGTTGTATAATGATTTGGAAGCTTTTAAGTTAAGTTAAGATAACTTAGTTAATCTTTTATAAAGAAAAACTTAACCAAAATCATGGTATACCTAACTAAGTTATAGTAGGGGGACTAAAGGTGTCATTTTGTAAAGTTGGATATTTTGAAAACATGGTTTCCCTGCTAAACCGTTTTTCCGGCGAGTGTAGATGCCGGATTCCGGCCAAGGTCTCCGGCGAAGCTCCAATTCAAGTCTCCAACGATCCGTTTCCAACATTAAATGATCCCGAACGTTTCTGTAACTATACTGAATGATTTAAACGATTTAAAACCAACATTAAACGTGTTTTAATGGACTCTTAATCGGATTAAAGAAGGTAACCGTAGGATTTTTTTTAAAGCCATTAAAAGTCTGATTTTCTATCATAGCTATATAAATCGATGCCTCCATCTCGTGTCTGCACTTTTCCACATTCTAATCGACTAAAAATTCGTTTTAAAAATCGTCCAGAAGCTTGACAATTGGATCTTAAACTCGGGACTGTTCTTCTTCATTTTCGACCTCCAAAACATGTATGTAAGTTCTAATTTTATGTGCCGTTTTATTGTTTTGATATTATGCTACGAAAGCCCTATCATCTCGGGTTCTAGAAATGGAGAATTGTGGGTCTTGGAATATTAGGGTTAGGGTTTGAATTTGGGGAAGAAGATGAAGTTTTGATTAAGTTATAAATATAATTATTTACTAACATTTCATCATATAACCCTTGTAGTGCAGTGGTTGAGTGTGTGTGCTTGTACAAAAATATATATACACATTTAACTTGGAATATTCATAATAAATTCATTTTTGCTCCAAAAATTATGAAAATTTAGGAGTAGCTTCTTGACACCTCATAGAAAATTATCCCACTTTTAGTTTTTGGAAAATGTTTTATTTTTATATTTTTTATTGAATTAAATTGTTCTAATCATATTTAATTGGTAAAAAATTCATTTTTAATGATTTTAATCTCAAAATTTTTGATAAATTATTTCTAATGATTATGAACTGAAATAAAAATATTTGTTTCAGAAAACATTTATTTTTATTAATTTCCCTATTTTTAATCATTTAAACATGATTTAATATCATTAAATCAGTTTTAAATATAAATAAGTTTATAAAAATTATGGGAAAATTATTTTCATTAATTTACATCAGAAATCATCCATTTTCTATAAAAATAGCATTTTTGGATCATGTCTTGAATTATTAGTCTTATTTATGTTTAATTAGACATAATTAATAATTTATTTATTTGTACTATTAAATATCTATTTTATGAATACTTTTCTTATAAAAATAGAAATGTTATTATGTTGGAAAATCTTAATTACCATTTGTTTGGATCGTTGTGTAAATCATAATTATTTATTTCAATATTTATGGTTATTATATATTTATTTACAATAATTAGTTAAAGTAAATAATTAAATTATTTTGTCTTAATTATTCAAACATTCTTTTTATCTAAATAGTCAATTGGTAATAATTACCTAAACCATATTTACAAACTTTGGTATATTATTTTTTAATATACAATTTCAATAATTATGTTTATCATAAAAACTCTAATTCCCCAAATCGACTTAGCAAACCCTAATGCCTTAGACCTTAGTTACCTTAGACTCTTAGACATTTCCTTATGAGTATTCATATACATAATAGGTTGAATTCCTCGGAGTTCCCATTACTTAGCTCACGACCGCTTAAGTTGGATTTTGATCGCTTTCGCAAACTGTGAGTATATCTTTCCCCTTTTTACTGTTTTACTACTTTGGGGTGACTCATGTACCTATTAATCAAGTTTCTATTTCTTATACATAATGCAATTCTCATGTGTGTTTGCCTTATGTGAATTTGCGTGTATGCTTAGTCAAAATCATTAACCGCTGGGCGGCCTAGCATTTCAATGAATAGTACTATGGTATACCCCCTTGAGACTCTGTTGAGAGAATCTTGGTCATTTTCTTGTTAATTCATTATTCAAATTGTTAGTCATGTGTTAGTCATTATTCATAGGCTTGTTTTTGACTGATACTACTTATTACATAATTGCAAATGGTACCACACATGAATTGCTAAACACTTTTCTTACTATATGTATTCAAATCAGGGTATGCTCACCAATACATTTTTGTATTGACATATACTATTTTCGTACATGTTTCAGGTTATTTTGAGACGCTTCTTTTAAGCTTTTGGATTTATATTTAAGCTTTGACTTTATTGTATCTTAGTTAGACTTGACGCTTTAGAATTCTTGTATTATGTAATTTTCCTTTCAATGTAATAAACTATTTAATCAATTGATAAATTTACACTTTTAGTCCATGAGCTATTGAGCAATCGTCACTACGTGACACCTCGATGTTTCCGCCATCGGTTGGGGTGTTACAGATTGGTATCAGAGCCATGGTTATAGGGAATTAGGTTATTAGAATGCCTTTTAGCCTATTCTATAACTAAGTTTACATTCACGAGTCCTCTCGTGTATATTCCTCTTTATTCTTATATTTTCTTTCTAGGTATTTTTGCTATGATACTTTCTCGTTATTCTTTCGGTACTTTGCTTAGAAAAGAATACGCTCGTATTTCACAAACGAAATGATAGCACCAAGTTAGGAGTGACATCCATACCTTGGTGACTAGTTTCACTCCTCTATATGTTACTTACCTTTGGAATATATCTTTGAGATAGGAGTGACATTCATACCTCATTTCCTTCAAAAAGAAACTTAACCACTAAGATGGGAGTGATATCCTTAACTTAGTGATTGGTTTCATTCCACAATCATTTTCAATTTTGAAATACATCTTTGAGTTAGGAGTGAAATCCACATCTCAAGGATCTATTTCTGCCTCTCGTTTTTAATCTCGCTAAAGTTTTGGAATTTACTAGTGATGGGGCACGTGCAATCTGGAAGGGTGAGCGCCTGTATCCTGAGTTTTCTGTCTAGGCCTGGCATTTTGCATAAATCCCAATGAGACGAGGGACCCGTATGCCGACCTGGGAACTCTCGGGATGAGCATTCACTTATAGGCTAAAGTACGCCCCACAAGTCACTAATAACATTTCAATTACTTTAGTGAGTCAATAGTTTCCTATGGAAACAATTCCAATGTTTTACATCATTGATATTTATGTTTGTTTATCATTTGAAGACTTAATATAATCACTTGATGTTTCATATGCCATTATTAATTGATCATTTGCTTTTGGGTTCCTTATCGTCATTATTAAAACTTTTTGTTCGTTATATTGTCACATTAAAGCTTACACTATTTCACTTACACTTTGTGACTTTTACACTATAAGGTATTACTCTTTTTGCATTAAAACATTTTTATCCATGACTTGAGTTTTAAACTCTGTGTTTAACTTCAATCACATTCTGATTTTAGGAATGTTTCGTCATCATACAGTTAAAAATGAAAATGTTTTCCCAAATTTATTATTCAACATGTTTTATATCTTCATGTTTACAAACTTACTGGATTGAAGTCACAATATATCCTTAAACTATAACCCTTAGTATCCCCTAGTATCTCCCACAATACTCTCAACACAAAATATCCTCATTTACTTCATATTTATTTACTACCATAAACACGCCCGGTTGCCTAAGCCATAGCCAACTACCATTAGTTAGCACTTCTTAGTCAGACTAAACTCCTACATAAATGTCTATCTACACGATACGTACTAGTACACTACTCTCTAAAACGATTAACTTGGCAACTTATCCTAAATGTCTTTCCACAAAGCCTATTCGCCAGACTAGATGCCTTAACAATCCTTATGAATAAACGATCTTTCAATGTATAAATTTTCGTAAAGTTTGACAAATTAAAAGGTTCCAAGTTTACCCAGTTCTAACGGGTAACACTTAAATTTTCTCAACATTTCATAACAATTAAAAAAAATTGACTTTTCAACCCGCAAGTTAAAGAAATGTTTAAATACAGAAAATTTTGTTATCCAAAAATTCGTCAAGGCATCTGGGATCATTCACAACCTTTACGCCATTTTAAATCTTGGTCTTTTGAAACACATTAGATTTACACATACTTCATGAAATGGTTTCATTTTGCATTTTATAAACTTGTAGTGCATATTTTACAAATCAAATGTAAACATTTTGTTTTCATATAACGTATCCAACATATGTTTTCGAGAGAAACTTACAACTAATAATATGTTTTATAACAATTTTCAACTCAACTTCTCGTAAACACATGAAAATGTGTACTTACGAAATCTTTTCAAGTGAATCTGTTTTAAACCTAAAACATTCTTCGGTTACTAAAAAGTTATCTTTTTACACTCGCACTCTTTCAGTTGTAAAACTTTTGGTCCAACAAAACGATGAACATATCCTCTTATCAGAATATTGCTAAATGTCTTTTATAGTATAACGCATATATGTAAAATTACTAAATTTTAACTCACATGACAGTAGGCTATACACCTGTACCGTGCACTTTCATTCACAGTAAATTTCATTATTCTTACACCATTCTATTTATAGTTACGTTCGTACATTATCTTATTACTCTTGTATTATTCTTTTATGGGTGGTTATTCTCACGCGTTATTCGCAACTATTCTCGCACTAGTTATTAGTAGTTATTCTTATAACACTGATTTTGAGCATAAATTTAACTCGTTTACTTTCATTTGGTGCAAATTGTGTGATTTACCCGATTTACGTTATACTATTCTTTCAATCGAAATTTTATGCTATACTTATATACTTACATGAACGCATATTTGGTATGTATATTTTTTTCTGTTGTGAGCAAAACCCTGTTATACTTTACATTATTGTGTTCATCATCATGATCAACAAACATACTAGTTGATAACTCGTATGAGATCTAAGCCAGTGCCCACGTACAACTCGGATTAGAGTATTTCTTCAATCCAAGGGGAACGGTGTAAACCTCAGGGTCTATCAATATGAGTGTTTAGAGCCAACGATGTGAACAAAAGTTACCGGTTAAGGGTGAACCCGAAAGGGAAGAACCTCTAACCATGTCTTATACTTACATGTTATTCTCATTACAGTTAAAGGGAAAACCCGAAAGGGAAGGACCTCTAACCATGTCATGATTAAACATTATTTCATTACAGTGGTTATTTCATATTGGTTGCACACATTTGTTTCATGTTAGGGTTATGGAAAAGCATAACACCCTAGTGTAAGGTAAATCGATGATTACGGTCCGGAACGCAATCATGGGCTTACAGGTACATGAGGGTGGTGTGTAATTCTAATCAGGCTGTTGGTAGACAATCAGTACGAATCCAAAGTATCGGGAGTGTGGTGGGTTAGCTGCGGTACACCCTATATATAAAAGCATAAATGATACTGCGGGAACGGATTGGGAGTTTGACCAAGAACCTACCTATTACTTTATAATTACCTCTTCATTAAATCGTTGACTATTAGTTAGCATTTTCGATAAGAACGTTTTTTGCGTGAGCTTCAATTCGTCTTCCTAGAGTTTTTCTCTTGACCACCACATAGAAAACACGAACCTTGTATACTCTTAAACACTCGATTATTTGGATACTTGCTGCATACTCTAATAACAGTCAGAAACCTTTCTAAAGTAGGGGAGACTGCTTCATCAGTGCCTCTACGCTCATAACTTACACATTCCCAAAGCCTTTCTCATTTAAACTCTCAACTTCCTAACCTCGAGTCAACTGTCAAAGATTTTGAAACTTTTACTTTGAGTATTAGTCAACTATTTTAAATATTGACGAATTACAAATAATGAAATTTTCTTTTAAAAACCTACTTGACTTTTACAACGCCTTTTGTTTCATAGTAGCCTCCACTTGAAAGAAATTTCGAGACGAAATTTCTAAAGTAGGGGAGACTATGACATCCGTCACCCTCGTCTTTCATCTAATTGATAATAATAGTCCTTCAGATATTTCCGTTATAGCCCTTATAAGTTTCGTCGTTTCTAAAATTAATTTTAAAGCAAACTAAAAATTTATCGTTTATATTTATTATGGTTCGGGTATGAGTTTTATATCGAATGCGTATGTGTACACGTGTTCATAAAAGATTTTATAAAAGATTTCAAGTTTTATAATGATTTGGAAACTTTTAAGTTAAGTTAAGATAACTTAGTTAATCTTTTATAAAGAAAAACTTAACCAAAATCATGGTATACCTAACTAAGTTATAGTGGGGGGACTAAAGGTGTCATTTTGTAAAGTTGGATATTTTGAAAACATGGTTTCCCTGCTAAACCGTTTTTCCGGCGAGTGTAGATGCCGGATTCCGGCCAAGGTCTCCGGCGAAGCTCCAATTCGAGTCTCCAACGATCCGTTTCCAACATTAAATGATCCCGAACGTTTCTGTAACTATACTGAATGATTTAAACGATTTAAAACCAACATTAAACGTGTTTTAATGGACTCTTAATCGGATTAAAGAAGGTAACCGTAGGATTTTTTTTAAAGCCATTAAAAGTCTGTTTTTCTATCATAGCTATAAAAATCGATGCCTCCATCTCGTGTCTGCACTTTTCCACATTCTAATCGACCAAAAATTCATTTTAAAAATCGTCCAGAAGCTTGACAATTGGATCTTAAACTCGCCACTGTTCTTCTTCATTTTCGACCTCCAAAACATGTATGTAAGTTCTAATTTTATGTGCCGTTTTATTGTTTTGATATTATGCTACGAAAGCCCTATCATCTCGGGTTCTAGAAATGGTGAATTGTGGGTCTTGGAATATTAGGGTTAGGGTTTGAATTTGGGGAAGAAGATGAAGTTTTGATTAAGTTATAAATATAATTATTTTCTAACATTTCATCATATAACCCTTGTAGTGCAGTGGTTGAGTGTGTGTGCTTGTACAAAAATGACTCGGGTTCGAGTCTCCAGTCACCCGGGTCTGACCATATTTTTTTCACAGTTTTTGTTTATATATATTATTTATTATTTATATACAAATATATATACACATTTAACTTGGAATATTCATAATAAATTCATTTTTGCTCCAAAAATTATGAAAATTTAGGAGTAGTTTCTTGACACCTCATAGAAAATTATCCCACTTTTAGTTTTTGGAAAATGTTTTATTTTTATATTTTTTTTATTGAATTAAATTGTTCTAATCATATTTAATTGATAAAAAAATCATTTTTAATGATTTTAATCTCAAAATTTTTGATAAATTATTTCTAATGATTATGAACTGAAATAAAAATATTTGGTTCAGAAAACATTTATTTTTATTAATTTCCTTACTTTTAATCATTTAAACATGATTTAATATCATTAAATCAGTTTTAAATATAAATAAGTTTATAAAAATTATGGGAAAATTATTTTCATTAATTTACATCAGAAATCATCCATTTTCTATAAAAATAGCATTTTTGGATCATGTCTTGAATTATTAGTCTTATTTATGTTTAATTAGACATAATTAATAATTTCTTTATTTGTACTATTAAATATCTATTTTATGAATACATTTCTTATAAAAATAGAAATATTATTATGTTGGAAAATCTTAATTACCATTTGTTTGGATCGTTGTGTAAATCATAATTATTTATTTCAATATTTATGGTTATTATATATTTATTTACAATAATTAGTTAAAGTAAATAATTAAATTATTTTGTCTTAATTATTCAAACATTTTTTTATCTAAATAGTCAATTGGTAATAATTACCTAAACCATATTTACAAACTTTGGTATATTATTTTTCAATATACAATTTCTGTAATTATTCGATTTATCATAAAAACTCTAATTCCCCAAATCGACTTAGCAAACCCTAATGCCTTAGACCTTAGTTACCTTAGACTCTTAGACATTTCCTTATGAGTATTCATATATATAATAGGTTGAATTCCTCGGAATTCCCATTACTTAGCTCACGACCGCTTAAGTTGGATTTTGATCGCTTTCGCAAACTGTGAGTATATCTTTCCCCTTTTTACTGTTTTACTACTTTGGGGTGACTCATGTACCTATTAATCAAGTTTCTATTTCTTATACTTAATGCAATTCTCATGTGTGTTTGCCTTATGTGAATTTGTGTGTATGCTTAGTCAAAATCATTAACCGCTGGGCGGCCTAGCATTTCAATGAATAGTACTATGGTATACCCCCTTGAGACTCTGTTGAGAGAATCTTGGTCATTGTCTTGTTAATTCATTATTCAAATTGTTAGTCATGTGTTAGTCATTATTCATAGGCTTGTTTTTGACTGATACTACTTATTACATAATTGCAAATGGTACCACACATGAATTGCTAAACACTTTTCTTACTATATGTATTCAAATCAGGGTATGCTCACCAATACATTTTTGTATTGACATATACTATTTTCGTACATGTTTCAGGTTATTTTGAGACGCTTCTTTTAAGCTTTTGGATTTATATTTAAGCTTTGACTTTATTGTATCTTAGTTAGACTTGATGCTTTAGAATTCTTGTATTATGTAATTTTCCTTTCAATGTAATAAACTATTTAATCAATTGATTAATTTAAACTTTTAGTCCATGAGCTATTGAGCAATCGTCACTACGTGACACCTCGATGTTTCCGCCATCGGTTGGGGTGTTATAGAAACACAGGATGTAACTCGAAAGGTTTTCAAGCACAAGATCCAAGCAAAGAACTAAATAAAACATAAGTTTTGATTTCCACTTGTCAAAAGTTACAATTTGAGAAATTTATTGTTTTTGAAATCTAGGGATTTCACATTCAAACTTTGTAATACTTGCTAGTTCAAATAATCCCCGCAAAAATGGTGTTGTGTGACGCATGCTTGAATCCCAAGTTCCATTCATGAAAATCTATAATCTGAAAAAACATGCATAAAAGAGTTGTCAACATAAAGTTGGTGAGTTCATAGGTTTTATTGACTCGCTGTGAGTTGTTCTTGAAAGATTCATTGGTGTTTCTCATGAACTATTGAGAATTTTTGTAAATTATTCGCGTTGAAAAGTTCGCGAAAACACACACATAATTAGTGAATCCGTGTTTGACCAATCGTTGCCTAGCTAGGGAAAGATTTATGTACCAACCATGAGCCCATAACCAAACCTCTGACATGTAGTGCCTCGCGCATTGTACAATAAAGACAACATGAATATGGTAGAATACTAGCACTCTTTTGCATGTGGCAAGTTAGTGTGACTAACCAAGAGTGGGGGTGTCAACCCAATAGATCTATTCAAGTGTTCCATGGCTAACTGTTTTAGCTAATGGTTACAGTGTAATGTATGTACGAGGACTGTTGAGATCTCATGAACCAATTGTCTCATGTTTACAATTATAGTCATGCTAGAATTCACTATAAATAAAAGTAACTTGTATAGATGCATGTTCTTCCCCCAAAAATATGAAAACAGTAAAAAGGGGGCTGTGAAACTCAACTGGTGACCGGATATGTGATCTAGCAAAGCAGAAAAATGAGATAGCCACTGTCCCGACAGTAAGTGCCCTATGATTATATAATTAGCAAGGACATAGTAAGTTGTGCGTTCTTGTCGTTTACCATACAAGTTGTTCACCTGATTTGTGGACCTTTGTGTTAGTTATCAGTGGCCCATAGTTTGTGTATGTGACAATTATTACTTGTTTCTTGTGTACTTTGTAAAATGTACGGTTTCGCGAATCTCGGGCGTTTTATTGTAAAAACGTATCCATAGTTAATAAAACGGGCCCCACACACCATCAGAGGAGATATAATATTTCCTAATCTAACACGTATGGTGTATTTATGGAAAATTCGAAGGTTTAACATATGTTATGGTATGTAGTAGTGTTAAACTAGTTTTAACATATGTATGATCCTACTTACGTATGTTCATCATCATGACCGAAGCCTTTGAAATATATGTGACTCTAAATCCGATTTTTTGACATATCAAAAGCGACTCACTTGGTTTTAATCAATGTACAAACGAGTGATCGTGTGTGTGTGTGTAGGTGTGCTTTCATCAAATCGTGTATAATTACATTGATAGTGTAAGATGGTTTCGGATCTATATATATATATATATATATACACACATGTTTTGGTTTAAATAGTCGAACCATAGCCTATGTTCTTGACATGTTACCCTTGTTCTAGCTTCGTGGTTATGAGTACCATCTCCTAGGTTGATTCTATCATAATGTGGATGATGTGTGCGAGTATATGTGTCATCATATTTAGCTTTGGAAAACAAATTATCACAACACTTTCTTTGATTATCAAATCATTGTTTTTATGTGTTCATGGGTTGAAGGGTTGGGCCGTAGATCAAAGGGGCGGGGTGTTCAATGAAGGGCCGAAAGGATGATGAATTCAAAGTAAGGTTATGGTTAGTTATCTTACCTAGTCGAAGAAATATGGAATCCGAACGTTTGCACCATCACTTCTTCCACAAAAGCGACTTGATCTCGATCCTTGGGTGTGAGAGGCTCCTTGTTCGATTGATGCTTGCAAGTAGGTAGAGGTTTTCGGTGGCGAGGTGCCGAGAAAAGAGGGTGTTTGTGTGTGAGTTTGGAAGATCATTGAAGCCTCTTTATATAGGAGTCGAGTAGTGTGATGACAAAAGCAAAAAGGGTAAGTCTAATCTTCTAGGTTGGAGTAGTGATTAGTGGTTTTAATCACAAGTTGGTGTAAGATCTTGTAAGGTTGATTGAGTTAGATGATCAAAACAATTGAGGTGTGTTGTCTTGTGTTGTGTTGGGAAGTGAATCAAAGCTTGGATTGTTGCTCTTTTTGGTGTAAGTTATCACTACATCATCTTATAGGTCGATTAAATCATATGCTTCATAGGAAATTGCAAAGTGAGTTAAACACATGTGTGAGTGTAGGGTGGATTGGCCGAATAGGTAGGGAAAGAAAAGGTGATAGGGATTAGTCTTTGAGGCAAAGATTTGTCTCCACATTGTGATAGTGATTGTTCTTCCATGCCTCCTTGAATCCGATTGGTGTTAGCTAAATATAGGAAGGTGTTTTGATCATAGGAAGGTAGTTAGGTTAGTTGTCTATTACCATTTTTGTATAAGAGTTTGACAACTATATTGAAAGGGACATAAGGTTGTTTTGGGTTGTGTTTTGGCCGTAAGTAAGACAAAGGGAAGAAATCATCCATTTTGGGTTAAGATCATTTCCATGGAACGTGTGAGGAAGGTTGCTTCATGCTAGTTTAATGTATAACTTGGACATTCCATTGAAAGGGACTTGTGATGTTGTTTGCTTGTTTGTTTCGGCCAAGAAGAAAGAAGACAAGGTAGGATCTTTCTAAATAGGGTAATGATCATCATCAAGGAGCTAATATGTTCATGTGTTAAGGTCCTTTTGTGGTGTAAGTTGATTTTCATGGAAAGCAACTTAACTATAGTATGTAATGTCCATACATGTATGTGTTTATTTGTATGAATGTATGTATATACCTAGAGTTTTGTCTTTTGTTGGACCTATACATGAACACATGTGTATATATATATATTAGTAAACTTGCCTTGCTTTTGGATTGGATAAATACACGTGTGTACATATACCTCTAGCCGAA
The DNA here is from genome assembly GCA_028751855.1 of Ambrosia trifida. Taxonomy (NCBI): domain Eukaryota; kingdom Viridiplantae; phylum Streptophyta; class Magnoliopsida; order Asterales; family Asteraceae; genus Ambrosia; species Ambrosia trifida. Next base: position 79,547,595 of record CM054127.1, read on the forward strand.
TTATATATAGGTGTATGTATAAATTGTGTCATTGAAAATTACTAGCTATCCATCATATAGAAAGAATTTTCGGGTGACAATATATATATATATATATATATATATATATATATATATATATATTAATTACGTTATCAAGTCGTCCATAAACATGTCTCGTGGGACAATTATAACTCATGTTTACACATGTTTGCACCTTGATAGTGTTTTATGGTTTTGTGTATAATGTTCTCATAAAACATTTTGTGAACTATTTGGATTTTGAGTTGAATTGGGTAATCTCTCACTTAGGTATTACTACGTGAAACGTTGTTTTGTTCGTACGTAGTAATTGGGTGTTCGGTTGCTCTCTGTTGAGCATGTGATTGACTTGGTGGTTCAATGCAGTTATCTCGGATAAATCGGGTGTCGTATGCGTAAACGGGTAGTGTACTGAAATTTATGAAATAGTTCGGGCTTTGCTAGACTTGGGATGACTTTGTAAATGTTAAAATGTCTAATGAAACGTTATGAATCCAGTTAAGTGTACTGATATTGTCCTGAAAAATTTGTCGGGTGTCACACATTTTCTATTAGCCTTTTATATTTGCACTAACCACGTATCATTACTTAAGTACTTCAACCAACCGACATAGATTGTCACTTTCGTTTCCACACCATTTTGACGGCGCTTCGGATCAAGTAAAAAACAACAGAGAGGCGATTAACCAAATGCAACCAAACAATGTGCAGCCTCACTGCAACGCATGGGTTCCTACTAGTACATCAAAATAAAGGTTGGATTTGAAATTTAGAAAACTAACATAAGGGGTGGACTTAGTGTAATGAAATATGGGAATATGAAAATGGTGTTAACCCACTTATGTTTTACATTAATTTAGTTGTTGGTTAAATCAAATTCTTATGATCCGGTTTGGTTTTATACGGTTGGTTTTTGGCATAAACCGTAAACCAAACCGTTCGTTACAGTTTGAAAATATTAAAACCGACCTACCGAAAGTTATGTAAAAAGCCAATCACCAAACCAAATTGTAAACCGGTTTAGATGGTTTCATGGTTTGAAACCAAACCGTGAAACCCCTTAAAAAAATATCACCAAAATCTGAAGTAAAAAATTTTGTTAAAAAAAAAAAATAGGTCCCAAGTAGGTCTGTTCAATTTGCTCGCTGCTCGTGGCTTGTTCGGAAAATGCTCAAAAAATGCTCGCTCGATTTTCCGCTCGGTTGTAAATGACCGGTCGGCTTGGTTCGGTTTGTAAATGAGCCAAGCACGAGAAAAGGTACGCTCCGCTCGGTTCGGCTCGAATAAATTTTTATTTATTTATTACATATACAATTTATAGATAAATTTATGGCTCTATATATAACATTATATTGGACTTGACTTAGTATATGCAAACAACATATAACCGGGCCTCTTTTATGATTGTCCGTATTACTCTCCGCTCGATTCTCGTTCGAAAAAATTTGTGCTCGAGAATGTTTGCTCGGTTTTTGGGTTGATTGTAAACAAGCCGCTCCTCTCGGATGGTGAACACCCTAGTCCCAAGTCCTTGGTCTTCTCCACCTCGACGGTGCCAGCAAATAGCAGACGTCACATGTGTGTTTAGTAACTATGTCGGTCCTTTCCCTTTCATATGGTTACTAGAGCTCTCTCTATAGGCAATTCCTTTCCTTTCCTTTCCTTTGAGCGATGGTGAAAAAGAAGAGACCCAAAACATTGGATTTAGAACCAAATTCAGAAGACCCATTAGTTGTTTTTGGTTGGGATGTTATGTTGTTGATTCTTCACCATCTTGACGCACGCAGCTTGGCACTATCGCTCATCGTCTCTCATGCTTGGTATACACTGGCGTCTAGTGACACCCTCTGGGCTAAAAAGGTACATGCAACTAATCACTTGTTCACTCATTTTTTTTTTAATTGTTTTGTTTTTTTATTATGGCTTTTTGTGTTGATTGGATATAAGTGAAACTTGTAGATGTTAGAAGTTGAGGTGTGTGCATGTTTATTAAATAAGTTGCCAATTTTTGGGGTGGCAACTAGGTAGTTTAGGGGGTGGGGGTGGCCACAATATATGACATTTTTGGGTCAGTTTTGATCTTGGTTTAAAAAAGCGCGAGGCGCTCCCAAACGTTTTGGTTCAAAATCCGAGGCGAGAGCTTCATGTATGTGAGGCGCCCAAGATAAAAAAGAGAAAAATATTTATATAAGCCAATACTACATATTCTACTTGTTAATCAATCCTAAACAAAATAACATAATTATAAAACACACTTAAAAACTTCATTAAACGTACATTGAAGCCGAAACACACGTAAAAAGCTGGGAAAAAAAAAACCCTGATTTTGACTTTTGGCCCAAAAAACCCTAATTTTGACTGAGGCGCCGCATCGCCCCTCACAGCGCTTCATGTAGTTGAGCGCCTCAGGCCAAAAAAAAAAAGCGCTTTTCTTCGCGCCTCAGGCGCGCTTTTTTTAAACCAAGGTTTTGATGATATTGCTGTGAGTTGAGTTTTTGATTTGGTTGAAGTATGGAGGTGTGATTGATAGGTTATGGTTTATTGGGAACTTGGGTTTTTTGTGTTGATCGAATTATTGAATCTTGTAGATGTTACAAGCTGAGGTGTGTATTAGTTTTTTTAGTTGTCAATTTTTTGATTTTTAAATAAGTAGGTGTTAGACGCACTCAAAGCTCAAGGGGGGGGGGGGGGGGGGGGCGCTTAAAAAGTGATGGTTTTCAAGCAAGGCGGATAGTATAAAGATGCCATGTTTAGGGTTTTTGACGTGTTTTAGGCTGGTTGTTAGCCATTTTTGGATGTATCAGACCATTCTTAGTTGTTCAGACATGTTGTGACCGGAATTTGGCGGGAAGTTGCAGAATCTAGCTGGAGCGTCTTTTAGTACTCAAGGCACTGCTCTATGTTAGGTGCATTAGCTTCCTTTGACTATTATGGTTGCCAACATAAGTTTGCAATGAATTATTCAACTATATGTAGGATTGTGAGCCTGCCTCAGGGATTCTTAGTTGTATATATTTATCAATGTGTTTTGGGTACTTAGTTTTTGTTTTGATACACTTCTCTATTTTTGTATGTTCTATTCTTATCCTCCTCCAACCAACAGTGCTTCAAATTATGGGTGTCATCCTTGATTTTGAAAAGTGCGAGGTGCTCCTAGCAGTTAGGCCATGGGGGAGTTTCCCGTGCATGAGGTGTTGCTCTATGTACGAAAAAATAAGATTTATGTACAACCAAAAGTTGCATTTGTCTCATCTCTTTTACATATATATTAGCCTTTTTATCAAGTATACCATTCATGTTCTCTTCATCCATTTGGTTGTTTTACGTATAAACCTCCTACAGACCCAAATGTACATGGAGTTCTACCTCAAGGCCATAAGACGCATCAAGTGCTCCCCAGACGACTTGTTGCCCACATTTCTAGTTTTCCTATTTATGTTTTCTAGTGTATGTTAGGCTAATAAGAAGAATGCAATGCTTTTGAATGTTTGAGTGAGAGTCACACATGTCAAACATTTATCTTATCTTGTTTGACTTCTTTTTTTTTTTTTTTTTTTTAATCTGTATGCATGTTTTGTAGTTATTTACATGTTAGAAACTTACTCTTTTTTTTTTTCTACGTGGTGTAACCAATCAACAGCAATGCAATGATAATACTCAAAAACTAATGAGTATTATGTGCAAGGTTCTCAAGATCGAGATCTTACCCAAGATTGTTGTGGTCTAGACAAAAGCATGAAGGGTTCAAAGTTAAACATTGAGATTTAGATTGCTCAAATGTTTTTAGTGCCATAATTTAGGGTGTTCAACTCTTGAAGTTGAAAACTTTAGGGTCTTATCTCTTTATTGTTGAATTTCTTATTTGTTTTTGACAAAGTTAGTCAATTTGTAATGTTTTAATTCAATAATATCAAGGCAAGCAAGATCTGATTCTGATGGGGTCAATGTCTTATGATCCTTCGACATCTTATGCAAGATCCTATGCTTACAAAGATTCAATTCATGATCACCACGTTTTCGCTTACAAAGTTTTAAGATCTTAACAGCCCTGTTACCTATTCAAATTTTTGTATGAAGCAAGTGTCCCCTGATATTGAACGGCTTATCAAGTGATTTCTTGTTGGCAGTGCGAAGAGTTATGGGCTGGAAAAGCACATCTACCTCGTATGTCTCAACTCAAGGGGTTGTCAAAGTTGGCTGCTTACTCCTTGTCTATACTGGATGGCAAACGTGTAAATTTCCGTCTTTCTTACTTTTTAATTGTATGAGTTTCTATTATCTTTGTTTCAATTTTTTTTCAGACCCGAATCTTGAAAGAAGACCTATGGGATCATTCTTGGGAGTTTCACTTCAAAAAGGCTAGTCCTTTTAACTTTGTGTATTGTATTCGTACCATCTTCTTGTACACGTGAGTAGAATAGGCAAGATGGGCGGGTCTGGCATATTGAATAATGGGTGCGGCTTGAAGCATGCCATTTTTTTTATCATGTGTAGAAATTGGCCCTAGTATGTTATTTATGGTAAAAAAATGAAATCCATATCCTTGACTAACAAAGTTACAAGGTTGTATGCGTTAAAAATAGACACACCGTGTCTTTCAACTTGTTTGATACCTAATCCTTGAAGTTTAAGGACCAAAATTGCAAGTTGGTATAAGCCTGAAGGTCGAAAACTCTAATTTACTCTGTTTTTTTTTAATTTGACATGTTTAAGAAAAAAATAACCATATTGTCTCATTTAAATCAAAGGATGAAATTTGTGACCATATTATCTTCAGTCAGCCCCAGGATACTGGCTCAACTTGGATCCATACTGGAAAGGGACACGCCCACTAATGCGACGCTATTTTCACCCAGACGGGAGTCAAACCGCTGATCCTGATGACAAGGTGTGGGGAGGCCATGAATGTTGTTACACCATAGTCACAAGTTTGTTGGGAGACGGGAAGATCAGGGAGCATTACGTTCGTATCAGCCGATGGCCACAGATGTCGATCTCGAGGAAACACGATTGGGGATGGAAAATGTCAAACCACCTCTATAGCTATTCAAGCATTCCAGACGCTGCTGACAAGAAGGGTGGCACTGGTCCTTAGTTGGCATATTAAGCAGGGCCTGCGGGTTGGTTCGAAACAAGTTTGGTTGTTTGAAAAGCTGTCTTGAATGTTAAATTAAGTAGTGGTAAGTTTTATGGTTTGTAGTCAGATCTTTGTTATGTTTTGCTGCAAATAATGTTTCATGCGCCACACACTTTTATTCGTAGCAGGACAGGACAGGTCAGATGTACATGTTCTGGGTTCATATCCAGATAATGTAGTGAACAATGTATCTTTTAATAGCTGCAATGTCATACTACAATTCGGATTACCGGTGTAAACGAGCTCAGTTCATGTGCTATGCAATATCGACTCACTAAAAGATCAAAGCTTCAGCCTTCAAACCCTGACACCGACTGAGCTATATTGAGTCTTAGTAAGTTCATTCATTTTTAGAGTGAATTTCATTAGTGGGTTAATAATGTGGCAAGAGTTGATTGAATTTATGATTGAGCTCACTTTTTAAAGTAAATTACAACACAGGATCAAGATCGAGCTAGAAAAACCATTCTCAAACCAAACCAAACCAAAACTCCAGAACTCAAGGCTCAGGTCGAGAACATAATTAAGAAGTAAATGAATTGAGGGAGTGCCACAACACAAAACAAGTGTAGTGTTCATCAAACATCTGAAAGTACACCCACCATCTGTTGTGATACAACTGCGAATCAACATGAACTTAGCAATTTTTAACCCCAACATATCTTTACCAGACCTCACCCGTCGCAGGAGGCATCCATCTTCCATCGCCAACTTTCCACCCAGGCACATCTTTCATAATCCGGGCCTCATCCTCAAGATATTTCCTCCGTTCTTTCACAAATCTAAAACACAAATTCAACCATATTATTTCTACACAAAACCAGAAAAACCAAGGCACTTGTGCTTATTACCTTTCATCCTCTTCTGCTTGAAGCATGGGCAAAATACCCCTCCGAGCAGCATACTTTTCCTCCTTTATTGCCCTAAATCAAAGAGATTCACGCTAAAGAGTTATTACGGTTACTACAAAACCCACATCACCCAGAAAGAATACAACCATGTCCAGACTGGTTGGGACTCAAAACTAGGTGCTTCAGTTGCGGTTAAAACCAGTTCTAACATCACATAAAGAAACAACTAATTTTGTACAATGGGCACCTTGGATGTCGTCATCATCATACTCAGTTAATCCTACCAAAAACAAAATTGCTATTACAAGGCAATTGAATTCAGGGTGAAAACGAGTCTTGAGGCGGCGCCTCAGGGGTTATTTTTTATGTGTGCCTCATAGGCCTAAGGTGGTAAGAAAAGGTGCCCCTCACAGAATTTTCAGGTATGTTTTTTATGTTTTAGACTAGTTGTGACATTCCATGTCTTTTTATGTGTTTTTTTTTTTTTAATGTTTTTGATGAATTTGATGATGAAATTAGTTAGCATTTTATTTTTTATAAGATATATATTTTTATTTACTTTTTAATCAGCCTCGGGCTTACGCCTCTGTTTGCCTCGAGGCTTACGCCTCATGAGGCGAAGGAAAAACGCTTCGAAGCTCGTTTCCGTACTTTTAAACCTAAATTACAACTGAAAAACAAAAACAAAAAATCTAGACGTACTAAAGAATAGATGATAATTTTTTTTAAGATGAGGATAGCCAGGGGGATAAATCAAGTACATTTTTTAGGCTTGGCAACACTAATGTTCTGCACTTGGTAAGTAAACAGCTTCTACTTCGTAGTACGTCATCACGTTAACTTGAATTCACAACTTTAAACTGTAATTAGACACGGGGATGCAATGTTTACATCTTTTAGCTTATACTTAGATAAAAGAAAAAAAAAAATACCATAAGAAAAGAACAGGATCTAACTATTTACCCTGCCCAATGGTTTACAAACAATAATGATGTATGTTACCCTCAAACAGGCCAAGTTCTACCTGAGACCGTAAACTGCTTCTAATTTAAGGCTTAAGAAAAAGTTGAATGGTTTTTGGGTTTACAGTAACGGGAATTCCATCGGTACTTTTCAATGGTTGGTCGTGGTCGATGCGTTATGGCAAACCCAATACTTGCATTCTTACAAGTGAACCTGAGTGAGGCCAAGTACGTGCACTTGTGGCATAGTGAGTGGCAACAATGTATTTCCCAATGTCAAAAGCATGTCATAATGAGATGATATCAGGAAGAACCAAGTTATGTATTTGGTATGATAACGTCTTTAGAATGCAATACTCATATCAACATCCGGAAAATGTTAATACATCGAGAAGTTAACTAAACGTACTTTCTACTAGATCGCCTCGACATTATAGAATAATCATTACCTAAATACCTAAGCCACAAAAAAATCAACATAACTGAAATATATCTCACATCTGAATTCCACACATTCCAAATGCAAATACAAATACAAATACAAATACAAATACAAATACAGGAATAAGCTAGGCCCAAAATCCATACTCGGTTCTAGAAGGCCTGAAATTTACAGAATAAGCGCCACCTAAATACCTAACCAACCCCAGGTAGAATCAAATATAGTTAAGATTTCAGTTCCTCCATGTTGCTAGGTTAATTGTTAATAAAATAGTGCTTAATCCCAATTCCTGATAATTTGTTACAAATTTGTATCCACAATACCAATATATACACTTCACAACAGTCATCATATCATTATGGCTGCAGTTATTAATATATCTAAAGAATCAAATAAATCAATCCCAGACGTCAGTATCCCAGTGATAAACAACCGAAGATATCTATCTATCCATCTAGGGCTAATCCACCCCTAAAAAACTGATCCAGTTCCACCTGTGTAGTTAATTCGGCCGAGATCTCGGTGAGATCTCGGTTATCGGTGGTTCAAAATAATATCGGTAGAAATATCGGTTGGAAATATCGGTAGCAAGAATATCGGCGATATTTACCGATATATCGCCGATATCTTGCTTAAAAATATCGGTCTATTATCCCGATATATCGTTTCTGTTATTTTTTGTAGGCCCAATCGAGTAAATGAAGCCCAAACATCAAAGCCCTCTAAAACAGATCCTGTATTGTCGATTTGTTAAAGTTAGCCCATTTAAAAACTTAAAAATACAACATCGATCTTTCTTTTGTCTGTAATATTATCGATTTGTTAAAAGAAACCCTAGAAACATCAACCTGTGAGCAGCAATGAAGCAGAACATCATCAACCAGCATTCGAAGAAGTTGGGCCAAGTACTAGGAGCAAAAGAGAGCGGTATAGAGATGATGATGATACTACAATTGAAGTGGAAGATGATCTTAATGAACAAATGGATGGCTTGGTCGATGTGGATTCGGAGGAAGATTACATGGGTTATGATTAGATCATGTCATCTTGTTTTAAATATAAAATATCTGACACTTTTGAGTTTTGAGTCTTTGGACTATTGAACTTACTATTAATATTATGTTGGATTAGTGTTTTACATTATATATACACACACACACATATATATACTATAATACGAAATTACCGACATCCCACCAATATCTCACTGTGAAAACCGATATCCCAAATATCGGTCCTTAACCGATATCCGATATTTTTCCGCATTAACTACATAGAGTTCCACATCTTACATTCATACCATATCTCAAAGTAATTCAACCAAAACATTCATTAAACAAAAACCTACAAAAGAAACTGACTTACGGATCTTATTAGTTATTTCTGAATCACACTTATCAACCATCAAACAACACACTCCCAATGTTAAATCACAAACTGCATCAACTAAAACATTCATTCAACAAACAATATACGGTTTTTGGAATTAAAAAAATAAAATCAAAAACACGACGGGCCATTTTGGTAGTTTCTTAATGATTCCAATAAAAGAATACCTCTAAATCGGTGAGAGGCTATGTTCGGTTCACTTAAAACACACCTCTTAATGGTTCATGAACTCTCTTAATAATAAGTAAGTTTTAGAAATATACCGATCGATTAATAGTCAAGCCCCTAAAATTAACAAATCTTATTTCCAATTCACACTTACCAATACTCCATTCAACCATCAAACTATAACATTGACATTGACATTGACATTGACATACCTATGGATCTTATTCCCCTTTCCGACCTGGTACATGCCCCAAGAGAAAGTACCGAAGGCAGTGAGGAATATAGCGACGGCGCTGGGGCCTTTCGACGGAATCCGCCGAGCGTAACGGACAGGAGCGAAACCGTCGGGAGGAGGACCGTCTTGGAGGAGGGGCATGTCTTTCACGGATGCCATGCCTGCTTTCTTCCTTATCGCTGCCTCCGTCATCCTTGTTTGCTTCAAGATTTTGCCCTGATGTTTCTGCAAGATTGTTGAGATTTCGACAAAAATGGAGGATGTGTGCCTAAGGTACGCCTGTTTTTATGTTACAGTTGCTACTTTGCGCATGCTACTGCTAACTTTTTTTTTTGAATGACTCGAGCACATTCGGAGCATCCTGTCAATAACTTCAAGTACTCCGAGAGTACCCGAATTGTCAAACACCAATTCCGGGGAAAACTCGGTAACCCACCCGCCCGTAGACACGACGATGAAATTACCGGCAAAACCCGTCTGGCTCAAAAATCGAACCCAGGATCCCCCAGATCTTCAATCATTGCTCAACCACTACACTATAATGGTATTGATGCTACTGCTAACTTTTACGGGCAAATAGTGTAAACAGTAAATATAATATAATATAAAAGTCAATAAATATGTAATAGCAATTTGTTAGATTTAACCTTTGCGTAGGTGTGTAAACAGTAAAAATATAATATAAAGGTGTTTTTGGTGGGGTGGTCGTGTTGTTGTTTGCTTTGTGTGTTACCTGGTTTAGAACTTTGTGGGGAATTTCTTTTTTTTTTTTTTTTGAGGGGGGGGGGGGGGGGTTTGAGGTGTTTGACGGTGTCACACCCCAAACTACCACAACAGAATATTAGCATGGTGGTGACAGAGGTTGGTAATCATAAGTGTAATTAGCAAATGATAAAGTATTTTGTCACACCACGTCAATGGCGGAAACACGTGGCGCAATGCTCGAAAGTATATCAAAGTCAAGATTAACACAAACCATATTTAATTAGAAAAGATTATTTTATTAAGATGTTGAAACCTTTTGCAAACAACAAACAACAAGCTTCATACATGGGGTTTTTCCATCTAAGTCCCATCCCAATGGAAAATATTGATGAAACCCCGACAAGTATCCGACATCCCATATTTCCACCGCACTAGCCTCATATATATTCAGCACTTAGTTACATGAAAGATATGTTTAAAAGGACGTCAATATATAAAATATCGGTGAGTTCACAGGTTTTAGTTCAATAACAACAACAACATTTTAACAATAATAACATATGCGGATGAAACACAATTTATGGCCTTTGTAAGGAGTAGCTAGCTCCTACAAAATTACGATGACAAGCATTCCCTTGAGCCCATAATCAAACCAAGACTAATAATAATGCCTCGCGAGCAGAAGTTGTTTCTCGGAAAATAACAACTTAGTTCAGAATACGTGCACCCTTGGCATACACAGTTGCGTAATCGACGCTATCGATTAAGGGTGGGCCTTGTCAGGCATCAATAGTACTATCCAAATATTTCTTCGGTTCTCGATTTCAACACACACACAACATACGAGTAAATGGTTACAGTAGCGAGGACTCACCCCGAGTGGTGTACAAACAACAAAACCCAAGTACTCATCATGCCACTTATCACATTTTAACATTTAAAAACATTTTGACATGTAACAATATTTGACAAACATATCTTTCCCCCAAAACAAAACAGTAAAAAAAGGGCCATGAAACTCACCTGAAGTACAGTGTGCAATCACCTAGCAGTGAACAGCAAGTCCGAGATCATTCTTATACAAGATGTGCCCCTTGTAGCAGTGTTGAACATCTGTTTTGTAGCATAAGTTAGACCGTTGTAGAATTTCTTTATAAGAGCCAAGTCAGAAAATCCATGCTAGGGGCACTTATTCAATAAGGTATTGAAACACTCCAAGGCCAGATGGTGCGGTTTGTCAAAATCCATGCAAAAAGAGTAGATTAGGTCCCTAAAACGAGGGACCTTGGAGGGTGGCTGGTATTTCTTCAGAAACATGGCTTTCACATAGTGATGAAATCTTGGGGAAGAGTATTAAGCCAAGTGGTAGCACTCCTTGATAGTGAAAATGGGTAAAGCCTAAGTTAAATGGAGTCTGGGGTGATACCATTGAGGCCAAAGGTATCACAAATACGAACATAACGAGAGATGTCTTGGTGCACCCTCATCATCCATGCCATGAAACTGTGTGGTATTGGAAATGGTGTTAATGACGTAGGACGAGTTTCGCCAATTTTGGGAGGCAGGAATGGTGGGGAGAATAATAGGAGAACGGAGACCCATAGCTCCAGCACATGCCATCTGGTGGATGGTATGCCTGGAGGGTGGATGAGCATCTCCCATGATAGTATAAAAAAGTTAGAAACATACCTTTTTAGATTGCTTGATAACGAAGCTGCCTATAAATATCCGCAAGATTTCACTTGGCTTTGGAATAACAGGTTTAGATGGTTCCTACGAGCGAGTACAAGGCATACAAACAAAAAGAAAAAAAAAGAAACTAGGAAAAACAAACAAGACTCGAGGCAAATAAGACAAAGACCGACTTGCAGAGAAAATAAGCAAATAACAATTAAATACTAAAGAGTCACTAAAAATACTAAAAAAATAAAAGACACAAAAACACATAAAACCAAATAAAAGCAAATACCCTAGTCAAGCTAGTTTCACTATCACAAAGTGTCCCCGACAACGATGCCAAAAACATAATGTGTTAAAATAGGTTTATAAACTAAACTAAACACACTAAAATTAGACTGCACGACAAGTAAGTGTACCTGTTGATTGTAGTAAAACCAAAGTAAGTCTAGATATCGAACCCACATGACATTACTGACAACTAAACTAGACTCATCTAAGTATTTAAATAAATTGGTTTTAATTAATTAACTGAGAAAATAAACTAAAGATGTCTCAACTAACAAATAACAAAGTGATAACTAAGAAGATATCAAGGATGATAAAAATACTATCTAGATGTAGAATCCTACTTGTGACACATGGACTTGTATCGACTATGAAAACTATGTTGGAACTAGAATCTTTTAATACTCCACCCTAACCTAACCAGTGACTCCCAGATGCTTATCTAGGTATTGACCTAAAACGAAATCTGATCCTAAAGGTATATATACTCGCTGATTGGGTTGGGTCAACTCTCGTGTAACACCCCAACCGATGGCGGAAACATCGGGATGTCACGTATTGATGATTGTTCAGTAGCTCATGATAATACATATGTTTAAATAATCCTTTATTACATTACAATATTGAATTACATTAAAGTCTACATCAAATAATCAAACAAAGCTTAAAATTTCAAATATCTCCTCATGCTAGCTCTAGACTTCATGCATCAGTATTTCCTGTTGAGTTTGGAAAAATGGGGGGGTCAACTAGAAGTTGGTGAGAATACATAATCCATGTTAAGCATATAGTTTAAGTATAAAAGTTTAGCAATTCGTATGTCTATCGTAAATTTAAGTCTACATGAATAGTATAATATGTTGACATAATCAAACCTCCGACTAGTTTAGGTCCATCCCGTCATCTACGGTTCACCTTAGTAATATGTTGAACGATAACAATCACCCACGTTACCTATGTAGGAGGTACACGTATCCGGGTGGGGTTGTCAATCCAATAGATCTATTATTGAGTATCGCCGGCTTGGCCATAGCTAATGATTATGTAAATGTTGAAACTCGTTGAAACTCGTTGAAACTGTTGACTAATTCATGAGGCAATAAAGTTTACTACTAGACATGCATGTTGAATTGCTTAAATAATTGTTGCAAGTATAAAGAATCGCATAAACATGGTTACGTAAACTCACCTTAGCAAAGTATTAAGTCTCGAGAAATAGAATATGTGTAGCCCCAAAGTTGCCAATTACAAGAGCTTATAATCAAAGCTTCAATTGTAGAAGTAATAGACTATAGAAGAAAGGTATGAGGGAAAGTTTAATCGGATTGAAACAATCGATTTAGAGGTGCAAAGTATAATGGGTCATAGGTGGGTTTTTATACTAGTTTTGGATTCAATTAGCCATTAAAATTGGTCAACACCATAAAGTAAGGTTTTATGATGAATTGACTATTTGACTAAGACTTTGACTGTTTGACTAAGACTTTGACTAGGACTTTGACTATTTGACTCAAGGCTTTATTTAAATAAAAAAAAAAATCTTGTATGTGAAAAAAAAATTTAGAATCATATTATTATTATTATTATTATTTATATACATTTATGTACGTATATAAGTTGTGAGTTAGGATAAATAAAGACTTAGGCACATTTGTATAATATTAATGATAAAGGTGTAATAAATATATATATATATATATATATATATATATATATATATATATATATATAAGGGCTTTTTATGTATTAAAATTTTGGGGAAAATTTTGCACTGTTACATCTCGGTACAAAAAAAATGTCATTCAGTGACACACAAAAAATGTCACAAAAAATCAAAAAAGTGTCACTAAAGACTTCTTAGAGAATGGGCGGCACACAAAAAATGTGTCACTGGAAGCCGTAACTTTAAAGCCTTTTAGTGACACTTTTCAAAGTGTCACTACAAAGTTTAGGGCTTTTAATGACACTTTTTTTTTCACAATATAAAAAAAGACTTTTGTAACATAAATTTTGTGCAAGTAATGTAGTTAAACACCCGTACTACTTTTTGTGGCAGATAATTTTTGCCACTAAAAATCAGATCAAATAACTGGTTTGGTTAACTAAAATCATTATTTTTTTTTACGATGGAAAATAAAAATAAAGCTATAAAACGTGAAAATCATAATATATGAACACTTCAATTAAAATTTCAATCTTACAATCATATTCCAAATGTTTTTAAACAAACAAATGTCTAATAAGTGTTAATATCCATGGTTTAAAAAAACGGGTGAGGCGTGCCTCAAGGCAATTTGGGTAGAAAACGACTCAGAGGCGTCGCCTCGGGGTGTTAGTTTATATCTGCGTGATATACGTTAATTTATACATATAAAAGACCCCGTTTAACTCCCATCTATATACGTCTTTGGCCATATACATAATAGATTGGTACTTATGTGGGTATCTTTATGATTACAGGTCTTAAACGGTGTCCAGGAAGCAAACCGAATCAAACACGAAGGTTTTTGCGCGAAAACGGAAGGTCGAATCATTTCGAACGGCCGTTCGGCCATTGTGAACGGTCGTTCACCTTTTCCATATCTTTTATGCAACAGCCTCGAACTCTGGACTGAAGATAAGATGTTGTCGGCCCACTTGACATTCCGAATGGGCGTTCGTCCTTCTCAGCCTCCTTAAAAACCATTTCAAACTTCATTATATCGGATCGGTTGGTTTCAAGACTTTTCGGGAGCTTCTCTGGAGATTTTTGGAGCTTCGAGCAGGTGCTAATCACGTCCGTTCATAGCCCAAAATCTCAAAGATTAATCCGATCATCCGATCCATATTAACCTTACTTGATTATGGTTTGATTTCTTGAGTCAATTCATAAACTTTTGGTACTTTCAAGTGTCGGTTATCTATTACTTTTGTTTATGTATCTAGTAGATATTATAAACAATCTTTGTATGCTAATCATGTTTTGTATTAATTTGGCGCTTTTCATGTATTAAATCTTGATGATCATATTGCAAACATGTTTTGTTATTGTTAGATTCGTGGTTATGTTCGCGGGGCTGTAATGATTATTGTGTTGTGTTAGTCGGATACATGTTGAAAAACCGTTTGATTAATCAATCAGTAGTGAACTAGTTAACTTGTTGATGTGTTCACACCATGAAACTGTAACCGGGTATTAGTTTGGTTAAAGTCAGGCGAATAATAATCAGGAATGTTTATCGGCACATAAAAGGGTCTTAATCGGCTTAATGGTGTTGTTACTAATCTTTGACACGGTTGTTGATCTTTGTTAGCTATTTTGGCTGAAATAGCGACCCTAGTAGATTTGTGTTTAAAGTTAGTAAAATAGAATAGTTTGTGATATGATGTACTTTATGCTAGTCTCGGTGGTTGTATTGTGTATTTGGTATTGCTTTCCTTGATTAGTGAGGTTAGAAAACTCTTAACGGATGACTAACTTATCTTTAGAAGATTTGCATAAGATTATATCAGCTGCTCGCTAATGAACAATTTGAGGTGGTTAACGTGTGTTATCGTGTTAGCTTTCCGTATAGTTGTCATGTTAGGATTCCCGAAAGAGATACTAATTGTCTGAAAATGAGAACGCTGATCTCACGCCTTTATTTCATATGTTGTGTAGTTGATATGTTTAGGTTGTTATTATAGTTTACACACACACACACACACACACACACATATATATAGGAATGGGATCATTTGAGAACTCACTTGAGTTGCGAGAACTCGAGAACTCGTCTGGACCAATCACCAAGTGACACACATGCATTTTTGTAATTTTTTGTATTATCTTAATAAGGGGTAAGAAAGTCATTGTACACATTTATTTATGGGGTTTTTTGTAATTTCAACATGTAATGATTACTCCCATTAATTAAATAATAATAATAATAGTATAAAACTGAATCTCTCTCTCTCTCTCTATCACTTTAAACTTCTTCTTCTCTCTCTCTTCTTCTCGCTCGTCCCCTCACTCTCTCTCTAAAAACAGAAAGAACACCAATCAAGCAAAACAATCATGACTCCCTCTTTAAAAACACATACACGACGGTGCTGTGGTGGTGGATGACGGTGGCTGACGGTGGCGGGGGGGGGGGGGGGGGGGTTTGAAGGTGGTTGATGGTGACAGTGGAGGTGATGGTGGGTTTCGTTGGTGGTTTTCGAAGGGGCGATGGTGGTTTCGATGAACAGATCTGAGTCGTTGGTGGTTTTTAAAGGTGGTGATGGTGACAGTGGAGGTGATGGGGTCGATTTGGTGGGTTGCAGGTTTGGATAGGGGGTCGATGATGGTGTCGAGGTGGTGGTTCGGATGATGGGGTCGATGATGGCCTCTGAGCAGAACAGATTTCTACATCAACACCACCCACCTTCTTCCATGGTAAACCCTAGATCTTTCCTTTTATTTAGATCTGTTTTTCTTTTTTTTTTTAAAATTACTGTTTATTATTTAAAATGCTGATGTATTATTTAAATATCCAAGTGACGATTATTATTATAATCAAATGTTGCTGTATTATTATTCAAAATGTTGTTGTAGTATTTAAATATCCAAACATTTTGTTTTTCTTCTATGGTAAACTGATTATTATTATTATTATTATTATTATTATTATTATTATTATTATTATTATTATTATTATTATTATTATTAATGGGTTAGCTTAATTTGGATTTTGTTTAGGAGATGATCCTGTGAAGATGATGATGTTTTTTGGTTAAGGAGATGATGATGCTGTGAAGATGACGATGATGGTATAGTATGATGTAAGAAAACACTGGTGTAAACACCAATGTAAATATGATGTATAGATGTTTGGTGATTATTTTTACACCACCGTAATACGAATGATATAACAAAAATCATAGATGTTGGTTTATAGATGTGAGTAAACACTGGTGTAAATAATTACACCAACGTAAATCATACAAAATGATAGATGTTTTTGGTTATATAGATGTAAGTAACACTGGTGTAAATAATTACACCAACGTAATTCATACAAAAAATATAGACGTTTGGTTTATATAGGTGTGAGAAAACACTGGTGTATTACACCAGTGTAAATCATACAAAAAGTATGGATGGTTGGTTTATATAGATGTAAGTAAACACTGGTGTAATTTACACCAGTGTAAAAATGAGAGAGAGAGAAGACGGACTGTACATTTGATTTTTTGTTTTAAAAAAGTAAGTTAATTAAAAAATAAAATAAAAGTTTAAAAAATATGATATTTTGAATATTGAATAAAAAATTAATATAATATTGTATTAATTATTTCTCTCACATGGTGTTTTTACCTTAATACCCCTTAATGTACTTTATTAGATTAAAAAATACTTATTAATCAAGTCAAGACAAAAAGTCTACTCCTTTAATCTCAACCATTAGATCATCAAGATCAATGGTCCATATGAGTTCTTATGGTTCTCACAACTCATGTGAGTTCTCAAACTATCCATTACCTATATATATATTTATATATATATATATAAATAAATACATTGATATTCATAAAATAGTTTTGACTCGCGAACGAACCGAATAATAATAATAAACGGTAACTATATTAAATCCGAAGATTGGTATTGGATAAAAGGCGTGACTTATAAAATCGATATCGGACTAAATTGGTTGGACTATAATATATATATATTGTTTCGTGTATTTATATAAATATAACTAAGTAGTTTATATGAAAAGTTGTCGAAACGTATAAAATCTTGTATTGGATATTGATTTTTGGGAAAATTGTAGGCGACTTGTGTCGCCTGGTTTGTACAAAAACAGAGGAAACTCTGCCCAAATTATTATAAAATCCACGACGCAACGAAAATAGAATTGTCGCATATTTTATAAATGAAGTTCCCTAAGTGTCATGATAAGTGTAGTTATGCAAAATAGTGACGTTTTGACAAAAGATATGTTTAACAATGATAAGTAAATCCCGGACAATACTTTTAAAACATATATATATATAGTTTCGCCGAACGTCAAGTATGACGAGTTTTCAAAAGGTTTTCGGTATCTAAATAATGTGTATTGTTTGGATTTAAAAACATATAAACATTTTACTTGGGAACTATTTTTACAAAAAGCAAAGTTTTGAATAACTTAAATGTTCGGATTTGAAAAAGAAGCGATATTGTTATTAATCGGATTTAAATAACTATACTTATATTTTTATCAAAGAGTATTTACCTAAAATATAATTATAAGACGAGCTACGGCTCAGGATAAGTTATACGTTTCATAATATTGGTCCAACGTGGTGTACACACGAATAGTGACAAGTGCGCAACTTGGGTACTATGTCGTGTGTTAACGCATAAGTAAGATAAGTCACGATCGGTTCGTCGTGTTAAAGCATATTAGTACTCGAGTTAATACACACGAGTCTAGATAGTTGGATAAACTATCTTTTAGCCGGATAATAGGCTAGGTTTATATGTGTTAGACTTTAAGGTGTCCTTTGTTGGTTATAGGGCACGAGGAGGTCGGTCAAAGCTTCCGGCTTGTTTGCTAGCTTAGCATGGAAATTAAGGTGAGTTCATGACCCCACTTTTTACTGTTTAATAAATGTTTTCGGGGTGGAAGACATGCTTCTTTTATGAAAACCTGAGGAATTCCAAACGAACAAGTTTTTGAAAAATGAAATGGGCGCGTGAGTGTCACGGCCCTACTTTTACTGGTTTTGCTTTCGGGGAAGAAACATGCTACTTACGTACTTATTAAAGGTCATGTTATACTATGGGCACTTTATGTTACCATACGGCTTTTACAGAAAGTCCCAGGGGGAAACCATGAATGTGCGGGGATGCACAACGAGGGAAATGTGGATAAATCTATTGGGCCTCACAAACCCCACTCGACGGCGGGGATGCCGGGCAGGTGCATATTGTCTCTAACTCTCGGGTTATCGAGGCATCGGTAACCCAGTCAATCTGGGCTGGATTCATCTTTTGGTACATGTTTAGTAATGGGTTCCCAACCGTAGTAGTAAAAACACTTAACGTCTAGCTAACGTTCTTATGACATAGTATTAACGGGAATGATCTTTTCAAACTTATGGAAACTCTTTGTAAAACTTATGAACTAACCAGCATTATATGTTGACTTTTTTAAGTATGTCTTTCAGGTTTAAACTTTGGTAACGGCACGGTTGGAGTAGTCGACGTATTGGGATCGGGGATCCTAGAGGGTTAGCAATGGCGTTCAGGGAATAAGAGTCTTAGATGCAACTTTCCGCTGCGTTGGCAAAGGCACCAAACGTCGCAACCGACGAGGGAAAAGTCGGGGTGTGACACTATCTAATTTAGATATCATGTTCGACAATATTATAACCATGTTATACAATAGAATGTTATAAATTGAATGATTTCATTAGGCATCATTCTCTAAGTTTAGATTTTACTTTATACTTTATACTTTAGACTTTACTTCACTTTTATTTGCTATGCTATGAATGAGCAGAAAGAAAATTAGTCATATATTACAATCACAACATTGAGTTTATGACGTTCCATTCTTTATTATTTGTGTAGCGTGTGAACAGGGAATGGACAAAGGAGAACCGTTTGAACAGGAAGAGGGCTTTGATAATTCGTGATGAGGAGGGATTTACTTGGGGAGTTTCGGTTGGGAATGAAGATGAGTCAAGATATCCCCGTTACTACATAAGAGGTATGTCGGCTTTTGCCCATGATAAGGAACTCCAGCCTGGTGATGAAATGCATTTCCTGTTTTTCCAGAATCAAGGTGTGTTCAAGCTTACTCATGTTGTTAAGGGTGATGGGAATTAGTTGGGTTTTTGGTGGTTTTTTGTTGGTATACTGATAATATTTTTGGTGGGTAAGTTTTGAACATAATTGATGGTTGGTGATGGTAACACGGTTGCTTTAGTTGTTGACGTTGTTTAGGTTTGATAAAAACTTTAGCTGGGTAACTTTTGGACATGTTTAATCGTTTGTAATCACAAAGTTTTGCACGTTTACTACTGATGTAGTCATTCGTGAATCTTTAGTTGTTTTGTGTTTACAATTACTATTATTGTGGGTTATCTTTATTAGTAAAAAAATACTATATTTTGCATTTTATGTTACAAACTTGGTTATATCTTTGAATGTTATATGTTGGGGTTTTTATCAATAAATAATGTTTAATAAAATAAATTACCAACCAAAATATATTCAACTTTTGGTAAATTGAAATCATTCAATAGGATTAAACGGTTTTCAATCTTAAAATTCAAAACATATTCCATTTTTTTACTTTAGGCAACGGTTTGACTTTTTTTAAATAATAAAGGCTTGAATTTGATTAAATTTTTGGTAAATTGAAATCATTCAATAAGATTAAACGGTTTTCAATCTTAAAATTCAAAACATATTCTTTTTTTTTTTTTTTACTTATGGCAACGGTTTGACTTTTTTAAAATAATAAAGGTTTGAATTTACCAAAATTTGGTAAATTGAAATCATTCAATAAGATTAAACGGTTTTGAATCTTAAAATTCAAAACATATTCATTTTTTTACTTTAGTTAACCGTTTGACTTTTTTTAAATAATAAGGGTTTGAATTTACCAAAAATTGGTAAATTCAAATCATTCAATAAGATTAAACAGTTTTCAATCTAAAAAGTCAAAACTTATTCGTTTTTTTTTTTTACTTTAGGCAACGTTTGACTTTTTATTAAATGTAATTGTAGTAGATTGGTTTTTCATTTTACTCAAAATTCCATTATTAGTAAAAATCAACTAAATTTAATAATTATATTATAGGTAAATTTCGTATACTTAAAGAATTCTTTTTTGACCAAAGCATCCAAATTTAAAAAACAAACACTTAACAATCTATACATCTAATTAAAACACAATAAGATTAAACGGTTTTCATTTAAAAAATTCAAAACATATTCCTTTTTTTTTTGCAACCTTCTTGACTTATTATTAAATGTAAATTTTGTAGATTGTTTTTCGTTTAAAACAAAAATTCCATTATTAGTAAAAATGAAACAAATTTAACTATTATATTTAATGTAAATTAGGTATACTTAAACAATTCGTTTTATACCCAAGCATCCAATTTTTAAAAACAAACACATAACAATTCTTTCAACTAAATTTAACAAACATGTAAAGTAAATTTGCTAGATTTAAGTTTTAAAAAGAAACAATTAAACAATTCTTTGGTAAATTTAAAACCTTTAAATTTTCTAATAAAACATTCAATAACTTTTTTAAACATCAATTTGTTATATTTTTGTTCATATGTGACACCCGGCAACTTTCGGTAACTAACTTTTGAAAACTTAGTAAGTCTACCTTAGCGAGTCGCGCATACGTTACACATAGCAAGGTCGGTCGAGTCGAATCGCACAACATTAGGGTTTTAACATACGCAAGCCTCGGGTCCCGGGAATTGGTGATCGGGCGGGAACGTGTTATTTATCATGCATTATATGTTTACAATCATTATGTGACTTGTCGGTATGTGAATATGTGCTAACATGTGTTAAAACGGGGTTTAACGCGCAAAACACACAAACACAGAGGTTACAGGCGATTAGGCTTGCCTAATCGCCAATATAGGGGCGAGTAGGAGGATGATATTGGCGAGTAGGGGCTAATCGCATAACTGTTCATGCGATTAGGCCCCAATCGCATGAACAGTCATGCGATTAGGCTCCCTAATCGCGTGTAAGACTGCATACTCGCATGATACGTGCTGGACGACTAAAAACGCCTATAAATACCACCCTTGACCTCCAAAACATCATTTGTGCAACCCTAGCCGTCCCATAACATAACCCAACACACACACACCCTCTGGAACTCGTTTTTGCATCAAAACCACCATTTTCAAGCTTATTCCATCATCACCTCTTGGTTACAAGGTGTGTTCTTCAAACCCAAACCTTTAAATGATTATGTTTTACTCCCTAAACGTCCAGACCTGACTTATAAATGTTTTTATCTTTGAAAATCCATTTAAAACCGTTTTTAAACAAACCCACACCTTTACATGTGTTATATGTGTTATATGTGTTTAAAGATAGGATTTTTAGGATTGAATCATGGTTGTTCTTGTGTTATTATGATGTTTATTGCTGTTACAAGTTGGTATGATGATGTCCTAGGAGTTTGAATGGTTTTGGTTGTGTATTGTTGATATTTGATATTTTGACCCATTTGAAGGATTTTGAATGATTAAGGATGATATGAGGTATGTTGTTGATTGAATAATGTTAGGGTTTGCTCTAGGATGATGCTAGAACAGTAGGATGCCATCGGACAACGTGGTTATGTGATTTAATCTGAATATTTGCTATTTAGGGCAAGTTCTTGCAAGTTGATGTGATGTTTACATGCTAAGTTGCTATTTTGGGAAAACGCTCGCATTCGGGACTGTTAGAATGATGAAAACTTAGGGGTTTTGCTTGAAATATGTTTGTTAATGTGTTAGGATGATTATTGGGTGTTTTTACACGTTTCGGATCTGATTTGGAGGGTTAAACGCGCGAAATTGCATTGTACAGCTGCAGCAGGCGATTAGCACCCTAATCGCATGCTGCTATAGGCGATTAGGGGCATAATCGCCTGAAGGGGAAGCCTACTCGTGTGTATATAGGCGATTAGCCCTTGTAATCGCCTGTTGACCAACCCTAATCACATGTTGACTTTTCCTAAATGCTAGTTTGATTCCTAATCGCGTGTAATGCTGCTGTATGTATATTTTAACATCCCGGAACATGATTTGACGCCTAGGAACATGATAGGAACCCCGGGATTCACCCAATGACTTAGTAACACGTGTTCAGACCTGTTTATGCGTTAAACGGACATTATGCTAGACTAGGTGAACTGTTGCGCGTATTAAGTGTTTAATTGCATATGTGGCATGATGTCTTGTATTTATCTAACACGTGGAATGTCGGGTCACCAATGGGATGTCGAGTCTTGTCTTACGTTGTCTGGTTGTCGGTTAAACATGCTTTTCGGACACATAATGGTCATGGACTGGACTTAGGGACTAATGAACCCGATGGGTTATTAGTCTAACTTGACACATATCTTATGATAGGTCGCCAATAGTTGGGGCTATCATATCTTACAGACGGTTTACTCATATCACGCATACGGTTTACTCTTAAACGGAATACGCAACCTAAGGTGAGTTCACGGCCCCACATTTTACTGTTTATGTTTTCGGGGGAG
The DNA here is from genome assembly GCA_028751855.1 of Ambrosia trifida. Lineage (NCBI taxonomy): Eukaryota > Viridiplantae > Streptophyta > Magnoliopsida > Asterales > Asteraceae > Ambrosia > Ambrosia trifida. Next base: position 79,570,704 of record CM054127.1, read on the forward strand.
AAACATGCTTAAAACTCTTTTATGACTTATGACTTGTTAAACTCTTATGGCTCATGACTCTTTATCACGTTATACTATGGCTCACTAATCGTACTATACGGTTCATCGAAAATCCCTTGAAACCACTAACATGGGTATATGGCGGGGAAATATGGATAGCGCTATTGGGAACTGACAAACCCCACTCGACGGTTGGACCGGGCGGGTGCATATTGTCTCTAACAAAACAAGGTCTACCGGCGATGACGGTAGCCCATAGGAACTAAGGGTAACACACGGCTCAGTCAGTAATGGTTTCACCCGTATGAGTATCTCATTCTGCGCCGGGTTGGCGTTCTCATAAGCATAGTAGTAATTGTGATGGTAACGGTTTTCGATGGAACACTTTAAACGTTTAATTAAAACCTGTGAACTCACCAGCATTATATGTTGACTCTTTTAGCATGTTTTCTCAGGTCGCTAAGGTAGCAGCTGTCGGATAGGCGCACGAGGTCGCACTGGAGTCGTCTCGCGTCTAGGGTCTCATTGCACGTTTTGGATTTATGAACTTTTGAACTTATGGTTACTTATGCATGACTTTTGTAAACTTTAAATGCTTCCGCACTGTTTGAATGTTGGTTTTAAACTTATGCATGGTTCTTGTTTACGTATGTTTTTACATTTAGACGTCGTTTATTGTGACCGTTGACTTGGATCCTGGTGTGTCACACGCCTCGCGGTAGAACTCCGCAGGTGGAAATTTGAGGGTGTGACAGATTGGTATCAGAGCCAATGGTTATAGTGAACTAGGACTGCATGTAGAGTCTAGACTATAGCCGAGTCACACACACTAGACGGTCACATACATTTGAGTCGTGTCTTTTGGGCAAACATACTAACCTTGTCGGGGTGTCGGTCTCCTTACCACACAGTGTCACATTACCTACCTTATCTTTGGTTATTTCTAGCTTCACTTTATTTCCTCCTCTGGGTTACAGCCGAGGGGACTTCTTTACTGATCTTTTGAGTTGGTTGTATCATTCTGAGATGTGGTTATCGGGTGACTTGGAGTTCTAGCTCGGAGCACGCCTAGAGGACCATGTAGAGCGATTTGTTATTTCGGGTGCACACGAAATCATAAATCGAAATGCATGGAAATCTTGGTGGACTTTGTGTTCGGACTAACGGTCATGCTGGAACCGCATTCTGAGTTCGTTTGGTCATTTGTAGCTTGGTTTGTTAGTGGTGCTAAGTGTCTCGTCTCATGTTTTGGCAGAACATGTCTGGTCGCGCTGGTGGACGTGCAGGTGGACGCCGTGGTGGCGGAGGTGGACGCCGTGGTGGGGGTAGAGGTGGTGGTAATATCACTATGACGCATGAGGAACTCAATGAGATGATGCAGCAACAGTTGGGCGTTGCACTAGCTGCTTTTCAGGCAGCCCAGCAGACTTTCATGGGTGCTGCTGCTCCTCCGGTTCAGGCAGGCGTTGCCTATAAGCGGTTTAAGGATTGTCAGCCTCTCAGCTTCCAGGGTACGGAGGGAGCTGTGGAGTTACTCAGGTGGTTGGAGAAGACGGAGTCGGTATTTGCTTTATGTGAGACTCCAGCAGTGGATTGGGTAAAGTTTGCTTCGGGGACTTTTGTAGGAGCCGCCTTGACGTGGTGGAACTGCGTCACACAGACACTTGGTCTTGGGGAGGCCAACGCCATGCCTTGGGCGGATTTTGTGCGTAAGTTGAAGGATGAGTACTGCCCACGTGAAGAGATTAAGAGGTTGGAACAGGAATATGGGAATCTTAAGATGGTTGGTTCTGAGGTTGAGGAGTACACGATCAGGCACAACGAGCTTGCAGTGATGTGTCCAGGTTTGTCTACACCGGAGTATAGGAGGATAGAGCAGTATCTTGCGGGTTTGGTGCCAGAGATTGCGGGATTGGTGTCTGCTAGGGATCCTACTACTATGTTAGAGGCTGTGCGGTCGGCTACTAAGATGACCAACTTGAAGATTGCTGAGGGTGTCTTGCCTCCTAGAGGCTCTTCTGTGAAGGCGCCGGCTGAGAACAAGAGGAAGTGGGATAGCGTGGATAAGGGTTCGTCGGGGGCTCAGCGACAACCGGCAGCGAAGAAGACTGAAGTTTCTGGGTCAGCATCGGACCAGAAACAGGGGGGCTATGCTGGGAAAAGCCCTAAGTGTGGACGTTGTGGGTTTCATCACTATGGTACTTGTGAGAGTTTTCGCTGTGAGCGTTGTCAGAAACCGGGGCATCATGCCAAGGATTGCAGGGTCAACCTTTCCAGGACGACTCAGACTGCTGCTATTACTACCCCTGCTCCACAGGGGAACCAGGGTTGCTTTCATTGTGGGGAAGCGGGGCACTTCAAGCGAAGCTGTCCCAAGTTGAATCAAGGGGGCACAGGGACTGCAGGGAAGGATGGAGACAATGAAGGCGGTGGCCGGCTTACTCGTGCTCATGCTTATGTGATTGGTGCTAGGGAGAACCAGGTGGACCCAGACACTGTTACCCGTACGTATTCTCTCTTATCTCTTGTTACGCTTTGGTTACACTTTTATCCGCATTGTTGTGCGTTCGTGCTTTCGGGTGTTTTCTTTGTGGTTTGGTCGCTGTTTCTCATTCTTTGGGTCGATGAGGGTCCTTTGGGGATGCTACTTGGACGGTACCAGTGGATTAGTTATACCGATCATAGTAGGCTCCAGTAGGCTTTCATCGGGGGTCTCTTGTCTCATACTCACATTTGGGGAAAGTGGTTTCCCGGTTGTTACTGACACGTTTGATTCATGACCTTCACTTGTTGTATTTTGGGGAAACGTTACTTGGGCACAGAGGTCGACACTCATCACTGTTGAAGCCGAAAGAATCTCGGGACGAGATTCCTTTCAACAGGGGGATGATGTGACGACCCGGAAAAATTTTTCTTCTTATTTGTTTTCTCTCCTCGACTTCGGGAAATTTTCGGGACGAAAATTCTTTCAACAGGGGGATGATGTGACACCCGGCAACTTTCGGTAACTAACTTTTGAAAACTTAGTAAGTCTACCTTAGCGAGTCGCGCATACGTTACACATAGCAAGGTCGGTCGAGTCGAATCGCACAACATTAGGGTTTTAACATACGCAAGCCTTGGGTCCCGGGAATTGGTGATCGGGCGGGAACGTGTTATTTATCATGCATTATATGTTTACAATCATTATGTGACTTGTCGGTATGTGAATATGTGCTAACATGTGTTAAAACGGGGTTTAACGCGCAAAACACACAAACACAGAGGTTACAGGCGATTAGGCTTGCCTAATCGCCAATATAGGGGCGAGTAGGAGGATGATATTGGCGAGTAGGGGCTAATCGCATAACTGTTCATGCGATTAGGCCCCAATCGCATGAACAGTCATGCGATTAGGCTCCCTAATCGCGTGTAAGACTGCATACTCGCATGATACGTGCTGGACGACTAAAAACGCCTATAAATACCACCCTTGACCTCCAAAACATCATTTGTGCAACCCTAGCCGTCCCATAACATAACCCAACACACACACACCCTCTGGAACTCGTTTTTGCATCAAAACCACCATTTTCAAGCTTATTCCATCATCACCTCTTGGTTACAAGGTGTGTTCTTCAAACCCAAACCTTTAAATGATTATGTTTTACTCCCTAAACGTCCAGACCTGACTTATAAATGTTTTTATCTTTGAAAATCCATTTAAAACCGTTTTTAAACAAACCCACACCTTTACATGTGTTATATGTGTTATATGTGTTTAAAGATAGGATTTTTAGGATTGAATCATGGTTGTTCTTGTGTTATTATGATGTTTATTGCTGTTACAAGTTGGTATGATGATGTCCTAGGAGTTTGAATGGTTTTGGTTGTGTATTGTTGATATTTGATATTTTGACCCATTTGAAGGATTTTGAATGATTAAGGATGATATGAGGTATGTTGTTGATTGAATAATGTTAGGGTTTGCTCTAGGATGATGCTAGAACAGTAGGATGCCATCGGACAACGTGGTTATGTGATTTAATCTGAATATTTGCTATTTAGGGCAAGTTCTTGCAAGTTGATGTGATGTTTACATGCTAAGTTGCTATTTTGGGAAAACGCTCGCATTCGGGACTGTTAGAATGATGAAAACTTAGGGGTTTTGCTTGAAATATGTTTGTTAATGTGTTAGGATGATTATTGGGTGTTTTTACACGTTTCGGATCTGATTTGGAGGGTTAAACGCGCGAAATTGCATTGTACAGCTGCAGCAGGCGATTAGCACCCTAATCGCATGCTGCTATAGGCGATTAGGGGCATAATCGCCTGAAGGGGAAGCCTACTCGTGTGTATATAGGCGATTAGCCCTTGTAATCGCCTGTTGACCAACCCTAATCACATGTTGACTTTTCCTAAATGCTAGTTTGATTCCTAATCGCGTGTAATGCTGCTGTATGTATATTTTAACATCCCGGAACATGATTTGACGCCTAGGAACATGATAGGAACCCCGGGATTCACCCAATGACTTAGTAACACGTGTTCAGACCTGTTTATGCGTTAAACGGACATTATGCTAGACTAGGTGAACTGTTGCGCGTATTAAGTGTTTAATTGCATATGTGGCATGATGTCTTGTATTTATCTAACACGTGGAATGTCGGGTCACCAATGGGATGTCGAGTCTTGTCTTACGTTGTCTGGTTGTCGGTTAAACATGCTTTTCGGACACATAATGGTCATGGACTGGACTTAGGGACTAATGAACCCGATGGGTTATTAGTCTAACTTGACACATATCTTATGATAGGTCGCCAATAGTTGGGGCTATCATATCTTACAGACGGTTTACTCATATCACGCATACGGTTTACTCTTAAACGGAATACGCAACCTAAGGTGAGTTCACGGCCCCACATTTTACTGTTTATGTTTTCGGGGGAGAAACATGCTTAAAACTCTTTTATGACTTATGACTTGTTAAACTCTTATGGCTCATGACTCTTTATCACGTTATACTATGGCTCACTTATCGTACTATACGGTTCATCGAAAATCCCTTGAAACCACTAACATGGGTATATGGCGGGGAAATATGGATAGCGCTATTGGGAACTGACAAACCCCACTCGACGGTTGGACCGGGCGGGTGCATATTGTCTCTAACAAAACAAGGTCTACCGGCGATGACGGTAGCCCATAGGAACTAAGGGTAACACACGGCTCAGTCAGTAATGGTTTCACCCGTATGAGTATCTCATTCTGCGCCGGGTTGGCGTTCTCATAAGCATAGTAGTAATTGTGATGGTAACGGTTTTCGATGGAACACTTTAAACGTTTAATTAAAACCTGTGAACTCACCAGCATTATATGTTGACTCTTTTAGCATGTTTTCTCAGGTCGCTAAGGTAGCAGCTGTCGGATAGGCGCACGAGGTCGCACTGGAGTCGTCTCGCGTCTAGGGTCTCATTGCACGTTTTGGATTTATGAACTTTTGAACTTATGGTTACTTATGCATGACTTTTGTAAACTTTAAATGCTTCCGCACTGTTTGAATGTTGGTTTTAAACTTATGCATGGTTCTTGTTTACGTATGTTTTTACATTTAGACGTCGTTTATTGTGACCGTTGACTTGGATCCTGGTGTGTCACACGCCTCGCGGTAGAACTCCGCAGGTGGAAATTTGAGGGTGTGACAGATTGGTATCAGAGCCAATGGTTATAGTGAACTAGGACTGCATGTAGAGTCTAGACTATAGCCGAGTCACACACACTAGACGGTCACATACATTTGAGTCGTGTCTTTTGGGCAAACATACTAACCTTGTCGGGGTGTCGGTCTCCTTACCACACAGTGTCACATTACCTACCTTATCTTTGGTTATTTCTAGCTTCACTTTATTTCCTCCTCTAGGTTACAGCCGAGGGGACTTCTTTACTGATCTTTTGAGTTGGTTGTATCATTCTGAGATGTGGTTATCGGGTGACTTGGAGTTCTAGCTCGGAGCACGCCTAGAGGACCATGTAGAGCGATTTGTTATTTCGGGTGCACACGAAATCATAAATCGAAATGCATGGAAATCTTGGTGGACTTTGTGTTCGGACTAACGGTCATGCTGGAACCGCATTCTGAGTTCGTTTGGTCATTTGTAGCTTGGTTTGTTAGTGGTGCTAAGTGTCTCGTCTCATGTTTTGGCAGAACATGTCTGGTCGCGCTGGTGGACGTGCAGGTGGACGCCGTGGTGGCGGAGGTGGACGCCGTGGTGGGGGTAGAGGTGGTGGTAATATCACTATGACGCATGAGGAACTCAATGAGATGATGCAGCAACAGTTGGGCGTTGCACTAGCTGCTTTTCAGGCAGCCCAGCAGACTTTCATGGGTGCTGCTGCTCCTCCGGTTCAGGCAGGCGTTGCCTATAAGCGGTTTAAGGATTGTCAGCCTCTCAGCTTCCAGGGTACGGAGGGAGCTGTGGAGTTACTCAGGTGGTTGGAGAAGACGGAGTCGGTATTTGCTTTATGTGAGACTCCAGCAGTGGATTGGGTAAAGTTTGCTTCGGGGACTTTTGTAGGAGCCGCCTTGACGTGGTGGAACTGCGTCACACAGACACTTGGTCTTGGGGAGGCCAACGCCATGCCTTGGGCGGATTTTGTGCGTAAGTTGAAGGATGAGTACTGCCCACGTGAAGAGATTAAGAGGTTGGAACAGGAATATGGGAATCTTAAGATGGTTGGTTCTGAGGTTGAGGAGTACACGATCAGGCACAACGAGCTAGCAGTGATGTGTCCAGGTTTGTCTACACCGGAGTATAGGAGGATAGAGCAGTATCTTGCGGGTTTGGTGCCAGAGATTGCGGGATTGGTGTCTGCTAGGGATCCTACTACTATGTTAGAGGCTGTGCGGTCGGCTACTAAGATGACCAACTTGAAGATTGCTGAGGGTGTCTTGCCTCCTAGAGGCTCTTCTGTGAAGGCGCCGGCTGAGAACAAGAGGAAGTGGGATAGCGTGGATAAGGGTTCGTCGGGGGCTCAGCGACAACCGGCAGCGAAGAAGACTGAAGTTTCTGGGTCAGCATCGGACCAGAAACAGGGGGGCTATGCTGGGAAAAGCCCTAAGTGTGGACGTTGTGGGTTTCATCACTATGGTACTTGTGAGAGTTTTCGCTGTGAGCGTTGTCAGAAACCGGGGCATCATGCCAAGGATTGCAGGGTCAACCTTTCCAGGACGACTCAGACTGCTGCTATTACTACCCCTGCTCCACAGGGGAACCAGGGTTGCTTTCATTGTGGGGAAGCGGGGCACTTCAAGCGAAGCTGTCCCAAGTTGAATCAAGGGGGCACAGGGACTGCAGGGAAGGATGGAGACAATGAAGGCGGTGGCCGGCTTACTCGTGCTCATGCTTATGTGATCGGTGCTAGGGAGAACCAGGTGGACCCAGACACTGTTACCCGTACGTATTCTCTCTTATCTCTTGTTACGCTTTGGTTACACTTTTATCCGCATTGTTGTGCGTTCGTGCTTTCGGGTGTTTTCTTTGTGGTTTGGTCGCTGTTTCTCATTCTTTGGGTCGATGAGGGTCCTTTGGGGATGCTACTTGGACGGTACCAGTGGATTAGTTATACCGATCATAGTAGGCTCCAGTAGGCTTTCATCGGGGGTCTCTTGTCTCATACTCACATTTGGGGAAAGTGGTTTCCCGGTTGTTACTGACACGTTTGATTCATGACCTTCACTTGTTGTATTTTGGGGAAACGTTACTTGGGCACAGAGGTCGACACTCATCACTGTTGAAGCCGAAAGAATCTCGGGACGAGATTCCTTTCAACAGGGGGATGATGTGACGACCCGGAAAAATTTTTCTTCTTATTTGTTTTCTCTCCTCGACTTCGGGAAATTTTCGGGACGAAAATTCTTTCAACAGGGGGATGATGTGACACCCGGCAACTTTCGGTAACTAACTTTTGAAAACTTAGTAAGTCTACCTTAGCGAGTCGCGCATACGTTACACATAGCAAGGTCGGTCGAGTCGAATCGCACAACATTAGGGTTTTAACATACGCAAGCCTTGGGTCCCGGGAATTGGTGATCGGGCGGGAACGTGTTATTTATCATGCATTATATGTTTACAATCATTATGTGACTTGTCGGTATGTGAATATGTGCTAACATGTGTTAAAACGGGGTTTAACGCGCAAAACACACAAACACAGAGGTTACAGGCGATTAGGCTTGCCTAATCGCCAATATAGGGGCGAGTAGGAGGATGATATTGGCGAGTAGGGGCTAATCGCATAACTGTTCATGCGATTAGGCCCCAATCGCATGAACAGTCATGCGATTAGGCTCCCTAATCGCGTGTAAGACTGCATACTCGCATGATACGTGCTGGACGACTAAAAACGCCTATAAATACCACCCTTGACCTCCAAAACATCATTTGTGCAACCCTAGCCGTCCCATAACATAACCCAACACACACACACCCTCTGGAACTCGTTTTTGCATCAAAACCACCATTTTCAAGCTTATTCCATCATCACCTCTTGGTTACAAGGTGTGTTCTTCAAACCCAAACCTTTAAATGATTATGTTTTACTCCCTAAACGTCCAGACCTGACTTATAAATGTTTTTATCTTTGAAAATCCATTTAAAACCGTTTTTAAACAAACCCACACCTTTACATGTGTTATATGTGTTATATGTGTTTAAAGATAGGATTTTTAGGATTGAATCATGGTTGTTCTTGTGTTATTATGATGTTTATTGCTGTTACAAGTTGGTATGATGATGTCCTAGGAGTTTGAATGGTTTTGGTTGTGTATTGTTGATATTTGATATTTTGACCCATTTGAAGGATTTTGAATGATTAAGGATGATATGAGGTATGTTGTTGATTGAATAATGTTAGGGTTTGCTCTAGGATGATGCTAGAACAGTAGGATGCCATCGGACAACGTGGTTATGTGATTTAATCTGAATATTTGCTATTTAGGGCAAGTTCTTGCAAGTTGATGTGATGTTTACATGCTAAGTTGCTATTTTGGGAAAACGCTCGCATTCGGGACTGTTAGAATGATGAAAACTTAGGGGTTTTGCTTGAAATATGTTTGTTAATGTGTTAGGATGATTATTGGGTGTTTTTACACGTTTCGGATCTGATTTGGAGGGTTAAACGCGCGAAATTGCATTGTACAGCTGCAGCAGGCGATTAGCACCCTAATCGCATGCTGCTATAGGCGATTAGGGGCATAATCGCCTGAAGGGGAAGCCTACTCGTGTGTATATAGGCGATTAGCCCTTGTAATCGCCTGTTGACCAACCCTAATCACATGTTGACTTTTCCTAAATGCTAGTTTGATTCCTAATCGCGTGTAATGCTGCTGTATGTATATTTTAACATCCCGGAACATGATTTGACGCCTAGGAACATGATAGGAACCCCGGGATTCACCCAATGACTTAGTAACACGTGTTCAGACCTGTTTATGCGTTAAACGGACATTATGCTAGACTAGGTGAACTGTTGCGCGTATTAAGTGTTTAATTGCATATGTGGCATGATGTCTTGTATTTATCTAACACGTGGAATGTCGGGTCACCAATGGGATGTCGAGTCTTGTCTTACGTTGTCTGGTTGTCGGTTAAACATGCTTTTCGGATACATAATGGTCATGGACTGGACTTAGGGACTAATGAACCCGATGGGTTATTAGTCTAACTTGACACATATCTTATGATAGGTCGCCAATAGTTGGGGCTATCATATCTTACAGACGGTTTACTCATATCACGCATACGGTTTACTCTTAAACGGAATACGCAACCTAAGGTGAGTTCACGGCCCCACATTTTACTGTTTATGTTTTCGGGGGAGAAACATGCTTAAAACTCTTTTATGACTTATGACTTGTTAAACTCTTATGGCTCATGACTCTTTATCACGTTATACTATGGCTCACTTATCGTACTATACGGTTCATCGAAAATCCCTTGAAACCACTAACATGGGTATATGGCGGGGAAATATGGATAGCGCTATTGGGAACTGACAAACCCCACTCGACGGTTGGACCGGGCGGGTGCATATTGTCTCTAACAAAACAAGGTCTACCGGCGATGACGGTAGCCCATAGGAACTAAGGGTAACACACGGCTCAGTCAGTAATGGTTTCACCCGTATGAGTATCTCATTCTGCGCCGGGTTGGCGTTCTCATAAGCATAGTAGTAATTGTGATGGTAACGGTTTTCGATGGAACACTTTAAACGTTTAATTAAAACCTGTGAACTCACCAGCATTATATGTTGACTCTTTTAGCATGTTTTCTCAGGTCGCTAAGGTAGCAGCTGTCGGATAGGCGCACGAGGTCGCACTGGAGTCGTCTCGCGTCTAGGGTCTCATTGCACGTTTTGGATTTATGAACTTTTGAACTTATGGTTACTTATGCATGACTTTTGTAAACTTTAAATGCTTCCGCACTGTTTGAATGTTGGTTTTAAACTTATGCATGGTTCTTGTTTACGTATGTTTTTACATTTAGACGTCGTTTATTGTGACCGTTGACTTGGATCCTGGTGTGTCACACGCCTCGCGGTAGAACTCCGCAGGTGGAAATTTGAGGGTGTGACATCATAACTGTAACATTGTTTCAAATTTTTTTATATTATCAAAAATGGTTGACTTCTTTAACAAATTCCATTTTTTGTTATGGCTTTACTTTTTAAAAACTTTACATATAAACAAACAATAAAATAATTTTTTCACTGTTAACAAGTCAAAAGATTTAGACTAACAATCAAATTAAGACCGCTAAAAGTAATTGTTTTACACGCATTTGAAATCTTTATGTTTTATAAACAAACAATAAACTTAATTTTTGGAATTTGTTAAAAATCGTATATATTAAAAAAATCGATTATACTAATTATATAAATATGTTAATTAAATTTTATATATGTTTACGTTTATTTTAGGTATTTTTAAATCTTTATATTCGATAGCTTTATATTTTAAAGTGGTATGTAATTTAAATAAAAAAAATCGTTTTTTTAATTGTAGCAACATGTAAATCTAAATTAATTCTGATTTCCATTTTATAATTTCCTATTTAATATTATTAATTGCTTAACATAAATAAATCTGGCAATTTAGATTATAAATACAGATTTTGTAAGTGGAGTATAGTATAACTATTTCCTTCAACTCTATCTGGTATGTTTATCAACTTTTACATAATCATTCAGTTATTTTTTTTATGCATGTAATGTTTTAGTACTTACATTCTATTAACTTGCAGCTTTATGGATCCGAACAACATTACGTTTTTGAATGACATCAATTGGAGGATGTCTCAATATACAATCAAAGTTAAGGTGCTTAGGATTTGGAAGCGACCAAACCGCAAGAATCTTGCAGAAACTCTTTGTTTAGATATGGTTCTGATGGATGAACAGGTTAGTGTTTAACGTATTGATTTTTTCATTTATGTTGTTAACATATTATTGTTAATAATAATTCTTATTAACTTTATTTTGTTTCGTTTTAATTTTTAAACAGGGCTCCAAAATGCAAGCTATTGTGTGGAGTAGATACATGAAAAAACATGAAAAATTTTTACATGAAAATCAAGCTTACTATATCTATAACTCCCAATTGGCTGAAAACAAATCTACTAAACATTTTGATAAAAACGATATTCTTTCGTTTACTTTTGAAACAAGCATTACGAAATGTAACAGGTTTGAAGGAAGTCAGTATGGTTTTAGTTTTTCTTCTTTTGAATCAATTAAGAGTGGCAACCTTCCTCAGGAACAAAGAATTGGTTTGTTTAATCACACTTAATATTTTTTGTATTACTCTTTAGATTTTTTAATAATGTATTTGTATAAATTAATAATTTTTTTTTAGATTTCATTGGCTATGTTGATGAATGGACTCCACCAGAACCGACCGAAACAAAAGCCGGTTTGAAAAACAAGATGACCCTTATGTTGATTGATTTAGAGTATGTGTTTCATCTTTACAAATCATCTTTTATTATTTGATAATGATTTCTGCTTTTTTTTTTTCTTATATTATACGATCAATAAATTGTTACACAAAAGAAAGTTTCATTTTAACCAACATTATGTTTATATGCAGAGGGATCAAAATCAGCTGTTCTTTGTGGGATGACTATAGTGAGCAGATGTTTGGGTACATCAAGCAAAATGAAGATGAAGTTCATGTTGTCCTGATTGTTCAATTCGGAAGTTTTAACAATTACAAAGGTTTGTCATATATTAAGTTTTTTTAATACACTAAATATTTTTACTTTTATGGTTATTTATACATTAATTTTTTTTATATTTAAAGGCAATGTCAGCGTTCAAAATGGCTTCTATATCACTCGACTATTTATTAATGAAGACATTGATGAAATTCGGGCTTTTAAGAAAAGGTAATACACTTATGTTGTTATTTCTATTATGTATTTATTGTTATTTTTAAAAAAATATATAAATCTTTTTATTTATTTTTATTTACAGTTATATTGAAAAGTTGATATCTGTTGAATCATCTTCTGCTCAACGATCTCTCGGATCTTCTGGAAGCATAATTTGGCAGATGAATTTTCTGAACAAGACCCATTTCAGCAGTATTCGTGATCTTCCGTTAATAACAGAGGTACATCAATTTCGACTTATAATAATCTAATATGAATGTTTATATTCCATTCAAAAGATTGTCACTTATGTATTTTAATGTATACTAATAGTCATTTTGTGTGGAATTATTTTTTTTATTAAATGTTGACATTAATATTATTTTATTTTGCAGGTCAACAAACAAGTCATTGTTGTTGGTACAGTGAAGGGTGTGGATGCCAACGATGATTGGTATTACCTAGGTTGTGAGGGATGTAATCGCAAGGTTGAGCCAACTCTGATGTTACTTGATGATGAAGATGAAAAAGATGTTAATTCATTTAAGCAGGTTTTGGTTTGCACCAACAATGACTGTCCCAAGCATATTGTATCTGCTGATCCTGTGTAAGAATTAGTTTTCATAAACATAAGTTAAAATTTTACGATATTATTTAGTAAATAATTTGTTGTTATTACTTCCTTTAGGTTTAGAATTCCAATAAGGGTACAAGATTGTACTGGAATAACATCACTCACATTGTTTGATCGAGAAGCAAAAAAAATGTTGGGCATGTCAGCGATGCAGTTGCTGGAAAAATCCAAGCAGGTAATTTATTTTTTTCTGCCTTAAACAATATATTTTATTATACCTAATGTTATTTATGAAAATTTTTATGTAGGTTTGTGTTGAAGACAAAATAACTCCTGCTGAATTTGCTTCATTTGAAGATAAAAAATTTGCATTCAAGATTAAAATTGGTCAATTTAACATTGATAAGCATCTGGATGGTTATGGTATACGCAAACTTACCGATGATTCTTCAATAGTTGCTTCGCTGGAACAAAAGTTTCCTGACATTCAGGTTATTATTATCATTGAAATATTCCTTTATTATTACTCTTATGAATAATTAGTACATGTTTATTATTGTTCTTATTAATTTTTTTTGTTTTTATTATCAACGTTTCCTTTGAAGTATTACATGTTTATTTTTTTTTTCAGCTCGATCAAACTGTTTTTAAAAACATTGATATAGATGACTCTTCAACACAGAATGCATTGTCTTTGAAGGTTGTTCTTTGACTTATTTATTTATATATTCTAATTAAGTTTTTAATGTAGTTTATTCTAACAATTTTTACATTTCATTTAATATTGTAGGATTCTGTTGGAGATAACACTACTCCAGAGTCATTTTCTAGAGTTCGTGTTGTACGTGATGATGAGGAAGTGAAGCATAGCCTGGACAAAGTGTATGATCTTGATGATGATGCAAGCGAATCTACAACAAAAGCTGCAAAGAAATCACCTGAGATCCCCCTTTTGGTTCCTAAGGTTGAGAAATAGGAACAATGAACAATTTCTTTAAACATTTATGATTGGTTTGGTTTTTTGGACAATTTGTTTTTTTTTATGCTTATTTGGGTTGTTTTGGATAATTTTGTTTTGTTTATGGTTTGTTTGGTTTTTTTGGACAAATTTCATTTAAATTATTTGTGTGTTTGCATTTTATTATGTCTTAAATTTTAAATGCTAATAGCTGTTCACAGGAATATTTATATTTTCGTTGTGTCCTTAATTGTTTAAAAATTTGTATATTTCCTAAACTTTGATTAGCATTAGAGATCGTTGTTCCAGTTATGTTGTTGAAAACATATATCAACAAAATGGCTTGTGTAACGGCCCGAGGTTACGTATGATGGAAAGGTGAAGACTAAAACACAAAAATCGGTGTATAAAGAAATATTTAGTGATATTTGACTAAAATGTGTGTTGCCTTCTTTTACATTTTAATAAAATATTTCTACTACTTTTTTTTACGGCTTACCACTCAAAATAATTGTACGTTGGTGAACCGCGTGTAAACGCGGGCAAAAGTCTAGTGTATTATAGTCATTAAATTTAAAAAACAGCTAAAACACACTACTTAATGCTTAAAACACACTGCTTAATGTTCTTAGCATGGTGTTTTAAGTTTTAAGCCTAAAATACATTGTTTTCGGTTTTTAATTGTTATGTTTGGTGTTTTTATAGGCAAAACAATCCAAAACATCACGACTAAGTTCAAAAAATGATGCCTACGTATCAAATTTTAATTCTTCTCACACTTCTCACAAAAAAAAAACATTGTACACGATCTTGACCCTATATATATATATATAAGACTCCAACTAGGAATATATATATATATATAGGAATGGGATCATTTGAGAACTCATCCTAGTTGCGAGAACTTGAGAACTCCTCTGAACCAATCACCAAGTGACACACCATCATATTTGCATTTTTTTGTATTTTTTTAATCAAGGGCAATAAAGTCTTTACACACAATTAGTTAAGGGTATTTTAGTAAGAATAACACCCCACCCCACACCCAACAAACTCCACTAACTTTTAAATAATAATAATAATAATAATAATAATAATAATAATAATAATAATAATAATAATAATAATAATAATAATAATAATAAATCAAGATCTGCATTCTCTTTCTCTCATTTAAACTTCTCTCTCTCTCTCTCTCTCTTCTTTTTTCTCTATCTTCTTCTCTCTCGTTCTCTCTCTCTCTCTCTAAATAACTATAATAATAATAATAATAATAATAATAATAATAATAATAATAATAATAATAAGGAGGAGGAGGAGGAAGACGACGACTGGTGCAGGTGGTGTTCGACGACGGTGGTGGCTGGAACAGGAAGACGACGCGATGGTGGTGGCTAGAACAGGAAGATGACGCGACTGGGTGCAGTGGAGGTGATGAACAGGAAGGTTGGATCTGGGTGAAGGCGACGCGACGGTGGTGGGTTTTGGTGGTTCATGGCTGTGGAGGTCATGGATGGGTTTTGGTGGTGCTTTGACGGGTGTGTGGTGGTGGTTTTGGGGGGTGGAGGTCTAGGTGAAGGCGACAGGTATGGTGGTGGATCTGGATCAGGGGGTTATGGTGGTTGAAGGAAGAAGATGAACGGTATTATTATTATTATTATTATTATTATTATTATTATTATTATTATTATTATTATTTTGTTGTTTTGTTGCTGATGCTGTGTGTTTGTTTATTATTATTATTATTATTATTATTATTATTATTATTATTGTTTTTTTTATAAATTTTTCATGGCTTTTTTGTGTGGGAAGATGATGATAATATCAAGAAATGATGATGTTTTTGAAGAATTGATGATGATGATGGTTTTTTTTTTGTTTATAGATGTTTTCGTGTTTTATATTGATGTAATATACAAATGTATAGATGGTCGTGGGACGTTTACAGTGGTGTAAATACGAATGTATAGATGGTTGTTTGGTTTTTTACACTGATGTAATATACATATTTTTGGGGAAGTTTTGTGTATGGCAGATTTTTACACTGATGTAAATAATTACAACAGTGTAAATCATCCTCATTATATACAAATTTTTAGAGAAGTTTTGTGTATGACAGATTTTACACTGGTGTAATTATTTACACCAGTGTAAATCATTCTCATTATATACAAATTTTTGGAGAAGTTTTGTGTATGGCAGATTTACACTGTTACACTAGCGTAAATCATCCTCATTATATGTTTGTTTAGTTTTTTTACACCAGCGTAATTTTTGTAAAAGTTTGTGTATGGTAAATTTACACTGGTATAAATAATTACATAAATCACATAAAAAATATGGAAGTTTAAAAAATATAAGTCAATTAAAAAGTAAAATAAAGTTTTTAAAAAAATAATTTTTTTAATAACTGAATAAAAAGTTAAATGAAATAAAGTAAAAAAATGAATATTTTAAAAAAATTTGTGTGTGACAGAATGTTTAGTTTGCTTTTTTTTTTAAAGTAAATTAATTGTTTAATTTAATAATGGAATAAAAGTTTAAATAATACTTATATTAATTATTTCTCTCTCATGGGTTTTTACTTAAATACCCTTAAAAGTACTTTAACGTAATAAAAAAAATACTTATTAATCAAGTCAAGACAAAAGTCCCATCCTTGAATCTCAACCATTAGATCATCAAGATCAATGGTCCAGATGAGTTCCTATGGTTCTCACAACTCAAGTGAGTTCTCAAACTATCCATTCCCTATATTTATATAGGAATGGGATCATTTGAGAACTCACCCGAGTTGCGAGAACTTGAGAACTTCAATGATCCAATCACCAAGTGCCACATCATCAATTTTCTATTTTTTTGCATTTGTTTAATCAGGGGCAAGATAGTCTTTATACACATGTACTTTAGGACATTTTGTTAATAAAAACACCCCACCCTACCCCACCCCACCCCACCCACCCTTTTAAATAATAATAATAATAATAATATTAATAGAAAGAATATGTCCTCTCTCTCTCATTCAAACTTCTGCTCTCTCTCTCTTCTTCTCTCTCGTTCTCTCTCTTCTATCTTCTTCTCTCTCGTTCTCTCTCTCTCTATCTTCTTCTGCTCTCGTTCTGTCTCTCTCTCTAAAAAATAGGTGGTTGTTCGATGGGTTTGCAGGGTGCCGGTGATGGGACTTTTGGATTTGCAGGTTGGATCTCGGTGGTTGCAGGTTAGATCTGGGTTTGCAGGTGGTTTGTAGGTTGGATCTAGGGGTTGCAGGTGGTGGTGGAGGGGGGCTGTGGTGTTTCGGGTTTGTAGATGATGGTGGTGGGAGCTGTGGTTAGAACAGGGAAGACGAAGAATGGGGAAGACGAGAACAAGGGAGATGATGATGGTGAGCGGCGGTGGTTGCAGGGGTGGAGATGATGGTAATGTCAGTGGCGTTGGTTGGAACAGACGGTGGGTTAACGATGAAGATGAAGTCTGTGGTGGTGTTGGTGACGGCGAGGCGGGTATGGTTTGGTGGTGTTTTGTCGGTGAAGGAAGCAAGAGACGATGGTATGATGATGATGATGTTGTTGTTATTATTATTATTATTATTATTATTATTATTATTATTATTATTATTATTATCTGTTTTGCAGGTGATCCGGTGATGGGGGGTTTGAAAGTGGTGGTCCGGTGATGGTGGTCCGCCTCTGAACAGATCTTGGTGGGGGCGGTGGACGGTGGTGGGACGGTGGGGATGAAGATGGTATGTTGTTATTGTTATTGTTATTATTATTGTTATTATTATTATTATTAATATTAATTTTTTTCGATGGGTTTTTTTTTATGTGTAAAAGAAGATGGTGATAGAAAGAACCTGATGTTTGTTGAAGATGATGGGTTTGTTTTTTTTTTCTTTATAAGGTAAATAAACAATGGTGTAAAAATTTTGAGTCGTGTGTAGTATGGGGGTGTGTAGTATGAACGTATACAATGTTTGGGTGTTTTACATTGATGTAATACATTTTAGTTGATGTTGTGAGGCATTTTACAGCGGTGTAATACGATTTTGTAGTTGTTTGTTTGGTTTTTAATGGTAATTTACACTGGTGTAAAATAATTACACTGGTGTAATACAAATGTAGTAGTTGTGTGTATGGTAACACCAGTGTAAGTAATGGTAATTTACACTGGTATAAATAATTACACCAGTGTAAATCATCCTCATTATATGTTTGTTTAGTTTTTTACACCAGCGTAATTTTGTAAAAGTTTGTGCATGGTAGATTTACACTGGTGTAAATAATTACATAAATCACACAAAAAAAAAAATACAAAATTTTAAAAAATATAAATTAATTAAAAATAAATTTTTTAAAAAAATGAATTTTTGAATAACTAAATAAAAAGTTAAATCAAATAAAGTTAAAAAAAATCAATATTTTAAAACAAATTGTGTATGACAGAATATTTAGTTTGCTTTTTTTTTTTTAAGTAAATTAATTGTTTAATTTAATAATGAAATAATAGTTTAAATAATATTATATTAATTATTTCTCCCCCATGAGTTTTTACTTAAATACCCTTAAAAGTACTTTAATGGAATAAAAAATACTTATTAATCAAGTCAAGACAAAAAGTCCATCCTTGAATCTCAACCATTAGATCATCAAGATCAACGTTCCAGATGAGTTCCTATGGTTCTCACAACTCAAGTGAGTTCTCAAACTATCCATTCCCTATATATATATATATATAATATCCACAACAATAATACAAATATGAATTAAGGTATACCGATTCGTACGCACGTAACCCGAAGCCACCTCGAACTACGTGTAGGCCGGAACCAAAGTTTGACCAGCTTTGAACGCGTGTTGACTGAGGCTTGACCATCCAGATCTGACCCGAACAAGACCCATACCGAACCCGATCTCATACCGAATCTGACCCGAACACCAAAACCGCCAAACTTTGACCCGAACCACAACCTTAACCCAAACCTTCGGATCCCATAATAAGCCAAGACCTGAGATCAAAACCCGATTCACCCAACCCAAACCTGTGAGTCGTGACTCGAGCCTAGAAACCAAAATCCCAAATGAGTTGCTCGCTAATCGGCCCCAAACAAACAACCATCGTCAGACCACCATTAGCACCCATCGGACCCGAACCAAAACCGAGCCAAACCCCAAGTCCCATCCGGACCTGATGTGAACCGACACCCAAACCCGAAGCCATAACCACCGCGAACCAGACACCATCGAGCCAATCCGAACATCCCAATCTAAGCCCAATTGCCTTGAACCTTGTGTGCCGCCCCTTCCCCTCCCCGTCTTCTGCCCGACATGGCTCTAGACCACCATGCTGTCGCCGCCTTCAGTAACAAACCCGCAACCATAACCGGACCAAACAAACCACAACCCGAGCTTGAAATCTGGCCCAAGGCCCTAATCGGAATCAAAACCCCGGACCCGAGACCCGCCGCCGCTGCAAAACCGGTTGACACCACCACTCGTCAGATCCGGAGCACCCTAATCCTCACAACCACGACCCAAATCCAACCACCATCGGCCACTGTCACCTTTGTTTTATTGTGCTGCCACCACCATAAACGGTAGTGGCCGACTGTCTGCGTGCATCAGAGAGAGAGGGATAGAGCCGAGAGAGAGTGGGTATAGAGAGAGAGAGAGAGAGAGAGAGAGATCATTTTAGAGAGAGAGTAGAGAGAGAGAGAGAGATGAGCGGCAGTGAGAATGAAGAAGAGGGGGAGGAAAGAGAGTATTTATAGCTAGGGTTAGGGTAGGTGGGTTTTGTACCGCGTATCGAACCCGTTTAAGCGTAAAACGTCTCGGTTTTATTCTAGGCCCGGTAATTAATCATAAAAAGTAGTCAGTTTTGTTCGAAATACGAAACCGAGCATAAATATAATTATTTTCGATGTCCGACGCGTGTTTTCAGAACACGCGTTTAAATCGCGTTAATTAAATCGGTCGCAGTTTCGATTGTAAAAACGGTCAGTAAACTTCCGAAACTTAATAATTAACAATATTTAAAATAAATATTTATTTTTTAAATCATAAAAATTACGTCAGTGTGGATCGGAAGTTGCCGGGTGTCACATCCTCCCCATGTTACAGAAATTTTGTCCTCAAAATTTGAGGTAGGATATCATCCAAGAACCAATGGTAATATAACAAAAATAGTCAACGGATTTGCCGGTACAAATGGCACGAGATAAAGTTTCAAAACCAACTGGATGCAAAGTGTAAACAATAACTCTGTCAACAAACACTATTGGCGCACCTCAAACGAAACAACTAGTGCACCAACTTTTTCATCACACACCACAAGGTGTGTTTGGATTTAAGGCAATAATAAACAAATTGATGAAAGTGAGACATGTCAATAAAAATCATTCATTATTCCAAGTCGATTGAATATTCACCGCAAGGTGCTGTATCAAATTCCAACAATTCAATTCAACTGAAATGTTGACTTTAAAGAAACTCATCGACGAAGTATCAAAGGATTCATTGCCCACAATTGCCTAACATAGCAAGACTTGAAGACGAACATTACGAGCAACGTAATGATAAAACAAATCATTAATGAAACAATTGTTCGATGTGAAGTCCTACAATGGACCTTCACAAATTTAAAGAATCCGATCATATAATGGTTGACACGTGTACAAAAAGAATACGTGTCTAATTCTGTGGAAAAATACGGAATCAACAAAAATTAGACTCCTTTACGATAGAGTTGAAGACCACAAATACAAAAGAAGAGAGATGTAAATCATACTACAATATGAACCTTAGAAGCTCAAGAAACAAGATCATCAAGATCTTAAACTGGTTTAAGAAAAGCGAGGTCACAAATGACACGAACAGGGGAGAATCGACAATCACGTCCGTAACAACAACAAAGAATGAAAAACCCTTATCCATTATTTATATATATAAATATATATACAACAACCTAATAGTATAGATACCCTCACGATAGAATTTCATAGAACTATCAAGTGCCTGTAAATTTGCAATAACGTGACGTCTGCGTTATCAAAAATTTACCTCACCAGATCATCCTATTAACCTCCATCATAAGTTATATCACAAGCACTCGTTACTTTCACATAATAACACGTATATATATATATATATATATATATATATATATAACATAATATAATGTTCGTCGTGTGTGCCGCTTTCCCTAGTGCTCTTCCCGTTCGCATTCCAGCTTCGCAACATCATTGGCAGAATGAGGTGCCCCTTCAAGATGTTTCCGACCCAAATCGACCTTGACGACATAGCATACTCCGAACACGAGATGCGAGACCGCAGATGCTACAACAATCCCTTTGCCAGCTCGTCCAGCTAACGTGACACGTGTGAGCGTTGTAGATACGTCCAAGCTCGAGTCGACAACCATTAGTGATACGTATTATATATACTTTACGTAAATGCACACAGTATATAAACAAGTAAGTTGTTCCTCATACCAAGAAACAATGACTCAGCTAAACTCTATGTGAATAAACACTCCGATATCTAAAACGATGACTCGCCAGTCACTAGTGAGGTACACCTAGCCATCACGCGCTATTATCCTTTCTATATACCATTATAGAACCTACCGACTATTCACATAAGAAAAGTAAATGTTCCTTGCGACGAAGAAACGTACGCTGAGCTAGTGTAATACACTAATAGTCATGTAACTTGTTTGGCAACGGTTGGAATTCCAGTTCCTTGGCGTTCATACTAAATATCATGTCTTAGAATTTTTGGTCCCTACTTCGAAACAAACTCAGGTTAAAGCCTAGATATCTACCAAGACACCTAGTTCGCTAAAACCTATGGCTCTGATACCAAACTGTCACACCCCGACTTTTCCCTCGTCGGTTGCGACGTTTTGTGCCTTTACCAACGCAGCGGAAAGTTGCATCTAAGACTCTTATTCCCTGAACGCCATTGCTAACCCTCTAGGATCCCCGATCCCAATACGTCGACTACTCCAACCGTGCCGTTACCAAAGTTTAAACCTGAAAGACATACTTAAAAAAGTCAACATATAATGCTGGTGAGTTCATAAGTTTTACAAAGAGTTTCCATAAGTTTGAAAAGATCATTCCCGTTAATACTATGTCATAAGAACGTTAGCTAGACGTTAAGTGTTTTTACAACTACGGTTAGGAACCCATTACTAAACATGTACCAAAAGATGAATCCAGCCCAGATTGACTGGGTTACCGATGCCTCGATAACCCGAGAGTTAGAGACAATATGCACCCGCCCGGCATCCCCGCCGTCGAGTGGGGTTTGTGAGGCCCAATAGATCTATCCACATTTCCCTCGTTGTGCATCCCCGCACATTCATGGTTTCCCCCTGGGACTTTCCGTAAAAGCCGTATAGTAACATAAAGTGCCCATAGTATAACATGACCTTTAATAAGTACGTAAGTAGCATGTTTCTTCCCCGAAAGCAAAACCAGTAAAAGTAGGGCCGTGACACTCACGCGCCCATTTCATTTTTCAAAAACTTGTTCGTTTGGAATTACTCAGGTTTTCATAAAAGAAGTATGTCTTCCACCCCGAAAACATTTATTAAACAGTAAAAAGTGGGGTCATGAACTCACCTTAATTTCCATGCTAAGCTAGCAAACAAGCCCGAAGCTTTGACCGACCTCCTCGTGCCCTATAACCAACAAAGGACACCTTAAAGTCTAACACATATAAACCTAGCCTATTACCCGGCTAAAAGATAGTTTATCCAACTATCTAGACTCGTGTGTATTAACTCGAGTACTAATATGCTTTAACTCGACGAACCGATCGTGACTTATCTTACTTATGCGTTAACACACGACATAGTACCCAAGTTGCGCACTTGTCACTATTCGTGTGTACACTACGTTGGACCAATATTATGAAACGTATAACTTATCCTGAGCCGTAGCTCGTCTTATAATTATATTTTAGGAAAATACTCTTTGATAAAAATATAAGTATAGTTATTTAAATCCGATTAATAACAATATCGCTTCTTTTCCAAATCCGAACATTTAAGTTATTCAAAACTTTGCTTTTTGTAAAAATAGTTCCCAAGTAAAATGTTTATATGTTTTTAAATCCAAACAATACACATTATTTAGATACCGAAAACCTTTCGAAAACTCGTCATACTTGACGTTCGGCGAAACTATATATATATGTTTTGAAAGTATTGTCCGGGATTTACTTATCATTGTTAAACATATATTTTGTCAAAACGTCACTATTTTGCATAACTACACTTATCATGACACTTAGGGAACTTCATTTATAAAATATGCGACAATTCTATTTTCGTTGCGCCGTGGATTTTATAATAATATGGGCAGAGTTTCCTCTGTTTTTGTACAAACCAGGCGACACAAGTCGCCTACAATTTTCCCAAAAATCAATATCCAATACAAGATTTTATACGTTTCGACAACTTTTCATATAAACTACTTAGTTATATTTATATAAATACACGAAACAATATATATATATATATTTATTTATTTATTTATTATAGTCCAACCAATTTAGTCCGATATCGATTTTATAAGTCACGCCTTTTATCCAATACCAATCGTCCGATTTAATATAGTTACCGTTTATTATTATTCGGTTCGTTCGCGAGTCAAAACTATTTTATGAATATCAATGTATTTATATATATATATATATATATATATATATATATATAATATCCACAACAATAATACAAATTCGAATTAAGGTATACCGATTCGTACGCGCGTAACCCGAAGCCACCTCGTGTAACACCCCAACCGATGGCGGAAACATCGGGATGTCACGTATTGATGATTGTTCAGTAGCTCATGGTAAATAATAAATTTCATTATATGATTTAAATAAATTACATACAATTGTTCTACAAGAATTCGTACATCAAATTGAATAAAACTATGCACACATCTTCAAGCATTAATTCAAATCTTCAAGCAAGTAGAACCTGAAACATGTTAAGTTGAAAATATTTTGGGTCAACAAATGTTGGTGAGAATTACATAGGTTTTGATAATCGAATAAAATTGTTGTGCAATTCATGTGTCATGGCAATCTAGTTCATATGTGAAAACATACTAGAAGTAAATCGAGTGCATAATCAACCATTGTGACTGTTGTATTGTGGTACATCCCATACGCTCATGGTTCACTCGTTTATATTGCGGTAACAAACACCCACGCTACCTTTGTAGGAGGTACGTATCCTGGTGGGATTGTCAGTCCAATAGATCTATCAATGTATACCATTTGGCTGATGAATGTTTATGCTAGAATTGTGCTTACCCTAGTCATGTTCAAGACATAATGCAACATAGAAATACACATAGACACATTGATGATTGAATTGCATAAATATTGTTGTAACATGTTTCACCCCAAAAATGGTGATAAATAGAAAAGGGGCTATGTAAAACTCACCTTAGCAAAATGTTATGTCTCGTAAAAAAAATAGAATAATGTGTTGTGAATGTATGCGAGGCGAATCCCAAAGACTCAACAACGTAGCTAGTCCAAATTGAAGAAAACGAAAAAGAAAGAATATCAAGCTTCCAATTCGCCAATTACAAGAGCTTATAATCAAAGCTTCAAATGTAGAAGTAATAGACTATAGAAGAAAGGTACGAGGGAACGTTTAATCGCATTGAAACAATCGATTTAGAGGTGCAAAGTATAATGGGTCATAGGTGGGTTTTTATACTAGTTTTGGAGTCAATTAGCCATTAAAATTGGTCAACACCATAAAGTAAGGTTTTATGATGAATTGACTATTTGACTAAGACTTTGACTGTTTGATTAAGACTTTGACTAGGACTTTGACTATTTGGCTCAAGGCTTTATTTAAAAAAAAAAAAAAAAAAAATCTTGTATGTGAAAAAAAAAAGAATTTAGAATCATATTATTATTATTATTATTATTATTATTATTTATATACATTTATGTATGTATATAAGTTGTGAGTTAGGATAAATAAAGACTTAGACACATTTGTATAATATTAATGATAAAGGTGTAATAAAAAAAATATATATATATATAAGGGCTTTTTATGTATTAAAATTTTGGTGAAAATTTTGCGATGTTACACCTCGAACTACATGTAGGCCGGAACCAAAGTTTGACCAGCTTTGACCGCGTGTTGACCGAGGCTTGACCATCCAGATCTGACCCGAACAAGACCCATACCGAACCCGATCTCGTACCGAATCTGACCCGAACACCAAAACCGCCAAACTTTGACCCGAACCACAACCTTAACCCAAACCTTCGGATCCCATAATAAGCCAAGACCTGAGATCAAAACCCGATTCACCCAACCCAAACCTGTGAGTCGTGACTCGAGCCCAGAAACCAAAATCCCAAACGAGTTGCTCGCTAATCGGCCCCAAACAAATCACCATCGTCGGACCACCATTAGCACCCATCGAACCCGAACCAAAACCGAGCCAAACCCCAAGTCCCATCCGGACCTGATGTGAACCGGCACCCAAACCCGAAGCCATAACCACCACGAACCCGACAGCATCGAGCCAATCCAAACATCCCAATCTAAGCCCACTTGCCTTGAACCTCGTGTGCCGCCCCTTCCCTCCCCTTCTTCTGCCCGACGTGGCTCTGGACCACCATGCTGTCACCGCCTTCAGTAATAAACCCGCAACCATAATCGGACCAAACAAACCATAACCCAAGCTTGAAATCTGGCCCAAGGCCCTAACCGGAATCAAAACCCCGGACCCGAGACCCGCCGCCGCTGCAAAACTGGTTGACACCACCACTCGTCAGATCCGGAGCACCCTAATCCTCACAACCACGACCCAAATCCAACCACCATCGGCCACTGTCACCTTTCTTTTACTATGCTGCCACCACCATAAACGGTGGTGGCCGACTGTCTGCGTGCATTAGAGAGAGGGATAAAGCCGAGAGAGAGAGTGGGTGTAGAGAGAGAGAGAGAGAGTAGAGAGAGAGAGAGAGAGATGAGCGGCAGTGAGAATGAAGAAGAGGGGGAGAAAAGAGAGTATTTATAGCTAGGGTTAGGGTAGGTGGGTTTTGTACCGCGTATCGAACCCGTTTAAGCGTAAAACGTCTCGATTTTATTCTAGGCCCGGTAATTAATCATAAAAGTAGTCGGTTTTGTTCGAAATACGAAACCGAGCATAAATATAATTATTTTTGATGTTCGACGCGTGTTTTCAGAACACGCGTTTAAATCGCGTTAATTAAATCGGTCGCAGTTTCGAGTGTAAAAACGGTCAGTAAACTTCCGAAACTTAATAATTAACAATATTTAAAATAAATATTTAATTTTTAAATCATAAAAATTACATCAGTGTAGATCGGAAGTTGCCGGGTGTCACAGATAGGCTGGAATTCAGTTATAATATTGTCAACAGCCACTACTGTGCACATAAGTTACTTTCCATCTAATTTCGTTTAACTATGTGCAACTAATATGGATAAAGTATCGTGTAAAAAATAAATTCTAAAATAAAGTCTAAACATCTTCGGCACGCCTACATCCTCGCAACTAATACAGATAAACTGAATTATAAACATTTTAAAGATTATTTGCAGAAATAATTGTACTTACAAAGTGCTTATCAACTTTGAAAACTACCGGCACACCTACATCATGGACATCTTCGGACTCATCATCATCCATTGGATCCTCATCACTGTCGTCATCAGAAAGAACAACGACGTCTTCCTCATTATAATAATTATCATCATCCTCTTCACTGTCATCATCATCCTCCTCATTAACTTCAGCTTTCGAAACATGACAGGGACCAATAGTAAGCTTGTTTTTCAAAAAAAGTGACATATTGTAGTTGGTCTGTAAAATGGATAAAAAGTATTCTTAGTAAAGTATAGAAAGTTATAAAAAGCAAACAATAACAAAAAATTATATAAAGATTTCAAAAATCAATAAATAAAAAGAGAGAAAACCTCATTAATGATTTCGAACACAATTAGATGATCAGTAGTAATTGAAAAAGCCTCCTTAATCATTGGCCATACTTCAGTGACATAAATAGTACCATCATCAACTGCTAGCTATATCTGAAAGTGTGCAATTGAATGAGCAGTAACATCAATTGGATCCAATGGAACTGTTCGGTTGAATAATCCATGAAGAACGAAACAACTGATATGCTGGAAAAAAAGACAAACAATGTTAACACATATACGATGCTGTTTGTGTACAAAAATATTTTTATAATGTAAGATTTAATGGACTTGTTATAAAAAACATACCAAACGTTTATCAGTTGCAAGTGGATCGCCCAATCTGCAGTAGAAGAAGGTACCAGGTGCACACACAGCATCCTGATGGAAAGTAATCATTCTGAAAGACTTGAGGTTTTCATCATACTGAAAAATAAAGTTACACCCAGATGGGTACTTTAATTCAGTAATCATAGTTCTCCAACCATTATAGAAGAACCATTTGCCTGCAATGTTTAAAACTTTAATGTCATAGACTTTATCATCCAAGGTTCGGATCTTGGTATTCCCAGAAGGATAACCATACTTGTCGATCCAACCATCATAGTCACTTGGTAACCCCTGAGTACAAAGATTAAAATTATAAGGATATTATAAAATGAATGTAGTATATACATTAAAACCATGATTCATATCTTACCAAACAAACACGGCTGTTATTTTCTGACTTAACCCAAAATCCGTAAACCATTGTAACATGGATGTGTATTCACCTGTACCAATCAACAAAAAATAATTAATAATACATATATTAATGTTTAAATCAAAAAAATACTTACGGTTTCAATAAAATATTTGTATCAGAAAAATACTCATAATCCAGACAGGTTTTTTGCATCTCAAAACCAAGCAGAATCACGAATAAAAAACCTTAATCAATTTCTTCTAATGAATGAAATTAGCTACAATCAAAGCCCCAAATTTGAAAACCTTTCAAGCTCAAATAAAAAAAATCAAGTCTAGTTACAACATTTGAAACACAAACTTGCCAGTATTGTTTTCATAAGAACAGAAACCTAAATTAAATAAAAAAAATTAAAATTAAAATCAGAACTCAGTTGAACAAAAAAAAATACCTAAATCGATCATTAAAGAATAATCACTCAAACCACTAATCAGTCTTAATAATAATCCAACTATGAATAAAGAACAATCACTCAAACCTTAGTCTTATCAATCGAAGAATAAAAACCCCTAAACCTAAACCTAAAACATAAACCATAAATCAGGATTCTTAATAATAATCCAACGATCAATTAAGAACAATCACTCAAACCTTAGTCTTATCAATCGAACAAATAAAAACCCCTAAATCTTAATCTAAAACATAAACCCAAAATCATCAATCTTAATAATACTCAAACGATCAATAAAGAAGAATCACTGAAACCTTAGTCTTATCAATCGAACAAAAAAAACCCCTAAATCTTAACGTAAAACATATCCCTAAATCATCAATCTTAATAATACTCAAACGATCAATATAGAAGAATCACTGAAACCTTAGTCTTATCAATCGAACATAAAAAACCCCTAAATCTTAACCTAAAAGATAAACCCTAAATCATCAATCTTAATAATACTTAAACGATTAATAAAGAAGAATCACTGAAACCTTAGTCTTATCAATCGAAGATAAAAAACCCCTAAATCTTAACCTAAAACATAAACCCTAAATCATTTAATAAGAATCCAACGATCAACAAAGAACAATCACCCAAACCTTAGTCTTATCAATCGAACAATAAAAACCCCTAAATCTAAAACTAAAACATAAACTCTATAAGATTAATAAAAAAAACAATGAATACAGACTATACAAACAGAATAGCAAAATCAGTTCCACACAAGACAGAAAAAAAGACAGAAGAACATCGATTAATTTAAAACAGAATGAAAGTGTAAGACCCAACCCATTTTAAAATAATCCATTAACGACTAATTTAGTTTTGGTCCCAGTTTAGCATTTTTTTTAAACCATATTTACACGTCCGGATCCTGGGAAGATCCGCACGTGTTATTTATAATTCAACATCTCTAAGTTTGGCTACCATAGACGTTACATATACATAACATCATTGTTATTTTCTAAAATGTCCCACACGGTGTGTGCAGACGAAATCATATCTTTATTCGCAATAGTGATCTTGGTCTCGAGTGTGTTCGGTTTCATGCTTGGTCCGTTACGCGTCCGGTTTTGCTCCTTAGATGTGCCTACCACAAATACACACGATAAACGATTAGTATTTGGGATTAAAGGGGATTTCAAAACAACAAACTAATTTTTTTTTTTTGGAATAATCCCGCCGTAAGCTATGGTATGAGAACCGTAGCTTTCGGTTCAGATAACATGATCAGTTTGCTCATTATGAACCGTAGCCTACAGTTCTGAAACCGTAAGCTACGGTTTGAAGCCGCTGAATACTCTGAATCGCGTGCATAAACGATCACAATTCCTTATTATTTACCCAACCTTTGGTTGGACTTTTGCTTAGGTTCACGACCATCCCCAAGGAACCTAGGGAACTCGTTTAACATTGCTATAACATGTTCTAAGGGTACCAAGTCTCATGTTTGGGTACCGTTTCGGTTCTTTAAACATTTATGCCATTTTACCCATTTGACCCATTAAGAAGTTTACGTTAATATGCATATAAGTAAACCAACCTTTTTGCTGTCAACAACTATTTACCGACAAAACAGTCGCCAAAACCACATCAAACATGTTCGGAAAAATCTATAAAAATTACCGAGCATCCTTTATGTTGTAAGACAACTTCTGACCGAGTATCGTGTCGAAACTCAATGGTTAAGACCTCGAAACAGCCTCTGCAATTAGCGGATCTATTGCTGTCAACAACAAATTTATTGACAATAACATCCGCGAAAACCACATTAAACGACTTTAGAAAAATCTATAAAAATTACCAAACAACCTTTATGTTGTAAAACAGCTTCTGACCGAATTTCGTGTCAAAACTCAATGGTTAAGACATCGAAACAGGTTCTGCAAGTTGACCCGCTTATTTCAATTCTCAATTATAATCTTACTAATCTTGGGCTCAAGTGACATCCACCTCACTTGACCCATTTGCCCCATTTCTAAATATACTCGTTTATCTATATTTGGGCGTCCTATCTCGGACTAAACAATTTTTCTCTCATTTGGAAGATTCTAACCCATGTTGAGTTAAAATCCCACATTCCCACAATTCATTTTATGCAAAGCTTACCGGTTCTTAACTAACATCGTATAATCCATATTTTCTTGCATTTACATAATCATTTAGTTACTAAGAGACTTATTTAAGATAAGTCACTTACCTTGGCCTTATTTGCGCATTCCATGACCGCTTATCCGTTTGATCCCTTCCTCTTCAAGCTTCCACCTAGCTTGACAAGATCAACTTCTCTATACTCAAGACAAATCAAGTTAGTCATTGCTTCAATAACTAACTCATATCATGAGTTTTCACACACTATTTCATTCAAACTTATATTCGGGTCAGTTTGACTTTTAAAAGTCAAACTAACCTTTTACATATATATGCACTAATCATTAGGCAATAGTCCTAATTATGAACCATCCCTTTTTATTTATCATATCAACTCATTAAGTTTTGTGCACATATCATCTTTCTAATCATCATTAGGCAATCCTACTTTATCAATTACTTTCATTCCTCACATAACATTTTAGTTAGTAAGACTTTTTCGCATAGTTTCATATATTCATATCAACTAAGCATTTCATCAAACACTTAGTGTGCATACTACATTTTTCATAATTATCTCACTCACGAAACATTTAGCAAGTATCAAATTTATGAACTCATCAAACATCATTCTAGTTATTATGTTTAGCTACTTTCAATTTCCACTTTCAATTCATCCTACACGCGAGATTCATGCAAAGCATATAGAATGAAATTCCCCCACAACCCATGCCTAAAACATAGATTTGTAGGTATGTTATCATCATCAAAGCTACTAATGAAAGCCAAAGTCATAATCTTTGCATACAAACATTTTCTAGTAATATAACTCATTCCTAAACTATTAAGAATGATCAATATCACTAATAATCAATAATATCACAAATTTAACATGTTTTGTTCAAAACCCACATGTGGGTTTCGAACCCTACACGAATTTGGGGGTTAGGGTTCTTACCAAAGCTTAATCCTTGAAGATTAGCCCTCTAGAACACTCCCTTCATCTAATACTTCAACCTCAAGCATCAATTCTTCCTTTTTGGGTAGGATTGGGGCTTGATATTGGCTCTAAAATCCCCTTTTTTGGCTGCTCACGTTTTTGCACCCAAATGGTGTTTTGGCCATATTAATCTTGACCCCAAGTTACTCTTTTAGTCCCTCTACTTTACCCCAATGTTATATTTTTATAAAAAACTAACTAATCAAGTTAGCTTATAACATAAGTTGCTCATTTATATAAACAATAACACCAACTAGGTTATTTCTATAATAGAACATAACCCGCATTCTTATCGTCTAAGCCAGTTTTAATATTTTGTTAATCACGCATAATGGCGTAATTAAGCGAAACGGGTTTTGGGGTGTTACAGAAAGAGAGATTACTTTCGATTGGAGATGAAAGCAATCGTTGAATCGCCCTGATTAGGGTTTCGGTTTGAAAGGAGGCGACGATGAAAGTGAGATTATGTTATGTTTTGTGTTTTTAATGGCTATTTATATTTTTGTGATTTTTGATTTAAAAAAAAACGATTTTTTTTATAAACAACCACAAGGTGCCATGTGGATTAATGAGAGGAGGAGAGAGGATTGCTAGGGGTGTAAGAGATTGACAAGTGTCCAAAATGGGTTTAAAATATTAGATGTATAAATTGTATTGTGTTTTAGATTGTTGTGTTTGGTGTTTTTCAAGTTAAAACAACCTAAAACATCATTCCTAAATCCAAAA
The DNA here is from genome assembly GCA_028751855.1 of Ambrosia trifida. Taxonomy (NCBI): domain Eukaryota; kingdom Viridiplantae; phylum Streptophyta; class Magnoliopsida; order Asterales; family Asteraceae; genus Ambrosia; species Ambrosia trifida. The sequence continues at coordinate 79,602,636 of CM054127.1, forward strand.
CATGATGTCTATATGTCAATTCTTAGTCATTCTCACACTTCTCACGAAATATGTCCTTTGTACAGGATCCTAAACCTATATATATATATAGTTGAAGTATAGGGAGAAAACCCCTCCAAATGAAAAAAAAAACTCTAGTAAACCCATCTCTTGGCCCATGTTGTGCCAAATCACCCATTAGATTATAATACTCTATAATATTCCAAGGGACACAATAGACATTTCAAATATCCCCTTCTCTCTCCTTATATATATTCTTCCCCCTGTCTCTCTTCATTTGTACTTTCAAATTCAGATCACTCTTGCCATTAAAAAAAAAAAAAATTTAAATCACTCTCTCACCTTTTTACCCTCTCTCTGTCTCTATCTAGAACCACCACCACCATCAACCACCCTAACCACCACTATCTACCACCACCATCATCTCCTAACAATAAACACGACCACCATCTTTATCGTCTGAAAACAGAGCAGATCCAAACAAAACAAAACAGAGCAGATCCAAGCTCGTGTATGTAACTGTGTGTGAAGATCAACCATCATCTCCGGCCTAATTTAAGACAGATGAGGTGGACGCGTGTGGGTCGTTCAGCCGGTGTGTGACGTACAACATTGCTGGTACTCTATCTGTCCCTGGATCTGGATTTGGAGTTGGGCTCTGGATATTTTGGTGTTGGGTTGTTGAGTTGCTGCTTATAGTTCAACTTCTTGTTGAGTTGCTTCTGATGCTCACCGACTTCAGGTCAGTTATATTTGTCAGTGGTTATGTGAAGAGTAACTTCTATTAAGTCAAAATGAAAGATATATAAGGAAATAATGTGGTGCCAAGAAATAATAAAGTAGTGGATTTAGTCAAGATCTGCAATTCTGAACCTTTCCACTCGTTTATTTGTATATTGTAAATGTTTTTTTTATTAAATTAGTACATAAAGTTCCTTCTGTGTTATCAATTTAAAATAGTATTTGGATGACAAAAATTAAACAATTGTCCAAGTACATTAATTATTTTTATGTCTTATTATACATTTCGTTTTATATTCATTTCATTTTTTTTTCACATTTCTTGGAATATTGATTTCAATTTTTTTTTCGTTTTATATTAGTGTATTCAAAGGTTTGCTTATGACAACAAACTATATTGTAATTCATATTATTTATCTTATTCAAAACCATATGTAAAGTAGGATATTAAACTGTTACGTTTTTTTAGAATAATAATAATAAGAATATGTTGTTACATTTTGATTTGTGCGTTTTGTGTTTACGTTTTGGGTTTTGTTAGAATAATAATAATAAGAGTTTTGGGGATAGTTTTTGTTTGCATACCAAGTGTTCGATCAAATACTTGAATGAAAAAAAAAACTTATGTTAACCTTTTTGATTTTTTTTTATTTTGTTTATGTTAGATTGTTATTGGATTGGGACATGAGGTTGATAGATCACATGTGATTTGATGAATAAATGTGTAGTCATTTTATGTTAGTATATGCTAACACATGTTAGAGATGTCCCATTATGTGTTTGAGGATTCCAACTAACACGTGTATTTGTTCTTGTGTTGGTTCTCAGGTGTAGGAATGTAATCTATATCTTTGAAGCAATTCCTTTGTTTCATGTTTTTTATTCAGGAAGCAAATAATGGAGAATGCAAGCGAAAGAAACTAATGGATGATGAAGAAATCGGTATATTTTTGTATTCTATTTATTTTTTTTTGGCAAGTGAAACTAATGGTGCATGTCTATTTTTTGCAGTCCGAGTCTTTGTATGCTCACACACGTTAGTGATGCTAACACATGCTAGTATATGCCCAATTAACAGGTGTTAGGGTCCATATGACATACGTTATTTTCAATAAAACATATGTTTTAGAATATACTAACACATGAATATGCTAACACATGCTACTGATGTCTTTTATTATATTATATATTTCATGAATATGAGGATAATTTTTTGGTATATGGATTTGGATTGGTTCTGATTTGATTTTTTTATACACATGTTAGTAATGCTAACACATTCTAGTATATGCCTAACTAACATGTGTTAGGGTTCATATGACATACGTTAGTATATGCCCAACTAACATGCGTTAGGGTTCATATGACATACGTTATTTCAGTAAAACATATGTTTTAGAATGCACTATACATGTGAGTGATGTCGCATTATGTGTTTTGGAGAGCCCAACTAACACGTGCTATCTTTTTTTTTAGGTGAAGAGATGTTTGTGTTAAAGATGAAGAAGGTTATCAAGAACGAAGCATAGCTAGATCTTTTTTATGTTGTCATGATAGTTTATTTTTTTTGTTATTCACAAATAATAATGTTTGTATTAAACGTTTTTAACGTTGATTGTATTGATCGTTTTTATCATTTCTTAAATAAATATACATTTTAAGTGTTCTTTTATTTTGTTCTTTTAGTATATGTCTGTTAACACATGTTAGCGATGCCTCACACGAGGTCAGAATTTTGTAACACAACACTAACGTACGTTAATATTCGTGCTGAAAAAAGTGCCATAAAGTAGGAGAGAGGTGACTTGACAAGTGTCAAATCAACTTTTTTAAACCTAGGATTCAGGGTGTGGCTAATGACCCATTTGACCTTGATCTCATTTATAACCACACAATGCAAGTTGCTTTATATTATTATATACAATTAATTAAGGACCATTGATCAAACTTGATCAATGGTCACAATAGAGTTTGCAAGGTTTTTCCAAAAGATAGGGTTTCCATATTATCCACACCATATATATATATATATATATATATATATATATATATATATTTACTATGTATTAGGTTAAATTAGTTAAAATAAACATTCACCTATCTTTCTTACCGGCAATTCAGTAACAACAATTCAGTACAATCGCTCCATGCGCGTCCATGGATCGATACTTGGTTCTTATCTATGCTTTACTACATATGTGATAGGGTGCGCTTGCCCTGTAATGTGTGTTCTAATGCTAAGATTAAAATCATTTTTATAAATTTAAAACACGTCGTCGCGATCGTGCGTGTGCATATTTATATGTATGCTCGCGGCACACTACTGCGCCTCATAGGGCTGAGGCAGTAACAAAAATTGCGCCTCGGGTGCACCTCAGGGGTTTTAGTTGTTTATTTTTGATGTTTTAGACTTTTTATATCAATTTCAACCATTCTATGTCTTTTTAATGTGTGTTTTTGATGTTTCTGATGAATCTGGTTATGAAATTAGTTGGCATTTCATTTTTTATAAGATATACAATATTTACATTTATTTTTTAATTCCGCCTCGGGCGTACGCCTCGGTTTGCCTCGAGGCATACACCTCGTGAGGCGACGGGAAAACGCCTCAAGGCACGTTTCCGTACTTTTAAACCTTGTTAATATAAAACATATGAATAAAAAACCTAACTAATAAAATCGACAGTTTTGTTGGTCTCTTGTTGGTATCTTGTTGGTCTTGCCGGTACAATGCAAATGTCTGCATGTCACAAATCCTGCTGAATTGAGGGTGGTAACCCGGTTTAACCTTTGAGCTTCATACCTTCGGGTGTGTCTCTCTATAGGTTTTGATGAATTACTAAATCTGTAACCTGAGCCTTTCTTTCTACATTCATTTAATACTAAGAGAGAATAAAAAATTTTACGTATCGTATCTATAATGGGTCAAAACCAATACTGACCCAATAACAACGGTATTGGTACTATTAGAGGTGAAAAAAAACCGAAACTGGATCCGTACACAGTAGAATACCCTGAACCAGGCTTTTTCAAAACCGAACCAGAACCGACCTTACCCATAGCCGATACCAGACCCGATCTGTACCAGATGATACTCGAAATCGGTTCAGGTTCTACCAGAAAAAAAAACCCAATTCAAGTATATAAAAACAAACACATCACATTTGAAAAGGTAACATTGTGTTTCACTTTCACATTACACAAAGTGAGCTATTTAGGTAAAGAATTAAAGTACTTAACAAATAAAAAGAATCATATTGAAGAATTGAATCAGAGCGATCAAACTATCAAATTTGATATCAGTTATTAATTAGATAAAGAACTAGAGTACATACCAAATAAACCGAACCTCCAATGTCATCTTCAAATAGCAACACGAATAAAAAATTTCAACTCCTTGTCTATCCTGGCACAAGTTGTAGCAATAATATATGGCTGGACATAAATTGCTTTAAAAGTCCAGTTATTAAAAATGGATTTAAATACTCTCAATTATTGCCTGTTGGCGGATAATACTCCTAACTTTTATTCTGGCCATTAGCACTTCCAACTTGCAACTGATTTTCTTACATCACTCCCAAACTAACGGAGGTCTAACATGGTTAGTCTTCGTGGCCAAAATGTAAAAACCTAAACTTAAGTGACAGTCCACGTGGCAAAAATATAAAAAAACTAACCCCCACTCTCTCCCTGTCTCTTTCTCTCTCTCTCTCTCTCTCTCTCTCTATATATATATATATATATATATATATATATATATATATAGGGGAGGGTTATCTTGAGAACGCTAAATATCACGAGAACAGTGAGAACAAGTGAGAAACTAATCAAAATCATTTTTTTTTCAATACAAACCTAATTATAATTAAAATATAACATTAATAAATGAATTTTCTTCCCAAATAATTCATCTTTTCTTGCAAAAACACTTTCAAATTAACTTTTTACACATGTGTAAATGAAACAGTTTACACATGTATAAACATATATATAGGGGAAAGTTAATTTGAGAACACCTATATTTCGTGCGAACCGTGAGAACGGCATCTAAAACCATTCAAATTCAAAATTTCTTTTTACACTTGTCTTTATTACTAAAATACAATCTCAAAAACACAATTTACGCGTAAAAATTCAAACGTATACGAAAATAATTTGTTTTTACACATGTGTAAATTTACTGTTTACATGTGTAAACTGTTTCATTTACACATGTGTAAAAAGTTAATTTGAAAGTGTTTTTGCAAGAAAAGATGAATTATTTGGAAAGAAAATTCATTTATTAATGTTGTATTTTGATTATAATGAGGTTTGTATTAAAAAAATTTGATTTTGATTGATTTTTTTACTTGTTCTCACGGTTCTTACAATATTTAGCGTTCTCAAGATAACCCTCCCCTATATATATATAGGGTTAGGATAATATGAGAACTCTACTATATTGTGAGAACTAGAGAACTCTTGTGGACCATTGATCTTGATAATCCAATAGTTGAGATCAAAAGTTGGTGAGTTTTGTCTTTACTTGATTAAGGACTATTTTTTTTTTAATATGTTAAAGTACAATTAGGGGCATTTTAGGTAAAACCCCATGAGAGAGAAGAATTAATATAATATTATGTTATTTTTTATTTCATTATTAAAAACAAATCATATTTTATTAAACTTTATTTTATTATTTTAATTAAAATAATTTACTTTTAAAAAAAATATTATAAAAACAAAAAAAAACGTCCAGCTTTTGTCCCCTCTCCCCTATTTTTACACTGGTGTAATTTTTTGCACCAATGTCAATCTGTCATACACAAACATTTACAACAATTACACTGGTGTAAATAACCAAACAAAAACATATATTGAGAATGATTTACACCAGCCATACACAAGTTTTACAAAAAAAACACTAGTGTAAGAAAACCAAAACTAGATGGTGTACTTTACATTCATATTTACACTGGTATAACTGATGTTTTACACCTGTGTTTTCTTACATCAACACGACTATACATTCCTATTTACACTGGTGTATGATTACACCAGTGTTTTCTTACATCAAAATGTCTATACATCCATATTTACGCTGATGTAAAACTGATGTTTACACTAGTGTTTTCTTACAAGATACTACACCATTCATCGTCGTCTCCACAACATCAGCTCCTTAAAAACCAAAAACATCATCTTCTTTGCAACATCATCTCCTGACAAAAACCCCCGAAAATTTCAAAATAAAAAACCTATCTTTTCACCTTAACATCATTAATAATAATAATAATAATAATAATAATAATAATAATAATAATAATAATAATAATAATAATAATAATAATAATAATAAATACTAATAATAATAACAATAATAATAATAATAACAAATAATATCGGAAAATAATAATAATAATAATAATAACAGAAAAAAATAGAAATAATAATAATAAAAGAAATAATAATAATAAAAGAAATAATAATAATAATAATAATAATAATAATAATAATAAGAATAATAATAATAATAATAATAATAATAATAATAATAATAATAATAATAATTACCTGGAACCACCACCATCGTTCCACCACCCCTCAAACCACCGTGAACCACCGTCGTCCCCACTACCCTTCATCACCCACCGTTGTCCGATCAGTCACCTCCACCGTCCCTAAAACCCATCTCACCTCTGCAAACCCACCATCCCAAACTAACCACTATTCGAACCACCCCAAACCCCTCATCAGATCCACCTAACCAACATTCGAACCACTTCAAAACCCTCATCAGATCCACCCAAACCAAAACCCTCTGTCGAACCACCCCCCTCCGTCGAGCCCACCATCATCAGCCCTCTAAAAAAACCACCGTCCTCGCCGTCCCCCCTGCCACCATCACCGTCCGCCGTCCCCCTGCCACCACCACCATGACCATCAAAGAACCAACAAAAACCCTCTGCATCATAAGGGACTTCTTTGTTTTTTAGAGAGAGAGAGAGAGAGTAAGAGAGAGAGAAGAGAGAGAGAGAGTAGGTGTTTGTGTGTTTTAGAGAGAGAGAGAAATGTGAGAGATATTGTGTTATTATTATTATTATTATTATTATTATTATTATTATTATTATTATTATTATTATTATTATTATTATTATTATTATTATTATTATTTAAAGTGTAGTTGGGGTGGGGGTGGGTGTTATTATTACTAAAATGCTCACAAGTGGATATATAGAAAAGACTTTGTTGCCCCTAATTAATACAATCCATAAAACAAAAAAGGTGGTGATGTGTCACTTTGTGAATGGTTAAAAGAAGTTCTTTAGTTCTCACAATTTGGATGAGTTCTCATATTATCCCAATCCTATATATATATATATATATATATACACACACACACACACACAATGTTGTGGGAATTACAGAGGAATTAAGCTATTGGGCCATACTATGAAATTATGGGAGAGGGTAATTGAGACTAGGATTAGAAGAGAAACTCATGTTACAGTAAATCAATTTGGTTTCATGCCAGGGAGGTCAACTACAGAAGTGATATACATCCTGAGGAGTTTGATGGAAAAGTATAGGGAGAAGAAACGAGATCTTCATATGGCGTTCATTGATCTGGAGAAGGCATATGACAGTGTACCTCGTAACCTGATTTGGGATAGTTTGGAGGTTAGAGGAATTCCTAGAAAATACATAGACATAATTAGGGATATGTATGATAGGACTGAGACTAGTGTTCGGGCGCCTGTAGGGGATACCGAGTTCTTTCCCGTGGAGGTAGGGCTCCACCAAGGGTCCGCGTTGAGCCCGTTTCTTTTTGGAGTTGTCCTAGACGAGATGTCTAAGTCCATCCAGGAGTCATTACCTTGGTGCATGCTTTTTGCAGATGATATAGTGTTAATCGCGGAAACTAAGCAAAGCCTGAATATGAGGTTAGAAGAGTGGTGATTAGCTTTAGAGGGAAAAGGTTTAAGGATTAGTCGCGCTAAGACGGAGTACATGCACTGTGATTTTAGAGGGATAAACAACGAAGATGGAACTCAAATTACCATTGAAGGTCATGTGGTTCCGCAAGTAACTAAGTTTAAGTACTTAGGATCGTTTGTCCAAAGGGACGGAGAGATAGATAGTGATGTAGCTCACCGAATACAGGCTGGATGCTGTAGGTGGAGAGCAGCCGTTGGGGTTTTGTGCGACAAGAGGTTCCCAACTAAATTAAAGGGAAAATTTTACAGAGTTGCGGTGCGACCTGCTATGTTGTATGGGACTGACTGTTGGGCCATCAGAAAGATTCAATTACGAAAGATGGAAGTAGCAGAGATGAGGATGTTGAGGTGGATGTGTGGCCACACAAGGTTAGATCGGATAAGAAACGAGGTTTTTAGGGAAAGGCTAGAGGTGGCTAATATATCGGATAAGATAAAGGAAGGGCGACTAAGATGGTTTGGACATGTGAAGCGGAGACAAAGGACAACGCCGGTTAGAACAGTATAACACCTCACGGTGGAGGGAAAGAGGAGTAGAGGCAGACCCAAGTTGACTTGGGTTGAGCGGATTAGGCATGATTTGTTAGAATTACACCTCTCTGAGGATATGGTCCAAGATAGGAATTTGTGGAGGCTGAGGATCAAAGTTAAAGATTTTTAGGATTTAAGAGTAGTGTACTTTTGTGTATGTGCCTCGTTTTTGTAGGGATGGTCTCTGTACATTTATGTATATTTCTTATTCCTTGAGGTTACGTATGTACTTTTTCTTCTTTGTTACTCATTCCTCCCTCTTTTAGTGTTTGGTCTTTGTCTACTTATTTATATATATATATATATAATGTGTGTTTGATATCGAGCCGGGGGTCTCTCTGGAAGCAGCCTCTCTATCTCTAATGATAGGGGTAAGGTTTGCCTACATCTCACCCTCCCCAGACCCTACTTATAGTGTCGCTATTTGTGGGATTTTTCTGGGTAAGGTTGTTGTTGTTGTATACACACACACACACACACCATCAATCATCACCGTCTCCTTTATCTACAAGACCCTAATCACATTTCCTACATTTCCACCACCATCAACAATAACAACAATAATATATATATATATATATACACACACACACACATAAAATATGGACTCACACAGTCACACTCACGAGAATCTTTGCCACCACTGCTACGTCATCAACCCACTACCACAATCAGTTTCCTCCTAGTATAATGATGATGTCACACAATTCCTACCCACACCACCACCAGAACCAGGCTGGGTTTGGTTTTGATGAGTCGGATCATCCGTCAGAGATGGAGATGAAGCCGAGCAAAGACGAAGACTAACCTTTGAATCGATGGTGGTGATTGTTGCTGGTGATGTCATTGGCGAGCAGAGATGAAGATGAAGACTAACCAGAGATGAAGGTTATAAATTTTAGGGATTAGGGTTTTAGAGAGAGAAAGGGGGTGGAGATGAAGTTAGGTGATGGGGTTGGTGGTGGTGAAGTTATGTTCGGTGGGGATGACTGTTAGGCGGCTGATGGTGGTGAAGTGGGTTGATAGTGGTGTTTGGTGGCAGATGGTGGTGGTGATGGTGGTGAAGTGGGTTGATAGTGGTGTTTGGTGGTAGAGGGTTTAAGTGTAATGAAGAAGAAAGAGGGGGGGGGGGATTTATAGAATTTAAAAAAATAATAATAATAAAAATTTTAAAAAATGCTCCTTAAGTTTTGGTTTTTACATTTTGGCCACACAGAAGTTTTGGTTTTTACAATTTGGCCACGAAGACTAACCCTGACCTCTGTTAGTTTGGGGGTGATGGAAGAAAATAAGTTAAAAGTTGTCAGTGCTATTGGCCAAAGTGAAAGTTCAGAGTGATACCTGCCAACAGGAGATAGTTGGGAGTATTAAAATCCATTTTCCCTAAAATCTTTATGGGTGTGTGAATCAAATGTCATAATGTAGGAACAAAATACATATAAAAATTTTGAAGGATAAGAACACCCGGAGTGGGGCGGAAGGGGGAGGGGGCACCGGCCCCATTGGGCGTGGAAGACGGGCGGGAAGGGGGGCGGAGAGATCTTCACCAGCGGGGGGGGGGGGGGGGGGGGGGGGGTTGGTGTAACACCCCAACCGATGACGGAAACATCGAGGTGTCACGTAGTGACGATTATTCAATAGCTCATGGACTAGAAATGTAAATTTTGATACATTGAATTTAATAATTTATTACATTCAAAGAAATACTACAATTACAACTAGCAATCTAATATTAAAATACAGTAAATCTCAGTCTAAGTCTAAGTCTAAGTTCCAAACGCTTAGAAGTGATCTCATAAGAACCTGAAACATGTATGAAAATAATTTGGTCAATACAAAAATGTATTGGTGAGCATACCCGTTTGATACATATAGTAAGGAAAATTTAGCAATTCATGTGTTATTTTGCAAAATGTAATAAGTGGTATCCGGGTCAAATCAACCCTACTAAAGGAAAGCAGATATATATAGTATGCGCTAGTAGTAATGTAATACATAGCAATGACGAGGACACTCAACAGAGTCACAAGGGTATATACCATAGTACTATTCATTGAAATGCCAGGCCGCAACAGTTAATGATTTGACAGGTCATAGATACATGAAATGACACAAACAAACACACATAAGAATTGCTATTTTAGTAAGATGAAATAGAAAATTGATAGTAAGTACATGAGTCACCCCAAAATAGTAAAACAGTAAAAAGGGGAAAAGATATACTCACTGTTTTCGAAAGCGATCAAAATCCAGCTTAAGCGGTCGTGAGCAAAGTAATGGGAATTCCGAGGAATTCAACCTATATATGTAGGAATACTAATAAGGAAGTGTCTAAAAAGTCTAAGGTAACTAGGGTCTAAGGCATTAGGGTTTGCTAAGTCGATTTGGGGAATTAGAGTTTTTTTCTGATAAGTCGAATTATTATAGAAGTTGTATATTAAAAATAATATACCAAAGTTTGTAAATATGGTTTAGGTAATATAATTATTACCAATTGAATATTTAGATAAAAATATGTTTGAATAATTAAAACAAAGTAATTTAATTAATTTCTTTCACTAAGTTATTGTAAATAAATACACTAATCACAAATGTTTAAATAAATAATTATGAGTTACACCATGATCCAACCAATGGTAATTAAGATTTTCAAACATAGAATTATTTCTATTTTATAAGAAAAGTATTTATAAAATAGATATTTAATAGTATAAATAAATAAATATGTCTAATTAAAATAAATAAGACTAATAATTCAAAACATGATCCAAAAATGCTATTTTTATAGAAAATGGATGCTTTCTGATGTAACTTAATGAAAATAATTTTCCCATAATTTTAATAAACTTATTTATATTTAAAACTGATTTAATGAGATTAAATCATGTTATGTTGAAATGATTAAAAATAAGAAAATCAATAAAAATACATGTTTTCTAAACCAAATATTTTTGTTTCAGTTCATAATGATTTGAAATAATTTCCCAAAGAATTTGAGATTATAATCATTAAAAATGAAATTTTATCAATTAAATATGATTAAAACAAATAAATTCAATAAAAATATGAAAATAGGACATTTTCCAGAAAATAAAAATGTGGAAATTGTGTTTAGGTTGCCAAGAAGCTACACCTAAAATTTTATAATTTTTGGAGCAAAAATGAATTTATTTTGAATACTTTGAGTTTATATAATATAAATAATTAAAATAACATTACATATGACGATAAGATAAAAAGAAGAAAAAGAAAGAAAATGGGATGGGGACCCTATGATTCGAACCCGGGTCACCCCTATACCAACATCAATCATCAACCACTAGAGCACTTAAGTTATTTGTTTGAAATATTGAAAAGAAATTGTTTTAACTTTTATTTATATTAACCATCTTCTTCCCCAAATCACACATAAATCCTAACCCTACTAACCAAATCTAATAATCTACATCCAACAAAATTAACCCTCAATAATAAGGGGCTTTCATTCAGATACAATATTAAGACAAAATGGCAAGAGAAAATTGGACTCACAATGATTAAGGAACTCGTGAATAAGGCTACAAGACCCGAACAAAACATAGACGATTAGGAGTTTTCTGGACTGATTTTATCGTGGTTTTTAGTGGGTTTCGAACGAGTATGAGTGCAGAAACAAAATGGTGGAATCAATTTATTAAATGGATGAATAAAACGCGCGTTTTAAAAGCTTCGTTAAATCCGATCGGTTACAACTTAAATCCAATTAAAAACTCTGTTACACCTCGATTATTACTCATTATAACATTGGAATTGATTAATAATTCATGAAGAAACATTTCCAAATCATTAAAGTGTTACAACAGGTCCAATAACTGGGTTTTTTTTACTCGCCGGCGCCAGACCGGATCCGGAAATATAGCCGATCGGAAAAATACGTGAGGGACAAGGGGAAAAAAAACAAATTTTTAAATGTTTTGTTTGTTGCCAATTTTGGTCCCTCACTTTCAATTAAGTTAGTTTCTATCCAAAAAGTTTCTAAAACTTTATAAAACTTGAAATTTTAATAAAATTCTTTTACGAATACGTTTTAACATACGCATTTGATTAAAACTTAAACCTGATCCATAATAAGTATAAATGATAAATTTTTTTAGTTCGCTCTAAAATTAAATTTGAAAACGACGAACTTACAGAGACTATAATGGAAATATTTGAAGGGCTATTATTGTTAACTAGATGAAAGACGGAGATGACGGATGTCACAGTCTCCCCTAGTTTAGAAAATTTCGTCTCAAAATTCTTTTCAAGTGGAGGCTACTATGAAATAAAAGGCGTTGTAAAAGTCAACTAGATTTTTAAAATAAAATTCCATCATTTATGACTTGAAAAAATTTAAAATAGTTGTCTAATACCCAAAGTAAAAGTTTCAAAATCTTTGACAGTTGACCTGTTATTAAAAAAATTGATAGTTTAAATGTTAAAAGCTTTGGGAATGTTTAACTAGTGAGGGGCAAAGGTACTAATGAAGCAGTCTCCCCTACTTTAGAAGGTTTCTGACCGAACTTTATTAAGAACATGCAACAAGATTTCGACTAACAGAAAGTGTAAGAGTATACAAGGTTTAAGGTTTTCTGTGTGGGTGGTCAAGAGAAAAACCCTAGGAAGACGAATTGAAGCTCGTGTAAGAACTTTCTTTATTGAAAATGCTAGCTATTAGTCAATGATCAAATGAAGAGGTAGTAATGGGTAGATTCTTGATCAGACTCCTAGTCCGCTCCCGCAGTATCGTTTATGCTTATATATAGGGTGTACCGCAACTAACCCACCACACTCCCGATACTTTGGACTCGTACTGATTATTTACCAACAGCCTAAATAGAATTACACACCACCCTTATGTACCCGTAAACCCATGATTGCGTTCCGGACCGTAATCATCGATTTACCTTACACTAGGGTGTTATGCTTTTCCATAACCCTAACAAAAAAACTAATACTAGGAACAAATGCATACAATCAATACGTAATAGTTACTGTAATGAAACTATGACATAATTAGAGGTCCTTCCCTTTCGGGTTTACCCTTTAACCGCAATGAGAGTAACTGGTAAGTAATAGACATGGTCAGATGTTCTTCCCTTTCGGGTTCACCTTCAACCGGTAAATTTCTGTACACATCGTTGGGCTCTAAGCACCCAGATTGATAAACTCCGAGAATTTCACCGTTCCCCTCGGGTTGGAATATTCTAACCCGAGTCGTACGTGGTCACTAGCTTAGATCTCATATGAGTTATCAACTAAGATACTCATTAACCATGATAATGAACAAAATAATGTAAAGTATAACAGGGTTTTGCTCAAAACGGGAAATATCATATTTCAAATATGCATACCAAATATGCGTTCATGTAAGTATATAAGTATAGCATAAAATTTTCATTCGAAAGGAAGATATAGCATAAATCGAGTAATCGCACAATTGCACAAAATGAAAGTAAACGAGTTAAATTAATGTTCAACACCAGTGTTGTAATAATAACTAGTGTGAGAATAGTTGCGAATAACGCGTGAGAATATATAACTACTAATAAAAGAATAATACGAGAATAATAAGATAATGTGTAACTATAAATAGAATGGCATGAGGATAACTTTTTAGAAATCAAAGAATGTGTTAAGTTCAAAACAGGTTCACTTGAAAAGATTTTGTAAGTACACATTTTCATGTGTTTATGAGAAGTTGAGTTTGAAAAATGTTATAAGGCTTATTATTAGTTACAAGTTCATCCCGAAAACATATATTGGATACGTCATATAAAAACAAAAGGTTTACATTTGACTTGTAAAATATGTACTACAAGTTTATAAAATGCAAAATGAAACCATTTCATGAAGTATGTGTAAATCTAGTGTGTTTTAAAAGACCAAAATTTAAAATGACGTGAATGATAAAAATCAACGTATGTATTACGAATAGATTCCCAATATTTAAGAAAGTTCATAATTTATCATTTGAGTCTTCAAATGATAAAAAAAACATAAATATCAATATCATAAAACATCGAGATTGTTTCCATAGGAAACTTTGCCTAACTAAAGTTATTGAAACGTTATTAGTGACTTGTGGGGGCGTACTTTAGCCTATAAGTGAATCCTCATCCCGAGAGTTCCCAGGTCGGCATACGGGTCCCTCGTCTGATTGGGATTTATGCGAAATGCCAGGCCTTAACAGAAAACTCAGGATATAGGCGCTCACCCTTCCAGATTGCACGTGCCCCATCACTAGCAAATTCCAAAACTTTAGCGGGATTAAAAACGAGATGAAGAAATAGATCCTTGAGATGTGGATTTCACTCCTAACTCAAAGATGTATTTCAAAATTGAAAATTATTGTGGAATGAAACCAATCACTGAGTTAAGGATTTCACTCTCAGCTTAGTGGTTAAGTTTCTTTTTGAAGGAAATACTCTTTGAGGTGCGGATGTCACTCCTATCTCAAAGATATATTCCTAAGATAAATAACATATAGAGGAGTGAAACTAATCACCAAGGTATGGATACCACTCCTATCTTGGTGATATCGTTTCGTTTGTGAAATATGAGTGTCTTCTTCTGCAAGCAAAATATCGAAAGAATAACGAGAAAGAATCATAACGAAAATATATTGAAAGAAAATATAAGAATAAAGAGAAATATACACGAGAGGACTCGTGAAAGTAAGCTTAGTTATAGTCTAGGCTAAAAGGCATTCTAATAACCTAATTCCCTATAACCATGGCTCTGATACCAATCTGTAACACCCCAACCGATGGCGGAAACATCGAGGTGTCACGTAGTGACGATTGTTCAATAGCTCATGGACTAGAAATGTAAATTTTGATACATTGAATTTAATAATTTATTACATTGAAAGAAATACAACAATTACAACTAGCAATCTAATATTAAAATACAGTAAATCTCAGTCTAAGTCTAAGTTCCAAACGCTTAGAAGTGATCTCATAAGAACCTGAAACATGTATGAAAATAATTTGTTCAATACAAAAATGTATTGGTGAGCATACCCGTTTGATACGTATAGTAAGGAAAATTTAGCAATTCATGTGTTATTTTGCAAAATGTAATAAGTGGTATCCGGGTCAAATCAACCCTATGAAAGGAAAGCAGATATATATAGTATGCGCTAGTAGTAATGTAATACATAGCATTGACGAGGACTCTCAATAGAGTCACAAGGGTATATACCATAGTACTATTCATTGAAATGCCAGGCCGCAACAGTTAATGATTTGACAGGTCATAGATACACGAAATGACACAAACAAACACACATAAGAATTGCTATTTTAGTAAGATGAAATAGAAAATTGATAGTAAGTACATGAGTCACCCCAAAATGGTAAAACAGTAAAAAAGGGGAAAAGATATACTCACTGTTTGCGAAAGCGATCAAAATCCCGCTTAAGCGGCCGTGAGCTAAGTAATGGGAATTCCAAGGAATTCAACCTATAATATGTAGGAATACTAATAAGAAAGTGTCTAAAAAGTCTAAGGTAACTAGGGTCTAAGGCATTAGGGTTTGCTAAGTCGATTTGGGGAATTAGAGTTTTTTTTCTGATAAGTCGAATTATTATAGAAGTTGTATATTAAAAATAATATACCAAAGTTTGTAAATATGGTTTAGGTAATATAATTATTACCAATTGAATATTTAGATAAAAATATGTTTGAATAATTAAAACAAAGAAATTTAATTAATTTCTTTCACTAAGTTATTGTAAATAAATACACTAATCACAAATGTTTAAATAAATAATTATGAGTTACACCATGATCCAACCAATGGTTATTAAGATTTTCAAACATATAATTATTTCTATTTTATAAGAAAAGTATTTTTAAAATAGATATTTAATAGTATAAATAAATAAATAAATAAATATGTCTAATTAAACATAAATAAGACTAATAATTCAAGACATGATCCAAAAATGCTATTTTTATAGAAAATGGATGCTTTCTGATGTAAATTAATGAAAATAATTTTCCCATAATTTTTATAAACTTATTTATATTTAAAACTGATTTAATGAGATTAAATCATGTTTAAATGATTAAAAATAAGAAAATCAATAAAAATACATGTTTTCTGAACCAAATATTTTTATTTCAGTTCATAATGATTGGAAATAATTTTCCAAAGAATTTGAGATTAAAATCATTTAAAATAAATTTTTTATCAATTAAATATGATTAAAACAAATAAATTCAATACAAATATAAAAATATGACATTTTCTAGAAAATAAAAATCTGGAAATTGTCTTTAGGTTGTCAAGAAGCTACACCAAAAAGTTTATAATTTTTGGAGCAAAAATGAATTTATTATGAATATTTTGAGTTTATATAATATAAATAATTAAAATAACATTACATATGACGATAAGATAAAAAGAAGACAAAGAAAGAAAATTGAATGGGGAGCCTATGATTCGAACCCGGGTCACCCCTATACCAACATCAATCATCAACCACTAGAGCACTTAAGTTATTTGTTTGAAATATTGAAAAGAAATTGTTTTAACTATTATTTATGTTAACTCTCTTCTTCCCCAAATCACACATAAATCCTAACCCTACTAACCAAATCTAATAATCTGCATCCAACAAAATTAACCCTCATTAATAAGGGGCTTTCATTCAGATACAATATTAAGACAAAATGGCAAGAGAAAATTGGACTCGCAATGATTAAGGAACTCGCGAATAAGGCTACAAGACCCGAACAAAACATAGATGATTGGGAGTTTTCTGGACTGATTTTTTCATGGTTTTTAGTGGGTTTCGAACGAGTATGAGTGCAGAAACAAAATGGTGTATTCAATTTATAAAATGGATGAATAAAACGCGCGTTTTAAAAGCTTCGTTAAATCCGATCGGTTACAACTTAAATCCAATTAAAAACTCTGTTACACCTCAATTATTACTTGTTATAACATTGGAATTGATTAATAATTCATGAAGAAACATTTCCAAATCATTAAAGTGTTACAACCGGTCCAATAACCGGGTGTTTTTTACTCGCCGGCGACGGACCGGATCCGGCAATATAGCCAATCGGAAAAATACGTGAGGGACAAGGGGAAAAAAACAAATTTTTAAATGTTTTGTTGGTTGGCAATTTTGGTCCCTCACTTTCAATTATGTTTGTTTCTATGTTAAAAGGTTAAGTTTTCCTTTATAAAACTTAACCAAGTTAAGTTAATTTAGCCAAAAAGTTTCTAAAACTTTATAAAACTTTAAATTTTTATAAAATTCTTTTACGAATACGTTTTAACATACGCATTTGATTAAACTTAAACCTGATCCATAATAAGTATAAGTGATAAATTTTTTTAGTTCGCTCCAAAATTAAATTTGAAAACGATGAACTTACAGAGACTATAATGGAAATATTTGAAGGGCTATCATTGTTAACTAGATGAAAGACGGAGATGACGGATGTCACAGTTGGACACGTGGCGGGACTGGATTGGATGAGGGGGTTTTGACCGTTGAAAAAAAATTAAAATATTACCGTTGAATATCAAACGGTCAATTTTATATATATATATATATATATATATATATATAGGGTTAGGATATTTTGAAAACCCATTCTTATTCGATAAACTCTGGAAACTCTGACTTCCCAATTATTTTTTTTTATTTTTTTTTGAAAAAAATAGGGCAAGTAATATACATGATTTTAAGCATTTTGGGCCAAAAAAATTAAAAAAGCGCCGAGTAGTTTTTTTTTTAAAAAAATAAAATTTTGACTAACACATGTTAAGCGATAATAACAGGTGTTAACCATGTGTTAATTATATATTAACAGTAGACGTTTTTTATTTAAAAAAAAACCGTTCGGCGCTTTTTCGATTTTTTTGGCTCAAAATGCTTAAAAAATGTATATTACATACCCTAAAATTTTCATAAAATAAAAGTCGGGAAGTTAGAGTTTCCAGAGTTTACCATATAACAAGGGTTTTCTCTATATACTTCCACTATATATATATATATATATATATATATATATATATATATATATATATATATATATATAAACCCCCATTTACTTCAAAACACCCACTTTACCTCATTTCTTCCCCTTTTTTATACATTTCTTCATATATTTTTATACTACTCATTCTACTTTGTTAAAAAAATTGAACCCATACATCCGAGGCTTTGACCCGAACAACCTATACAACTATGTCCCAAACCCGAATACACCACCGGTTCGTCTGATACCAAATCGTCCACCCATTCCATCACCTTGTCCCGACTACGCGGCTTTCGCGAGTTACATTAGTGGACAAATTTATCCTAATTTTTCATTTAACAATTCCCTCATTCCTTCACAACCGCCACTTCCTTTAACGCAACCAGAAAGCATACCCAAAACACAACAAGAGAATATTGTGGGATCATCTTCGAGTAAAAAACCCGGTGTAAGAAGAAGTCACAAGAAGAAGACGCAGGAGGAGAAAAGCATTAACCGCCGCGATCCACCAATCGCTTAAGTGGACACCCGCCGAAGAGCTTGCGTTAACAAAAGCCTGGATAAGTGAGTCAGAAAAAGAGCAATGTATTTCTAATAAATGTTGTTAAAAATATATATTTTTACGTGTGACTAACGACCATTTTTTTAATTTTTTTTGTAGGAACTAGTCGCCACAAAAACGACTTTTGGATCGACATAAACAATGCGTTCCATATTTTGATGGAACGAGAGTTCTATCGAGCAAACGATAGTCTCTCGTCCAAATGGACCAAGATAAACAAGGCAATGAATGTGTTTCAGCCGCATTATTATTACGCAAGAAACAATCCAAGAAGCGGTGAAACAGACGGCAACTACCTCACCAACGCGCTGAAAGCGTTTCGAAACGAAACTGGGGTCGAGTTCAAGTTTATTCATTGTTGGGAAGTCGTGAAAAACCATTCAAAATGGGCGAACGTCCCCACTACAACCAACTCGTCAAAAAGGACGAAAACAAATCTGTCTCATAACCGTTCGATTGATCCTGAAAACGTGGAGGCCATTAACTTGGATGATGATGAGTTCGACGACGAATTGAGTCGCCCACCCGGTCGAGAGAAGTCAAAAAAGAGGTCGCAAAAATCTCCTGTTTCGGGTTCGGGTTCTAGATCGAGCAAAGGTGCTTATAGCGGTGACTTGGCCGATTTAAATGCCAACATCGTTCAATTCAATGCGATTCAATAACAAAGGCTCGAGGAGAAAAGAAGCATTCGCGAAGCCTTTGAAAAAAAATTGACTATGAAAGAACAGCGAGAAAAACGCGAAGATATGAAATATCTCGCCATGAACACCGATCATCTAAGCGGTCCAGAGTTAGAGATGACCCTACAACTGAAGCGCGAGATTATGGCAAAATATAATATTTAGTTTTTTTTACGTAGTTTTTATGTTTATTTTTTATGGTTTTTATTTTTTTAGGATTTTTAATTATTGGGATTTTTAATATTAATTATTAGGGTTTTTAATTATGTTTTTTTTTTATTAAAATTATGTTTTTTTAGTTTATTAAAAATATAAAAAAGAAAAAAGGAAATTTCACGTGTCACTTCCCCCCCTTCCACTCTTCACAATTTTCACCCCTCCATGTGAGACCCAAAAGTGTCACATGATGCTTAATCCCTCTCTTTCCCCAACCACTCCTTATGGTCTAAATAGATAACCAACGTGCATGTTTTGGTGGTAACAACAAATCCTATTTTAACGAAG
This sequence comes from Ambrosia trifida, assembly GCA_028751855.1. Lineage (NCBI taxonomy): Eukaryota > Viridiplantae > Streptophyta > Magnoliopsida > Asterales > Asteraceae > Ambrosia > Ambrosia trifida. Next base: position 79,622,654 of record CM054127.1, read on the forward strand.
ATTGTAATGTCCATAATTGTGCCTCATCCTTTCCAACATGGTAGTTTACCTGTCAAATTCAAAAATGGCGACAACTAATGGCCATAGATTTCAATAACCATATTGAGTAAGAAGAATTTCAATGGTCATCTATTAGGGGGGACTTAAGCAATTCATAATCCAATTAATTGACTATTAAATTTTATTGTTCAAATATGCAGATATAAACAAGTCGACCTACTTGAGATCAGCTTGAAAAAAGCCGAGCTTGAGCTCAAGCCCGAGTGTAAAAATACGCGTGTTAGTAAACAAGCCTGAACCCAAGTTTTTATCCCATGCCTCTGAATCACTGTAATCATTAACTATGTAATCACCAAATTAATAATTCAAAAGCAGATTAGTACAACAACAAAAACAACCGTACCCAGTAAATCCCGCAAATAGAGATACTATTTGTAGGGTCTGGGGAGGGTGGATGTAGGCAAACCTTACCCCATCCCTAGGGATGGAGAGGCTGCTTCCATAAGAGACCCCCGGCTCCAAAATGATGAACTGGATAAATAATAAAATAAAATTACCAAGTACCAACAATCAAGTAAGTGGTGAAAAAGAAACACGACAGCCAAAGGAAACATATATAAACATGGTACACAACCTATATGCAGGCATGATTACCAACACAAACCAATTTCAAACTTGAAAAATGTATAGCTCCTAAGCATCCTTAGCCTTAATTCTCCGTCTCCACGAACTCCTATCCTGGACCATGTCCTCAGAGAGGTGCAACTGTATCAAATCCTGTTCAATACGCTTATCCTAAGTCAACTTGGGTCTACCTCTACTCCTCCTACCCTCAACAGTCAGCACTTCCACTACTCTGACTGGCGCTGACGCCTGCCTCCTCCTTACATGCCCAAACCATCTCAATCTCCACTCTTTTACCTTCTCTGAAATACTAGCCAACCCTAACCTTTCCCTAACAAGCTCATTTCTTATTCGGTCTAGCCTTGTGTACCCACACATCCACCTAAGCATCCTCATTTCTGCTACATCCATCTTGCGGGCTTGACTCTTCTTGATGGCCCAACACTCTGTCCCATATAGCATAGCTGGTCTGACTGCAACTCTATAAAATTTACCCTTTAGATTAGTTGGGAACCTCCTGTCACACAAAACCCCAGAGGCTGCTTTCCATCTACGCCAGCCGGCCTGGATACGGTGGGCTATATCTCTATCTATCTCCCCATCATTTTGAACAAAAGATCCTAGGTATTTGAAACTCGTTGTCTTGATGGTGATCTGCGTGTCATTGTCGTCATCTGCATCACTGAAACCACAGTAAAGGTACTCTGTCTTCGAGCGACTAATCCTTAACCCCTTGCTCTCTAAAGATGATCTCCACTCTTCTACCCTCGCGTTCAGGCTTTCTTTGGTCTCCGCCACTAACACAATATCATCAGCAAAAAGCATACACCACGGCACTGAATCTTGAATCGATTTGGACAACTCATCCAATACCATCGCAAAGTGGAATGGGCTCAAAGTAGACCCTTGATGGAGTCCTATCTCCATAGGAAAAGAATCAGTGTCCCCAACAGGTGCCCGAACGTTGGTGACAGACCTTTCATACATATCCTTAATTATATCTATATACTTCCCCGGCACCCCCCTTATATTCCAAAGTATCCCAAAGCAGCCAGCGCGGGACACTGTCGTATGCCTTTTCTAGGTCAATGAACACCATATGTAAGTCTCGTCTTTTCTCCCTATACTTCTCCATTAATCTCCTTAGAATGTGAATCGCTTCAATAGTAGACCGCCTAGGCATGAAGCCAAACTGGTTTAGCGAAATATGGGTTTCTTTTCTAATCCTATTCTCAATTATTCTTTCCCATAATTTCATAGTATGGCTCAGCAACTTAATTCCTCTATAGCTTCCACAACATTGGGCATCACCTTTGTTCTTATATATAGGAACCACGACACTGCTTCTCCATTGATCTGGCATTTTTCCAGACTTGAGTATACGATTGAAGAAGTTTGTTAACCATTTGACTCCTTCCTCTCCTAAACACTTCCATGCTTCAATCGGGATGTTGTCTGGGCCGACTGCCTTACTCCTTCCTATCTTCCTAAGTGCTGAGCTCACCTCACTGAGAGTTATACGCCGACAGTAGCAGTTTTCCTGATGACGCTCTAGAGTAATGCTGCTACTGTTTTCTTGTTGGTACGTCCTCCCACTGTTGAAGAGATCATGGAAATAGGTTTGCCACCTCAACTTAATGTCTTGATCCTTCACTAAAACACGTCCATCCTCACCCTTTATGAATTTCACGGCTCCTAGATCTTGTCTCCTATGGGCCCTGGACTTAGCAATCTTGAACATATCATGCTCCCCTTCCTTTGTTTCCAAGCGTTCATACATCCGCCTATAAGCTGTATTCTTTGCCTCCGCCATTGCTCTTTTCGCCTCCCTCTTGGCGATTTTGTATTTCTACCTCAATCTGCCACGCTCATCCTCGTCTGTGCACCTCCAAAGATCTCTAAAACTGCCTTGCTTGTCCCTGATTTTGTTTTGAACACCTTCACTCCACCACCATGACTCCTTATGTCCACTACCCTTACATGTAGAGATCCCTAGGGTCTCCTTTGCCATATGTATAATGTTGGTTGAAATATCCTCCCACATTCTATTTGAGTCCACATCTATTGGAGACGCTTTCATCGAAAAGACCTTTTCTTTGAACACTGGAATCTTGTTCCCCATCAAACTCCTCCAACGGATAGCAGGTCTAGTCTTTCTATCCCCGCCAGCAGGCTTTTCACTCATGGCTATGTCAACTAATAATAAACGATGTTGAGTCACTGTTGTCTCCCCTGGTATAACCTTGCAGTCTCTCCACCGTAGGTGGTCCTCTCTCCTCATCAGGAGGAAGTTAATCTGGGTCTGCCGACCCCCGCTACTAAAAGTAATCAACTGAGAATCTCTCTTCCGGAAGAAGGAGTTTATAATACCCAAGTCATGAGCCATTGCAAAATCTAGCAGATCCCTACCGGGGTCATTCCTATCCCCAAAACCAAAACCCCCATGGACCGCTTGATAACCATCGCTATCCTTACCGATATGGCCATTAAAATCACCCCCTATACAAATTCTTTCCCCACTAGGTATAGACCTTACTACTACATCAAGACAATCCCAAAAATCCCTCCTCTCCTGGTCTCCTAGCCCTAGTTGTGGTGCATAGGCACAAACCACCGAGACTATGCAATTCCTTATCCACTAGAAAACCCACCCCATTCCTTGCTCCATTTGACCCCGAATACAACAATTTGAACCTGTTGCACTCGGTCCCGCTATTCCCCTTCCACCTAGTCTCTTGTAGACAAGCTAAATGAATCCTACTATATGCCTTTTAAGTACGTATATTACCTCCAACAACCTACCATTTAGAGTTCCTACATTCTAAGAAGCTAATCGAAAACAGCACCCCCTCTGTCTCCCTATACCCGTACCCCTCGTCCCCGAATACGGTCTCAAGGAATGAGCATGCCTCCTACCTTCTATGGTTGTAACTAATCACCCAAGCACAAAAACACACAAGTAGGATATATAGTTATATACACACAATTAATTGTGATTAAAACTAAAGTCAGATCCTGAGTATAAGAAGCGATAAGGAGGAGGAGCACACAGATCACCCAAATAATTATGCTAGCACAATACTACAATATATATCAACATATAACAAAACTTTCTGTTAATTAAAATTTTGATAAACCGGAGGAGTAATTAATTTTACTAAAGTGAGTTTAGAATAAATATAAAAGGATCGGCTGCACATGGATTGTTTGGGGGAGAGACCGGTAAACCGGAATTTGACAACTGTTGCCGGAAAAATCGTCTTCCTCGTGTTCCTGTCTGATCAGCACAATTTTGCATGTCCCGTATGTGTACACGTCGAAAATCTTGGTTGGTCTGAGTGTAAGTTGGATGCTCTGGTTCGCGTCGTTCTGCTCCTCGGAAGAGATACTCGCCGATCAGAAAGCAAAGAGATAGGCTTAGTGACCTTGATGGCTTGTACCTGCACAACAGAAGAAACTGACCGGCTAAAACAAAATGCTTTGCCGGCGGAGATGAATGGAGAGAAGTGTTATGTGGTTGGCCGGCAGAGAGACGACCGGCTGAACGATTATGCGGTTGGCCGGCGAAGACGTATGGAGATGACCGTTGTTTATTGACGTACGTAGAGATAAGTAGATTAGTAAGATTATAATAATCTTACTGTGCTACCCGTTGATCCTTTAGGCAACCATCCGAATCGATCAACCTATTCGTCTTTTGACTTTGAAACCCACTACCGTGACAATGCGATTGTCTCGGCAGAGTAAAACTAACTTGAGTTGTTGAATCCATTTTAACTTCAAATAAGAAAATTGTAATTTGTATGCATACCTATACTATATTATAATGCAGTAGCTTATACCCCGAGAGCGTCCCGAGTTGAGAAATCTAAGTAAAGTGAATAAAATTAGAATTATCTAAACTATAAAAATGGCATCTATGTATCAACTTACATTAGATACTTTTAAAAAAATATATACCAAAAGATCCATTTCACCTCACAACAGCAACACCTAAAACAAAATATTAAGATCCCAAGCACTTCAAGGGGACAAAGATTGTTTAGCACCAATACATTCAGTCAAAGGTCTTTAATTGCATACAATAAGATTTGAGCTATTTCAGAATATGGTAGAAAAAGAAAACATAGCAATTACTTGTTGGAGAGCGTCCCGGGTTGAAATATCTAATATGACATAATAAAATATCTAATATAACAACATAATTAATGACTTGCCAATATATGATTAATGAATATTATTATTATTTTAAACAAATCTCTGCCATAAGTTATCATATTCTAATAAAAAAAAAGGGTAATTGTGTCGGGTATCATCTAATCCCAGGGCCTGTACAACTCCAATGCTAACACATGTTGTAAATAAAAATCATATTTACTGGTTTGAACATAACTAATGACTTGCCTATACATGATTAATGAATAACCTGAACACTTTGTGTTTTTTTCCTGTATGAACAAAACCACACAAAAAAATAGTCGTTTTTTTCTCTGTTTTTTATATAGCACTATGGTACCCGTTGGAAAGATAATAAAACGCTCGTTAATTTGGTGTAATTTTTTTCTTTAAAAAATCTCGTATATAAAAGATATTAACGTTTAAAAGTTATGGGAGAAAACATTAGAGATAAAAATCTAATTTTGTTTTTAAATTTTAAATTATTATTTTCCTAAAATAAAACCCTTGCCACATGGGATGACACATGGCACACTCAATGAAGAGAATACCCTCTTTGAGTGCCATGTCATTAAAATGGCTTTGGTTTATTATATGTATAGATAGATAGATAAGTGAGGGGTAGTTTAAGATACCAAAAAGTTAAGAATTTATTTTTCATTAATAACCCTGAAATAAGGGTAAAATAGTCATTCATACATTATTTACATTTTAATACCCTATCATAGTTACACTTTAATCCCTTAAACTTTCTTAACTTTTGCTTATTTAAATTATAGTTAAACTTCTTTTCCATATTTTAAGCAACCATCTCCCATGACTTTTAAATAGTCATATTTTTTGCATACGTTTATACTTTTGTAAAAAATATTACATTATAATAATGAGCATTATATTATCTTTAATTTGAGTATGTTCTACGTGATTAACGATTTCTCGGAGTGAGCAATAACTAAACCGTTCACTGAAGCGAAACCAAAAAATTGACAAAGCTGAACCAAAATCTATTGAAAACTAAAAACATCTGATTTAACTTAAAATTGGTTATAGTTTTTTTTTTTTTTTTTTTTTTTTTTTTTTTGTACCCTTAGTTAACCCACATTAGTAAACTGAAACAGATCCATTAATAAATTCATAACAACATGCCTGCACGATGTGGTAGGGAACACAGACACTTTTAATGGTTCATGGTTGGGTTAGGTTCAGTTCAGTTATAAGCCTCAATCGAAACAAAAATCAACATTATCAGTTTATCAATCTTGTTAACCAATCGGTTAATTGGTTCAGCCTATTTGGTTAGATTGTCGTTTTTAGTTCGGTTTAGTTAATTTTGGTTAATAACCAAAACCAAACTTTTGTTAAAATTTTGCTTAGAAGCACATGAAATGAAAGTATAAATACATGTAATGGATGTGTAAAAGGTATAAAGGTATGAATGGTTCAGTTTTGGTTTGTTAATTTTGGTTAGGGTATAAAAAAATCGATATTAGGTTAACTCGGTTTTGGTTAATTTTCAGTTCGGTTTTGTATATATGTTTTTTTATTTCGGTTGAGTTTCAATAATTGTTCACCTCTAGATATTGTTAATCACGTAAAAAATCAAAATTTTAATTAAAAGTATATAGCAAATTATACTCTAATATGGTTTGAAGCTGAGTAGATAGGTTTATGAATTGTAATGGCGGTAATTAAAAGGGGTTTTGAAATTTTTAGCTTTTATACCTAGGCCTGTAAACGAACCAAATGTTCATTTAATTTTAACCGAACATGAACACATAATAAAACACATTTTTGTGTTCATGTTCGTTCATTAAGAAATTTGTCATGTTCTTGTTCGTTTATGTTCGTTCATTTAAACCAAAACGAACAATTCACCAACGAACATAAACGGACGTTCACGAACATAAATAAAAAGACTCAACGTATGTTCATGTTCGTTCACTTAACTAAACGAACTTCCAACCGAACAAGTTCACGAACAGCTCATGAACATTCAGTTCGTTTACATGCCATTTTTTTTTACCTCTATATCATGTATTTATACTTCCATTTCATGTACTTCAAGGCAAGAAAAAACTTAGCCAAAGTTTGTTTTTGTTATTCACCAAAATTAACTAAACCGGACTAAAAACAGATAAGCTAACAATACCAACCGAACCAAGTAATCAATTGTTTAATAAGATTGATTTATTGATGACCTTTGATTTCAGTTTCGGTTGAGGCTAATAATCGAACTTAACCAAAACCATACACACCCTTAGAAGTGTTTGTGTTTCCCGCTACATTGCGCGGGCACTCTACTGGTGTAGATTAAAGAGATTTCAGATATGATTCAAGAGAGTTTAAGGGTAGGATTAGCATGAGGAATAGGTAAAATTTAGGAATGTTGGCCTTGTGTTTAACTATAGCAAACCCGTGAAGTAGCAACATTACCACTAACACATTACTTGAGAGGTAAAAGAATGAAAAAAACATTTCATTACGCACTAAAACTAACTCAACCACAAAAAAAAAAAAAAAAAAAAAAAAAAAAAAAAAAACATTATATGAATGACATTTATAAACTAAATAAATAAAGGTTTTAGAAGGATACTCTAAGAATTGTAGCCTTGAATTTGCAGGCAACTCAACATTTATTAAAACAAATTTTAAACCAAAACAATCAAAAAAATGTTATTTATTCATGTTCACCAAGTAAAGTCTGAATCTTTCACCCGGAGAAACTGTTTTTCCATATTATTGTCTTCTATAGAACTATTATCACTTCGTTTTGCAGCACTGCAACACTTTTACATTCAACTTCATAAAATTACTTTAGTTAATATTAATTTAATTAGTAATCAGTAAATTAGCACTTTCTACAAACTCTCTGAGATTCGACAACCCTACTTTCTATACTGCAGTCAGTTGTAGCTAACGAGTAGTTTTTAATATAGTTTTTTATTAGCACTTCGACATACGATCAAAATGGCACTGAGTTCTAAATCGCAACAATAAATAAAGAATTAATAATAAAGTAAAATACTCAAGAAACAAATTTAGCCTAATACTCTTGTCAATTGTATTTGTAACTATCAATACTTTCATTTGCAAATATCAATCTATATTTATATGAATAAAATACAATAATAGACGTGATTAAGCACACTGAAAATGAAAAAAAAAAAAAAAGGTTGTGGAAAGAAAAAGTAATATATACCATGTCCATGCTCGTGGTGTGATTATCGCGATGAGAACCATCTGATGGAACGTTAAACTCAATCTGCATAACTAAAAGGCTTCATTAGCTATGTAGAAGATATATCTCCAAAAGGCTATATATATATAAGAGTTAAAGAGTATGTGTTTACATGTAACCATTATGGACCTGTTAACATGTAACCTCCACTCCTAGCACAAATTTCAAATTAACAATGCCTAAATTAAATGCTAACGGGATTCAATGCTCAAGTCGTTCAAACTAATGATAACACATTCAAGGAATTTATCTGGTCCATTCATTTTCAGTTATGATTTTTTTGGAAGGTGATTTTCTATGTTGTGGCAGAGATCATCACAACCCCCACCTGCCACTTGACTGATGTTATACCCTCCACAAGAGGCAAGCCTCTCTGGAGTAAATGCACGGTAGTAGAAAATCGGGGGGCCATCGGTATCAAACCTGACCCCTCCGAAGAGAGTAGGCGCAACCATCACTTGGCAAATATCCAACCATATATGATGAAAATGGGGATCTGAACCTTGATCATATAAAGTGAACAAAGGCCATTCCACCACTATGACTGGATCATTTTCAGTTTTGATAATTGTCTATTTCTACCCAAATTAAAATTCGAAAAAATACCACTAACTTGCTGCTAAATTACCCCGTTTTTAATTATGTCTGAAATCTAAAGGATTGAATATTATCAAGTAGAGTTTATATGAATCTAATCAAAAGAAAACAAGTAAACCAAATGGAGGCAAGAACTCACAGGCATTTAATCAAACAGATAGTATCTAGAAGTGATGATCCATATACTGCAATGAAAACCGTAAGATTAGGGCAACAAATAGGAATTATAGTAAAAAAAGGTAAAATCAGGACATTGTTTTTTTGCGACTCAATTTTGATGGGCAAGTGAAATCCTGCTGAACCTCGCCTTCATAAGGGCGGCTGAGCAAGGATGAAGAAGTTGTTGAATGAGAATGAAGGACGGTGGTGCTCAGCCGTTCACCATCCGGTTGGAAATCGGTCGAGATGAGGCGAGGGAAATTGAGAGCGAACAAAAGCAAAACATAGTCTCAAAAGTTCGAACACACAAATTATACAAATAACGATAAGTAACTATATGAAATCCCTTGATTATCATCCAATTTTCAACATGTGCAATCATTTTAAGCACGTAATACAAGCAAATAAGGCACAATTGTTGAAAAACATCTTAAAAATGAAACTGCTACTCCAAACACAATCCCTAAACACAAACACAAACCCTAAACACAACCATCTGCCGCTCTTATTATTTGTTTTCCACTCTCTCTCTCTCTCTCTACTTTCTCTTTACAGCCATCATCGCCCCTTTCCCTTACCACCATAGCAACATTCTACGACAACCACCACAGTCACCTCTTATGACCACCGGTGCAGGAACCTTCTACGACCACCAGGTGAGGATTGAGATAGAGAGAAAGAGAGAGAGGTCAGGTGAGGATCGAGAGAGGAAATATGAGAGCTGGTAGTGTACGGCAGACTACCTAGGACAACAAAAACGACCATGAAAATGATCTAAGAACATGTCTATAGTGAAGGCAACAGTGGTGTTTCGGGTTGAAATATTAGGGATTTGCTCTTTCTCTCTCTCTCTCGATTCACCCTTAAATCAAAGAAAAGAAATGGGATTCAAGTTTAAACCTTAATCTATTTTACTGGTTTATTGCTAATGCATAACTTATTTGTCTCAAAAAGCCCTAAATCTCCTCTCTCTCTCTCTCTCTCTCTCTTTCTCTCTCTCTCTCTCTACACAAACCAACCAAATTTCAAGGTAAATTCATAACTTTTAGTCATATAATTTGTTTCAGTTTTCATTCAGTTTTCTTTCCGGCTGTTTTTATTTGATAAATCAAGTTGATTCGGGGGCATGGCGAACGATTTGTTTGTTTTGGATGTTATAGTTCTCTTATCATGATTTGAACTTCAGGGGTTAATACCATTTTGAATGTTAATAAATGAAACTTTAGTTTTTTGGTGGTTTACATTGTTGAATTTGAGTTTTTATATTGACTTGCTGATTTATTGTTTTTGTCATGATAAAGATAATAGATTTGGTTTTTTTTGAACGGTGACTTTCTTAACTGGTGTGGCAGAGATCATCACACCCGCCTAATCGGCAGGCCCTGACCACCCACGCGTCCAGACTATGTTGTCTGAACAGGGTCCACGCTAGTACAGTGGGAGCTGCGGCGTTCGCCCGAAAACCGTACTACCTCCACACGAGTTAACCTCGCTGGAGTAACAGCCGGATGAAAACCGGGTGGCCTCAGATTCGAATCTGCGCATCCACTGGCTTACATGCTCTCCTCTTCATTGGCATGCTTGTGTCAGGAGTCGAACTTGGGACCTAAACCGGTCCAAGCTCTATCCATCATCCACATGACCACTCCACCATAGGTGGAAGGCCAGATAAAACGATAGGAAACGTTTTGGTAAGTTCATACTTTGATATTTTTTTTTGATACATGTTAATCAATTATATTTTTAAATTGGGTGTAATTGTATGTTTTGTTTACAGGCATGTAATGTTTATTCGTATTAATAGCTCTGTCTGCCGTATATATGAGATGAAATGGAAGATGGAATACTCATTAGCAGAGTGGCTTCTTTGTCAAAGCTATGGGCTTTAATCATGAATGGTGGCACTAGATACACCTCTCTTCCTCATTTCTTATAGGGTTCTTCATGAAATCTTCAAGAATATTTCATATTTGCATAAAATCTTCAAGAATATTCTTTTTCCAATCTATGAGGCCCTTGCCATGAATCTTAACTTATGACTTAAAAGATATAAGGTCAGGACAATAAGAATATAATTAAATTAACATAACAGATCACCAATATTCTATGGTATTTGTTCTTAATGAAACATGTTATACTTTGTTTTTGGTTCAAATGTCTTGAACAAATATGAATAGGTGAATAGAGTTTGGAAAAAGCTTTGGAAAATAAATCTGGATGTAGCCATGAAGAATTTTATAGGTCTTCTTTTAAAATTGGTTTATGGGTCGTGCTAAAGGATTATTATTTTTGTAAGTACTTGCATCTTAAAATTTCTAATTTATGTATATCCTCCTCGAGAGATTGCTAGATGTGAATTAGTATTTTATTTTGACATTTAACCTTGTTTTGATTAAGTTGGGTTGCAAGGAAGCTACAACGGACCTTTGGTGAAATCAGACTGCAAAAAGACATCTGAACACGCTGAACCATTTATGTTTTTTGTGAAGTCAGACGTAGCAACTTCATTTCCCTGTTTTTCTGATAAAATCATTCAATTTAGCTGTTTTGGTGAAAACATAGGGTCTAAAAAGGTTTGGTCAAACACCCTACTTTCTTTTTGAATCATCACAGTTCAAATCCCCTTCTTGCTAGAGGTGGCTTTGTTTGGAATAACATTGGTCCCTTGCAGTTAAAAAAAATACATTAATAATAAGAACATACGTAGTGGAGTGTTATAAGGGGGGTTGTGGCCACCATAGCGCTGGGGAACACCGCCCCCCGGGCGCTATGGCAGCGTTTGGGGTGGGGGGTTATGGAGGTGGCAGGCGTTGTGCACTTTGGAAGATGTGATATTCCCATTTGACCGCTGAACGGTCATAAGCCATTTAAAAAACAAATGTGGATCTTGCATATATACATACATCAACTTTCATCCACAACCAACACCAACTTTCATTTACAGAAAGCAATGACTACCACACCAAATTTCTACTTTCTACACACACAAGCAAACACAAGATGAATCCTTTCGGCAGATGTGGTTTCGGGTTCGGTTCTCAAACTACTGGCAAGAACACCCAACCCATAGTTCCGGGTTTGGTTTCAAACCAAGCAGGTTTTATGAACCTGTTAAACCAACCCATGGGTTGGGACCCAAACATGTATAACTTTAACATGGGAGGGGGTTTTGGGTCATCCTTTGTTAGTCGCTCCAACCTGGTAGGTTTTCAAAAGAGGGTACTCTGTATCATAAATTTGTATTGCCTTTTGGCGGTGTGCGGGGAGAAGTTTGGATACTCAGTTTTGTGGTGTAATTACCTGGCTCATCAGGTAGCACATAAGTCAATATCATAGCTAGGCATTTATATGATTACACAGGTTTTCATTTTCTAAGAGTACAGTGTTTCTAATGTAAACAATTTTGCTTATGTTCACTAAAAACCTGTGAAATCTATGTTGACGAAGCATTTTATGTTGAGGATTTTGAGCGTGAATTTCAGGAAATTGATCGGTGATGTGTCAGGAATGTGGAAGGTTAAGCTTTGAACTAGGTGATACCTTTTTGGAAGGATTTTCCTATTATCTCTCACGTCATTTGGGATATATTTGTAAATCCTTTGTTTTGAACAAGTTATGCTGGGACAAATGTAAAGATGTAATACATTGGTATTGAATCTTATGCTTATGCATATAGATGTTCTCCTAATTATATGTTGTGAGAACCTTTCAGCCACACCTCTTGTTTCCGTCGTGGCGGGGGTGTGACATTGATACTTTATTTTTGATGGATACATGGGTTGCTTATAGTAAACCATTTCGATCTCGATTTTAGCGTATTTACAATTTGTAGATGGATAACGATGTGTGTATTCGGGATAGTGTAATGAGTAATGGTGCGGTATAGGATTGGCGGCGCAATCTAAGAGGAGGAGTCGATTACTCACAATATTTTAATCTTAAGGAGAATTAATAAAAAGTTGTTTATTTGGGTGAGTCTAATGATGAACGGACATGGGATTTAGAGGGTGTTTGGAATTGCGTTTTGAATCTAATTTTTAGATTATTGCGTTTTGAAAACGCATATAATCAGTTTTTTGTGTTTGGATTGCATTTTGAAAACGCAGATAATCAGTTTTTTAGGCTATAAAAACGCAATAATCTATAAGCAGCTCCACCCTTGCTTTTCCAAAACGCATAATCTGTTTTGAATAATCAATCCCAAACACCCCCTTAGATCTTGATAAGCCAGTTTGGTTAATTGAGTTGGGAAACAGATTGATCGTTTATGTATTTCTAATGTGGACCAGAAAACAAGATGGAATACATTTGTCCATAAAAATTAATATCCATGTGTAAATACTTTTGTTGGATCACTTTCTAACTAGACTGAATTTTAATGTTGTTTAGAGATTGTAGGATGCTATTGAAAAATGTTTAGACATTTTGGTTCTGGTTTCGAGATTTGGGATAGTTTGGAGGGTCGGGGGCTACCTAGGAAGTGTTTAGAGATATAGACCTAATTAGAGATATGTATGATAGGACGGAAACATGTGTTCGGTCGCCTGTAGGGGATACCAACTTCTTCCCTATCGAGATAGGACTTCACCAAGAGTCTGCGTTGAGTCCGTTTCTTTTTGCGGTTGTTTTAGATGAGTTGTCCAAGTCGATTCAGGAGACAGTTCGGTGGTGCATGCTTTTTGCGGACGATATTGTGCTAGTTGCAGAGATTAAACAGTGCCTTAATGAGAGGATAGAGGACTGGCGAGAAGCGTTAGAGCGCAAAGGGCTTAGAATTAGTCGTTCCAAAACTGAGTATCTATGCTGTGATTTTAGTGGTGTAGGCGGCGATGATACCCAAATTACCATTGGGGGTCAAGTGGTTCCGCAAGTGACTATGTTTAAGTATTTGGGATCCTAAGTACAACATGATGGTGATATTGATAGTGACGTAGCCCACCGCATTCAAAGTGGCTGGGTTAAGTGGAGAGCGGCAAGTGGAGTACTGTGTGACAGGAGATTCCCAGTTAAACTAAAGGGGAAATTTTATAGGGTAGCAGTTATACCCGATATACTGTATGGGTCAGAATGTTGGGCCATCAAGAAGACACAAGCGCGCAAAATAGAGGTGGCATAGATGAGAATGTTCACTACTAGAAAACTAGGCTATTGTCACCAAAAGTTGCTACCTAAAATAATTGTAGCAAATTTAGCAACCGATTTTACACCAAAATATGTATTATAAGATAAGGTAACTAATCGGTTGCAAATTTTGGCACCGTTTATTTTTGGTGGTAAATTCGTGAGAAAAAAAATAATAATAAAGAATTTAAAAAAAGCAACAAACCTATTGAATTGTGACCACCTTAGCGGTAGCAAATTTAGGGACATATTTCTTAAAACGTAATGCACACACACACACATATATATATATATATATATATATAGGGGGTGGTTAAAATAAAAACCCACCTAAAATGAAGAAACCTTGTAAACCCATTTGTAGCCATTGATCAAACTAGATGGATGGTCTAGATTCATAGATGTGTGAATCTAGAATGAATGGGTTTACAAGGTTTGATCAATGGCTACAAATGGGTTTACAAGGTTTCTTCATTTTAGGTGGGTTTTTATTTTAACCACCCCCTATATATATATATATATATATATATATATATATATATATATATAGGGGGTGGTTAAAATAAAAACCCACCTAAAATGAAGAAACCTTGTAAACCCATTTGTAGCCATTGATCAAACTAGATGGATGGTCTAGATTCATTCTACATATTATAATCCAAGAAAGTATATTAAAGGAGGAGAGAGACATTAAGAAGGGTAATTGAGTAATTTTCCAATGGTTATGTGTTGGTTACTGCATGATCTGCAGACGTCAAATAATTCCCTCTCTATCAATAACATCTCCCTCTCTCTTATTGCTTATACAAACCTCCCAAATTCAAAAATACCCTCCAACCCTGTTCTCTCTGATCGTGCATCCACAGTGCTTCTTCATCAGAAAACAACATTCTTTGAAGAAACAAAGAACAACAATTAGTGATTACCCATCAACGAAAGGATGAGATCGTTCATGTGGAGCCTATCTTCGTTTGCTCGACGGTTAGGTTCGAAGAAAAGTTCAAAAAGGTATGTGTTTAATGTTTTTGATTACCATTACTATTTACTGTAAAAAAGTTGGGGGTTCTCGAGTCTGGTGTAATAAATTATTGAGTATGGAAGTTTTTGAATTTGCAATAGTTGATATGGCCTGAATTGGGGGTTCTCGAAATTGTTTTTTATGGTGTGAATAATTATAGGGTATCTTGTGAATGTGACACACTCATGAGGAAAAGTTGATATGGCCTGAATACCTATATACTTTGTTTGAAACAGGAGGAAAAGAAAACTTGTCATTTTGTCTGATCATTCAACATCAAAAAGGCATGGTAACCACACTAGAAAATCAACTACTGACCATGAAGAAGCAAAACGTCAACTAGGTAGGTGTTACATATATTATGGATATTAATGAGGATATTTTGCTTTATAAATGATAGGATGTAATTATAGTATGATGTAGTTCTATTTGTAGTTGTATTAATGATGATATTTTCTTTATAAATGTTGTGTTGGTAGATTATGATTCAGACACACCGCTTGTCAATTTAAAGAGACTGTGTAAAAGAGTCATCAAAGATTGTTAGTATGATGATCCAGGGCCATCTAGGGGAAACCTTTCAGATGATGAAGAGGGAGGACAAACATCCATTGAAGCGTCTGATGATAGTGATGCGGAGTTTTCAGGGGCGGGAAAAAGTGATGATGATGAGTCAAGCGTGAAGGCGCAGAAGGATAAGGGTCGGTATTAAAAATAGATTTTAACACCATGTTATGTAGATTACTATGCTTTAAATAGCTAATTTTTGTGTTTTGTGTCCAGCCGAGAAGCCGTCCTTTTTTTGTAACAGACGTCTTCGACAAGCGGCGAAAAATAAAGGTATGTGTTAAATGTGTTTTCGATACTTTTCCGGTTACGTGTGTAAATCAGTTTTATATGATGTCATTCAGCCATATGGTGTTTCTGAATCCTGATTTTTATGTTTTGTAAAAGCAGACAATAATATAGCATGTGGGGTAGTTCAAACAAGAGCAAAGAAAGGTGGGTTGACACTACATAATAAACTGATATTTACACTGCTTTTGTCACTAAAAAGTTAGGACCTAAAATGGTTACATGTGTAACAGGTAAACAAGCCATACCTGTGTATGATGTGTCCTCGAGCTCACCAGTTAGGATAACCCGATCAAACGCACGAGCGATAGAGATTTCATCTGAAAAACCAAGGCCCAAAAATGTCAGACCAACGAAGGCAAATAAACGTAAGAGGGTAGAGAAATCATCGAACGATGGACTTGAGCCTCGTAAGCAGTGCAAAAGGTCAAAGTTGAACGAGTGGCTGGGAATACGTACTAGATCATCACCAACACAGTTTACACGGTGCATAAAAAACTAAGTGACGAACAACGCCTGGAAGTGAAGGAAATGGGGTTTGGCCGCCTGCTCAGTCTAAAAATGGATGGGATACCAGCGAAGTTAGGGCATTATGTTGTGGATAACTTCGACCCGAATAGTTTGGAGTTGACCTTGCCGTCTGGGACTCTTGCCATTGATGCTGAGGTCGTGCACAAGATACTCGGTATTCCGATTGGAGGGGTGTCTTTCAATGCGCTAGAGAGTAGGGACGCGCATGATGAAGGGATATCTAAATGGAAAAAGAGGTACCCGCCGAGCAGATTTATATCTCCAAAACAAATGGTTGATATGATTGAGAAAGAGTCCAATGGTGAGGATGATTTTAATTTTCGTATGGATTTAATGTGCTTCTATACTATCATGGTTGATTGCCACAAACAAGGCAGTTTGAAGGACAACATACTGGACTATCTGACGGATGACTTGGATTTTGCCTGGCTGGACTGGTGTGAGTTAGTAGTGGAGGTCCTAAGGAGTTGTAAAAATGGTTGGAGACGAGACAGTTTGGATCCACCTTTTACAGACCCACTTACCTTTTTGACAGTAAGTTATTTTTTACGTATGTTACATAGTGACATAGGTACTACTGACAGTATTTCTTTACTTGTTACTAAACATGTATACGACATCTATTTTGCAGCTTTTATGTAACACCCCAACCGATGGCGGAAACATCGGGATGTCACGTATTGATGATTGTTCAGTAGCTCATGGTGAATAATAAATTTCATTAAATGATTTAAATAAATTACATACAATTGTTCTACAAGAATTCGTACATCAAATTGAATAAAACTATGCACACATCTTCAAGCATTAATTCGAATCTTCAAACAAGTAGAACCTGAAACATGTTAAGTTGAAAATATTTTGGGTCAACAAAAGTTGGTGAGAATTACATAGGTTTTGATAATTGAATAAAATTGTTGTGCAATTCATGTGTCATGGCAATCTAGTCCATATGCGAAAACATACTAGAAGTAAATCGAGTGCATAATCAACCTTGTTGACTGTTGTAATTGTGGTACATCCCATACGCTCATGGTTCACTCGTTTAAATTGCAGTAACAAACACCCACGTAACCTTTGTAGGAGGCACGTATCCGGGTGGGATTGTCAGTCCAATAGATCTATCAATGTATACCGTTTGGCTGATGAATGTTTATGCTAGAATTGTGCTTACCCTAGTCATGTTCAAGACATAATGCAACATAGAAAAACACATAGACACATTGATGATTGAATTGCATAAATGATGTTGTAACATGTTTCACCCCAAAAATGGTGATAAATAGAAAAGGGGCTATGTAAAACTCACCTTAGCAAAATGTTGTATTTGTTGATAAATAGAGTAGTGTGTTGCCCAAATATGTCAAGTATCACCCTATAATAAGGTAATAAATATGTCTAAGTCTATCAGGTCTACAAATGTATAAGTTTCTAGGGCTTCGAATTGGGGATAAATGCTTGTTTGATTATTATGAAAATTGTTTGATAATTGAGAGAATATTAGTAATTAAATAACCAAAAATCTTTTATAAGAATTTTAGTTTAAGATGATCACAATAATGTGTTTAAAGTATAAAAATAATTTTTATAAAATTATTTTCTTTAAAATAGAATATTAATTCTATTTATAACAAATTGTCAAAATTTAACTTTAATATTTAAAAATATTAAAATTAAAGAATTATATGTTTAAAATTCATATTTCTGTTCCAAATAATCAGAAATAATTTGTATAAAATTTTGGTGCAAAAATATTAAAAATTGGATTTATTATGATTTAATTATGATTAAAACTAACAAATATTGATTAAAAATATAAAATAAATGATTTTTTTCAAAATTAAAAATAATTTCAGTAAAGTTTAACATTGTACAAACTCAGGATAATTTTTGTAGAAATTAATAAGGTTGTTTTGATATTTTTATAGATTTTTATAAATAAAATGGAATACACTTCATTTATTTATTATATATATTAAATAAATTTATTTTTGAAAACTAAAAACTGTAGGTGAAGCATTTATATCAGATTAACTAAAAGTAATTTTTTTAGAATTTATAAAAGGATTTTGATAATTAAAAACGAATTTATAAAATTAAATGTAATATATATATAAGTATTTGATTTGTAACAAAAATAAAGGACAAAAGGATGCCACCCGCGGGACTCGAACCCGGGTGGCTCGTGTATAGGGCACCAGACACAACCATCTGGTCCAAGCCAGTGGTTGTGTTTGGATGTTGTTGGTTTAAAATAAATATAAACAGCCTGAATGTGTTCTTCCCCAAAACAATCAAATCGAGCCCTAATATTGCAATCGATATAATTAGTGATCAATAGCCCCTGAATCGTTGGGGCTATTGATCGTGGATTGCCGAAGGATAATTCTAACCAAAAACATTTAACTCACAGTGTTGTTTTGAGTGTAATAATCGAGTCAAAGCCGAAGTCAAAAACCCAAATCGTATAACAAGAACAGAGGCTTCTTAATAGAAATTGAAGGTTGAAGTAGAGGTATTGGCGAGTTGTGATTGCTCTGGAATGATCAATTTATAATTTTAAGGGTCGGGTGTTCGATTTGGCAATGTTTGACCGAGTTAATGGGGTTTGACGCGTCAAAAGCTCAAATTGGTAAGAATTGATGGGGATTTGCTGTGTGTTTGACTCGTTACAGGCCGATAATCGTGTTATGTTGTCAATTACAGGTTAATCACGAGTCAAAGATCTCGATTATGGAAGGTTATTGATCTCAGTTGACTTTTATGTTCGTTAATAGGTAAATCGTGTCCAGATTTATAACAAATGATCATACAGATCAGGTGGTTTGGTGTGTTGTGTTTGGTTTGGTTCGGCGCCGGTTCGATTCCTGGCTTGAACACACATTTTTTTTTATTAAAATAGCCAACTAAAAGAGGCTAGTGGGCCTGACCAAGGTTAATGGGCCAGACCCGGCTTGGGCTCTGGTGGGCTCAGGTGGGGGTAAGAAAGGGATGTTGGGTTTAGTTTGGGTTGGTTTAAAAAAGGTGTAGTTTAAATGTGGGTATTAGTATTATCATTAATATTATTATTATTATTATCATTATTAATTTTTATTATTATTATATATATATATATATATATATTTGAAAAAAAATAATTAGATGTAAACTATAATAATAGAACTTGTCGTTTAAATCCAAATTATACGTAACGTATAATTATTTAACGCGAAATGTTACAGTCTCCCCTACTTTTAGGAACTTCGTCCCGAAGTTAAAGGAAGACACTAGGTTAGCAATTGGTCGACTACCGGCACTCTTGATAAAATTTCACACTACCTTGATGTACCTGTAAATTCATGATTACGTTCCGGACCGTAATTACCAATTTACCTTACATTAGGGTTTTGCGTCCTTTTATGACTTTCCCGATTGTTGAGCAGGTCTGATAGTCTCCACCAGTCGTTGAGCAGGTGGTAGGGCCTCTCCCGACTGTTGAAAAGACATGATGACCTCTACCAATCGTTGAGTAGATTGTTTGGTAGTCCACTGATGGTCGTACAAGTAAGCAAGTATGATTATAGCAATTAGTTCACATTCAAACAAGCATGCACACAAATGTTATGATAATACTTGAATTTATTATTTAGATCAAAAGTGCCAATACATAGAATTAAAGAGAAAGTAGACATCATTTAAATGATGGGGTTCAAGTAGCTGGAGGGTCTCAAGCGGGGTTATCTGGAGCATCAAGAGCGTTTGTAGCAGGGATTCGACAAGTATCTGCAAGATGCCCATACCTTTGACAGTTGGTGCACTGTCGGCAGGGTACTTGAGTTGGGTGGTGATACTGGCAGGTGTTGCACTTAGGTAGCTTCCCATTGTATTGTTTCTTGTTGGGTGGGGCAGTGGTATCTATTGCAAAATTTCTGACCTTGTTCTTTCCGTTGGTTGAGGCCTCGGTTTTGATTTCAACGGCAGGTTGGGGAGTATCCTTTTTCTTTTCCCCTTTACGAGTTAGGGTTCTTGCTTTCACATGGTTATCTGTTAGGGTGGCAGCCAAACGCTTTGCTTCCTCCAAAGTAGCAGGGTTCCTTCCCCACACCGTGTCTTGAATTTGCATCGGTAAACCACCAATGTATTTTTCGATAGCAATGGGTAAGGGGGTGACCTTGTGAGGTAACAGTAAGCTAAGTTCGTGAAAACGCGTGTTGTAAGCAAGGTTTTCCCCACTGTCTTGAGCAAGATCATGAAATTCATCTTCCAGTTTCTTGATTTCATTACGTGGACAGAACTCTGCCTTCATAATGTCTTTAGCTTGATCCCAAGTTAAGGCTAGTGCAGCTTCAGCTCCGCGAGTGCGTTTTTCTTCATTCCACCAGGTGAGTGCTCGTTTGTGAAGAACACTCATGGCATAACGGACTTTAAAGTTGTCGGGGCATTCACTGTTAATGAAGGTATTCTCAATACCCTCAAACCATTGTAGGAGTCCTGTAGCTCCTTCTTCACCACTAAATTTTGGAGGGTTACAAGAATTGAAATGCTTAAGGGTGCAGGCTGGGAGACCATTTCCGTTGTGGTGTCCATTTCCATTCCCGTTGCCGTTGCCGTTCCCATTGCCGTTCAACTGGATGACTTGAGCTAGTAAGTTGGGAACCAGAGTTGCGATTTGCTGCGCCATTTGTTGAGAAATGATTGCAGCCAGTTGGGCATCGACACCATTGTTGTTGTTGTTGTTGTGGTTAGTGTCATGGTTATGATTGTGATTGCTACTCCCTTCATCATGATTGTTACCACTGTTAAGACGAGTACTGCGACGTGGAGGCATGATCTGTGACACAGTGAAATGAATGAGATTATATAAGGAGTGTAATCATTTATTCATTAAAACGAATAAACGAAAACGTTGACTTATCAAAGATTCTAAATTCTAATAACATATGAAGACATGCTTTAGCCTATAAGTAAACACTCATCCCGAGAATTCCCAGGTAGGCATCCGGGTCCCTCGTCTGATTGGGATATATGCGCAATGCCAGCCTAGACAGAAGACTCAGAATACAGGCGTTCACCCTTCCAGATTGCACGTGTTCGTTATTAAAATCTAGAACTTCGACGAGATCTCAAGATGGTTCAGGCTAAGCCTGTGGATTTTGTCTTATTAGTCTAAGAGTGGATCCAGTGATGGAGAGCAACCTTCTTGTAGGGATAAGAAGTAGGAGATAGAGAATAGCAAGCAAAAGAAGCAAGTACTGGTTAAATCCTATGGTTATAGACTAGATTATTTTTCTAATAACCTAATTCCCTATAACCATGGCTCTGATACCAATCTGTAACACCCCAACCGATGGCGGAAACATCGGGATGTCACGTATTGATGATTGTTCAGTAGCTCATGGTGAATAATAAATTTCATTAAATGATTTAAATAAATTACATACAATTGTTCTACAAGAATTCGTACATCAAATTGAATAAAACTATGCACACATCTTCAAGCATTAATTCGAATCTTCAAACAAGTAGAACCTGAAACATGTTAAGTTGAAAATATTTTGGGTCAACAAAAGTTGGTGAGAATTACATAGGTTTTGATAATTGAATAAAATTGTTGTGCAATTCATGTGTCATGGCAATCTAGTCCATATGCGAAAACATACTAGAAGTAAATCTAGTGCATAATCAACCTTGTTGACTGTTGTAATTGTGGTACATCCCATACGCTCATGGTTCACTCGTTTAAATTGCAGTAACAAACACCCACGTAACCTTTGTAGGAGGCACGTATCCGGGTGGGATTGTCAGTCCAATAGATCTATCAATGTATACCGTTTGGCTGATGAATGTTTATGCTAGAATTGTGCTTACCCTAGTCATGTTCAAGACATAATGCAACATAGAAAAACACATAGACACATTGATGATTGAATTGCATAAATGATGTTGTAACATGTTTCACCCCAAAAATGGTGATAAATAGAAAAGGGGCTATGTAAAACTCACCTTAGCAAAATGTTGTTTTTGTTGATAAATAGAATAGTGTGTTGCCCAAATATGTCAAGTATCACCCTATAATAAGGTAATAAATATGTCTAAGTCTATCAAGTCTACAAATGTATAAGTTTCTAGGGCTTCGAATTGGGGATAAATGCTTGTTTGATTATTATGAGAATTGTTTGAGAATTGAGAGAATATTAGTAATTTAATAACCAAAAATATTTTATAAGAATTTTAGTTTAAGATGATCACAATAATGTGTTTAAAGTATAAAAATAATTTTTATAAAATTATTTTCTTTAAAATAGAATATTAATTCTATTTATAACAAATTGTCAAAATTTAACTTTAATATTTAAAAATATTAAAATTAAAGAATTATAAGTTTAAAATTCATATTTCTGTTCCAAATAATCAGAAATAATTTGTATAAAATTTTGGTGCAAAAATATTAAAAATTGGATTTATTATGATTTAATTATGATTAAAACTAACAAATATTGATTAAAAATATAAAATAAATGATTTTTTCAAAATTAAAAATCATTTCAGTAAAGTTTAACATTGTACAAACTCAGGATAATTTTTGTAGAAATTAATAAGGTTGTTTTGATATTTTTATAGATTTTTATAAATAAAATGGAATAAACTTCATTTATTTATTATATATATTAAATAAATTTATTTTTGAAAACTAAAAATTGTAGGTGAAGCATTTATATCAGATTAACTAAAAGTAATTTTTTTAGAATTTATAAAAGGATTTTGATAATTAAAAACGAATTTATAAAATTAAATGTAATATATATATAAGTATTTGATTTGTAACAAAAATAAAGGACAAAAGGATGCCACCCGCGGGACTCGAACCCGGGTGGCTCGTGTATAGGGCACCAGACACAACCATCTGGTCCAAGCCAGTGGTTGTGTTTGGATGTTGTTGGTTTAAAATAAATATAAACAGCCTGAATGTGTTCTTCCCCAAAACAATCAAATCGAGCCCTAATATTGCAATCGATATAATTAGTGATCAATAGCCCCTGAATCATTGGGGCTATTGATTGTGGATTGCCGAAGGATATTTCTAACCAAAAACATTTAACTCACAATGTTGTTTTGAGTGTAATAATCGAGTCAAAGCCGAAGTCAAAAACCCAAATCGTATAACAAGAACAGAGGCTTCTTAATAGAAATTGAAGGTTGAAGTAGAGGTATTGGCGAGTTGTGATTGCTCTGGAATGATCAATTTATAATGTTAAGGGTCGGGTGTTCGATTTGGCAATGTTTGACCGAGTTAATGGGGTTTGACGCGTCAAAAGCTCAAATTGGTAAGAATTGATGGGGATTTGCTGTGTGTTTGACTCGTTACAGGCCGATAATCGTGTTACGTTGTCAATTACAGGTTAATCACGAGTCAAAGATCTCGATTATGGAAGGTTATTGATCTCAGTTGACTCTTATGTTCGTTAATAGGTAAATCGTGTCCAGATTTATAACAAATGATCATACAGATCAGGTGGTTTGGTGTGTTGTGTTTGGTTTGGTTTCGGCGCCGGTTCGATTCCTGGCTTGAACACACATTTTTTTTATTAAAATGGCCAACTAAAAGAGGCTAGTGGGCCTGACCAAGGTTAATGGGCCAGACCCGGCTTGGGCTCTGGTGGGCTCAGGTGGGGGTAAGAAAGGGATGTTGGGTTTAGTTTGGGTTGGTTTAAAAAAGGTGTAGTTTAAATGTGGGTATTAGTATTATCATTAATATTATTATTATTATTATCATTATTAATTTTTATTATTATTATTATTATTTTATATATATATATATATATTTGAAAAAAAATAATTAGATGTAAACTATAATAATAGAACTTGTCGTTTAAATCCAAATTATACGTAACGTATAATTATTTAACGCGAAATGTTACATTTTATACGTCGATAGTTTTAAATGCAAAGGTATTGATATTGATTCTTCAGTGGTCCCTATGAGTTTCTGGACATTCCAAAGGTTAAGAGACCGAGAAAGGATTGAAATAAAAGGAGGGGGTTTCGGAAGGGGTACTGTGAAACCGTTAACTTCATACGAGGGTGTGAAGGTTGGATTAGATGAACCAAGCATCGAGGTTTGTAACATGATGTGTATTACCAACAAAACAGTTCATGTATTACATATATATGGTATGCTAACAAATATAAAAAACAAGAAAGGGTAGCAACTGTGGGGGGATCTGGTAGATGTTTTGATTAGAACGAGAAAGAGAGTTGAATCGGCCATCTGCAAATTATATGAGGAGTATCTAGGTAGAAAAGAAGTTGTTGCTGTCAAGTCTAGGTATGATGCGTTTATTAAAGACATGGTGAAGGCGAATGAGGCCGAAGCTGTTGCGCGTGTAAATGCCGATGGAGAAATCTCCTCTGTTTTAGCAGCAATAAGTAAATGTAGCACCATTGGTGCAGGTAAGTTTGATGTTTATGCCCAATATAAAATTTTGTAAACTATAAATCCATTGAACATCTGGATCTGAAATCAGCAGATAAGCCTGAACAAAGCAACAAAAAACAACTAGACGAGGATGATGGTTTGAGTTTGGGTGATTCGCCGTTGAACAAGTCCCCAATTACACGCTCAAAAAAAGAAAACCGTTGATGGCACGTCGGATGAGGCGGGGGCATTTGAAAGTCCAATTCTAAGCCAATACAGGAAGAATCTGCATGACAGTGCAAAGAAAAAAATTGATGGTTCAACAACAGGTGTGGAACAAACGGAAGGCCAGGAGATTTTAATAACTGAAGGTAAAAGAACATTTGCCAGACTTTTTTTATGACTTTGACTGTTTATGTCTTTAACATATGTTAACAGGAAATGAAGATCTGGCCAAGAATTTAACCAGCAAATTTGCTGAGGTTAGTGAAGACAGGAAAAATGAACAACATGTAGCAGGACAACCAGGGGACCTACAACAAGAAGGTAAGCAGAGTAGCTAGGGTAGGTTCGGTTACATACGCATAGTATTCACATAAGTCAGCGGTTGGGGGGTATTTGTTAAGATTGTAATGCTATGTGGTTTAGCAGATGTCGATGCCAGCAGAAAAGTTGTTGAGAATGTGTTAGATGATGTGGTACCCAATTACAATGAAGAGGAATTGGTGAGCACACAACCATTGGCTGCAACACAAAACGAACAATTAGGTAAAAAATGAATTCTTTTTTATACACATGTAAATCGTATAATCCAAATTCTGAAAATTGACTATGTGTGAAATGTTAATTAACTTTAAAGACGGGATAATTTTGTTGTTTCAGAACCGGGCGCGCTAACCAATGAGATTGAACACGAGTTGGTGAGCACACAACCATGGGCAGCAACACAAAGTGAACCAATAGGTATGCCCGTGGAGTAGTATAAAATTGCTAATATATACAAACTGTCTGATGATTGTTATCTGGTGACGTATGTTACATTATTTTAAGGCGGCGCTCCAAGGCAGGAAGATACTGCCGATGTTAGGACAAAGAGGATTGGTGAAACCACTTTTGGAAACCTTAGTCTAATTCACTTCTGTCAATTTTGGCTAAGTATAGAAGTACTGAAAAGAAGACAAGAAACTGCTGAAGAGAAGATATGACAAGTGCTGAAGAAGAAACTTCATCAGAAGTTCTGAAGTCCAAACCAGACAAGTTCACTTCAGAAGTACTGAAGACAAACTACTCATCAGTAGTTTGTCATTCATCAGCACTTAGCATCAGATATTTTCCACCGCCTTTTGTATCAGTAGTTTATTGTTTATTATTACTTTTAGCTGTAATTGTTTGTTTCAATGTTGCAACTTGTGCAACTTGTTTCTGATGTTTCTGTACTTGCTTTATTGGCAAGATACATGCATGTAAACGTCTATAAATAGGAGGCTTCAACCTTCTATTTTAGACATTGATTTTAATAGAAAAATCCTTCAAACACTTTCACTGTTCTATTCTATTTCTGTATTTATTGTGAATCTGCCTAAGTATTTAATTCTCATTTACTGCTTAGATTCATAATAAATACTTGTCATTATTAGTTTCAATCATCAAGTGGGAGTAATAACTCCTCTTAAGTATAAAAATTGTTGCTTTAACTTATACATTGCGCTGTGCTTACAATCTGATATACAAGAACTTGCTAAACACTTAAGTGTCAAAGATAGCAAGTTCTTACTTAAACAAAGAGCATACTGATCCAACAATTGGTATCAGAGCATTGGTTTATCTGATCACATATCAATCTAACAAATTGAGAATCAGACACAAAGCTCTTATTGATACTCAATAAAAGATCAAAAGTTCACTTTTTATCAACATCCATCACTTAAAAGAGTCATCTGACAAATCAATACTCTTTAAAATGGATCCTCCTAATACTGGTTCTGCCATTAAACCTGCCATGCTTGTAAGAAATGAATATAACATATGGCAAAAGAGAATGGCACATACCTTGTCACAGACCAACACAGGTTGTTGGAGATCTGTGATATATGGTCCTCACAAACCAGTAAACATAAATCTTGAAACTAAGGAAGATATTCCAAAAGAACCAAAAGACTATACTGATGATGATTTCCTAAAACTTGAGCTAGATGCAAAAGCATTCTCTATGTTGGCAATGGCTCTCGCAAATGAGATATACTCTGGCCTTTTACATTGTGAAAGTGCCAATGAACTCTAGGATTGTCTTAAAGAACAGTTTGGAGGAACTGAAGAGGTGATTGCCAACACCAGAGAGATTTTAGCTCAACAATATGAGACATTTGTTCACGTTAATGGGGAAACTTTAACTCAACAATTTGAAAGATTCTCCTCATTAATATCTGAGCTAAAGTTAAATGGTCAGACCTATACAACAATATCTATGCTACATAGATTTTTAAGGTCTTTACCAGACAAATGGGAAACATACTCCATTGTTTTAAGATCCTCACCAGATTTTGGCTCCCTCACTCTTACAAAACTCCATGGGAGATTACTTACTTTTGAGAGAGAAATTGATCAAAAGAAGAAATTACAATCATCTGGTAAAACTGCTGATGACTACCTACCAGGTAGTACAGCACTTTTGGGACAAGACTCACCAACTTGTTCCTATGGATCTTATGACAATATTGACATAACAACTGGGATCTCATCAGAAAGATCTTTCCCAGGTTATGACAATAATGACCAAAGTCAAACTGCTGATAATCTATGTTTTATCATGGATTATTTGAAAAACTTTAGCAGTGATGACTTAGAAGAAATGGACATTTTACACCAACTGGCCATGCTAAGCATTAAAACTAACAAGTTTTATAAAAGGTCAGGAAGGAAATTTCCAGGATTGACCAGTAATACAAAAATTGGTTTTGACAAATCTAAACTGAGATGTCACAAGTGTCAGAAGTTGGGACACTTTGCTAGAGAATGTAGAAACTCTAGCTTTAACCAATCACAATCTGGAAATAACTTTAACCCCAATTATAATAGGAATAATGGAACTCAAGGGAGTGCTCATTTTGTACAGGCACAAGCTCCTCAACAGCAATACATGCCACAAGTACAATATGTTCAAATGCCTGCTCAACAGATGCAGAGCCAACAATCAATCCCTCCCTTTCCAGCTGCTCAACAACCTCCACAGCCTCAACAACCCTCTCAACAAATTCTTTTCACCTCAGGGTATGTTGACTGGAGCAGTCTTCCTTTTGACACCACAGAGTGCAATCCTGATGCAGACAACAAGTTGTTTGACATCAACTGGGGAGAACCAGACAATGGCAGAAAGAACTTTGCCTTAATGGCATTTGAAGGCTGCACTTCAAAATCTGCATTGTCACAGGTATCAAAAGAGTCTTTGACAAAACTTTGCTCAAATTCTTGCAAAGAAACTTTTGCTCTCATAAGAGAGACAAATGTGCACTTACAAGGAAAAGCCAATGATTTAGAAAGAAGATACACTCAGATGAAATGTGATTTAGAGAGAAAACTTACTACTAAAACAAAAGAAGTCTCTAAATTAACTAACTCAGCTATTGAAACCCAAGCACAAATTAAAATGATGATAGAAGATCTTGGGATTGTCAGAAAAGAGCTTGCTGACACCAAGATCAGTTGTGAAAAATGGGTGGATTCTTGTAAGGGGTACCAGCTATTGCTAAACAAACAGAGTGCTTCAAATGTTAAGTTTGTCATAGGGTATCATCATGTTGAAACACCAACAGATTTCTCTCCTAAAACTACTGAAGATGGGAGAAAAATTGTTTCAAATGAAACTTCTGAAGGGAAAGACTGCACATCTTTCCATGAAAACTTTCTAAACAGAAATCCTGGTATTTTCAAAGAAAGTACTTCAGAAGTATTAACAAAATCTGACAACAAGCCATCAGTAGTTTCATCTACATCAGGAGTTGAGACCCTGAAAACTACTGATGAGCAAAATCTTTACACTAATGTCAGAAATTTGCCTTTAGATCAAAAACAAAAGGCAAAAGAGTGTGAAATTTGTGGTCTGTTCAACCACAAAACAGAGTTTTGTAGATACAGAAAAGGAATTCAGTTCAATCAAAAAATTAAACAACAGGTTGTGGGAAATCAAATCAGAAATGATTATGAAAGAATCTTTAATCCCAAGAAACAACAACCTGAAAACACCTTTTCTCAGAAAAAGATAAAATCTCAACTAAAATCTTTTTCTCAGAATTCTTTGTCAGTAGTTAGACCTGAATCATCAGCAGTTTCACAAACTGCTGAGATTCAAAATCTAATGAACTTGGTACCACTACGCCAAAATATGCATACGGCCACACAAAAAAAGTGTGACCATATGCCTTTCGCCACACTTTTTTTTCCAGCTCAAGTATGACTATAGGTCGAGTCATCGTAGGTATCATACTGCCACATTCACATTTAGTGGCCGTAGCACTTAAAAAGTGTGGCTAAAGGATACCAATATTTCTTTTTGAAATCAAGCATTCTGTCTATTAAATGTGACTAAAGGGTAGTAACGGCCACATGAAATTACTCTAAGTGTGGCCATTTTAGTTATATAGTCACTAAAAGTTTTGTTTTAACCACATCAATTAAAAAAATATGTGGTCAAAATAATTATTTTAATAAGCTTTCCATCTATTAACTGTGGCTAAAAGGTAGGAATGGCAATATGAATTCACTGTAAGTGTGGCTGTTTCTAGCATATAGTCACATGAATTTACTGTAAGTGTTGTCAAAAACTATTTATAGACACATGAAACAATTTTGTAATTATATGTGTGACTATATTCCAACTTTCGGTCACACATATTTTTTTTTCCTATGACATTTGCTATTATTCCGTCACATAAAAAAAGTGACAATGGTGTGGCTACTGCCTAACTTTGGTGACACATAATTCGTTTTGTCCATGGCATTTGGTATCATTCCGCCACACAAAAAAAAAAAAAAACAAATGGAGGACAGTGTGACTAATGATTATATGAAGCCACTTGAAATACTGTAACTTTATTTGTGACTATTGTCCAACATTTGATCACACGTATTTCATTTTACCCATGTCAATTGCTATCATTCTGTCACACAAAGATAAACAAAATTAAAATTGTGTAGCTAATTGTTATGTAAAGCTACTATAATTTTTAGTATGACTATTGTTTAACTTTTGGTCACACATAATGGTTATATAAAGCCACATAAAATATTATAATTTTATGTGTAGCTATTTTCTAACATTTGGTCACACATTTCTGTGATTCTATATAGCCATTAAAAATGAGAAAACCAAATGATATTATAAAAATAATAAACCAAATTCCATACATAATTTTCAAGCTTAAATACTAAAAATCTAATTCTCAACCGGTTTTCATCTTCTTGATCTTTTCCTGCAATTTTTTTAATCCATCTAGAGTTGTAAAACGCTTCTTTAGCTTCTTGGCGAACTTTGTGGTGTTTTGTGTTCGATTGGATGCTGAATCTGGTAGCTGGAGAACCAAAAAAAAAAAAACATATATAAAAATTCCTAATCGACTCGTTTAAAAGCCGAGCCAGCTCGCTTACAAACGAGTCGATTTTGACTTTTCGAGCAAGCCACGAGTATTTTTGAAGTGCCCTAATTGCTAAACACATAATTTCAAATTGGGAATTAATGATTATGTGGCATGCATAGTTGCATACAACATAACTTCATTAGGTCTGATTACTAGATGAAATGAAAAAAAAAACTTAATAGATTCTTGCTTAGCCCCTTTGATGCCAAGAAGTTGATTAAACCCGCATCCACTGGCAGCCGGCGCCTTCTCTGACCTGCAGAGTGACCCACTTAGCTACAACTAAAATGTCCCTATGTAATAAAAGATAAAAAAACCAAACCAAGATCAATCGATGATGGTAAGGTCAATATAAGCATGTTTGTGTTTGAGGACTAAAGTAGCCCTCTCCACGATCCCGTACCCCCATCGCCGACCCATGTTGTTATGGATATAAAACTGTAACAACTGACCCGAGGCACAAGAGCAAAATCATCATTCTGCTCACATTCGCCGACCCATGTTGTCGTGGATATAAAACCGTAACAACTGACACCGCATCGAATTTAAAGCGGGGAGATTATAAGTTAACTCATAAAAAGAAGACCATTAGCAGATGCAAGCTTACAACATCCGCTTGCTGAAGCATATTAGACTAAAAACGTGATCAGTATGACACAATAAGTATAAAAAGTTATTTAATTTTCACCAATAAAGGCACTCATATACATAAACAACTTGCAACACAAAGCATAAATAATTTAAATCAGTAATCTTTCACCAAAATGAAACTATTATTTTACTCCATAGGCAAAATACGCAGGTGAACAATCATTAAACCTGATTATCAGCAAGTGTGGGTTGGGCTCCTGCTGCAGCTTTTTTGCACTTTTATATCAGCAAATTCTATTAATTCAACAAGAGGAGGAATGTCACCTTCAACCTTACACATGAACATGTGGTGAGAACTAATAACAGTAAAAAAAATACCTTAACTGCAAGTGCAAATCATGAACTAAAACCAACCTCACAAGAGTCTTGATGTTGCCATTCTCATGAGCAAGGTTGGTGATTGCATCAGCTGCTTTCCTTATGGCTTGTCAACTGTCTTGTACTCCCCTGGTTATATTGCTAAACGTCCATGACGCCATGAATGAGTTTGACAAAATGTTGATATGATAGACGATATAGAGGATAAATGAATTTTTCATAAATGAGTTTTGCATAAATGAGTTCATACGAATCAAGACTCAAGTTTATAACAAATCTGTTTAATGTAAGTATAAAACAAGTACCAAAATTAAAGTGTTTGCATATAACTAGATCAATAAGTATTTTGATGCATAAAAGCTCCACCATATCATTCAGTTTATTGAACTTCATAAAAATCACATGAACACAAAAGCATCAATAATCACAAACTTGTAATCACAAAAATATTCTTAACATCATCGTCTTCTTCAACATCAACCTAAAGATCATTGCTATAAACCGTGAAAAAAAAAAGATCAAACTCAAACTGAAACTGTATTAGACAATTTGACAGAGTAGTCTAAAAATCCAGAAAAAAAAACTACACTGGCCATATAACAACATTACTCGTATAACATTTAAACCGCATGTTTCTAGGGGTGGAAACGAGCCGAGCTACTCGCGAGCTACTCGAGCTTGGCTCGAAGATAGCTCGAAATGATCCGAGCTTAAACGAACTCGAGCTCGAGCCCAAGCGTAAAAACCAAGCTCGTTTAGTAAACGAGCCCGAGCTCGAGCTTTGCTTATCGAGCTCGAGCCGGCTCGCGAGCCTTAACGAGCCCACTATTTATATAAATTTTAATTAATATATTAAATATGTATTTATATATAATAATTAGTATTTATAAAACTATGAATAAATAACCAAAATATATATAAAATAAGTATTATAATTAATATAAATTAATTAATAACTAATAAACGAGCCGAGCCCGAGTCGAGCTCGAGCTTGGAAACCTACCATCGAGCCGAGCTCGAGCTTTATGAACAATGCTCGAATCGAGCCGAGCTCAAGCTTGAGCTTTTATAACTTAAACGAGCCCGAGCTCGAGCCTGGTCGAGCTCGGACTCGGCTCGGCTCGTTTGCACCCCTACATATTTTTGGATTAAAAGAACTACTATTTTTGAAAAGTCTTCTACACAGACACAAAATACATGAACATATACTTATTTTATACAACAATTATAAAATTTTGGAAATGAGATAGAAAAGCTAATAATTGGGTAAAGCACCAAAACAGGGATCGATAGCTAACAATGGCAAAGCGAAAACCAATCCAAGTTCAAATCTCCATCTTAATCCCATAATATAACACAATCCTCATACTAATTACAAAACTATTTGTACGTTACCATGATTGGTATGCTTTTATGTAAATGAGTGATAAAGTTCTACGATTGTTTGTTTCACGGACATTTATACAAACAACTGGCGTGCGACTTTATTATCAAATATTAGAACGCAATTAACGATTGTCGAAATAAGATTATAAAAAAGGATTCAGCGGCGAGTGAAAAACAAATACAAACCTGGATGTTTGACTCCTTAAGCACGAAGCGAATGAGAATGATGAAGTGAAAGAGGGAGGGGCGAGATGTCTCCCGATGTATGATGCCTCTTTTTGATTTAGATTGTTTTCTCAAATTAAGCCCTAAAAATAATGATGTAAATATTTGGGGGAAGGAGATTTATTATTGGGGGAGATTTTAGTGGGAAACTAATAAATTGAGGATTGGAAATTTTAGTGAAGGTGTTTAGGAGGGAAAGATAGAAATTAGAAGAAGTGCTTTGAAATTTTGTTGAAAATTTTATTATTAGATCTTTGACCATAATAAAATACACCCACGAAGGATATGAAGATATAAAATATAATTAATGTTTCATATTTATCTTGGTCTATTGGATTGTCTGGCAATACATTGTTACCCCAAGGACATATTGTTTTATGGAACAAACCTTTTTCATTTAGTTTTAAAATAAATAACGGTTGTTAGAGCATTCACATCCATCCACCATATTTTACCCTATAATTTAACTAAAAATCAAACTTTTTAAAATTTATATCTCATTTTAAAAAACCTTCCACATCCCATCCACCATTTTTATCTTCATCTTACTCACAAACACATATTTTATTATATTACTCGTTTTTATACACTCACAATAATTTGATGTGAGTGAATAGTAGCTTTTCATATATGAAAAGCTAGATGATGGATTTTTTAAAATATAGAGATGGGATAGAAAATGGTGGATGGAATGAAATGAGTTTTTAGTGTATTTTTTTAAATTTTAAATATGGGGTGTGGTTTGATGGTTAGGATGAGAATGCTCTTACTTGTTAAAGTTATTATTTTTTTAAACTATGTTGAATACGTAAATATGTAATTATATTTATAGATTGTTTATTTGAGTCCACTTCCTATTACACATTCCTATTACATAGTTTGGTTTAATAAAAATTATTTTGTTCCTCAAACTATATATATGTATTCCTCTTTGTATTTCTAAACTAGTTTTATCCGTTGCGCGTTGCCATAAAGATTTTGTTTGTGGTTGGAGTTATAAAGCACAATACGTATGTGTGAACATGTTGGTATTAAAACTACTTTATAAATGGCTTAACAACCATAACTTAACTGACCATCCTTGGGTCTAATTGACCATTAGCGGGTCTAACTGACCATCCTTGGACCTAAGTGACCATTATTGGGTCTAAGTGACCATAATTGGCTCTCATTGACTATCACTGAGCCTAATTGACCATCATTTGTTTCAACTGACCATCCTTAGGCCTAATTGACCATTATTGGGTCTAATTGACTATCATTGGGCCCAATTAACCGTCATTGAACTTAATTGACCATCATTGGACCAATTTGACCATCATGGGGTGTAATAGATAATGGCGGATCTAACTGATCATCATTGGGCCTAACTAACCATCATCGGATCTAACCGACCATCGTTAGGCCTAATTGGGCGTCATTGGGCCTAATTGACCATTATTGGGTCTAATTGACCATTAATATCTCTAATTGACTATCGTTGGGCCTAACGAACCGTCATTAAACCTAATTGACCATCATTGAACCAATTTGACCACCAATGGGTCTAAGAGATAATTACAGATCTAACTGGTCATCATTAGGCCTAACTGACCATCATTGGATCTAACTGACCATTGTCAGAGCTAATTGATCGTAATTGAACCTAATTGACCATTATTGGGTCTAATAGACTAACAATAACTTTAGTTGACTATCATTGGGCCCAATTAACTGTCATTGAACCTAATTAACCATCATTGAACCAATTTGATCATCATTGGGTTAAAAAGATAATTACAAATCTAACTGATCATCATTGTGTCTAACTGACCATTATTGGGCCTAATTGACCATTATTGGATCTAGCTAATTATTGTTTATTACGATCGTTTATGGTTGTTATTTTTTTTTATCAAATAGGGTCTTTATTGGTCACTTAGCGTTTATGGTGAATTTGTTAATTTTTTTTTTTATCAAATAGGGTCTTTATTGGTCACTTAGAGTTAATGGTAATTAGTCAGAGCTCGATGTTCAAAAACTACTAATGAGCATAACTATTAATGAGCTGATTTCGATTTTCAAAAACTACTTATGAACCGAGCTTGGCTCGACCAACCTAAACAAACTCGATCTTGACTGATTTACACGTTGAATACGACTCACTTTGTTAAATGACTTTCAATATCATACTTAAAGTTTATTATATTCATATATAAATGCTTGAAATTCTCCATGGCACTCATAGAGGCCATCCCCCTTCTTCATTAAGTGTGTTATGTGGCATCCTCCTTATTTTCATCCAAAAGTCTCTTTCTCTCTCATGTTTTCCCCACAATTTTAAAACGTTAATAACTTTTATATATGAGATTTTTTTTTAAAAAAAAATTACACCAAATTAACGAACACTTTATTATCTTTCCAACGAGTACCATAAAAAAATTACACCAAATTAACGAACGTTTTATTATCTTTCCAAACGAGTACCATAATGACATATAAAAAATGAAAAAAACAAAAACGATTTTTTGTCGGTTTTGTTCACGTAGGAAAAAAAACGTAATTTGTTCAGGTAATTCATTAGTCATGTATAGGCAAGTCTGATCATGTTCAAACTAGGAATTCTATTATCATCAAAAGCAGAATAGGTTAAAACCACTCATTTAAAAAAAAAAGTCACCCCTTCAAGACTACCACCTCAATCACGCTCTGTAATGGTTGTTTCTAGCTCTACTTTTCATCCAAACATACATATTATTTTTAATATACACTTTTATTCTTATTCACATGATTAAAATTGTTGTTTTTTTTTCCATATTATAGTACATTAATTTATATATTATATCATAACAAATATTTTATCATTTCATATTAGATTTATCTATCCCAAAAATCAACCCCTCAAAATATTCAACAACAAGTTGATTTCCTATCCAATTCAATCCCCTCAAAATTTTAACCCATTTTTTTGCCGCCTCAAGTTTCCCGCTCCTAATTCCCCCATATCTCTCAAAACCTAAGTCAATTCCCTCACACCTCATCTACCAATTGTAATCATTCAATCTATCGATCTGCAATTGTAATCATAAACACTTTGATCGGCCACCAAATAAGAATTTGGGATTTGGAAATAGCATGCTTGCTTCTCTACAGCGGTATACTCACCAGACACCGGAGCCTTGAAGCCGCCTATTTCTTCCACTCAACTGATATAATGTAGTTTTTTGTCCAGTTTACATTGAGTTTGATTTTGCGTTCTTATTAAGAGGTAGATCTTTTAGGGTTTTTTTTTTTTTTTTTGTTCACCATGATTCATTCAGAAGCTTATCATGTCGTTACCAAATTGATACATATATTTTATTTGTATCATGTAAGAAAGGCATGAAAATGAACTCAACAATATGTAAAGAAACATATACATGTAGTTTTAACTTTTAAGTTATTCGATGTAAGAAATTATTCTATCTAAATTAAATCACTTTATTATAATTTAATTCATCAATTTTAATTTTCAATGTTTGTTATGCATACTAATCTAGATTACAACCCAACTGGAATGTTTAGAGATAATATAATATTCACTTGTTACAAAATTGAAGCGTTTAATTTAGAAACATATGTGGTCTCTTATTTTATATGAGATTAGTATGTATTTTTAAAGAAGTAATGCATATGTTGGTTGTTTTTGTTTTTGAATGTTCTTGTTAATGCCTCTTACTATGTTTTTTTTACTAATGGAAGCTTTACCCTGTGAGATTATAAAAACTCAAAAACTCAAAAACACGTGGAGAGATATCTATTACCCTGTGAGATTATAAAAACTCAAAAACACGTGGAGAGATATCTATTGATTCTTTAATCTTTATAGCTACACGTAAAAAGTCCATCGTTACGAATGATTAATTTTAGTCACGCATAAAATTTTTAACCGTGACTATAAAGTACTTATAGTTACTAGTTTTTAACTTCATTAAGTGGCTAATAAATACTACTTTTTTATCACACAAAATAATATACTTTTAAACGATTCCATTTATTATTTTCAGCCACAAGTAAAACATTTTACTGTGACCATTTATCACTTTTAGCCACACATAAATTCACACAAATACCAATATGGTAGTTGGTCACATTTAGCCATACTTTTCTAGTGTGACTACTAAATGTCACAGTTTTTTCTTGAAGTGTGGCTAATTGTTTTGAAATGATATGTTTTTGGTCACATGAAACAAATATTGTGGCTGTAGATCATATTTAGCCACACCTTTTAAAGTATGGCTACTAATTGACACATTTTTTTTTCCGTGAAGTGTGGCTAAAGGTTTTGAAAAGATGTGTTTTTGGTCACATGAATCAAAAATAAAACAAATAGTGTGGCCATAGATCAAATTTTGCTACACTTTTCTAGCGTGGCTACAAGATGTGACATTTTTTCTCTAAAGTGTGGCTAAAAGTTTTGAAATGATATACAATGGTCACATGAGTAAATAAAATGTGTGGCTAAAAGTAGGCTAGAAGGTTTAGAAATGTAATTAATGACCTTTAGCCACACATTTAATTGAAAGTGTGGCATGACAGTTTTAGGAAAAGTGTGGCCATAGGCCTATTTTGGTGTAGTGTACAACTACTGATTACCAAGGTTGATGGTGGTCCTGAAAAGGATACCACCATGGCTCTTAATGAAAAATCCATTGCCAAAAAGACATGGATTTCTTAACCTGGTCAAAAATAAACTGTAACTGTTCTCAAGAGCAAACCCAAAGCCAAACAGGCTTGGGTTCCTAAATCTAACTAATTTGCTATTGTGTGCAGAGAGTTTCCAGGGGCTTAAACAGCATATGGTACGTTGATAGTGGAGGCTCTATGTACATGACTTGATGCAGATACCTGATAAACAATTTTATCAACCAAAGAGAAGGATCTGTATCCTTTGGGAACAATGCTAAGGGATATGTGCTAGGACATGGCAATGTCTCCCCTGGCAAAATACAGTTTGACAAGGTCAATCTGGTTGAAAACCTTGAATACAACTTGCTAAGTGTGTCACAAATGTGTGATAAAGGATATTCTTCCTTTTTCACAAAGACAGCATGCAAGATCATCTCACCAGAAGGCCAGAAGTTGATAGAGAAGATCATTGAAGATCATACTTTGCTGATTGCCAAAAGATGTGGCAATGTCTATGCAGTGGACATTGAGAAAGACAAGGTATTGAACAACACTGCCTGTTTCTTCTCAAGGGCATCGACTTCAGAAACTGATCTCTGGCACAGGAGACTTGGCCATGTGAACTTTAAAACCATAAATAAAGTCACAAAAATGGGCTTAGTCAGAGGTCTACCTTTGAAAGTATACCAGTGTCAAGAACACTATGTATCCTGTTTAAAGGGAAAACAGCATAAGTCCTCCTATAAGTCTATTGAAGAATCAAAAACAACTACATGTCTTCAACTACTCCATATGGACTTATTCGGACCTGTCAAGATTATGAGCCTTGGTAAGAAGAAGTACTGCTTAGTCATCAATGATGACTACTCAAGATTCACATGGGTATTCTTCTTATTCTCCAAGGATGAGGCTGCTGAAATCATCAAGTTCTTCATTCTACAAGTGGAGAAACAATATTCTCTACCTGTCAAAACCATTAGAAGTGATAATGGGACAGAGTTCAGGAACAAAACTCTGGATGAATTCTGTTTGTCTAAAGGGATTATTAGACAATACAGTGTTCCCAGAACTCCTGAACAAAATGGTGTAGTAGAAAGGAAGAACAGAACCTTAATAGAGGGAGCAAGAACAATGTTAGCTGATTCTGGGCTACCCTTGTACTTTTGGGCAGAAGTAGTTAACACATCATGTTATGTTCAGAATAGAGTTCTTGTGGTCAAGAGACATTCCAAGACTGCCTATGAAGTTCTTCATGGCATGAAGCCCCTTATCTCCTTTTTCAGGGCTTTTGGGTGTCAATGTTTCATCTTGAACATCAAAGAATCTATTTCAAAGTTTGCTGCCAAAGTTGACTCAGGTTACTTTCTTGGTTACTCTTCAACTAGAAAAGCCTACAAGGTTTTTAATTCTCACACCAGGATAGTAGAAGAAACATTGAATGTCAAGTTCAATGAGTCAAAACACACTCTTATTCTAGCACATCCTGCTGAACTTTTTGACCTTGACAACTTCCATTTTGGACCTGAGAAGGCTATTACTTCATCAAAACCTACTTATTATGGTGACAAAAGGTTTGATGATGAGGATCCCACACCATGGACTCCTCAAACAGTTATCAAGTCAACTTCAAAATCATCAGAAGTTCCACAAACTTCTGATCAAACAAGTACTGAGGAACAAACTCAAACTTCTGGTTCAGTAGATCCAACTACTGAAGATCAAGGAACATCTGAACCAGATATTATAGACCTCAGTAGTTTGTTTGAAGAACATGAGCCACCTACACCTGTCAGTGGTTTACAACAACTAATTGAACACAGAGATCATCCACTTGATCAAATCATGGGTGATATAGCTTCAGGTGTTCTTACCAGAAACCAGCTCTCCAACTTTTGCCTATTTTCAGCCTTTATCTCACAGTTGGAACCAAAGAAGTACCAGGAAGCCCTCAAAGACAATAATTGGGTGCAAGCTATGCAAGATGAACTGCTTCAGTTCAACAAGCAACAGGTCTGGGAAATCTGTCCCTTACCTCCAAACAAGCAACCAATTGGCACAAGATGGGTTTTCAGGAACAAACAAGATGAAGCTGGTATGATAATCAAGAACAAGGCATGACTGGTAGTTCAAGGGTACTCTCAAGAAGAGGGAATTGACTATGATGAATCCTTTGCTCCAGTTGCAAGGCTTGAGGCCATCAGGTTATTTCTGGATGTAAAGAGTGCATTTTTGTATGGAAAGATAAAAGAGGAGGTGTATGTCTGTCAGCCACCTGGGTTTGAGGATCCTTCTCATCCTGAGTGGGTGTACAGACTGGACAAAGCTCTTTATGGGCTCAAACAGGCTCCAAGAGCCTGGTATGATACACTCTCCACCTTTTTACTCAAAAATAACTTTACAAGAGGTGCCATTGATAAAACTCTTTTCATTAAACATGTTGGAAATCATGTCCTACTTGTTCAAATTTATGTTGATGATATCATTTTTGGTTCAACAAACACAAAACTGTGTGATGAATTTAAGAAACTCATGCAATCAAAATTTGAGATGAGTACCATGGGAGAACTGCAGTACTTTCTAGGACTGCAGATCAAGCAACAAACAAATGGAACTTTTATACATCAATCAAAATATGTTAAAGAATTATTAAACAAATTTTCTTTACAAGACTGTACATCATGTTCCACTCCCATGACACCAATCACACAAGTTGAACCTGATGATCAAGGAAAACAGGTTGATCAAACCATGTACAGATGCATGATAGGTTCCCTTTTATATCTAACTGCTTCTAGACCAGATATTATGTTTTCAACATGTGTCTGTGCTAGATATCAATCAGCACCAAGGGAATCACACCTTATAGCAGTCAAAAGAATTTTCAGATATCTGAAAGGAACTCCAACACTTGGAATTTGGTATCCTGCTTCAAGCAATACCAAGTTATCAGCTTTTTCAGATAGTGACTATGTAGGGTGTAAGATGACAAGAAAGTCAACATCTGGTGGTTGTCAATTCTTGGGTAACTGTCTAGTGTCATGGCAATCAAAGAAGCAAACATCTGTTGCAACTTCAACTGCTGAAGCTGAATACATTGCAGCTGCAAGTTGTACATCACAGATACAATGGCTCCAATATCAAATTCTTGATTATGGAATCAAAGAGACCAAGACGCCTTTGTTTGTAGACAGCAAATCTGCCATTAGCATCATTCAAAATCCGGTACAGTTCTCAAAAACTAAACATATTGAGATCAGGTACCATTTCATAAGAGATTGCTATGAAAAAGGCAAGATTGAGGTGAAGCATGTAGCAACAGCTAATCAAATAGCTGACATCTTCACAAAACCCCTTGACATATCAACATTTCAGAAGTTAGTATCCATGCTTGGGATGCTAAATTTGTAAGTGTTTATTTTATTGTTCTGCACATATTTTTCATTTTCCACTTACAAAAAGACAAAAAGTCTGAAACAAAACTTCTGAAAAGAGAGAAACTACTGATGAACAAAACATCAGTATGGGGATAATTTCTGAAAAGTGAATAACTTCTGATAAAATAACCTTCAGAAGTTATGAATAAAAGTATTTATAAAACATTTCTCATCAGCTGTTAAAACTATTGAAGAGGAAATGGGAACTACTGATGAAGATAATCCTTCATCAGCAGTTTAGTCAAAAAGGGCAAATCTGACTTTTCCCATCATCAGAAGTTTAACCTAGGCGGTTTAAAACTTTTGATAAAGAGATTTTTAACCAAGGCGGTTTAAAAACTTCTAATAAAGAAGATCCAAGCGGTTAAAAACTTCTGATAAATACCTTTTTCAACACTTATCCTTTCAAACTCAAAAATTCCCTCCTTCTCTCTCAAAAACTCTCTTAAAAACCTAAACCTGCAAATCAACTGTTCGATCAACAAAAACCCAAACCACATGGCTCTCGTTCTAAAACAGGGTCACAATCAAAGGGCCTTTCTTGAAAAACAAGAAGGCTGGTCCCAATACGATGAGATCATTGATCTTGTCATAAAATCCCAATATTTTACTGCTCTCACAATTGACCCACCAATTCATACTAAAAATCTAAATGAGTTTTGGGCTAATGCTGAGACAGTGACGGTTGATGGTGAAATTATCTCCCTCAACTCAAGAATAAAAGGGAAACCACTGACCATCACACCGGCCACACTGGCAACAAGACTGGGCCTGAATGATGTAGCTGCCCCTGATCATGTTGCTAACTCTGACATTCACTTAACCATGACTGAGTGTGGTTATCAAGGTACTCTCTCCCATGCTACTATCTTCAAAAAATATTTTGAACCAAAATACAAGCTTTTGTTTCATTATATTATTATGTGTTTGAGTCCAAAGACAGGGTCTTATGACCAGATGCCCTCTACTTTTCAACCAATATTTCATTCCATAGTGAATGAA
Source organism: Ambrosia trifida (assembly GCA_028751855.1). Classification (NCBI taxonomy): domain Eukaryota; kingdom Viridiplantae; phylum Streptophyta; class Magnoliopsida; order Asterales; family Asteraceae; genus Ambrosia; species Ambrosia trifida. The sequence goes on from CM054127.1 coordinate 79,664,661, forward strand.
ACTAAATTCAGGGCATCAAAATTATTTTTCAATGAGTTGGTGTTACATCATAATAATACCAAGAAAAAGTTTTTGTTATACCCAAGGTTCATTATGCAATGCATAATAGGGGAACTGGGTAATGAGGTGCTTGTGGGAAAAGTTTCAACTTTAAATCCATTAACCTCACAAGCATACTCTAGGCATAACAAACCGGCTACCTGGCCAGAAGATGATCAGGGAGAACAACAAAAAGTCCCCCTGAAACCCACATCTTCCAAACTCACACCATCAAAAGCCAAAAAGCCCAAGCCAACAAAGACAATAACCCACCAACCCAAAAGAAAAGTTGTTCAGGAGGTTGAGATGCCTGAACATGCTCATGAGCAATCTGCTCTTCAAATAGGTGAGACTGAAACACCCTCTCAGTCTCATCCATCTCAAACCCCACCAAGAGCACCCATAAAAATCTTATTCAAAAGAAAAAGACTTAGAAAAACTGTTGTAACTGACACTTCTTTTGAAACTGCTGACAAACCTATTCAACCTATTGCCCAAACTTCTGAACCAACCCCTCAAATTTCTGAACCAGAGGCAATAGAGATTGCCAAACTTCTCTCTGGGCTAAAAGAGATAGTCCCTCCTGATAATGTCAGTCCCCTACAACCACAACAAACAGGGGACATAACCACAGAATCAGACATGGATGTGGACATATCTAGCCCTAACCCAAGAGATGAGGGTGGACCAGAGTCTTTAAGCCCAATCTTAGAGACTCTTGGGGCATCTGAGGCTGCTACTACTCAGTTACCACCCAGTGGTGGATCTGAGGATAGAAGTAAAACAGCTAAGACCTCAGATGTGGCAACTACTGATGAAGGCTTAATGCCTGAAGTAGGAAATCCTCAGAACCAAGAACAAGAGGTTCATGAGATAACTGAGACAGTCCTCATTGAGGACAACATCAGGGATTCAGATGATTCCATTAATTTGGATGATGATTCAACAACCAAAACTACTGAATTGACGGCACTTTATGAAGGTCCTGCTTCAGGGGTATCCAAGCTCAAGAAGCTAGTCACCCCTGAACAGGTTAAAGTCCACTCAATCCCTAAAACCCCTAGAGTGGCATCCTCTGTACAACATGAGGATCTCCTAAAAACACACCCTTCACATCAAATGCCTACCCAATTCCCTGGGCCTTCAAGCATAGACATGAACCAACTATGCAGCCCAGGTGGTGACCTTTATCATATGATGAATGCCCTCATCAAGAATCACCTCCAAACCTATACAGCTAACTTGGAGCTGTCCAACAAGAATCAATTTGGGGTGATTCAGACGAAAATGAATGATCTGCAGACCAAGATTGACTTCAACAGCAAACAAATTGCCAATCTGACAGATCAGATCAAACCTCTGAAGACTATTGATGAATCCAAAAAGAGGGAGAAGATGAAGGAACCAATGGATACAGTTGAAGCCAGAAGAAAGGCAAGACTTGCTATCCTAGAGAGAGATCAGAAAAACTAGGCCAGAAAAGAAGCAATGGCCAAACAGTTTGGTGTCTCAGTGGAAGATATTGAAGCCACAGAAAAAGAAGATGAGACCCAAACTTCTGAAGAATCCCTAAGGCATAATAAAGAAACCTCTGATGGTCAAAGTACTGATGACTCAGGAGATACTGAAGACAATCCTTCAGTAGTTGACAAACCATCAGCAGTTGTCAACCCAGTAGAGGTTAACACTTCCAAAGCTCAACAAACTAAACCTTCCAGATCCACTGAACAAATGACTGTCCTAACCCCTGCTCCAATCTCTCAATCTACTGAACTTCTTGAGCAGAGGTTAAAGGCAGTTAACAAAAAGCCAAGGAAGACCAGATTTGGAAAAATCTGGAACAAAGGGATGACTTAGAATTTGAAGAGAAGCTCCAGGCTTATCAAGCTGAACTGGAAAGACAGGCTGAAATTGATCATGTTGCTGAAGAAGACAAAAGACAACAACTGGTGTCTTACATCACAAAGAACAGTAAGACTAAAGCCTACACACTCAAGGGACTCTCTATGCAAGAGCTGACAAGAAGGGCACAACTAATTGCAGACAAACTGGCCACAAGTAAAGAAGGAAAGGCCAAGAGAGCCCAGATGATAGATGAATTAGTAGCAAATGACTATGGTTCAA